>OY856409.1:777852613-778500113 GCA_963693085.1 Alisma plantago-aquatica
CTAGGTCATAATGCAATTTATTTTGGTTCTACTCATTCTCCCAATCAGTTTGGTATATATTTTTGCCATATTTTGGTAATCCTAGCAATTTATACAAATTAAACAAAATAAGTATCTATACCTCAAACATGGGGTGATGTAGCGGCCTCTTCCATGGAGACTCAGAAGGAAAGAGATGATGGGAGAAGTACGTTAGAAGATCCTGGACTCCATATGTCATTGTTGCAAGCACCATGTTATGAGATACAATGGGACCATCATGGATGAGGAAGAGTATTGCCATGATGAAGGGAGAGAGATTTTCTACTGCATTGTTGTGGAAGGATGCATACCAAGGAAGGAGAGGATTTGGGTTGTCCATCTTCTCTTTGTACCACTTCTTATATATCCCAAGGGTATGAGATCGATGGGTCTAGTTTCCATAAAGTTTCCACATGCAATTGGCAAGACATCATACTAGGAAAGTAATACATATATTCCTCCCTCCTGCCCTTATAATAACAATATAATATCTTTTACTTTATAGACCCAAAAGTCACATAAAGGAAACCACCCCTCATACAATTATTTTGGAAAAACTCTATTCATACTATTGCCTTCCATTCGGAAAAGGAAAACACCTTCATTATTCTCATATTTAGGCAAAACTTGTTTTCAAAGGCAGAGCTACATAGTTATCAACTAAATTATATTGGCCACAAAATATCTTAGACTTCCTGGATTTTCTTCCATAATCCTATACTTGGATTATCTATCTCATAAATTATGTTGAGTAGTTTTTATGAGCACAAAAATACTTATTTCCATATTTGGTATCCTAGGGACCACTTTGTAAACTGTGAAAGTGGAAATTAAGTAATTCATATATCTCTCTCATCTTTACTCCTTGGTCCCAAAATTGTATAATTCCTATATTATCTTAGAATCTCGTGTTGAAACAAGTTTGGTAATAATGCAATGTTTCTGGATACTCTCTTCTCTTTCTTCAAACAAAGGAAACAACATTTAGTTATTACAAGCAAGTCCATATTTCTTGTTGATTTTCCATAAGCTACGAAGAGCATCCTTTTGTTATGAAACTTGGAGGGAAACTCACTTGTATCTTTCTAAACCTATATCTATTTTTTTGGATTTATTGGGATACATTTCGTAGGAAAAACTTGTGCTTTATGTATTCCCTTAAATTTCTTACCCACATCACATGGAGAGTCCTTTTTACCTCAAAATTTTAATTATCTTAGTTTCCTTGTTATCTTTACGTGTTCTAAAAGATAGATCAAATTATCTTTATTTGATGCCTCAAACTTGTGTTACAAGACATGGTTAGCTAATTACTTCCATTAATTATCTAAATTACAAATTATTTTAAAATATTTTTTAAACTTGCTTATTATCTCATATTTCAGTTATCTAACAATTCAAAAAGTCACAATTATTTATTTATGCATGAAATCTTTGATTTATTAAGCTTGTGCCACAAGGAACTATTTGCAAAGAAAATAGTTTCATGGGCCTCACTTGGGCCATGGATTGAACCCATGCCACAATGATAACTTTATTATTCTATCAATAATGAAATTAGGGAATTTACTTATCAACTCAAGCCTTTTCTTTGGTCTCACTTATCAACTCAATCCTTTTCTTTGGTCTCACTTATCAACTCAAGCCTTATATTTATATAATTCAAATTCACCGAATTTGAGGATATAACATTCACCCCTCCTTAAAAGGAATTTTGTCCTCAAAATTCACACCTAGTAAGGTTAAGGGGAAAGGTAACCAATACTAGTTTCAACCTTAGGGTTAGCAACCATTCTTGCATTATCTTTAACAACTTTTATTGATATGCAAAACTCTCATATTACTATGTGTGGTACCCTAATTCAATTCCACGATATACCCACATCCTTGTTCATTACATGATATTATCACTTACTGATTACATTTTCTCTTATGATTTCAATTTCACTTGGTTATCACCCTTTCACCTAGGTTCCCAAACTATTATTCCTTTATTCTTGTATAAGGGTGAGGTAACACCTCCAAACCCTAAAATTATGTCATTTAATCTACTTAGGATATTCACCCTCATCGATCAATTTTAATCATAATATGTGTCTACCCAATCTCTCTCACTCATAATAAGATGAAATAAGCATTTGACTATAGCACAAATACAAAGTTCATCCCATTCTAAGAGTAGAGATGGTGTATCCACACATCATATTAAAATTTGAACTTTTGATTGAACCACTCTCAACAATAATTCAAAACCATGAATACTTTTTAATCCCACAATTTTTTTCTTACATTCATTCACTTATAGGGAAAGTGACTCTGTCATAATCCTTGAGTTTATACACTACTCTCTTTAAGGTTTTATCAACATTATTACATTATGTCTTGTATTACTTACATCTACATCTCATGTATCATTAACTTTATTCACTTCCTTAAGGTCTCTAATGGACAAGTACCTTTTGAGTGATCCCTCTTGACCCTGTGGGCCTTATACACTTATGGAGTGCCTCTCATATTACCCCTTGGGCCTCATGAACTCATGAAGGCGGCCAATATCTTGACTCATGGGCCTCAAACAAACATGGATGGCCATCTCTGACCCCATGGTCTTATGCATTTAGGGCATGATCACCTCCTAATCTCATAGGTCTTATGTACCCTTAATCCTCCCTAATTGAACTTAGAATTGACTTACAAACCTACCTGTTATGACCCCACCTCCCGATAACCCCCAATTAAGGGATACCGAGAGGTTGAAGCCGCACCCATTAATCCCGGATCAAAGGTTCGACATATAACCACAAACAATTATTAAATTCTAACAGACTATACTGAAAATGGTAATAAAATTTTAAATGAATTATTCATTGTTGTCAATTGAATTAACCATGCAGGTTCTTACAAGAAGTGATCATAGCCAAGTAAGGGTTATGATATCATATTCAATGAAAGCATGCTATAGGCTTTATGAATAGCGATATATAATATGTTGCCTAAGATAAAGTGGCAACATATGAGATTAATGGGCTATAAGAGCCATGAGCAACATCAAGGTCATGCTGATTAGATGACTTATGATGAATTGAGGGTTTGAACACCCCTATTCTTGAATCATAGTAATGAAATGATTAGGAATTGATATCCATATAATAACTGATATGAGTTAAACTTGATACATTTAGTATTCTTCTTTTATAGCAGTGCTTTAATAGTTAAGTGCTTGGAAACATGTTTGATGTTAAAAGAATACTGAAATGTACCTAAATAATCAATTATAATCATACCATGTAGATCCCTGATCATAGATCCATCATTGTCAGAAGCTAAATGATGGTGAAACAGGTTTTCCTAAGGGAACTCCTGGATCATATACTTTTGAGTATGTGGGGGATTATGGATGCGAATATCCTTACATCCTAGTGTAGGAATTGATGTAGATGTACCTTAATCTATCAACCCTTCACTATATGTTTATGACGGGGTGATGTTCCATTAATCTCCTGAGGAATCTTTAATGCTGCATCGATGAGAGATAAACAAGAGATCTTTCGATGGTGAAGAGAGTACAGAATGCCACTGTGACTCTCATAGCGAAGTGCCAAAATACCCTGGTAAGCTATCTTAGCAGAGACATGAGATGTCCTGCATGTTGATCCTCACACTGACTGAGGAAGATGAGGTCATAAGAATCTGGCTCTTTTGATGACCTATGTATGATACCGATGCGACTTAGTAGTGATCGGTTGGAGTATGAGCGGTATCCCTCATCTCCGCAGGGCATAATAATGTTTTTAAAACATAATCAGCCGCTTAGCATATCCGCTAGGGTTGAACTACGAGAAACAATGAGTGATGTTACATTGTTTATATTAATATCCTGTTCAAGTATCTAGTATACATGTTCTTCATATTCCTTAATGAAGTTTCTTTACTTAATATCAAATCTGCTGTTGAATGCCTTAAAGCTTATATTGTTTATGTTATTCCTTATTTTCTATGACAAAGCTTCTGGCGGAGAGTTATAACTCTTGCTGGGACAATTATTTAAAATTGTCTCACCCCGTATATTTCAACTTTTTAGGTGGTTGCCGAGGACGAAGGAACCAATCTGCGGGTGAGTAGTATCAACAATAGCAATGCCAGGGGCAGCAGTGAATCTTAGGTGGAGATACTGACTGTCGAGTCCTGTAGTTAGTTTGTCTTATGTCATCTCTGTACTCTCAGGTCCTAGGAGTCAGTAGGTCTGAGATTTTGGCTTTAAGCCTTGCGATTTTGTATCTGGATGTATATAATCACTCAAGAGGTGATTTAACAGAGATGTAATGTTAAAACATGATGTAGACTATTTATCTTGTTTCTTATGAAGAAGTTTTATGGTTTAAAGATCTTTTCTTAAAAAGTCTTAATTCTTAGTGATTCTTCGTATTCCGCTGAGTTTACCTCATGATTTATGGTTCGAAGCCTACAGTTAGTTGTAACAGAGCTCTAGGTTTGCTGAGTCTATAGAGACATATGACTTAGGATGTCGAGTCTATTCTTAGTGTTTTCCAGTATATCTAATAGAGTCTTCTGCTCCTCAAGAGAAGAAGATAAGTAAGGATGTCTGGACCACACGAGGAGTATGTGGCAGAAAGTAGTGTTGCTGCACCCTGAGAAGGTGCAAGGAACCTGGAGATAGAACAACCTGTACCTGAGCCACCTATGGAGCCACCTCAGTTTAACCCAGCTGACATGGAGAACCCAGCTGTTCAGACTATGTTCGGGCAGTTTATGACTGCCATGACACATATAACAGATAGGATGCCCATGCCTGCACCTAGGGCACCTACCAAACCTGAAGAGCAAGACATCGACAAAATGTTCGAACGACTTCGTCGAGTCGGAGTGACCGAATACTTTGGAACAACTGATCCCGCAGATGCCGATCTGTGGTTGACCGAGCTCAAGAAAGCCTTTAGAATCCTGAACATCCCAGAAGCTGAGAAGGTTAGACATACCGTCTATCTTCTCAAGGGGAGTGTTGGTCACTGGTGGACCATGGAAGAGCAGAAGTGGCCAGGTGTGGAAGTTACATGGGAAGTCTTTCGTCAGGAATTTGTCAATAGATATTTCCCTAAGACATTCCTGGACGAGAAAATCTCTCAGTTCGAGAGGTTAAGATAAGGTCTGATGAACATTAGCGAATACGAAGCTAAGTTCATGGAGTTGCTGTGGTTTTGTCCGCACATGGCTACTACAGAAGAAGAGAGGATTAGATGGTTTGAGAAAGGGTTGAATACCGAGTTAACTACTCCCATGTCCGCCCTAGAAAACCGGGAGAGGTTTGCTACCTTCGTTGAGTCAGTCCGAAGGATAGAAAGGTCTGTAGCTGAGAAGAGACAAACCCATAAGAGATATCCTCAGTCCCAGGGGTCTTCATCCAGAGACTTCAAGAAGCCTAGGTTTTCTGTGCCTACACCACCACCACCTAGACCTAGTGCTCAGACTCAGTGGACACCGAGTAGAGGTAGAGGACGAAGCCTACCACTACAAGGAGCTTGCAGTTCAACATCTATGTCAGTTACAGGACCACCAAGACCACAACAATTGGATAGAAGTTGTTATCTATGTGCGAAGATGGGGCATTTGATGAAAGACTGCAGAGCTAGAGCAGCAAGTGTAACACAACCGCAGAGGCAGAGTCAGTAAGGATCATAGAGAAGACAGTTTCTAGGAGCATCTAGAGGATGTGGACAAGAGTCCCATGCTTGATCATCAGCACCGAATCAACCTCAGGTGACATCAAGGTTCTACACGATGAATCCACCTGATGCAGTGATCAACCCTCGAGTTGTGGCAGGTCAGATGGAATTGTTATATTCTGATATGTCTACATCCTATGTTGTATCTATTTTGATTGATCCAGGTTCTACACACTCTTTTATCACTCGAAGAGTGATTCGTAACTGCAATATGACAGTCAGTCATAGGGCAGATAGTTTGTTGCTAGAGACACTGTTGAGAGGGTCCGCTGTGTTGCAGAAGGTTTGCTCTCCCTGCATCATCTTCTTTTCTGATCATCGCATTCAAGTGGACCTTATACCACTTGAGATGCAAGGATTTGATATAATCCTTGGATTGGATACCTTGGAAAGGTATACGTTTGTTTTGGATTTCGAATCCAAGCAAGCTGTGTTTGCTGATGATAGTGACACATGGATCTTTCAAGGTGAGAGAAAGATTCTACCTACCTGTCTGGTGTCAGCTATGGTTGCTGAGAAGCTGATGAGGCAAGGATGTTATGCATTCTTAGCCCATGTGGTAGATACTACCATGGAGAGTCCTAACCCTGCTGAAGTTCCTGTAGTCAGGGAATTTGAAGATGTATTTCCTAAAGAACTTCCTGGTGTACCACCACCTCGGGAAATTGATTTTGAAATCAATTTGATCCCAGATACGCAACCTATAGCACAAACACTGTATAGGATGGCGCCTACCGAAATGGCAGAACTCAAGAAACAACTTCAAGAGTTGCTTGAGAAGGGTTTCATCTGACTGAGTACTTCGCCTTGGGGTGCTCCGGTCCTCTTTGTTAAAAAGAAAGATGGATCAATGCGGTTGTGCATTGATTACAGACAACTAAACAAAGTAACAATAAAGAATAAGTACCCTCTACCGAGGATTGATGATCTCTTTGAACAGTTGCGTGGTGCAACTGTTTTCTCAAAGATAGATTTGAGGTCAGGATACCATCAACTTCGTATTAACGATAGTGACATATCTAAGTCTGCTTTAGAACAAGGTATGGTCACTATGAGTTCACAGTTATGTCGTTTGGACTAACTAACACACCAGCTGCATTTATGGAACTCATGAATAGAATCTTCCGACCTTTCCTTGATCAGTGTGTTGTTGTCTTCATAGATGACATTCTGATCTATAGTAGAGATGCTCAGCAGCATGAACATCATCTTTATTAGGCTCTAACTTTGCTAAGAGAAAACAAGCTATACGCTAAGTTTAGCAAGTGTGAGTTCTGGTTACCAGAAGTATCTTTCCTTGGGCATGTGATATCTGCCTCGTGTATTCGTGTTGATCCTAAAAAGGTAGAATCTGTCCTACAGTGGGAACAACTGAAGACACCGACGGAGATCCGTAGCTTCTTAGGGTTGGCTGGCTGTTAGCGAAGGTTCATTAAGAACTTCAATTCTATAGCCTTACCCTTGACTAAGTTGACCTGGAAGGATGTTCCTTTTTCCTAGAGTGACAAGTGTCAACAATCTTTCCAGCTGATGAAGGAGAGGTTGACAAGTGCACCTGTACTTGTGCTACCTGAGCAAGGTAAAGGATATATAGTGTTCTGTGATGCCTCCAAGAATGGACTCAAATGTGTGTTGATGCAGGATAAGCAAGTAA
This sequence comes from Alisma plantago-aquatica, assembly GCA_963693085.1. Classification (NCBI taxonomy): domain Eukaryota; kingdom Viridiplantae; phylum Streptophyta; class Magnoliopsida; order Alismatales; family Alismataceae; genus Alisma; species Alisma plantago-aquatica. The sequence continues at coordinate 777,860,030 of OY856409.1, forward strand.
TTTCTTTTGCTTCTTGACAACTTAAGAAACATGAGGAGAATTACCCGACACACGATTTGGAGTTAGCCTCCGTGGTTCATGCCCTGAAAATCTGGAGACGTACATTATCTCTACGGAGAGACATTCCAAATTTTCACTGATCATAAGAACCTTAAATATATCTTCTCTCATCATGAACTTAACATGAGGCAACGTCGCTAGATTGAGTTAATCAAGGACTATGATTGTACGATTGATTACCATCCAGGGAAGGCCAATGTGGTTGCAGATGCTCTGAGTAGGAAATCAGCAACACCAACAGTAGATAGGGTACAACTAAACTCTTTAGTATGATCTAGGAGATATATGCTTATCTCCTTAAGGCAAGACAATGTACAGTTCAAGGTGTCATTGTTAGTCAGGTTGTTGGATGAGATGCATATGAAACCTACCCTAAGAGAGCATATTAAGGAGGCATAGCAAGTGGATGTTGCGGTTCAGCAAATTAGATCGGATTATGGTAATGAGAAATGAGATGGTTTCTATGATTTAGATGACCAGGTGGCCTGTTATCATGGGAGGATGATAGTGCCATATGTGGATAACTTGAGAAAGTTAGTCCTGGAAGAAGCTCATTCTTTGATGTATGCTATGCATCCAGGAAGCACCAAGATGTATCGAAACTTGAAAGATATGTATTGGTGGCTTGGGATGAAGAAAGACATTGCCGAGTTTGTGATGAGGTGTCCTATGTGTCAGCAAGTTAAAGCTGAACACCAGAAGCATGCAGGAACAATGCAACCTTTACCCATACCACAGTGGAAGTGGGATCACGTAACCATGGACTTTGTTGTTTCCCTACCCAGGATAAGCAAAGGGCATGATTCCATTTGGATAATAGTTGATAGGTTGACAAAGACAACACATTTCTTACCTGTCAAAACAACCTATTCTGCTGAGAGGCTAGCACAGTTGTATGTTTAGGAGATAGTGCGACTGCATGAAGTTCCAATCACTATAGTTTCAAACAGAGGTCCCAGTTTATGAGTCATTTTTGGGAATAGCTACACAGAGCTCTAGGCACCCAGTTAAGGTTTAGTACAACCTTTCATCCATAGACTGATGGACAGTCGGAAAGGACTATACAGACCTGGGAAGACTTGCTGAGAGCATGTGTTCTCTAGTTTATAGGAAGTTGGGATCTGCACCTAAGCTTAATAGAGTTTGCCTATAACAATAGCTATCAACATAGCATTGGCATGACACCTTATGAAGCTTTGTATGGTAGACATTGTAGATCACCCTTATGTTGGTATGAAACCGGTGAATATCAGCTGTTAGGTCCGGATCTTGTGCAGCAAAACACAGAGAAGATTAAAGTGATACAACAGATTAAGACTGCACAGGATAGGAAGAAATCTTATGCTAATACACGTTGTAGACCCTTAGAGTTCCAGGTTGGAGACAAAGTGTATCTCAAGGTCTCGCCTTGGAAGGGAGTTCTGAGATTTGGAAGGAAAGGGAAGTTAGCTCCTAGATTTATGGGTCCTTATCCAATCATTGAACGGATTGGAAAGGTAGCCTATAGACTAGAGTTACCACCACAGTTATAGTGGTTACACCATGTGTTTCACATTTATATGCTGAGGAAATGTCACCCCAATACCGAGTCAGTTCTACAACCTATGGAGGTAGAATTGAATGATGATATAACCTATGAGGAAGGACCAGTGTCGATCCTTGATAACAGAATTAAAAAGTTGAAAAAGAAAGATATAAGTCTTGTAAAAGTCCTTTGGAATCATCATGGTGTTGAGGATGCCACTTGGGAACTAGAGGAAGAGATGAGAAGGAAATACCCTGCTCTTTTCTCTTAATATGTTTTGTTGATTTCGGGGACGAAATCCTTGTAAGGGGTGGATAATTTGTAACATCCCTGACCTCGGTTATGAGCTAACCCAAGGTGTTTTGCTTAATTATGTAATTAGATGCTAGTGATTATCTCCTGGTATGTAATTAAAGCTTCTGAGGAACATATGTTTCCATTTCTGTCCTTTTGAACTATGTTGTAATATTGTTTTGTAATATAGAGACCTATGTGCAAATTACCCAATTAGAAGGGTTCACTTGCAAATTTCACATGTTTAGATGTTCCTTTGGTGTTGAGACATCATAAGATTAAATATGATGATGTATGATGGATTCTCCAAGCTTGGGCATCAAGATGCAGCTTGTGGAGCAATCCTTGTACTCTAAAGCCCTAGTTTTGGTGTAAAGTGCAATTTGCCCAAAACATGGGGTGCAACATGTAATATACACCTTCTAGAGTATCTTTTATAACTCTTGGCATCATTTAGAGTAAAAACTATGAAGGGGGCGCTTCATTTGAATAATCATATAAGAGGGAACACCCTTGTAATTAAATAATCAAGTTATAAGCATAATAACCCTTTTATATGTGCAACCTAGTATTGATATTAGCTTTATTTGCCTTTAGACCTTAGGATTAAGATGAGTTTTGTTTAAGTATGAAGAGGAGAAATGTGTCTTAGAATAAGGGAAGTACCTAGATGAGAAATCAAGAAACTAGTTGTCCTTATGTTGAAGTTTGACCCAAAGTACATATACACCTTTCTTTGCAAACCAAGGAACCGTTTCCTTCACTTCCTCACTTATCCCCTTGCTTGGACCGACTAAGGCAGAACTTTGGAACAGAGGAGAATGGATAAGGAGTTCTAGGTATGTTTTGATCATCATCTTGCTCGGATTCATGGAGGAATTCATGATACAAGGTTGGTAGACTAGCTTTTCTTACTTAATTCTTTCCTTCTAGCCATCCTTTCCCAACCAATTCTTGGAGAAACAACCTTGGCCGACCTGTGGAGCTCAAGACACCATTAAAGGCTTGGAATATTGAAAGCTTGGAGCTCTAGGACTGACCTTAAGGTGGGTTTTATAACTCTAAACCCTTTTTCTTTGTTATGCATATCTTCTTTCTTGCAAATAGTAGCTTGTTCTTCTTTCCCCTACCTTCCCTTACACTCTTGCAAGCAAAACCGTGAAGAACAGACCTTAGTCTCAAGGTAGAAGATGATGGGCACTAATTCCAATGTTAATCCTTATCTTACTTTACCAAACAATCTTGCACTTTCGGTCTAAACGGTTTGCAAAACCGTTTGAAACCAAACAGTTTTAAAACCGTTTGATTTCATGCGGTTTGCAAGACCGTTTAGAATCAAACGGTCTCCAAGACCGTTTCGGAGGTTTGACCAGGCATTGACCGTTTGAGGGTCTGTTGGACACATTATGAATTAATCATCTACAAAGAATCATCATCTAATTGCAAGTAAATCCCAAGTTGAAGGCACTTTAATCACCTAAACCCTAATCGGGTTTAATTGCTGATTTCAAGGACCAATCATGTTGAAGTTTGGGTTGAGTGGCCCAAACAGTTTCAAAACCATTTGGGGATCACCCAAACGGTCTTAAGACCGTTTAGTGACCACCCAAGACCGTTTGGAGGTCTAGGGTTAAGATAATTTGATCAATTGAAGGTCCAAACACAATAGGTTGTTGAATTAATCAAAAGTGCTGATTTGTGACTTAATTAGGGTTCAACCCTTAACAAATGGACTTAGTTTTTGGTGTGACTTAGGGCAAACGGTCGCAAGACCATTTGGAGTATGTTCAAATGATCTCAAGACCGTTTGGGTCAAGTCATGGTCCAATTGGGTGACAATTGATGGGTTCAACTTCAATTAGACTCATATTGATGGATGTTGATGGTTGATCGATTACAAACCCTAATTCAATTAGTTCAAACCCTAATTGGCTATCAATTGAAGGTCAATTGAGTGTCCAATTGGTTATGAATAACCCTAATTGGCTCAATTGATAAGTGGTTAACATATATGAGACCAATTGAGGGGTTCAACATTGAAAACCCTAATCGATTGCAAGTGTTGATGCACCTTCTAGATCCATGCAGTTTTGAGACATTTGGACCAAACGGTCTCGAGACCGTTTGAGTCCAAACAGTATCAAGGCCATTTGGATCCAAACGGTCTCAAGACCATTTGGGCTCAAATGGTTTCAAAACCGTTTAAGCTCATGCGGTTTGGTCATGCGGTTTGGTCATGCAATTTGATCAAACGGTTTCAAAGTCAACCATGTCCAAACGGTCAACATGATCAAATGGTTTCAAGACCGTTTAAGGTCAAACGGTGTGAATATGTCCATGAGGTCTTGAAGGTCAAGGTTTCAAACGGTCAACCCCTCCATGCGGTTTCAAAACCGTTTGGAGGTTGAAGTGTGAAACCGTTTGGGGACTTTTAGAGTTAAGATTGTTTAATGCCTTGAAGACTTAGATGGTGCAATGGTTGATTAACTCAAACCCTAATGATACCTAAAGACATTAAGGTGTTAAGTAATTAGTAGATTGACCCATGTTATGGTTAATGGTGAACATTACCAATGTACCTTTGAAGGGTTCAAGTAGACAACACCCCCTTGATTAAGCAAACCCTAATGACATGATAGGGGTGACTTAACTTATGTTAATCAAAGTTGACTTGACTTAACCTAATATAGAGTGATGTAATCACCATCTATTAGTGAAAAGAGAGAGAAGACTCCTAATATGAAAGAGAATCAAGTAATATACCTTCAATATGAATAAATACACATGATTAGGGTATGATCCTTCATAGTGAGATCATAGAAACCCTAATTATGATGATTAATGAATCTTAACCTAATTTGAGAGCATCAATGATGATAATTTTCATACATGATGATGCTATGAGCCCAATTCACTATGAAGTGAATAGTAAACCCTAATTGAGGGTGATGTGATGAAATGTACAATAAACCCTAATTCCAGGTTATGCTTTTAAGCATGAATCTTCATGATTAAAGTATGAGATGAGGAATCATTATTCCTAATTATAATGTAAGGGATTGGATAACCCTAATTGATGTAAATAAGGGAAACTAGCCTTAGTGAAGGCATGAAGGTACAAACCTTGAATTGAAAGGTTATTTCTGCTTTATAAATTGTTGATTTGGAAATGAATTATTCATTGTTGTCAATTGAATTAACCATGCATGTTCTTACAAGAAGTGATCATAGCCAAGTAAGGGTTATGATATCATATTCACTGAAAGCATGTTATAGGCTTTATGAATAGTGATACATAATATGTTTCCTAAGCTAAAGTGGCAACATATGAGATTAATGGGCTATAAGAGCCATGAGAAACATCAAGGTCATGCTGATTAGATGACTTATGATGAATTTAGGGTTTGAACACCACTATTCTTGAATCATAGTAATGAAATGAATAAGAATTGATATCCATATAATAACTGATATGAGTTAAACTTCATACATTTAGTACTCTTCTTTTATAGCAGTGCTTTAATAGTTAAATGCTTGGAAACATGTTTGATGTTAAAAGAATACTGAAATGTACCTAAATAATCAATTATAATCATACCATGTAGAGCCCTGATCATAGATCCATCATTGTCAGAAGCTAAATGATGGTGAAATAGGTTTTCCTAAGGGAACTCCTAGATCATATACTTTTGAGTATGTGGGGGATTATGGACGCGAATATCCTTATGTCCTAGTGTAGGAATTGATGTAGATGTACCTTAATCTATCAACCCTTCACCATATGTTTATGCCGGGGTGATGTTCCATTAATCTCTCGAGGAATCTTTAATGCCATATCGATGAGAGATAAACAAGAGATCTTTTGATGGAGAAGAGAGTACAAAATGCCACTGTGACTCTGATAGCGAAGTGCCAGAACACCCTGGTAAGCTATCGTAGCAGAGACATGATATGTCCTACATGTTGATCCTCACACTGACTGAGGAAGATGAGGTCATAAGAATCTGGCTCTTTTGATGACCTATGTATGATACCGATGCGACTTAGTAGTGATCGGTTGGAGTATGAGTGGTATCCCTCATCTCCGCAGGGCATAATAATGTTTGTAAAACATAATCAGCCGCGTATCATATCTGCTAGGGTTGAACTACGAGAAACAATGAGTGATGTTACATTGTTTATATTAATATCATGTTCAAGTATCTAGTATACATGTTCTTCATATTCCTTAATGAAGTTGCTTTACTTAATATCAAATCTGCTGTTGAATGTCTTAAAGCTTATATTGTTTATGTTATTCCTTATTTGCTACGACAAAGCTTCTTGCGGAGAGTTATAACTCTCGCTGGGACAATTATTTAAAATTGTCTCACCCCGTAGATTTCAACTTTTTAGGTGGTCGCCGAGGATGAAGGAACCAATATGTGGGTGAGCAGTATCAGCAACAGCAACGCCAGGGGCAGCAGTGAATCTCAGGTGGAGATACTGATTGTCGAGTCCTGTAGTTAGTTTGTCTTATGTCGTCTCTGTACTCTCAGGTCCTAGGAGTCAGTAGGTCTGAGATTTTGGCTTTAAGCCTCGAGATTTTGTATCTGGATGTATATAATCACCCAAGAGGTGATTTAACAGAGATGTAATGTTAAAACATGATGTAGACTATTTATCTTGTTTCTAATGAAGAAGTTTTATGGTTTAAGATCTTTTCTTAAAAAGTCTTAATTCTTAGTGATTCTTCGTATTCCACTGAGTTTACCTCGTGATTTACAGTTCGAAGCCTACATTAACCTTCTCCACCAAACCATGTCAAAAGAACCCATGCATCGGGGGCTCAACTCTCTTAGCTATAACTTAGAGGGGTCAGATTTTTCATGTCACATATTCTCCCACAGTGAACTGCATGTCAATCTACTTTGCATCTGCTCATGACTCTCGTCATCTCTAGGCTCCTTTCAGCCATTACACGATCAAAGCGACTTCATCTACACACACTGTGGTCCATTTCTAACCATCATGTGGTCCTTTCACCAACATCACCTTACTGAAGTGGTGACCGACACAACCTCCCTTACATAGCTTCTTATAAAACCTGATACTGGCTATGGTGGTCATCGTCACATCTTTCATAGGACAAGAACTGTCTCTAGATATCACCCTGAATGAGCACACATGCTCTCATCAGACCCTTTAGTCTGGATTATACTAACCATTAGTTAGGGGGGATAAACTGTACTATCATCGAGTTCTTCATGTACCTACTTCCACCTTATGGAAGTGAACCTTTAAGTCATACTCATGAACTTTTGAACTCGCATCATGGTGTAGTTGAACCATCTCTCTCATATGTAATTCAACCCAATATGTCCCTTGACAATACTCTTTCTTTCTCATGTCATCTAGGTAAGGATATCTATCCTAACCCATATTGCATCTTGACCTTCCTTGGTCTAGGAGAGACTTACACCATCCATAGTGATGAACTCCCATTCCCTCTTAGGAACTTTTTATCCTCTATATCAATGTACTGGGTTACTGGTGTTCGTCCTTCACCCTCGGCTTGCATGGCCATATACCACATGCAACTTTGTCTTAGGTATCTAAAATACTACTGTCACTTATTATCTTCGTAGTACGGTGTATGGTGATCCTAAAATCATGATCTCCTGTATGTCATTATTCTTCAAGATCAATACCTCAAAAACCCTAAACCATTCTATTGAGGATTCATCACCTTCTTTTCCAAAGAAGTGCATCTGAGGTTCTACCACCATCCTTTCATTGTATCAAGGACTAAACTGGCTAACCAAACAACCATTAACTGATCTTGTTACATCAGAGTGTTAGCCAAACATATCTTCTTTTCCAAACATAGGGTTAGTCTTACAACCTCTTTTAGCCAAACTAGGCAGATATATCTCAACCAGAGCATCCATTACCACTTCACCTTCTTACACATTAGGTAAAGTTGATGCCATACACCTTCATGTATTCCACTTATTATCTCATTTCAACTCTAAGTCTACTTTATTGAGAATGCCTTAAGCTCATCTTCTTGGTGATCAAACTCAACCTTGTATGACTCATATCTCATGTAAAAATCATCCTCATAAGGTGACTACCTCATTCCTTTTTGTGTTTACAAACCATCCATGTATCATTCACTTTACCAGGGTATGTTATCTTCTCTGTCCCCATATCTCATGGCAACGTTCCAACCCACATCATCTTTATCCTTGGTGTATGGCATGCGTACTGTCCTATCTCTCCCTCCCATAACAAGAGGAAATAAGCATTTGGCTACAGTCCAAATATAGAGTTCTTCCTATTCCAAGAGTAGAGATGGTACATCCCACCTTTTCAGTACACCTTTAAATCTAAGTTGAAATGCGCCATTTATGCCTCTATATTACGATCATCTTGATATCAAAGTTACCTCCATGGAAAACCCGAACCTACTTGGGTCACCTCACAATCCTTGGTCATCTCCTCTAGGTCTATAGGGTGCCGACACTTTTAGGGTCATCCCTCTTCCCTTATGCATCCAGAGAGTGCCCTACTCATCTGCCCTTTGGGTCCCACGAGTTCATGAACGTGATCAGTCTCCCAACCCATGACCCTCAGACAATGATAGATGTTACCTCCCGACCCTATGGTCATGTGAAACTAGGGAATTAGGCAACTCCTACTTTCATCAGTCTTATCCCTACCTGGCTCTAGGATAGACTTAGGATTGTGTTATAGTACATGTCCAACTTAGAACCCTACCCAAGCCTTCATCTTCTCTCTTTGTATACATGAGCTGACATTCATCCTCTCATAGAGGTCATGGTGACCTGCCTACCTTGGTCAGGCCCCTTACCGGTTACCTCCATGGTAACACATCCACATGCACTTAGAGATGGATATCTATGGGTCTACAGGTTCATCTCATACCATGTACTTTTCACTTATCTTCTCAGGATCCAATGAGACCTCTTTAGGTTACCTTAAACCAACAAAACTGATATACACCCTACCAAAGGGGTCCCCCTCCCAGGATGGGAGGAAAACTTTCTCTTGACAACAAGGTCACAAACATCCTTTGGGTTTACATCCATATGAGCATGCTTGACCCTGGCAAGCCATTAAGGAACAAGTGGACTACTAAACCAGGCTAGGTCATCTTGGTTCTCATTCCTCATCATTAGTTCAAGATCATACCTTCCTTTAACATCAACTTAGCTGTGAGGGGTTCATCATACCTTTGACTTAAGGAGTTTCCCTTTTCCTCCATATATGAGGAGTACCATACTCAAAACTGTAGCAACTAAATTCTCGTCATGAGCATTAGGTATACCACTTCCCCTCTTGGGCCTAGGAACCCAAGGTTCATGTTCTTGATGCCCAGCTATTTGTTCAACCTCTTAACCACAAACCAAACATGTAATGGGAATGACATACACTTCCTGTCATCCTTTTTCTTTGATCAAAACTCTAAAGTTGAGTCTTCCTCAAGGACAACCAACAAGGCACAAGGCCTCATAACCTGTTACTAAACCTCTCCATGGTATACATAACTTCTTCTTCCTTTCTTAGAAGGTAAACACTTATATCATAGGCACATACGTTCCAGAAGCCTCATCCTCTCTCTAGGGTTTGGTCCCTCCCGTGGCAAACAAGACATCATCAACCTCTAGGAATGTGGTGACTACTATCATCCACTTAGGTCGCATCATCCTCAACTCCCTACTTTTCCTCATATCTCAGAGTCTAGGATTCCAACCTTCTTGCTTGGTTTCCTGTCCTATCTCTAGAGATAACACTACAACCAACCTCATAATTAGAGATCCTCTCTTCATGAAGGATCAACCTCAAAAGCATCCTCTACATGGGTGAAGCCTAGGTTAAAACTTATGTTTGCTCAATATCATCCATAGCCCTTTATTCTTATTTCAGAAGCCGTCCATCATGATTCCTTAACTAGGGTTTCATCCCACTGTCAACACTGTTGACATGCCCTAGGTGCAAGCTATACCCTACTTGTACAAGTACATAGGGTTCTATAGGTTTTTCTCTAACCTCATCAATGAAGGAGTTAGCCTTCACTCTAACATGCACGACCCTTCTCAGGGTTGGGTCGCCAAAGGTGCTCAGTCATCCAACCTCTCATGGCTCATATGTCATCCAAGGCATGTCCATATAAACACCTGGTCTAACTCATCATGCCATCTCTCTCTCTAACCTTCACTTAGGGTTAGGGTTAATGCCATCCTCAGAGGATGTTCCAGGTCTCTACTTGTAATGGAGATCTCTATCTCCAAGGCTAACTTTCTTTATCTATCCTCCTGATAAGAAGGTCTAGCCTCATGTCTCTTCTGAGGGCATGACAACTTATGTCATACGACCTAAGCATGTATCTATCCTTTAGTTTGCGCTTAATCTATTAAGCTTATATCCATGACATCTTATTTAAATGCTTTTCATTAATTTGGTGGAGGATTCCTTAGACCTTATTAACCTTACCCATACCTCAAGAGGGTGAGGAGAAGAGCAAAAACCCTAATCCTTAAGGTCCTTAACAAAATTTGTGATGAGAAGGGATGAATGAGATGAGAAAGTCCTAAAGGTATCTTATTTCGATTCATAACCTAAGACTTTGGCCAGACTGTCACACGGATCCGGGAGTCCTCGTATTTTGACTAGCCGTGCGGAGGAAAATATTGCCAGCCCCCGGTCGTGATCCCTTTCTAGACACCTCCATCTTTCGGATAATCCTCTAATAACTCCCTTGGGTTCTATGGAGTTTGTAGAATTTAATAATTATTAATGGTTAACTGAGGAACCTATGCTCTGATACCAAATGTTACGACCCCACCTCCCGATAACCCCCAATTAATGGAGACCAAGAGGTTGAAGCTGCACCCATAACTTCCGGATCAAAGGTTCGACACTTAACCAAGAACAATTATTAAATTTCAACAATCTATATTGAAAAGCTGTAATAAATTTTTTCATACCTTTTGAAAATTTTGGATTTCTAAACTTCTATCCATGTACGCATTCTACTCTAACTAATCCTCCTTGCATTTTACTTCATGTATTTCACAATATGATGATTTACTGGTTGTCCTTTTGGCTTGTACCTAAAATGCCAACAAACAAAACGTCGGTTAGCCGAAGCTGGTATGTGGGGGAAATAATAAACGTGAAACTATGATAACAACATAATCATTCAATTAATCATTTAACAACCAAGATTACATTTTAAATATAACTCCGCAATCCATGAGTACCCTATCCTCTGTGCTATCCCTGCATTGGACCTGGATACTACCTTCCTTATGGTAGATCCCCATTATACCCCTCATGGTCCCACCTATAGGTGAACCAGTTTCTAGGGTTGAGTCATATGGCACTACTCATAAGTAGCCCACTCCTTAACTCATGGCATGCTAATGTGTAATGACCCCGCCTCCCGGTAACCCCAAATTAAGGGAGACCCGAAGGTCAGAGCCATTAACCAATTTACAGGATCAAAGGTTCAACAAATAATCAATGATAATTATAAAATTCTACCAGTAAACTGAATTTTAGCAGGAAAAATTAAAACTTTATTTACCTTTATGAAACTTTGGGAAACTATCTATCCCTTACTGAAATTCCTCTATCTAATCCTCCTTGTACTTATTTCTTACTTTCCAGATGTGTCACTTTACTGTTTGTGCTTTCAGGGTTATACCTAAAATGCCGACAAACAAAACATCGATCAACAATTGCTGGTATGTGGGGGATTACAAAAAGTCGTGCAACTATATTAACAATGTAAACAACCAATTATCATTCAACATTCAAATTACATTTTAAGCAGTACTACTCAATCCCTTCCTATCCCCTTTCTCTGTATTGTCCCTACAGTGGACATGGAGACTACCTCTCTCACATGGTAGATCTTCATTAAACCCCGCATGATCCTACCTAACAGGTAGATCAATATCTAGGGTTGAGTCGCACGACACTACCCATAAGTAGTCCGATCTCTAACTCAATATGACTTGATGGACCTACCCCATTGGTAGCCATTTACTAAGTCATCTAATGACCTGATGGGCCTACCCCATTGGTAGCCTTTTACTAGGTCAACCCATTAAGCTACAGAGGGGACTGGGATCTGAGCTAGTAGGCATAATCATTAGGTGATAGTCATATTCACTTTAGAATTGGCATGAATTAAAACATCCAACAGTTTAATTCAAGTCACGATGGGAAACTGCGACAAAATCACGGAAAACTAATTCGAGTAGTCATAAGCATAACCACATACCTGTTATGTAGGCTTGAATGCAGAATTAACTTAATCAACCAGGAAATCAAGCAAGCACACACACACAAGCCCCTGAAAAAGGCATTTAATTCCTCTATTATTAATCATGTCATTATGATTCAATAATTCTAAGGGTTTCCTAGGTTATTTGCCCTTTTTAGGGTTTTGACCATTATTAGGGTTTTATTTCCTTTTTATTGCTTTTAACTTATTTTTATCAAATTATACATCAAACCCTAATTTTCTTGCTTTATCATCCATCAAGATTCCTAAGATCAGACTTAGTCCATTAAACCCTAATTTCGAATTACTTATCATTTCTTTTTCTAAATTAGGGTTTCCAACCTTTTAAATCCACATAAACCCTAAACTTGTAATTCTATCATCAAAATAGGTTAATAATTATCTAAAATAGAAAATAAGCTAACCATACTCGAATTAACTTAATTGCAAGACGAATTACACTTTTTATCAACAATTAGGGTTTTTATCCACAAATTAACCCTTTTTCTATTCTAGAAATATACTTTTACAAAACGAGTCAGATTCAAGGTCTCAAACTATTTTTATTAAATCCCTCATATTTTTCTGGTCATTTCTCATGTATTAAGTTTTTCCATCCGAGCTTCCTAGCTCCAGTTATAATTTTTTTCTAAGATAAATCATTTTTATCCAATTATCAACTAATTAGGAAAAACGTGGACCGCACGATCAATGGTCCGGTGGTCCACTTAGGATCCAGCGGCCATGATTACGCGTGCTTCTACACTGTGCTCAGAATTAGTAAAGGACAATAATGGCCTTACCTATTTAAGGGAACACGGAGGGTAGATTAGTAATTCACTCCTTCGTCTTCTTCCCCGACCTCACGCGAGAGCTGTAGTTTCGACGGTCAACTCTGGAGTTGACTTTGGGCACTACTCCTCCTGCGAATAAGCTGATGGCATAGGAAGCTCCGTCTTCCTCAGCCGAAGTCGACCAGGGGTCCAATTCCCTGCCCGAGCCGTGCCGAAGCCTCCGCCTACTCGCCGGACTCTGACGACGTTTCCTGGGGTGTCGAGGATGCTGGTCAAGGTCGGAGGCAGAATTGAAAGTGTGAACTTGATCTTTGCTTCCCGCCGCAACGATTGGACTAGGAAAAAGGGATGTCGGTGCCCTCTATCGCCCTCCCCTATTTATAGGGTCGAAGCAGGGACCTGCCCAGTTGGGCGTTTCCTCGTTTGACGATGAAACTCGGGGATATTAGGGTGGAATCTTTGGGATTCCATCTCCTGAGTTCAAAGGAACTAAAATCCAGTTGGCATCATCAAAGGATCGCGAGAATTAAGGGTTGCAAAATCAATCCTGTAAAAGCCAGAGTCCTAGTCCTAGTGGGACTTAGACGATGAGCGACAGCCGTTGGATCAAGATCCAACGGGCTGGATTACTCACGTTCTAAGGAAACTAAAAACCCTTTTTTTATTTAATTCAAGAAAATTCCCAAATTGGGTTATATCTTGCAAAATTAATATCTCTCAATCCATAACTATGATTGGTCTCAAATTTCAAAGGAAAGTTCCTTTGAATATTATCTATCTTTTTAAGAAAATTGGGAAGCAAAAAGCAATGTATGAACAAGATTTCTTCTCTCCCAAGTTTTCTTATTAAATATTCCCAATTAATTCATATCCTTATTTCTTTTGCCTTTATCTCATTAATTTGGGTCCCTTGGACCTCAAGGAAACCCAAAGGCACGAATTCCCATATTGGGGAATATTAGTTTAGCATTATCTTCTTTTAATAGTCAATTCTCATATTTCCCTTTTATTAATCAATTTCTTTTCCTTTTTAATTTTCTTTTTAAGGATTTCTCTTTATCTCTCCTCTGTATTCCCATTGGAAGTCCTTTTAGTATTAAGAATCCTTGGGATACGAAAATCCACTAAGGATAACTCAAAAATATACCTCTTTTCATTTATTTTCCCATTTTATCATTATTTCTAATTTCTTTCTTAATAAAGAAATACTTAATAGATCTCTTCTTTTCTTATTGCTCTATTTAAGCAACTTTGGACTCCTTGGTACCCAAGGAACCCAAGAGGCACGAAATCCCTCCTTAGATTTGCCTTCTAGAGGTTTCTACCTTTTCTCTCTTTTCTCCACAACTCAATTATCCATTAATTAATTGAATTTCCTTGTTATTGGGCCCAATAGCCAATAAAGCCCACAAATCAAACAACAAGGATATTTTCAACATAACTCATTTATTCAACACAAAATATATCGTCATTTGTCCCAATATCTTTAAAATGAGAAATTACATTTCTCACCAAAGGAACCCAAAATTTGGGGTTGTAACATCCTTCCCCTCTTATGAGATTTTTGCCCTCAAAATTCCATCAAACAAGCGAACAGACAGGATAAGTCTTCTTATGTCCATCAGGGCTCCCATGTGGCTTCACCCTTTCCATGGTGTTTCCTAAGAACCTACATTATCTCATTTTCTTCCATCTGAGTTCTTTCTTACCTTGGTATATCGTACCCTCATACGTGACTCAGGACTTTTCAGCCTCTCAAAAGCTGAATAGGTTCAAGGCTCAACACATGGCTGGGGTACCTCACATAGTGCTCTAGATCGGACTCGTGGCACTCATTACACATCACGTTATCCTGAGGGGAAAGGATAGACACAATCATCTCCACCATTCCATCTCAAATGGACCCATATATTGGGGACTCAGCTTTCTCAGCTGTAGCTTAGAGGGGTCGGATTTTCACATCACATATCCTCCCACAGTGAACTGCATGTCAATCTGCTTTGCATCTGCTCGTGACTCATGTCACCACTGGGCTCTCTCTCAGCCATTGCACAATCAAAGTGACTTCATCTGCACACACTGTGGTTCCTTTCTGACCTTTGCGAGGCCTCCTCCACCAACATCATCTTAATGAAGTGGTGACCGACACAACCTCTCTATAAGACTTCTTGCATCCCGATAAGGCTATGGTGGTTAACATCACATCATAAGATCTATTTCTATGTATCATCCTGAATGAGCACACATGATCTCATCAGACCCTCTAGTATGGATCATACTAACCATTAGTTAGGGGTGATATACTATCATCAATCTTGTCATGTACCTACTTCCACTTCATGGAAGTGAACCTTGGTTAAATCCAAGAACTTTTGAACTCGCATCATGGCGTAGTTGAACCATCTCTTTTCATATGTAGTTCAACTAGATCTGTCCCTTGACAGAGCTCTTCCTTTCTCATGTCATCAAGGTAAGGCAATCTACCATAACCCATATTACACCTCGACCCTCCTTGGTCTAGGGAAGACTTGCCACACATCCATAGTGATGAAATCCCCTTCCCTCTTGGGGACTCTTTATACTTTTTATCCATGCATCGGGTTATAGGTGTTCGTCCTTCACCTCCTGACTTGCATGGACACATGCTACATGCAATATCATATTAAGCATCCCAAGTATTACTATCACTTACCATCTTTGTAGTATTACGGTGGTTGGGACCTTAAACCATGATCTCCTGTATGTCATAATTCCTCAAGATCGATTCCTCGGAAACCCTAAACCATTCTCATCAGGGTTTTATTACCTTCCTATTCAAAGAAGTGTATCTGAGGTTCTATCACCATCCTTTCACTATATCAAGGACTAAACTGGCTAACCAAACAACCATTAACTTGTTCAACATATCTTATTACACCCGAGTGTTAGCCAAAACACATCTTCTTTCCAAACATAGGGTTAGTCGAACAACCTCAACTTCTTCTAGCCTCTAACTAAACTAGGCAGTTAGATCTCAACCAGAGCATTCTTTACCACTTCTTATCCTTAGGGGTTAGGTATGTCAAAGACATGCACCTCCATGTGTTATACTTATCATCTCCTCTCAGACTCTAGGTTTGTCTTCATTAAGAAACTCTGAGCTCATCCTCATGGTGATCAAACTCAACCTTGCATATCTTGCAAATTCCAGATAGCTTACAGTATCACATCCTCACAAGATGATCTCCTTAATACTCTTAGTGTTAGTATACCATCCATATACCATTCACTTCACAAGGGTATGTTATCATCTCTTTCATCATACCTCGTAGCAACGTTCCAACTCGCATCATCTTTTATCCTTGGTGTATGGCATGCGTACTGTCCTATCTCTCACTCCCATAACAAGAAGAAATAAGCATTTGGCGGCCGTCCAAATACAGAGTTCTTCCCATTCCAAGAGTAGAGATGGTACAATCCACCTTGCCAGTACACCTTTAAATCTAAATTGAAACGTGCAACTCATGTCTCTGCCTCACAATCATCATTATATTAAAGCTAATAACTTCCATGGAAAACTGGTCTCGAACCTACTTGGGTTACTACATAATCCTTTGTCATATCCTTTAGGTCTATAGGGTGCCGACACTTTTGGGGTCATCCCTCTTCCCTTATGCATCCAAAGAGTCCCTTACTCATCTGCCCTTTGGGCCTCATGAGTTCACGAAGGTGATCAATCTCCTAACCCATGGCCCTCAGACAATGATAGCTGTTACCTCCCGACCCAATGGTCATGTGCAACTAGGGAATTAGGCAACTCCTTCTTCCATCGGTATTATCCCTACCTGACCCTAGGATAGACTTAGGATTCCATTATAGTACATGTTCATCTTAGAACCTCACCCAATCCTTCCTCACCTCTCATTGCATTCATGACTGACTTTCATCCCTTCATAGGGGTCATGGCATCCTGCCTACCTTGGTCAGGCCCCATATCGGTTACCTCCATGGTAACGCATCCACATGCACTTAGAGATGGTTATCTATGGGTCTACAGGTTCGTCCTCACGCCATGTACTTTTCACTTAGCTTCACAAGATCCTCTGAAACCTCTTTAAGTTACCTCAGAACCAACAAAACTGGTATACACCCTACCAAAGGATCCCTCTCCCAGGATGGGAGGAAACTACAACTCTTGACAACAAGGTCACAACCGTCCATAGGGTTTACATTCTCATGAGAATGCCTAACCCAGCAGCTACTAAGGTACAAGCAGACCACCTATTAAACCATGCTAGGTCATACTTGTTCTTTTTCTCAGCATTAGACCAACTTAGTGGTGAGGGGTTCATCAAACATACCCTTACCTTGAGGGGTTTCCTTTACCTCTACACATTAAGATTACCATGCTCAAAACTATAGAGACTCAAACCTCATTATGAGCATCGGATACACAGCTTCCCCTCTTAGGCCTAGGAACCCTAGGTTCTCCTTTGGGTATCCAACTGCATGCTCAATCTCTTAACCATGAATCAAGCATGTCCAAGGTATGTCATGTACTCCCATGATCTTTCTACTCGATTAACACTTTGGAGTTGATACCTCTTCTAGGACAACTAAATAGGTATAAAGCCTCCCAACTGGTGACTTAACCTCCTCAGGGTCTAAAGCACTCTTTATCTCATCTAGTAGGTAATCACTTATACCACAGGTATAGAAGCATCACCCTCTCTCCTGGGTTTGGTTACTCTCAAGCTAACCAAGACATCATCAACCTTTAGGGGTCAAGCATAAGGCAACCCCTATCATTCACCTAGGTTGCATCATCCTCAACTGCCCACTGTTCCTCATGTCTTGGGATTCTTTTGCTTGACCCCTGCTCTCTCTCTCTAGAGCTAACTCCACCTCCAGTCCTACAACTGGAGGTCATCTCTCCATGAAATTGGATCAAGCTCACGAGCATATCCCTGCCTGGGTGAAGCCTTTGCTCAACTCCTGTTTGGCTCAAGATCATCATTAGCTCTTTATGTTTATCTCATAAGCCATCCATTGTGCCCTTCTGGCCAGGGTTTCATCCTACTGTCAGCACTACTGACGTACTCGGGGTGCGAGCTATATCCTACTTGCAACAGCCCATAGGGTAACTATAGGTTCTTCTCTAACCTTATTGATGAAGGAGCTATCCTTCACTCTAACATGCATGACCCTTTCCAGGGTTGGTTTGCCATGGTACTTGATCATTTAACCTCTTATGGCATCCCAAAGACATATCCAACCAAATGCTCGGTCAACCATGATATCTAACTCATCATGTCATCTTTCTCTCTGACCTTCACTTAGGGTTAGGGTTAACATCATCCTCAAAGGATGTGCTAGGTTTCTACTTTTAATGGAGGTCTCTACCTCCAAGACTAACTCTCCCTCTACTCACCCTCCTGACAAGGAGGTCCATCCTCAGGTCTCTCCTGAGGGCAATGACATCTCGTGTCATAAGGCCTAAGCATGTATCTATTCCTTTACGCTTACTCTATTAAGCTTATGTACATGACATCTTATTTACATGCTTTTTATTAATTTTTGGTGGAGGATTCCTTAATCCTTAATTTGCTTACCCATGTCACATGAGGGTGAGACAGAGAGAGAAAACCCTAATCCTTAAAATCCTTAAAAGAATTTGAGTTGAGAAGGGACGAACAAGATGAGAGAGTCCTAAAGGTATCTTATTTCGAGTCTTATCCTAAGACATCGGCCAGGCAGTCACACGATCCGAGAGTCCTCGTATTCCGACTAGCGGTGTGGAGGAAAATTTTGCCATCCCCCAGATGTGATCCTTTTCTAGTCACCTCAGTCTTTCGGAAAATCCTCTAATAACTCCCTCGGTTCTACGGAATTTGTAAAATTTAATAATTATTAATGATTAGATGGTGAACCTACGCTCTGATACCAATTGTAATGACCCCGCCTCCCGGTAACCCCCAATTAAGGGAGACCCGAAGGTCAGAGCCATTAACCAATTTATAGGATCAAAGGTTAAACAAATAATCAATGATAATTATAAAATTCTACCAGTAAACTGAATTTTAGTAGGAAAAATTAAAACTTTATTTACCTTTTTGAAACTTTGGGAAACTATCTATCCCTTATTGGAATTCCTCTATCTAATCCTCCTTGTACTTATTTCTTACTTTCCAGATGTGTCACTTTACTGTTTGTGCTTTCAGGGTTATACCTAAAACGCCGACAAACAAAACATCGATCAGCAATTGCTGGTATGTGAGGGATTACAAAATGTCGTGCAACTATATTAACAATGTAAACAACCAATTATCATTTAACATTCAAATTACATTTTAAGCAGTACTACTCAATCCCTTCCTATCCCCTTTCTCTGTACTGTCCCTGCAGTGGACATGGAGACTACCTCTCTCACATGGTAGATCTTCATTAAACCCTGCATGATCCTACCTAATAGGTAGATCAATATCTAGGGTTGAGTCGCACGGCACTACCCATAAGTAGTCTGATCTCTAACTCAATGTGACTTGATGGACCTACCCCATTGGTAGCCATTTACTAAGTCATCTAATGATCTGATGGGCCTACCCCATTGGTAGCCTTTTACTAGGTCAACCCATTAAGCTACAGAGGGGACTAGGATCTGCGCTAGTAGGCATAATCATTAGGTGATAGTCATATTCACTTTAGAATTGGCATGAATTAAAAAATCCAACAGTTTAATTCAAGTCACGATGGGAAACTGTGACAAAATCACGGAAAACTAATTTGAGTAGTCATAAGCGTAACCACATACCTGTTATGTAGGCTTGAATGCAGAATTAACTTAATCAACCAGGAAATCAAGCAAGCACACACATAAGCCCCTGAAAAAGGCATTTAATTCCTCTATTATTAATCATGTCATTATGATTCAATAATTCTAAGGGTTTCCTAGGTTATTTGCCCTTTTTAGGGTTTTGACCATTATTAGGGTTTTATTTCCTTTTTATTGCTTTTACCTTATTTTTATCATATTATACATCAAACCCTAATTTTCTTGCTTTATCATCCATCAAGATTCCTAAGATCAGACTTAGTCCATTAAACCCTAATTTCGAATTACTTATCATTTCTTTTTCTAAATTAGGGTTTCCAACCTTTTAAATCCACATAAACCCTAAACTTGTAGTTCTATCATCAAAACAGGTTAATAATTATCTAAAATAGAAAATAAGTTAAACATACTCGAATTAACTTAATTGCAAGACTAATTACACTTTTTATCAACAATTAGGGTTTTTATCCACAAATTAACCTTTTTCTATTCTAGAAATATACTTTTACAAAACCACATACCTGATTTGATGATTTCACAAGCATTAAACAAATCCACCCAAGAATACAATCCAAGCAAGCAATTCAATAATCACATAATTCCTGAAAAGAATATGTACTCTATTTATTACACACTTTATCAAGAATCTACTTTATTGACTTGGATTCACTTTCTAGGGTTTTTGTATCTATTTTAGGGTTTCATTTTGCAATTAGGGTTTCCCTTCATATTTTACCATATCAAACCCTAATTTTATGCCATTACTCATAAACCTAAATTATCTCATCTATTCTTCAATGTTAAGGTTATCTTAACAACATATAACTCTTTTTTCTTATTACATACACATTAATCATCAATTAAGTTCATTAAGATTATTTTACATTAAAGCTACTATTTTTATCCTTTTAATCCATGACAAGATCATTATACACGTCTATCATCAATTCAAAGTTCATTAGGGTATAATTGAAATATGAACTCGTTTTACCATCATTTCCACCTTTTATTCATGAGAAAACCCTAATTACTACATATAGGGTATTTATCCAAAATTAAGGACTTTAATGCTCGAAATAGATTAGAACCATCATATAACAACATATTTTCACAATTTTCAAAGTAAATATAATCTTATCATCTTTGTCCCTAAATTAGGGTTTCTAAATACTTAATCATTCTCATATGGGGTAAAAACCCTAAATTATGCAATTTTACATCTAGATCAGGTGTAAATATAACATTATCATTCAATAGGTTATTAACACTTCAGTTTACCCATTAAGCATACTAGATTCAACCTTTAATCACAAATAGGGTTTTTAACTTAGCTTTAATGCACTTTTCATCAACTTATAATACTTTTGCAATTACAAACGGAATCAATCATTAATATCATTTTCATTAGATTCCTCTCGTTCTCCTGATAAAAATTCATATATTACTTGTCCTAATCAGAGTTACCAATCATTAGATATGAAATTCACAAGGATTCACTTACTTGGCCAATCAGATTGTGCCACGTCACGCAATACATGCAACATTGCTTTCTTTGGAAACATTTTGAATTGACCTTCTTGCCCTCGGTTAAGTCGTATCTTCTACAGCCCGCGGAGGGGCATATCTATCCAAACGACCCTCAGGTCATCTTCTTCCTTGGGATGATGCTCCCTGCCACCCTAGACGCAATCGATGGTGCTTCTCCTCTCCTCCCTGGATCACATCGACCATCGGAGTTGGTGCCTCCACCTTCGACGCTCCTAGGCGCTCCCCCAGAAGACAAAAACTCACAACCAAAGTTGCTGGCTTGCGCTGGCTAGGCCTGCAACATTGGCGTCCCTGCAGCCTTGTCGCTGCTGCCACATGTGATCCAGGGCATGAAAGTGTCAGCCATCCCTCCCCTGGTGTCGTGGAAGCATGCAACATCATCTCAACTCGTCCACTGGTCCCTCCTCACTCTATAGATGTGCTATATCACACAGTTAGGGTTTCAAACATCAAGAAGCAATGGGGAAGAGAGAGGGAGATGTAGGATCTCTTTTTAACTCAAACTAGGGTTCTACCTTCTTTTATAGGGTGAGTATCCACGCCCCAGTAGGCTTGCCCTCAAAGCAACCAAGCCTTGTTTCTAATTAGGAAAGTGTTTCCTTCACTACTAAGAAAATCTCTCTCTATCTCTTTCCTAACTTCCTTCAATAATCCTTCTTCTTTAATTATTAGGATTTCAAAAATTATATCTTTTATCTTCTTTGTACTTGCTTTTTAATTTATTGGCACGAAATTATATTCTCTTTTATTAGAAAATACTTCCTTTCTATCCTTATCACAAAATTCATTAATAATGTATCGCATTATCCTTTTATTTTGCAATTTTGGTATTTTCTCTATATTTATTCTTTATTGGGACTCCTTGGATCCCAAGAAACTCTATTATTTCGAAATCCTTTTTATTGGATACTCATCGTCCTTCTAGATGCATCTAAATGCATTATTCCTCATTATCATGTAGATTTCCTATTAAAATATCTCCTTTTGAGGATTTCTCTTTATTTTTCCTCATTGGTTTTCCCTTTTATATTAGGAATCCTTGGGATACTAAATCCCACTAAGGATAACTCAATTGCACCTCTTTTCACTTGTTTTCCACATTTTACCATTATTTTCAATTTCTTTCTTAATAAAGAAATACTTAATTGCTCTTTTCTTTTCTTATTGCATTCTGTATGCAACTTTGGACTCCTTGGAACCCAAGGAACTCAAGAGGCATGAAATCCTTCCTTGGATTACATTCTTTTTCCTTCTAGAGGTTTCCACATCATTATTTTCTCAAAAACTCAATTATTCATTTATTAATTGAATTTCCTTGTTATTTGGGCCCAATAGCCAATAAAGCCCACAACAAAACCATCAAGGCTATTGTAAACGAAATCCATTTATTAAAAAAAATTATATCATTATTTGTTCAATTATCTTTAATATGAGAAATTACATTTCTCACCAGATGAACCCAAAAATTGGGGTTGTAATAGTCACCTTTAGCGAATGATCTTGAGGGTCACCTTTAGCAAACGGTTTCAAGGGTCACCTTTGGGAAAACGGTTTCAACCTCAACTTTACCAAATGGTTTCAAATATGTAACCAAGACCGTTTGGAGGTTTATTGAGCAAGACTGTTTGAGGTATGATTTGGTCAAGACCGTTTGGGGTCTAAGTGGCCAAGACCGTTTGGTGGATAATTAACCAAAACCGCATGGGTACTTAAAGTGGTTGAAGGACAAATTGATTAAATGATCAATACAAGATGTAATCAAGGATGATTATAGTAATTGAATCTTAATGAGATAAGGTGATTATTACCCTTTGAATAATTAAGCTTTAATGATCATGGTGATAATCACATAATCCATGATGTCCATTCTTCTTCAAGATTGAGTTGACTTAGCTTAATCAAGGTTCATGTAAGCATCATCTTATAAAAGATGAGAGAGAAGACTCCCTACATGAATGTTAATTATGTAATGGACTTTCAATATGAATGAATGTCTAATTAGGGTATGATCCTTCATAGTGAGATCATGAAACCCTAATTATAAATGTTAATGAATCATAACCCTAATTGAGGGTATTGATAGGTGAAATTCTAATATATGATGATGACATGATCTTAATTCATGGTAATGATATGAGAAACCCTAATTCAGTGTACTTGGATGATCATTCCTACTTATGATGAATAGTAAACCCTAATCAAGGGCGATGTAATGTGAATAGTAAACCCTAATCTAGGGTGATGTAATGTGAATAGTAAACCCTAATCTAGGGTGATGTAATGTGAATAGTAAACCCTAATCTAGGGTGATGTAATGTGAATAGTAAACCCTAAATTATGGGCTGTTGGTTATAAACCCTAATCAAGGGTGATGCAATGTGAACAGTAAACCCTAATTCCAAATAAGGTAAATGGAGGTGTGAAACCCTAATTTCTGGGTTATACTTTTTTATATGAAGCTCTAAGGTTGGATAATGAAATGATGAGTCATTAATCCTAATTGAGCTAAAGGGGATGATTAACCCTAATTGAATTAAAAATGGAAACCCTAACCCTAGAAAGGGCATAGTGGGATATTCCTTGATTAAAGATGATATAGTTGTTTTACATCATGCTGATATGAAATTGATGTATTTTTTATCATCTATACTAATCCTGTAGGTTTTATGAGATAATGAACATAGCCAGGTATGAGCTATGATTCTTTGTTTATTGAAAGCACTTTATGAGCTTTGTAAGCAAGGATATGCTATGTTGCCTAGTGAAAGGTAACATAGAGATTGATAAGCTTTAAGAGCCATGTGAAATACCTGCATTGCAATTATCATGTTTACACTGTCAAATGACTTGATGGCATTATGTTACCTGTTAAAGTAGTAACAAGTGTTTTGATGATCTAAGGGTTTGAATACCCATATTCTTGAATCATGATGATGAGATGATAAGGGATTGAGTTCCCAATGCTATTAAAGCTATGAAATGAACTTGATAGAAATAGTACTCATTTTTTATAGTAATTGTTATAAAGGTTTTTGTTTGAAAACATGCCTGATGCTAAAAGAATGTTGTAATGAACTTAAATAATCAAGTGAAATAATATCATGTAGAGCCCTGACCATAGATCCATCATCGTCAGTAGTTTCGTGATGGTGAAATAGGTTTTCCTAAGGCAACTCCTGGAGAGCATACTTTTGAGTATGTGGGGGTAATGGGCGTGAATATCCTTACGCCCTAATGGAGGAATTGATGTGAGAATAACATTAAATCTCTCAATCCTTCATTGTATGTATATGTCGGGATGATGTATTACTAATCTCCCGATGATGATGTTAATGCTGAATCGATGATAGATAAACAAGAAATCTCTCGATTGCGAAGAGAGTACATCATGACACTGTAACTCTAATAGCGAAGTTGCCAGTATACCCTGGAAAGCTATATATATATATATATATATATATATATATATATATATATATATATATATATATATAGCAGAGACACAAGATGTCCTGCATGTTGTTCCTCACACTGACTGAGGAGGATGAGGTCATAGAAACCCGACTCTTCTATTGACCTATGTATGGTACCGATTTCGATTTCATAATGGTCGGTTGGAGTATGAGCGGTATACCTCATCTCCTCTGGGCATAAGTATGATTGTAAAATGTAATCTTCCGTGTAGCATATTTGCTTAGGGTTGAATTACGAGAATCAATTATTGATGATACATTGTCTATTATGTCCTAGTTGGATAAATGATATACATGTTCTTCATATTCCTTATTGAATAAATGACTTGCTGCTTTATCAAGTTATAATTGAAATGATCTGTATAGAGAAAACTGCTCTACTTAGTTTATTCAATGAATTACCTGCTGTTGCATATTTATAATTATACTGCTCAGTGTTATTCTATTATCTGCAATAACAATGTTTCTGGAAGAGAGTTATATCTCTCACTGGGGCAATTTTCAATTGTCTCACCCCCGTGGGATTCAACTTTTTAGGTAGACGCCGAGGAAGAAGAAACCCTTCAGTGGGTGAGAAGCAACAACAACAGCCACAGTAGCAGCAACAACAACAAGGACAACAGTGATCTTCAGGTGGAGACATTGTCTGTTAGCTTCTGTATATAGAAAGAGTCCTATGTGTCGTCTCTGTACTCTCAGGTCCTAGGAGTCAGTAGATGGTTTGATATAGGTCTGAGATTTTTGTCTTGATGCCTCGAGATTTTTGTATACTGCTTATGTACAGTTTAATAGGGCAGTCAATGTTTATGACTCTCGAGATGAGATGATACAAAGATGTACTAATGTATCAGAATGTAAATAAATTACTTTGGTTCTTTAAGAAAGAGTTTTATAGTTTGTGGATCTCAGTGCAAAAAGTTTTAAATTTTAATGATTTTCAGTAATTCCTCTGCTAATCATTCGCTTCCACATTAGTTAATCTTGTTTTTCCCGAGCAGTACACCACAATTAAGTTGGTATCAGAGCTCTAGGTTCGCTGAGTCTACAGAGACATAGGACTAGGGTTGTTGAGTCTGTTCTAGTGTCTTCCAGTCTATCTAATAGTGGCTTCTGCTCATATAGGAGGAGAAGAGAAAACTAAAGATGTCTGGATCACATGATGAACATGTTGTAGAAAGTAGTGTTGTTGCACCCGGGGGAGGTGCAAGAGACCAAGGAAGGGAGAAACCTGTGCCTGAACCACCCCGATTCAATCAAGTTGACATGGGGAATCTAGCCTTCCAAGCCATGTTTGGACAGTTCATGACTTCCATGACTCACATGACTGATAGAATGCCCATACCTGCACCTACGGCACATACCCATCAAGAAGGACAAGGAGTCGGTAAGACGTTTGAATGACTACGCTGGGTTGGAGCCACGAAATATGCTGGGACAGCTGACCCAACAG
The DNA here is from genome assembly GCA_963693085.1 of Alisma plantago-aquatica. NCBI lineage: Eukaryota > Viridiplantae > Streptophyta > Magnoliopsida > Alismatales > Alismataceae > Alisma > Alisma plantago-aquatica. Next base: position 777,886,285 of record OY856409.1, read on the forward strand.
ATGCTGACATGTGGCTAATTGAGTTGGAGAAGGCCTTTAGAATCCTGAACATCCCAAAAGCTGAGAAGGTTAGACATGTTGTGTACCTTCTTAAGGGGAGTGATGGTCACTGGTGGACCATAGAGGAAGGGAAAAGGCCAGGTGTGGAGATCGAATGGGAAGTATTTCAATGAGAGTTTGTTAACAAATACTTTCCTAAGACGTTACTGGATGAGAAAATCTCTCAGTTTGAGAGGTTAAGACAAGGACCAATGAACATTAGCGAGTACGAGGCTAAGTTCATAGAGATTTTGCGGTTCTATCCGCATATGGAAACCACATATGAAGTGCGGATTCGACATTTTGAGAAGGGAGTAAATGCTGAATTGACCACCGTTGTGTCTGCTCTAGAGAATAGGGAAAGCTTTTCTACTTTTGTGGAGTCTGTCAGAAGGATAGAGAGGTCTGCGACGGAGAAGCGACAGACCAAGAACAAGAAGGTGTACCCCCAATTCCAAGGATCCTCATCCAAAGGTTTTAAGAAACTGAGGTTTTCCATGCCTACACCACCACCTAGGTTTAGTACCCAAATGCAGTGGACGTGAAATAGGGGTAGAGGAAGAAGTTTACCACCAGAAGGAGCCCATAGCTCAGCATCTGTGTCTGTTATAGGACCAACCAGACCACAACAAGGGATCAAAAGCTGTTTCATATGTGGAAAGATGGGACATCTGATGAAGGATTGTAGAGCCCGAGAGGCAAGTGTGACTCAACCTCAATGGCAGAGTCAACAAGGTTCTCAAAGGAGATAGTTTCCAGGTGGAGCTAGAGGATGTGGACAAGCGTCCCAAGCTGGATCATCGACACCTAGTCATCGAGCACCGAATCAACCACAGGCAATGACAAGATTCTATGCGATGAATCCACCTGATGTAGTGATCAACCCTCGGGTTGTGATAGGTTAGATGAAGCTATTTTATTCTGATATGTCTACATCCTACATCGTATCTATTTTAATTGATCCGGGTGCTACACATTCCTTTATCACTCGAAGAGTGATTCTTGACTGCAATATGACTACAAGTCATAGAGCAGATGATCTGTTATTAGAAACTCATTTGATGGGATCTACGGTGTTGCGGGAGGTGTGTTCTCCTTGCATTCTTTCCTTTCCTGAGCATCACATTCAAATGGATCTTATACCACTTGAGATGCATAGGTTTGATATAATCGTTGGGATGGATACCTTAGAAAGGTATAAGGTTGTTTTGGATTATGAGTCCAAGCAAGTTGTGTTCACAGATGATAGTGACACATGGATCTTTCAAGGAGATAGAAAGATTCTTCCAACCTACCTTGTGCCAGCTATGGTAGCTGAGAAGCTGATGAGGCAAGGATGTTATGCATTCTTGTCCCATGTGGTAGATACCACCATGGAGAGTCCTAATCCTGCTGAAGTTCATGTAGTCGGGGAATTTGAAGATGTGTTTCCTAAAGAACTTCCAGGTGTACCTCCGCCCCAAGAGATTGATTTTAAGATTAATCTAATCCCAGACACGCAACCAATAACACAAACACCATATAGGATGGCACCTACTGAGATGGCAGAACTCAAGAAATAGCTGCAAGAGTTGCTTGAGAAGGGTTTCATCTGACCCAACACTTCACCCTGGGGTGCTTTGGTCCTCTTTGTTAAAAAGAAGGATGGGTCGATGCGGTTGTGCATTGATTACATGCAATTAAATAAAGTAACAATAAAGAATAAGTATCCTTTACCAAGGATTGATGATCTCTTTGACCAGTTGCGTGGTGCAACTATCTTCTCAAAGATAGATTTGAGGTCGGGATATCATCAGTTTTGTATTAAGGAGGGTGACATACCTAAGTCTTCCTTTAGGATAAGGTATGGCCACTATGAGTTCACAATTATGTCGTTTGGACTAACCAATGCACTAGATACATTTATGGAGCTCATGAATATAATCTTTTTACCTTTTCTTGATCAGTGTGTAGTTGTCTTCATAGATGACATCCTGATCTACAGTAGAGATGCTCAACAGCATGAACAACATCTTCGTCAAGCCCTAACTTTACTAAGAGAGCATGAATTATATGCTAACTTTAGCAAGTGTGAGTTCTGGTTACCAGAAGTTTCTTCTCTTGGACACGTAATATCTGCTTCGGGTATTCGTGTTGACCCTAAAAAGGTAGAATCTGTCCTGCAATGGGAACAGCCGAAGACACTGATGGAGATTTGCAGTTTCTTAGGGTTGGCAGGCTATTACAGGAGGTTCATTAAGAACTTTAGTTCCATATCTTTACCCTTGACTAAGTTGACCAGGAAGGATGTTCCTTTTGTCTAGAATGACAAGTATCAGCAATAATTCCAACTGTTGAAGGAGAGGTTGACTAGTGCACCTGTGCTAGTACTACCTGAACAAGGGAAAGGGTATATAATTTTATGTGATGCCTCTAAGAATGGACTAGGATGTGTGTTAATGCATGATAAACAAGTGATTTCTTTTGCTTCTCGACAGCTTAAGAAACATGAGGAGAATTATCTGACACACGATCTAGAACTAGCTGTTGTAGTTCATGCTTTGAAGATCTGGAGACATTATCTCTATGGAGAGACATTCCATATTTTCACAGACCATAAAAACCTAAAGTACATCTTCTCTCAGCATGAGCTTAACATGAGGAAACGCCGCTGGATGGAGTTAATCAAGGACTACGATTGTACAATTGATTATCATCCAGGGAAGGCCAATGTGGTTGATGATGCTTTAAGTAGGAAATCAGCAACACCGGCCTTAGACAGAGCACAACTGAATTCTTTGGTGTGCTCTAGAAGGGATATGCTTATCTCTTTAAGGCAAGACAATGTACAATTAAAAGTATCATTGTTATCTGGGTTGTTAGCTGAGATGCACATAAAACCTACTCTGAGACAGCAGATTAAGGAGGCACAACAAGCTGATGTTGTAGTTCAGCAAATTAGATCAGAGTATGGTAGTGAGAAATGAGATGGTTTCCATGACTCAGATGATCAGGTAGCCTGTTATCATGGTAGAATGATAGTGCCTGATGTGGACAACTTAAGGAAGTTAGTCTTGGAAGAAGCTCATTCTTCAATATATGCTATGCATCCAAGAAGCACCAAGATGTATCATAACTTGAAAGATATGTATTGGTGGCCTGGTTTGAAGAAGGATGTTGTTGAGTTCATTATGCGGTGTCCAGTGTGTTAGCAAGTTAAAGCTGAACACCAGAAGCCCACACGAACAATGCAGCCTTTGCCCATATCGCAATGGAAGTGGGATCGTGTAACCATGGATTTTGTGGTTGGTTTACCCAGAACAACCAAAGGTCATGATTCCATTTGGGTAATAGTTGATAGGTTGACAAAGACAACACATTTCTTACTTGTCAAAATAACCTATTCTGCTGAGAAGCTGGCACAGTTATATGTAGATGAGATAGTGTGGTTGCATGGGGTTCCAGTTACCATTGTTTCTGATAGAGGTCCCCAGTTTACGAGTCATTTTTGGGAGCGACTTCATAAGGCTTTAGGCACACAGTTAAGGTTTATTACATCCTTTCATCCTCAGACAAATGGACAATCAGAAAGGACTATGCAAACCTTGGAGGACTTGCTTAGGTCATGTGTCCTCCACTTTACAGGAAGTTGGGATCTGCATCTAAGTTTGATAGAGTTTGCCTATAACAATAGCTATCAATACAGTATTGACATGGCACCATATGAAACTTTGTATGGTAGACGTTGTAGATCTCCCCTATGTTGGTATGAAACTGGTGAATATCAACTTTTGGGTCCTGATCTTGTACAGCAGACCACTGAGAAGATTAAAATAATACAACAACAGTTAAAGACTACACAGGATAGGCAGAAATCTTACACTGATAAGCGTCGTAGACCTTTAGAATTCCAGGTTGGAGACAGAGTGTACCTCAAGGTCTCACCCTGGAAAGGGGTTCTTAGATTTGGAAGGAAAGGAAAGTTAGCTCCTAGATTTATGGGGCCTTATACAATCATTGAACAGATTGGAAAGGTAGCTTATACGCTGGAGTTACCACCTGAGCTACAAAAGTTACACCCAATGTTCCACATTTCCTCCTGACACAAAATCAGTTTTGCAGCCTATGGAAGTAGAATTGAACGATGATATATCTTATGTTGAAGGACCTATGTTGATTCTCGATAGAAGAATCAAGAAGCTAAAAAGAAAGACATTAGTCTTGTAAAAGTCCTCTGGAATCACCATGGATTTGAAGAAGCTACATGGTAACTAGAGGAAGAGATGAGGAGGAAATACCCTACTCTTTTCTCATAATGTTTTGTTAATGATTTCAGGGACGAAATCCTTATAAGGGGTGGATAATTTGTAACATCCCTGACCTGGGTTATGTACTAACCCTAGGTGTTTTGGCTTAATAAAGTTGATTAAATGCTTGCTCTTATCTTTTGAAAAGTAATTAAGGCTCTTGAGGAACTTATATTTCAATTCCAGTCCTTTTTTAATAATGTTGAAACATTGTTTTGTTAAAATTGGACTAAAGTGAAAATTACCCAAGTTGAGGGGTTTAATTGCAAATTGCACATGATGAGATGTTCCTCTGATGTTGAGACATCATAAGAATGAATATTATGTAGTGGTATGGTTTCCACAATCTTGGGCACCAAGATAAAGCTTGTAGAGCAATCTTTGTGCATTAAAACCTAGTTTTGGTGTAATGTGCAATTTACCCAAAACCTAGGGTTCAAAATGCAAAATACCACCTCTAGAGGGTATCTCATGTTTATTGGCATCAAGTATAGCAAAGAAAATGAGAGGGGCACCTCATTTGAATTATCTTGGAGGAGAGAGAATCTTGACATTAAAATAATCAAGATTTAAGCATATATGGGCCTTTAATTTATTTTAATGCAAAAAGAAATAAATTAATTGAGGAACCCTTTAACCAAAAGTTTAAGGATGTGTTTGCAATAGTGTTGGACGAGCTTGTGCCTTTCTTGGGCACAAAAAGATCTTGGTTGAGTGGAATCCCACTCACATTATCATAATAAAAAGAAATATACACTAAAAGATTGGATATTAATATAAAACTCTTTAAGGTGCTTAATTCCTTTTCCATTAATTCTTGGATAATGAAGAGGTTTTGCAAGATAATGAAGATGGTTTCGTGGCCAAGAAATGGAGGGGGATTTGATGGAAATTATTTTGGAATTAAAAAAAATGATCCGTTTTCTCTTTCATTAAAAATCCCTTATACATATCCTTTTTCCAACACACTAATGATCGTTTCCTTAGTTTCCTCTTCCCATCTTTGCTTTGTCCGACCAAAGGAGAGCTTAGGAGCAGGATAAAGACGAACATAACCTTTTGGTAAGTTTTGATCATCTTCTACCTCGGATTCATGGTGAAAACCCTAAGGCAATGCTTGATTATTGGTTTTCTTCACCCGATTTCCAATCCTAGCCATCTTGTTCATCCGAAAGCTCAAGGACGGAGCTTGGACAGCTGCTGGAACTCCATCCACCATTAGAGCCGTGGATCTTGGAGCTTGGGATCAGTTCTAGAGGTGGGTTTTATAACTCAAACCCTTAATCATTTCTATTGCATCCATTCCTATAATAATCGTTGGTTATTCTTTTCTATTTGATACTCTTTTGGTTCATTGCGGAAATTCCCATGAAAAATGGTTGCTATTCTTGGTTGTTCTAAGGATGAAGATGATGACATCATCTTAGATGTTTATCCAAGAAAAATCCCAGGTCAAACGGTCTCCTTAGTTGCTCAAACGGTTTCCCAAACCGTTTGGGAGCAAATGGTTTCAAACCGTTTAGAATGAAACAGTTTCATCAAACCATATGGAGGGAAACGGTTTCAAACTGTTTGGTGATGTTAACCAGGGTTGACCATTTGGCGATTTGTTCAAAATAATCTAGGTTAATGACCCATCAATTATAATTGATTAACTCAAATTGGTTAATGAGTTGAAGGTCCAACAATCACCAAGACCCTAATCGGGTTGCGTGCTGATTTCATAAGTGTTTAAGTTGGAAACTTGGTTTGATTGACCCAAATGGTATCAAGACCATTTGGGGATAACACAAATGGTCTCAAGACCGTTTGGTGGTCACCCAATACCGTTTGGAGGTCTAGGGTTAGGTATGGTGGAGCAATTGAAGATCCAAAGATACTAAGTTGAAGTGTAATCAATTGTTGATTTGGTGATCAATCCAATGATCCAAACCCTAATTGGTTGACTTGGATTTTGTTGTTGACATGGGAAAATGGTCTCAAGACCGTTTGGAGGTCATCAAACGACCTCAAGACTGTTTGGGGTCAGGTCATATTCAATTTGGATGATGGTTCAATGGTTTCAAAGTAACTAATTACACAATGAATAACGTTGAAGGATCATCGATTCCAAACCCTAATCCAATTGATTCAAACCCTAATTGAGGGTCAATTGAGGGTCAAATCAATTGAAGGATGACCTATTTAACTCAATTAAAGTATGGTGATAGGTCCAATTGATGATTGGTTACATGAATTCAATGGTTGAAGGAATCGGCATTGGAAACCTTAATTCAATTTGATTAGTTGAGATTATTTTTGGTCCATGCGGTTTTGAGGAGGTTTGGACCAAACGGTCTCAAGACCGTTTGGGACCAAATGATCCCAAACCGTTTGAGATCATGCGGTTTCAAAAAGGTACTTTAGCAAACAGTTTCAAGTGACCTACTTTAGCAAACGATCTTTAAGGTCACCTTTAGCAAATGATCTTGAAGGTCACCTTTAGCAAACGATCTTGAGGGTCACCTTTAGCAAACGGTTTCAAGGGTCACCTTTGGGAAAAGGGTTTCAACCTCAACTTTAACAAATGGTTTCAAATATGTAACCAAGACCGTTTGGAGGTTTATTGAGCAAGACTGTTTGAGGTCTGATTTGGTCAAGACCGTTTTGGGTCTAAGTTGCCAGGACCGTTTGGTGGATAATTAACCAAAACTGCATGGGTACTTAAAGTGGTTAAAGGACAAATTGATTAAATGATCAATACAAGATGTAATCAAGGATGATTATAGTAATTGAATCTTAATGAGATAAGGTGATTATTACCCTTTGAATAATTAAGCTTTAATGATCATGGTGATAATGACATAATCCATGATGTCAATTCTTCTTCAAGATTGAGTTGACTTAGCTTAATCAAGGCTGATGTAAGCATCATCTTATAAAAGATGAGAGAGAAGACTCCCTACATGAATGTTAATTATGTAATGGACTTTCAATATGAATGAATTTCTAATTAGGGTATGATCCTTCATAGTGAGATCATGAAACCCTAATTATAAATGTTAATGAATCATAACCCTAATTGAGGGTATTGATAGGTGAAATTCTAATATATGATGATGACATGATCTTAATCCATGGTAATGACATGAGAAACCCTAACTCTGTGTACTTTGATGATCATTCCTACTTGTTATGCATAGTAAACCCTAATCAAGGGCGATGTAATGTGAATAGTAAACCCTAATCTAGGGTGATGTAATGTGAATAGTAAACCCTAATCTAGGGTGATGTAATGTGAATAGTAAACCCTAATCTAGGGTGATGTAATGTGAATAGTAAACCCTAAATTATGGGTTGTTGGTTATAAACCCTAATCAAGGGTGATGCAATGTGAATAGTAAACCCTAATTCCAAATAAGGTAAATGGAGGTGTGAAACCCTAATTTCTGGGTTATACTTTTTATATGAAGCTCTATGGTTGGATAATGAAATGATGAGTCATTAATCCTAATTGAGCTAAAGGGGATGATTAACCCTAATTGAATTAAAAATGGAAACCCTAACCCTAGAAAGGGCATAGTGGGATATTCCTTGATTAAAGATGATATAGTTGTTTTACATTGTGCTGATATGAAATTGATGTATTTGTTATCATATGTACTAATCATGCAGGTTTTATGAGATAATGAACATAGCCAGGTATGAGATTTGATGCTTTGTTTATTGAAAGAACTTTAAATGCTTTGTAAGCAAGGATATGCTATGTTGCCTAGTGAAAGGTAATAGAGAGATTGATAGGCTTTAAGAGCCATGTGAAATACCTGCATTGCAATTATCATGTTTACACTGTAAAATGAATTGATGGCATTATGTTACCTGTTAAAGTGATAACAAGTGTTTTGATGATCTAAGGGTTTGAATACCCATATTCTTGAATCATGATGATGAGATGATAAGGGATTGAGTTCCCAATGCAATTAAAGCTATGAAATGAACTTGATAGAAATAGTACTCATTCTGTATAGTAATTGTTATAAAGGTTTTTGTTTGAAAACATGCTTGATGCTAAGAGAATGTTGTAATGTACTTAAATAATCAAGTGAAATAATATCATGTAGAGCCCTGACCATAGATCCATCATCGTCAGTAGTTTCGTGATGGTGAAATAGGTTTTCCTAAGGGAACTCCTGGAGAGCATACTTTTGAGTATGTGGGGGTAATGGGCGTGAATATCCTTACGCCCTAATGGAGGAATTGATGTGAGAATAACATTAAATCTCTCAATCCTTCATTATATGTATATGCTGGGATGATGTATCACTAATCTCTCGATGATGATGTTAATGTCAAATCGATGAGAGATAAACAAGAAATCTCTCGATTGCGAAGAGAGTACGTCATGACACTGTAACTCTAATAGCGAAGTTGCCTGTATACCCTGGAAATCTATATATATATAGCAGAGAAACAAGATGTCCTGCATGTTGTTCCTCACACTGACTGAGGAGGATGAGGTCATAGAAACCTGACTCTTCTATTGACCTATGTATGGTACCGATTTCGATTTCGCAATGGTCGGTTAGAGTATGAACGGTATACCTCATCTCCTCAGGGCATAAATATGATTGTAAAATGTAATTAGCCATGTAGCATATTTGCTTAGGGTTGAATCACGAGAATCAATGATTGATGATACATTGGCTATTATGTCCTAGTTGGATAAATGATATACATGTTCTTCATATTCCTCATTGAATAAATGACTTGCTGCTTTATCAAGTTATAATTGAAATGAACTGTATAGAGAAAACTGCTCTACTTAGTTTATTCAATGAATTACCTACTATTGGATATTTATAATTCTACAACTCAGTGTTATTCTATTATCTGCAATAACAATGTTTCTGGCAGAGAGTTATATCTCTCACTGGGACAATTTTCAATTGTCTCACCCCTGTGGGATTCAACTTTTTAGGTAGATGCCGAGGAAGAAGAAACCCTTCAGTGGGTGAGCATCAACAACAGAAGCCACAACAGTAGCAGTAACAACAAGGACAACAGTGATCTTCAAGTGGAGACATTGTCTGTTAGGTTCTGTATATAGAAAGAGTCCTATGTGTCGTCTCTGTACTCTCAGATCCTAGGAGTCAGTAGATGGTTTGATATAGGTCTGAGATTTTTGTCTTGATGCCTCGAGATTTTTGTATACTTCTTATGTATAGTTTAACAGGGCAGTCAATGTTTATGACTCTCGAGATGAGATGATACAGAGATGTACTAATGTATCAGAATGTAAATAACTTACTTTGGTTCTTTAAGAAAGAGTTTTATAGTTTGTGGATCTCAGTGCAAAAAGTTTTAATTTTTAGTGATTTTTAGTAATTCCGTTGCTAATCATTCGCTTCCTTATTAGTTAATCTTGTTTTTCCCGAGCCGTACGCCACACTTGTAATAGTATGATGATAAGTGTGTTCCATTAATTTGCAATGAATGATAGCATGTGGTAATGTGATTAAGATTTATATCTCAAATGTTTTATATCTTTTGAAGTTGTTATACATATACTCTTGTTAGAAAAGAATTAGGGTTTGAATGTCCACTTGTATGATAAAGCCTTAATGCAATTGATTTGCAGTAATTAATCAAGTGTAACCTTAATCATGTAGAGCCCTGTGTTGTAGAGCTATCTTCTGTGTCAGAACTTACTATATGTGAAACGAGTATTCCCAAGGGAATCTCAGAGCACATATTGTTGAGTATGTGGGAGTGGCAAGTTGAGGATATAACCTTGTCATCCACAATTGCAGGTTATGTAGTATGGCTACGGTCATGCCTCTGACATTCGATGTGATTGAGGACATATGTGGTTGTACCTCAGATTAAAGGGTTTTGTATACCCTGTTTTCTAGTGTTGTAACTTGTACCAAGTACAATCTAGTTGTTATCAGTTGACTATATGTCACTGTTGGTAGTTTGACTGGTATGTCACTACAATTTACTTGTACTAACTGAGGGGAAGAGATCTTAGGATACCGGTACTCCTAGATCTTATATGGAACTGGATAGCACTTCACAGTGGTCAGTTGGACTTTGAGTGGTATGGCTCAAACTCCCCAGGGCATAATAATAAAAGATATAATACCAACCGTGTAGTATAATTGCTAGGGTTTAATACGGATCACATTGGTTGATTAACCCTTGTCTTGTCTTTACACTACATAGTTCTTACATGATGCAGACTTATGAAAATTGTGTACTTTTACTTGATGTTACAACTTATCTGCTTAACTGCTTAGTATGCTTAAATTGTTCAATCTGTTCATATTGCTTATTCAATATCCTAACTGCTCAATGTATTTACTGTTATAATCAATATATGTTGGAGAGAGTTATATCTCTCGCTGGGACTGGGTCTCACTTGTGGGTCACCACATTTTTTTAGGTGGTTGTGGGAAACAAGGTTGAGGTCGTGCTGTGGAAGAGAAACAACCTGGTGATCAATAGATTGATAAGGTTGGTTAGTTGTAGATGTTAGTAGTAGAGTCCTAGTGTCGTCCCTGTACTCTCAGGTCTGGGTATGGGATGTGTTTTATAGATGATATACTCGTATCAACATGAGATTTGGGTAGTATGCCAATGTTTGTAAATATATGACATGTACATGTGAAATATCTTTTATATGCAGGATGTGACTGAGGTCTTTGGACCCATATGTAAATACTTGTTACAGTATATGAGAATGGAATGATGGACCTTTCTATATTTTTTACTATGTGATTAATTAGTAGTTGATCATGTTTTGAGTAATCTCATTTAGCATGATGAGGTGTCATAAGTAAACTCTAAACTAGATAGCAAAACAAGCAAACAAGTTAAACAACAAATAAAAAGTAAACAATAGGTGAGATACAAAATGAATGAAAATGGAACAAGGGCATACCACCCTACCACCCCATACTTTTTAATTGTGTTGTTCTCAGCATGAAACTAAAGTCTAGGATGATAGGGTATACGATCACTATGGTGGTGGTGGTGGGGGTGCTCCCCCCTGTCTGTAGTAGGCACCCCAATAGTCTGACTATGGAGGCAGATAGCTATACTGACAAGCTGCTAAAGAACTCCACCAGTCTTCACCCCACTGTGGGTTCCTCTGGGTCGTGGCATTTTGGAACTGGTAAAGATGGTTGACCTGGTAATGCATATGCTGATGGTCCAACCACATGGCATCATGTATCTGCTGAAAGCCCTCCTGTGCCTGTAGTATCTTGTCATGCATCACCTAAATGCCCTCCAGCTATGCATGAATGGTACCCATATCATATGCATTCACTGAGGGTTGTTGTGGCTCTAACGCCCCTATCCTCTCCTCTCTCTGTCTCACTCATCGTGCCACTCTATCCTCCTCTGCCCGTCTCTACTCAGCTACATGTGAGGGTTCTCCTAGACCCTCTACAAAAACCACCTCAGGGATGCCATCTCCTCTGGGGTTCTCCTCCTCATACCTCCTTAATTTCTCTAAAAAATCCTGCATGGGACCATATTGTGCCATGAGGGGTGGAGTATGGTAGGGCAGCTCCAAGGGGACTCCTGGGTATGGTGGGTTGAGTTGATAGATGATCTTTTGCTCCACAACTGTGATCATGGAAGAGCGGGCCAAGTAATGCAAGTCAACCAACTTTCCTCCATCTGCCTTTGTGTAACCTGTCACGTAATGTCCTAAGGTAGTGGCTATGGACATCACAATCCCTCCCATTACAAATGGATTTGTGCTCTTGGAAAGGATTGTCCTCGGATGCTCAACAAGTAAAGCTCCCAGGTTCACATGCTTCTCCTTATTCATCCAATCAAGTACAAAAAGATCCTTCTTTGTGCAGCTGCCTTGGTTCTCATACCTACCAAAGATGGTGTTTGCTAATACCTTCTGAACATAGTAGAGGAATGGATTATGGATATCACTCATCTTGGATTTCCCCGCTACAAAATTACGCTAGCTGGTAAAGTATTTCCACATTGCCAGATATGTGGAACTAGATTTATTCTCTATATTTCCTCCATCTAGGAGGGATTCCATCTCTTCACTCGGGGAAAATTTTGATTTAGAAGCTTTGAGGTTATCTTCCACCTCTTGTCCCCAATCATCACTTTAATGGCATTCTCGCCATCATCAGTCATTTTCTCTAGTGCATCAAATAATTGTCGAGTCATCTCAATATACGACTCATGCTGTAGCGTTAAGATCTCAAATAATCCCATCTTCTCCCTCATGCCCTGGAAATAGGCGTAGAAGCCCATAGCCTCCATTGTTGCTTGGCACGAATAGCGAGTTGCTATCACTTTGCGTGTCAAATACTTCGGGTGCTTAGGTTCCTTTTCCCTATCGGTAGTGACCTTGTATTGTAGATGGGGGCATTGCTATGGTATCTCATTCTATCATGCATCTGGCATCTCTTCATCCTCTTATTCATCAAAGTAGGAGCCACCGACGTGGTCATGGCTGCAACTCTGGCTGTGGCTGCGCTGCCAAAGAAACTGATGGTCGTGGTGTTGAAGCTGAAGGTCTCTCAAATGAGACAGAGGGACGGGAAGAAGATGGTGGCAGTTGTGATGCTCTTGATGATGACGGTGTCCCCTGTCATGGCTGTGCAGAGGTCTCCTCTGTGATAGGATCCACCAAGGCATCCAATTCGCCCCCTTCAACTGGGGGTTGTTGTTCCTTGGTTTCCTTTGATAGGAGATGACACCCCTAGTCTTATCCACTGCTTTCCTTGTGAATTTCTTCGTCCTTGCTAAAAAAATGGAGGTAAAATTAACAAATTTTGACTTTCACTGAAGAATGGGTCTATTGGGGCGGAATGGAGAGAAAATGGTGATTTTGTGGATGGAAATTGGTGGAATCTTGAGATTAAGGTAGTGGAAATGGTGGGGGAATGATTTGGGGGTGATTTGGTGAAGATTTGAGGGTTGGGGAAGGTGGGTGGAAGGTTGCACGTGCGCTGGGGCACAGAGCACATCCGTTATGTTCTTCGGAGAAATGAGCAAGTGACTTGCAATTTTGCAAAATTCTAATTTAAGTTGGTGAAATCAGGCTGCGACATGGTCGTGCTGTGCAGCATGACCGTGGTGGAGTCAGGTAGCATGGCCGTTCTGCCCTGATTCTATACTTGGTTGATTTTCTTGAATTCTTCTGATTTCCCTATTGAAAGTGAGTGCACCACCACGGCCTTTCCATGTCACTACAGCCTTGGTGGGCACTGTGATTATAGTATGACACTCAAATCTTGTTCAAACATCAATACTTTGATCTCAAGTTGATCTTCCATTTATTCTTTGTCAAAATTTCATCCATTCTTCTTCATTTCACTCTGTTCTCACCTGCACATCTCAAAACTACACAAAAACTATCAAAATACAAGTGTGTGTGTGTTTTCTTGGAAAAATTTAAAAACAAAGCAAAGGTATCAAAAATGTAAGGTTGGGTGTAAAATTCCCAAACCCAGGTGGGTTGCCTCCCACAAGCATTGAGTTTCTTGCCTTCATCTTGGCTTCTTTGTGATTCTTAAATCATTCATCTATTTGGAATTCTCATGAGTACATTCTTGCAAAACATGCATCCCTCATTTGCACTCAATCTAGGTTCCTCATCCCTTTCACCACAATAATCATCACCAATTTCTTCACCTTGGCATCCTCTCAAATGCCCATTTGGACTTGTTAAGTGATCATGTCCAATATCCCTATCTCAGACTCGCTGGGTTGGGGTCTTGTACTTTTTGATGTTGATCTTCATGTCCATGAATGAGACTATCATAGTGCCATTGCGCACATGAATGTCGACATCAGTTGTAGACAAGAACATCCTTCCCAAGATGATGGGAATCTTCCTATCCTCTGGCTCCAAATCAAGTACAATGAAATCCGCTGAGAACACCACGCCTTTTTCTTTATCTATCATCACCAAGACATCATCCACTCTACCCCTAGGCACTTTTATGGATCTATCCGCCAACTGCAGAGTGCAATGTGCTGGCTTCAACTTTCCCATGCCCAGCTCAACATAGACATTGTATGACATTAAATTCACACTAGATCCCAAATCAAGTAAGGACCTACCTATGCAATGTCCCCCTATGTAACTAGGTATAAGTGGGGTTCATGTGTCTTTTCTCTTCATGGGAAGTGAATGTTGTATAATGGAGCTCACTTGTTCAGTCAATCTCACCTTCTTTAGAATCCTCCCCGTTGACCTTCTTTTCACAGTGCATAGGTTCTTGAAGAACTTGGCATAAGATGGGATTTTATTAATAGCATCCAAAACTATAATGTTGACCTTCACTTGGCGAAACACCTCAAAAATATCAACATTGTGCTTTTGCCTCCTTTTCGATTCCGGTGGCTCATCTAGTGTTTATTCGAATGGAGGATTTGTGACATCCCCAAATTTTCTAAAACTTGATCTAATGTGTGACATCCAAATTGAAACCCTCACCTCCGTGAGAATTCCAATTTAAACATCCCACACTAGGCTAAGAAGAATAAAATCAAGGGAGTCAGAAGGAAACAATCAGTAGCACATGTACATGAACAATAATAAAACCATACACACATGTTCACCATTCAACATATAAATTACAACATGAATTATTACAACATTTGATATTACATATTGAATAGAAAACTATACATATACTTGTACTACCACTAAACTATAGGATCTTAAGACAATAGGTCCACCTGTACATCAGCTTGCTACACAACTCTCAACCATCCTGGATCTTTAAGAACACAATTTCCACAACCTAAACAAAAGATTACATGTGGTACATGTCAGCACAATATTCAAGAATATTGTACTGAGTATGCCTACATGTCTTTTATATACCTCTTATCATATCTTGGCAATAAGATAAAACTAATACTTGGCAGTTATAAAGAAATATAAGAAAAAGCATATACTTGCACAAAGATGTTTATTAACAAAAGAGAGCACATATTTTAAGCATATTTTCCATTATATCATCCATGCATTTACTACCTGAGAGTTGAATGCATTAAGACCTTTATGATCTACTACCAAAGAGTTGGATCATTTCACAATGTGATCTACTACCAAAGAGTTGGATCACTTCCAAGTACTTTACTACCAAAGAGTTGAAGTACTTATTTCCAACACTTTACTACCAAAGAGTTGAAGTGCTTAGATATAATGGAACATATATATTATGTTTCATGTGTTCATAGCAATAAGTATGGAAAAATCATGCAACATATCATACAAGAACAATCATTTCATCCAATATCATATGTCAAGTATTTTACTACACATATAAAACAAGCATATTGTATAATAAGCCAAGTAAGAGGTAATGGAATACCTTCCAAAGATATAGATCATTTTAAACCATATTCCTAATGTCATCTATATCTTTGTTAAAACTGAACAAGACAAGATCATATACTATCATTAGGTTCTCATCTTCTTACATCTCATATTAACCCTATTCGTGTTCATTAGGCTTTATCTTATCTCATTAGGATATTCCCAACATTACTTACATTCTTGTCTTAGATTTATCTTACTGATGTCATTTTCCAGATTATGGTTCATTATCTGAACATTAGGTTCCATATCCTTTTTGTGCACATATTAACCCTAGTTTATATACATTATTCAAATTAGGGTTACAACCCATGTATCAAGGTTCATCTTCATATAACATGAATTTCATGAATCATCATGATCTCATAATTAAAACAGAGGTTCCATATACTGATATGAGCTTACTTTGTGAATTCCATAATTTATTAAGCATGTATGCATTTATAGCATTTTATTTAGGTTTAGAAGCCCTAATTTTCCATATGGAGAAAATTACATGATTTCATACATCAACATGGCCATATCTGACATCATATGCATTTTAAACATGGTTATGGACTTACTGACATTTTTCTGTAATTTTATGTTATAGTTTACTATTTATTACTCAAGAACTAACATTACACATATAACATGATATCACTGAGATTTAAGCATCAAAAGCTCGATATTATGCTTCCATTGTGTTCTACTCATTTTTCTGAACGTTTTGGTACCTTGTTTGTATTTTTCACATAAACGCGCTATTTTCTACGAATTTTGGAAGATCTGCATATTAGTTGAAGATTTACCTTTTTCGTCCAATCGCCATGCTCCATGTGTCCCGGACGCCCCTCTTGCTTTCCTCGGCTGTTCAATCTGGATCCTACTCAGGATCCGTGAACCGATAGCCCGCTAGTCTGACTCGGCGGTTCTCCTTTCCCGTTCTGCTCGATCTCATTCGCGAGTTCCGCAGAACTCTATTTTCACAGAGCGCCATCGCGGTACTCCTCTCCGATGAGTCCACGAGCATACTCAAGTGTCGATGATCAGATTTAAATGCCTCTAGATGCTTTGGCAACGTCTTCTCAATGCCACCGGCCACTCGCCCTCTAGCTCGCGGTTCCAGCAGCTACCGGTGAGGGCGCTGCGATGACTGGGTCCCGCTCCGTCGTGGAATCGACAGTGTCGTTGTGGCCACAGGGTCAGCTCCATAGGCTACCCTTACTCTAGCCCGCCTTGGTACAGGTCTCAGCGCTAGTAAAACTGAGCCACGGGCATGTTCACTGTGCTCTGAGCCATGAACGCATTCATGCTCCTCACATCACATATCCTGAGCCATGGGCCTGTTCACCATGCTCTATGTACATATCTGAGTCTGTAACCAAAGTTACACTCTTACCTCCTCATTTTTAGGCTAGGAGCAACCTACACATATTCAACAATATGCGCTTCCAGGTTAACCCGTAGGAGAACCTGTTTCACCATCACCAAGTCCTGACGATGATGGATCTATGGCCAGGGAAAACTACATGATATATTTCACTATGATTAATTAGTATCTTCTAGATGGATTGCAGGATTCAACCAAGTTGTATAACATGCAAAATATAATAGAAAGTAAACAACATTATATTCATTATGGAAACCACATCAACCTGATCCATCACAAGAATCCAACATCACATGTTACCACTTGGCCTCTTGCCAACCATCCAGATCCATCTCAAGGATCATCACATACCATGGGATCTCAATTCCTCATCATGTACTGTCACTGCCTCCCAAGGTTCACATCATCATCATGGAACAAACACATCATTCATACAACCTCATAGAATAATCATCAAAGTGATGTTATTCATCACATATGTCTCATAGCCCTTTCATGGCTACTCATCACCTGCATGGTTAGGATACACAATAATCGTAGATTCAACATAAGAATCATACTTATGATTACAAGATGATATTAGAGATACTATACTTGTCATTTACACTATTTGGTGATCAAGTGTACCAAGCACATCATTAACAAGCCATACCTATACTTATCCTTGTCTTGGGATTATATGAATAATCAAGATGTTCACATCAAGTAAGATGTCATATGGAATATAAAGAGCCAGTATTATTGTTACTACTAACATTACTGTCATCATCCACTAACATCATTATTATCATATCATTAAGCAGGCTATTAATGTAACTAACACCATTGTCATTTAACAATTAAGTACAAGGATTACTTCATGCATATCATTATTATCATTATTGTCATCATCATTATGATCATTATTACTATCATCTTCTTTATTATTAACAAATAAGCATAAGGATCACATCATGCATCTTATTACCATTACCTTCCTCATTATCATCACTTACTACCATTATCATCATTAATATTATCAGCATTATCATCCACTATTATCTTTATTGCCATGTCATTAACCCAACTATTAATGTAACTATTACTTAGCAACATTATTACCATCATTAATCAACATTATTACTTTCATTACTAGAAAGCATTACCATCATCACACGACTATTAATATCATTGCTATCAACAACATTATCATTGGCATTATTATTGTTTGCAAGGCATCATATTCATTGTTGTTATCACTAACAAGACACCACCATCATTAAGCATAAACATTCACTTCCATGACCCATGAGGCCATCACTAAAGAATCACAAGACTCTTACAATAACTTATCACCACCCTCACTTAAACTTATCAAGGCCTGTCGGCCGACACACACACCAACCCTATCGGCCATCACCACCCAAGGATGTCGCCCAACATGGCTATCGGCCATTAGGGCTATCGGCCAACACCAAGCATAGCCCTATCGGTCAACACCAACAAACCATCAAGAGACTTAGGTCTGTTGTTCACCACAAAGAAGAGGGTATCATCCAACCATATCGCCCATCATGCTTACCATATCGGCCAACACAACAAGATGTATCGCCCAACAACATCCATCGGCAAACTCAACCACATCGGCCAACACCTCAGTAGCTTGACCTATCACTCAACAAAAGAGCACTCACCATGTCGCCCATCATAAGGTACTCATCTTGCCCGACACCAAGTCAAGAGAGGGTCTCGCCCAACTCAAGAACAAAGGACCATGTCGCCCAACATGGTCACCATGATGACCAACTCATCATACTAGCTTATCCTATCGCCCAACACACGACACTCATGTCGCCCAACACCATCACAAGAGAGGATGTTGCCCAACACACTCAAACAAGGTAGGGTATCACCCAACAGGGGTCACCATATCGGCCAACACAAAGAACACCACTATTTCGCCCATCACAGAACAAGGGTCATCTTCAACCTCCAACTTTAAGGACACTCAAACCCTAGAAAGGAAGGTGTACAAAGGAACCCTAAACCCTAGAGAGGGATCGGCCACCAAAGGTACATAAGCAAGGTATAAAAGTAAGGAACTAAGCTAAACTACTAACATGCAACAAGATCATAGCTAGAGGTAAAGGAGTTAGGGTTAGAAGCTATGCAACCCACCTTAAGCTCCAAGCTCCAAGGAAGAAGAAGCACTTCAAGCTCCAAGGGATGTCGTTCACCAAAGCTGATCTAGGAGAGGGTATCGGCCAGCACTGCAACTCCAGGAGAGTGTCTGGGCCGACACAATCAAGGAAGGAGAGAGGTGTCGTGCACTCAAGGTGGAGGGGAGACCAAAAGAGCAAAGGAAGCTAAGGCAAGGGAAAGAGCTACATATATAGGAGAGGGAGGAGAAAACAAGGTAGATCAATGCTATGTGTCGTCCACCCAAGGGACACTTGTCCTAGGGTTCAAGCCAACACACTAGCAAGCCAAGAGACACTTGTCCAAGATACACACCAAGTGTCCACCAAACATGGTCAAGGTTGGACCAAGCAACATGGGCGACACAACTAGCAGCTCTGCTGGGTGACACACACTACTCCAGGTCGACACACCACCTCTAGGTCGACACACACTCTTCCTTAGGCGACACAAGCTAGTCTTGGCTGACACAAGGCTCAAGCAAGCCCAAACAAAGCACCTCAAGTCCCAAACAAGCTCAAGCAAGGCCCAAGGAACTCAAACAACAAGCCCAAGCCTTCCTCTCAACCCTAGAGGGAGCAAAGAGGGGAAAACATCTCACATGATGGCAAACTTGCACACAAAACCCTAGACTTGGGTTATTTGCATGTAGCCCCTTGAACTCTCCACAAAGCACAACTAAACCCTAATCACCACTTAGAGGTGATTAGCAAGCATCAAACCACCAAGGTTAAGCAAAACAAATAGGGTAAACCCTAAACGTGGGCCAGGGTCCTTACAATCTAACCCCCTTTAAGGGATTTCGTCCCCGAAATCCAAAGAGAAAAGCGAGGGATACTTCCTCCTCATCTCTTCCTCAAGCTCCCATGTGGCTTCCTCAACGCCACGACGCTGCCAAAGAAACTTCACAAGAACCAGATCCTTCCTCTCTCAACTTCTTGATCCTTCTATCAAGGATCGCCACAGGACCTTCCTCGTAGGTCACATCTGCATCAAGCTCAACCTCAACTGGCTGTATCACTGTAATTGAATCCTGATGACTTTTCTTCAACATACCGACATGAAACACTGGATGCAACCTGTGTAACTCTGGAGGCAACTCTAACTCGTAAGCTACCTTTCCAACACGTGCTATGACTGAGTAAGGCCCCATATACCTGGGAGCTAACTTACCCTTCCATCCAAACCTTAGCACACCCTTCCACGGCGAGACTTTAAGATACACCTTGTCTCCCACCTGGAACTCCAAAGGTCGTCAGTGATTGTCTGCATAAGACTTCTGCCTGTCCTGTGCCACTTTCAACTGTTGCTGTATCACTTTGATCTTATCTGTCGTTTGCTGAACTAACTCAGGACCCAAAAGATGATACTCACCAGACTCATACCAACATAAAGGAGATCTGCACTTCCTTCCATACAAAGCTTCATAAGGTGCCATGTCGATGCTCCGTTGATAACTGTTGTTGTAGGAAAACTCTATCAAACTCAGATGTACATCCCAGCTTCCTAGAAACTGCAGAACACAAGCTCGAAGAAGATCTTCCAAAATCTGAATAGTCCTCTCAGACTGTCCATCTGTCTGCGGGTGAAAAGTTGTACTGAACTGTTACTGCGTTCCCAATGCTCTGTGCAACTATTCCCAAAAACGACTCCTAAACTGAGGACCTCTGTCGGAAACTATTGTTACTGGTACTCCATGCAAACATACTATCTCATCAACATATACTCTGGCTAGTTTCTCAGCTGTATACGTCGTCTTCACTGGTAGAAAATGGGCAGACTTAGTCAATCTGTCCACTACCACCCAAATGGAATCATGATTCCTAGTTGTCCGGGGTAGACCAACTACAAAATCCATGGTTATATGATCCCATTTCCACTGCGGTATCGGCAAAGGTTGCAACATACCTGCCGACTTCTAATGTTCAACCTTCACTTTCTGACACACCACACATCTCGCCACGAACTCAGCTACATCTCTCTTCAAACCGGGCCACCAATACAAGTCCTTCAGACTATGATACATCTTGGTGACACCTGGATGCATAGCATACATCGACGTATGTGCTTCCTCAAGCACCAACTTCCTCTGATCATCCGCATCTGGAACCACCATCCTATCATGATAGCAAACTAGTCCATCCTCAGACTCATGAAACCCATCACTCTTGTCACTGCCGAACTCTGATCTAATCAACTTTACTGCATCATCAGTCTGCTGGGCATCCTTGATCTGCTGTCTCAACGTAGGCTTAACTTGCATCTGTGTGAAAAGACCAGACAACAAAGAAACTTCCATCTGCACATTCATCTGTCGCAGAGAAACAAACATATCTCGTTTATGGCATACCAGAGAACTCAATTGTGCCTTCTTTAAAGAAAGAGAAGAAGACTTCCTACTAAGCGCATCAGCTACCACGTTCGCCTTACCAGGGTGATACTCGATAGCGCAGTCATAATCATTGATCAACTCCATCCATCATCGCTGTTGCATGTTCAACTCTTGCTGCGTAAAGATGTACTTCAGATTCTTATGATCCGTAAAGACCTGACACGCTTCCCCATACAGATAGTGTCTCCAAATCTTTAACGCATGAACCACCGCTGCCAACTCCAAGTCATGAGTTGGATAGTTCTCCTCATGCTTCTTGAGCTATCGCGAGGCAAAAGAAACCACATGATCTTCCTGCATCAAAACGCAACCTAAACCTTTCTTGGAAGCATCATAGAAAACAACATAGCCTTTCCTAGGCTCTGGCAAGATCAACACTAGAGCACTGGTCAGCTTCTCCTTCAAGCTCTGGAAAGCTCGCTCACATCGATCATCCCAAACAAAAGGTACATCCTTCCTGGTCAACTTCGTCATCGGAAATGCGATCACACTGAAGTCCTTGATAAACCTCCGGTAGTATCCAGCCAAACCAAGGAAACTACGAACTTCTGTCGGCGTCTTTGGTTGTTCCCAATCCGCAACGAATTCCACCTTCTTCGGGTCTACCTTGACTCCTTCAGCAGATATCACATGACCCAAGAAAGTCACTTCCTCCAACCAGAACTCACACTTACTGAACTTGGCATACAACTGATGTTGATGAAGAAGAGTCAACACTCGCCGAAGATGTTGCTCATGCTCTAGCTTGTCCTGACTATAGATCAATATGTCATCTATAAAGACTACTACAAACTGATCTAAGAACGGACAGAACACTCTGTTCATCAGATCCATGAAAGTAGCAGGTGCATTGGTTAACCCAAACAGCATAACCACAAACTCGAAATGACCATACCTCGTCCTAAAAGCTGACTTTGGTATGTCATCCACCGTTATCCTCAACTGATGATATCCAAACCGTAGATCGATCTTCGAAAACACTGTAGCACCACGCAACTGATCGAACATATCATCTATCCTCAGCAACGGGTACTTGTTCTTGATTGTGACCTTGTTCAGCTGTCGGTAATCTATACACAACCGCATTGAACCATCCTTCTTCTTAACGAACAACACGGGAGCACCCCACGGCGACGTACTCGGTCGGATAAAACCCTTCTCCAACAACTCTTGCAACTGTTTCTTCAACTCTTCCATCTCTACTGGAGCCATCCTATATGGTGACTGTGCAACGGGCTGTGTTCCAGGAACTAGATTGATCTCGAAATCAATCTCTCGGGGTGGAGGAACACCAGGAAACTCCTCATGAAACACGTCTGCAAACTCTTGAACTACTGACACCTCCTCAAGACCCACCTTTTGCCTTGGTAACCACAACAGTATCCACCACGTGATCTAGGAACGCCTCACATCCTTGTCGTAACAACTTATCTGCCACCATAGATGATACCAAACATGTCGGAAGAATCTTCCTATCTCCCTGGAAGATCCACTTCTCTCCAGCAACATCAAATACTGCCTGCTTGGAACCACAATCCAAAACAACCTTATACTTCTCTAAGGTATCCATCCCAAGGATAACATCGAAACCATGCATATCAAGTGGTATAAGATCCACTTGGATATGGTGTCCCGAGAAAGACAAAACACAAGATGGACACTCTTCTCGAAGCAAAGAGGAACCATCAAGAGTGGTTTCTAACAACAAGCTATCCTTCTTACAACTAACAGGTAAACGATAGTTTTCAAGCATACTATAGGGGATAAAAGAGTGGGTAGCACCCGGGTCAACCAGAACAGATATAAAGCAAGAAGAAGACATATCAGAATGAAAGAACTCCATCTGACCTGTCACCACTCACGGGTTGACTATCGCCTCTGGCTGATTCATGGCATAGAATCGAGTCGTTGCTTGTTGTCCACGACCTCTGCTTCCTTGAGCAGACGATCCAGCTTGAGATGCTTGACCGCATCCTCGACCTCTGCTGCCGCTAGCCTGCGGTCTCTCAGACTTCTGGAAACTCTGTCTCGGCTGCTACGTCACTTCGACATCTCTATTCGGGCAATTAAGCCTGAAATGCCCAACTTGTCCACAAAGATGACATGACTTGTCCTCAAACCGTGGCTTAGCTGGCCCTGTCACTGCCACAGAAGCTGAACTGTGCACCTTAGATGGTGAAGAAACATAACCTCTCCCCTTACTCGAAGACCACTGAGATGGTACACCAAAACTTCTAATCGCTGACGGTGCTGAAAACCTGGGCTTCTTAAAGCCACCAAACCTCCATCCTTGAAACTGAGTAGGTCTTTTAAGAGACATAGACTCTCTTTTCTCCCGTACTGTCCTCTCGATCCGCCGAACTGATTCCACGAACACAGCAAACCGCTCTCGGTTCTCCAACGCAGACACCGGGGTTGTCAACTCCGCACTTAAACCCTTCTCGAAACGTCTGATCCGTTCCTCGTCTGTCGCCGCCATGTGAGGACAGAACCTCAACAGATCCATAAACTTGGCTTCATACTCGGTGATGTTCATCGTTCCTTGTCGCAACTTCTCAAACTGACTGATCTTCTCATCCAGGTACATCTTCAGAAAGTATCTGGTGATGAACTCACGTTGAAACACTTCCCAACAGATCACCTCACCAGGCCGCTTCTCTTCCTCGATGGTCCACCAGTGACCAGCACTACCTTTCAGAAGGTAGACAACATGCTTTACCTTGTCTGCTTCAGGGATGTCAAGGATCTGAAAAGCCTTCTCGAGACTTGTCAGCCACATATCTGCATCCGCTGGATCGGCCGTTCCAGCATAATCCGAAGCTCCAACTCAGCGAAGCCGCTCAAAGGTCATCCCAATACCCGATGCTTCTCCATGGGGAACCTGTGCTTGCGGAGGAGGCACTGGTAATCGCTCAACCATGAGATTCATCGTAGCCATTAACTGCCCCATAAGCTGTTGGTAGGCAGGGTGTTCAAGTATGGCTGGGTTAAATTGGGGAACCTCAGGCACCCGATCTTCATGTGCCTGTCCATCTACTCCATCAACCGATGCAGCATCACTATGCTCAGGAGCATGTTCTTCATGGTTTCTAGACATCTTGTCTTTTCTTCCGCTGAGGGCAGAAGATATTGTAAGAAATTCTGGAAAACTCATAAGAACAGACTCAACCTAGTCCTAAATCCCTGTAGACTCAGTGAACCTAAAGCTCTGATACCAAAACTTGTGGCAACACATCCCATTATCACACTGATAACGAGGTGTTACGCGAAAATGTGCGGAAATCACCATAACCACAGATTATCGAAAACACGGGTTAATTAAAACCGACTGCGTAAAACTGATAAACTGTGAAACTATTACTTTCCAGTCCTCATCCTGCACAGAAACATGTCATATATATACATCCACGAGGTCTGATACGTGTCCACAGCTCCGAAACAGCTGTTCATCCATCACATGAGTTCACCACCTGTTCATATATAGAAAAGGCCCACATCCGGCCAACAAAAGGATATACAAACATCATCGATCGATCATCGTGAAACAACATCAAAACACTTCCAAGGACCTGAGAGTACAGGGATGACTCTAGACTCTACTACAAAACATCCAAAACAGCAGCACATCCATCGCTTGCCTTCTACTGCTCGTCAAGCTGCTCGGCCGCAACGCCACGACCACGACCACGACCACGACCACCTAAAAAAGGTGTAAACCAGCGGAGTGAGACAATTGAAAAATTGTTCCAGCGGGAAACATAACTCCCCACCGCAACTATAAAACCTCAACAAGATAGACTATAACAGCAGATATCTATTAACAGGTATAACAAGAGCAGTCTATATAAAATAGATTATTCTTATCGACAAGCTTACCCGCTATACAAAAGCATATAACGAGATATATCTCAAGGAATATGATTAGCAAGATCAGATGTATCCCTATGTAATATGATTATCAGAACAAGATATAATGTCACATAACCTTCTTATCAAGATTAGACATATTATCACATAACCTGCAAGATATAACAAAGATATTACACAAACAAGGCCTCAACCAATGTTTCATGTTTATCCTAAGCAATAAGTACTAAATGGCTGTATTACGTATTATTATGCCCTGAGGATTTGAACCGTACCGTTCAAATCCAACCTTCAGTTACGAAACCCAAGATGGTGCCATACAAGGTCAATGGAAGAGCCAGACTCCACGACCTCCCACCTCGTGGTCAGTACACGAGTACAACACAAGTAGGACCGCAGTCACATGCTGAAGTGGTCTAAGCCACAGGGTCAACCCCATAGGCTACCCTTACTCTAGCCCGCCTTGGTACAGGTCTCGGCGCTAGTAAAACTGAGCCACGGGCCTGTTCACCATGCTCTGAGCCATGAACGCATTCATGCTCCTCACATCACATATCCTGAGCCATGGGCATGTTCACCATGCTCTATGTACATATCTGAGTCTGTAACCGAAGTTACACTCTTACCTCCTCATTTTCAGGCTAGGAGCAACCGACACATATTCAACAATATGCGCTTCCAGGTTAACCCGTAGGAGAACCTGTTTCACCATCACCAAGTCCTAACGATGATGGATCTATGGCCAGGGCAAACTACATGATATATTTCACTGTGAATAATTAGTATCTTCTAGATGGATTGCAGGATTGAACCAAGTTGTATAACATGCAAGATATAATAGAAAGTAAACAACATTATATTCATTATGGAAACCACATCAACCTGATCCATCACAAGAATCCAACATCACATGTTACCACTTGGCCTCTTGCCAACCATCCAAATCCATCTCAAGGATCATCACATACCATGGGATCTCAATCCCTCATCATGTACTGTCACTGCCTCCCAAGGTTCACATCATCATCATGGAACAAACACATCATTCATACAACCTCATAGAATAATCATCAAAGTGATGTTATTCATCACATATGTCTCATAGCCCTTTCATGGCTACTCATCACCTGCATGGTTAGGATACACAATAATCGTAGATTCAACATAAGAACCATACTTATGATTACAAGATGATATTAGAGATACTATACTTGTCATTTACACTATTTGGTGATCAAGTGTACCAAGCACATCATTAACAAGCCATACCTATACTTATCCTTGTCTTGGGATTGTATGAATAATCAAGATGTTCACATCAAGTAAGATGTCATATGGAATATAAAGAGCCAGTATTATTGTTACTACTAACACTATTGTCATCATCCACTAACATCATTATTATCATATCATTAAGCAAGCTATTAGTGTAACTAACACCATTCTCATTTAACAATTAAGTACAAGGATTACTTCATGCATATCATTACTATAATTATTGTCATCATCATTATGATCATTATTACTATCATCTTCTTTATTATTAACAAATAAGCATAAGGATCACATCATGCATCTTATTACCATTACCTTCCTCATTATCATCACTTACTACCATTATCATCATTAATATTATCAGCATTATCATCCACTATTATCTTTATTGCCATGTCATTAACCCAACTATTAATGTAACTGTTACTTAGCAACATTATTACCATCATTAATCAACATTATTATTTTCATTACTAGAAAGCATTACCATCATCACACGACTATTAATATCATTGCTATCAACAACATTATCAATGGAATTATTATTGTTTGCAAGGCATCATATTCATTGTTGTTATCACTAACAAGACACCACCATCATTAAGCATAAACATTCACTTCCATGACCCATGAGGCCATCACTAAAGAATCACAAGACTCTTACCATAACTTATCACCACCCTCACTTAAACCTATCAAGGCCTGTCGGCCGACACACACACCAACCCTATCGGCCATCACCACCCAAGGCTGTCGCCCAACATGGCTATCGGCCATTAGGGCTATCAGCCAACACCAAGCATAGCCCTATCGGTCAACACCAACAAACCATCAAGAGACTTAGGTCTGTTGTTCACCACAAAGAAGAGGGTGTCATCCAACCATATCGCCCATCATGCTTACCATATCGGCCAACACAACAAGATGTATCGCCCAACAACATCCATCGGCCAACCCAACCACATCGGCCAACACCTCACTAGCTTGACCTATCACTCAACATAAGATCACTCACCATGTCACCCATCATAAGGTACTCATCTCTCCCGACACCAAGTCAAGAGAGGGTCTCGCCCAACTCAAGAACAAAGGACCATGTCGCCCAACATGGTCACCATGACGACCAACTCATCATACTAGCTTATCCTATCGCCTAACACACGACACTCATGTCGCCAAACACCATCACAAGAGAGGATGTTGCCCAACACACTCAAACAAGGTAGGGTATCGCCCAACAGGGGCCACCATATCGGCCAACACAAAGAACACCACTATGTCGCCCATCACAGAACAAGGGTCATCTTCAACCTCCAACTTTAAGGATACTCAAACCCTAGAAAGGAAGGTGTACAAAGGAACCCTAAACCCTAGAGAGGGATCGGCCACCAAAGGTACATAAGCAAGGTATAAAAGAAAGGAACTAAGCTAAACTACTAACATGCAACACGATCATAGCTAGAGGTAAAGGAGTTAGGGTTAGAAGCTATGCAACCCTGCTTAAGCTCCAAGCTCCAAGGAAGAAGAAGCACTTCAAGCTCCAAGGGATGTCGTCCACCAAAGCTGATCCAAGAGAGGGTATCGGCCACCACTACAACTCCAGGAGAGTGTCTCGGCCGACACAAGCAAGGAAGGAGAGAGGTGTCGTGCACTCAAGGTGGAGGGGAGACCAAAAGAGCAAAGGAAGCTAAGGCAAGGGAAAGAGCTACATATATAGAAGGAGAGGGAGAAGAAAAGAAGGTAGATCAATGCTATGTGTCTTCCACCCAAGGGACACTTGTCCTAGGGTTCAAGCCAACACACTAGCAAGCCAAGAGACACTTGTCCAAGATACACACCAAGTGTCCACCAAACATGGTCAAGGTTGGACCAAGCAACATGGGCGACACAACTAGCAGCTCTATTGGGAGACACACACTACTCCAGGTCGACACACCACCTCTAGGTCGACACACACTCTTCCTTGGGCGACACAAGCTGGTCTTGGCTGACACAAGGCTCAAGCAAGCCCAAACAAAGCACCTCAAGGCCCAAACAAGCTCAAGCAAGGCCCAAGGAACTCAAACAACAAGCCCAAGCCTTCCTCTCAACCCTAGAGGGAGCAAAGAGGGGAAAACATCTCACATGCTGTCAAACTTGCACACAAAACCCTAGACTTGGGTTATTTGCAAGTAGCCCCTCGAACTCTCAACAAAGCACAACTAAACCCTAATCACCACTTAGAGGTGATTAGCAAGCATCAAACCACCAAGGTTAAGCAAAACAAACAGGGTAAACCCTAAACGTGGGTCAGGGTCCTTACAGTTGTAGCGCTCCTTGCCATTTTTTAGGGCTTCCACTAGCTCCGTCCACACCTCCCCGAGCTCCCCAGCCACTCTGCTTCACTAGTGAGGGTCCCTTCTTCCTTCACCATATACTCACTAGCACCAACCGCTCTGGCGGCAGATGGAAAGGGGAAGAAGGTTTCCTCACTTTGAGGTTTGCATCTCAAGCATTAAGGAGGTTTGGTTTATGTGTATGAACCTAGACAACCTCTTAGTTTGAGGTATAAGAGACTACCGCAACACCCCTAGCTTTGAGATCGTCTCCTGCCAACCTTGGCTTTGGCGGCCATGGAAGTAGCCATCGGACATCACACAATTATGTGCAGTCAACTACCTAAGCCTCACTCTTGGTTTCTCTTCTTTGTTCTCCTCTGAAGCACTCTCTACCCATACTTCCTTCTTGCTCCCATTGACCGTGTGTTACAATGGAGAAGCATAGATGAGAAGGATGCAATGCATGACACTCACCACAACTGACTTTTATAAAGGGTCGTTCGACTCCTCTCCTTGTCCTGAAGGTAACTTCCTGATTAGACTCCATGTTCACACCCACGATCAGATAGCATCGCATCTTAGAAGATCACCATGGCATTCATCTCTAACTGCAAGGTCAAAGAAAAAGGCCATAGCCATCCAAAGCAACCATCTAACGGTGCCCAAGTAGCCACAATGTGAATATGTGACTCTCACCTTGGGGGAGAGCGTGTGACAACTCCCTGATTAAAGCCTATGTTTCTAAATATTGATCCAAAATATATCAAATATATTATTCATTTAGCCTAATTCAAACTTAAATATCTCAATGTAGGAGAACCCAAAAGCCACCAAATTTTAACCATAGATTCCTCACAACTCAAGCTACGTTGTGCATGAATTTGGTGTCCTAACACAACTGTTTGACCATCCAACTAAATTCCTCAAAAGACATCAAATTAAGGATCTTAATCATGATATAAACACCAATCAACACTCCAACTTTACCAAAAAATTTGGGATTCTCAAAACAACTCAACATGTATGACTTCACTTGTGTCATTGGACATATAGGGATTCTAAATTCCACTCCATCACATCCTACACACCTTAAAAGAAATTCCTTCCTCAGAATTAAACCAGAATTCCATTCTTTCACATCATATACATCTTAAAAGAACTTTCATCCTCGAAAGTCAACCATACTCGTACTTCCAAGGAAAACCTTATCTTGCCTTCATTTACATGTAGGCACCATTCTATGTACAACATAGCCAAAAGCCCCAGAACTATATCCAAGCTACTAGGATGTTTTACAACATCTAGGGTGAACATATCTTCATAGAAGCTCAAACAAGGGTTTATAAACTCGGATTAGGTCATGACGTATCTCATATGTTAGGGTTGCATCCTTATCTTTATCCATGCATTAGGGTTTCTACATCATATTATCATGTTCCAAAGAAGTTAACTAAAGTTAACCCATTATATCATGGTGTCATCAACATTTTATTGAGCTAATTGTTAGAACATGTTCAAGATTAACATATGTATTTTAGGTGGGAGTTAACTAAAGTTAATCCACTTTATCCTTCTAGATCATTATAAGGTTTCATAATCATTATGTTGTGCTAACTTTCAAATTATATTTTTCATCTTTATTAAGCACTAAGATTAACACCTCATGTAACATGTTTCATTCATATGATTTTATTTCATTGCTCATAATAAATTGCAACATTTATTAATGATTTCATCACAAGATTAACCAACAGTATTACGTGATCATTATTCATGTACATGCATCATTAGTGTCATCTCATCATGCTTTCTCATATTAGGTTGAAAACTTTATTAGAGATTCATCATAACATAAGACGACTATTCACATTATCATAATTATTCATGTATATGGTTAACCATTTATACATTGATATTTATTAAACCAGCTCTAGGTTTTTTTTCATCTTGTCATGTCTATATATCAAATCTCAAGATTAGATCACATTCTTATCTATGTTATATCATGGTCGTGTTAAACAAACTTATACAAGTGGTTTTTTAATCATATATATCCAAAACTTTATCTGGTCCAACTGAGGTCCTCCTAACCCTTATCATGAGGGTAGTTCCATGCTCAGTCTCTCTGAGCTAAAACAACTCTATGAGTATCTCAAAAGCACATACTTTATCTTTCCTCTCTTAGCTTAGGGTTCTCGGATTACCTAATTGGCACTAGTGATAGCTTTACAAGCTCTAGCCACATAAGCCCAAACCAAAACATGTTATGACATACTCTTCATAGGTCTTCTACCCATGAAACATCTTACCCAAAACTTTCTTATATACACCACTAGATTCCTATGTGAGAAACCACCAACCCGAGTACGAGGCTTCATAGAAACCAACATATCTACCTCCTCCGGGGTCTTGGGCTCTCTCCCTCACCCAGATGGCAGGCACTCATATTCCCTTATTCACATATGTATATATAACTAGCCTCTCTCTATATCTAGGGTATGGTCCTTCCAAGGACATTTATGATTCAAGAATACTATAGGAATCATGCATAAAGCAACTCAACTCAATCACTCAGGCGTAGTCTAGTTTAGGACATATCATATCACATATCTTAGAATTCTCATATCTTGGAGTTTAGGTTCTCTAACCTTCTCCCAATGGGTCTCACTCTCTCTGGAGTTAACCCCAAAACTGGTCCTGACACTAGAGGTCCTCCTTCGTAAAAGGGCTTGAGGCTCATGCTGACTCACAACCTTGTCTTAACTTATCATATCTTATCTCATAAAAGAATGCATACTTGCATCATCAAACTTATCTCAAAACCTCAAATCTGAACTCATGTCCTCAAAGACAAACATAGATCATCATAACCATCTTATAACATCTATATAAGACTTGCATTATATCATCATAACTTATTTAATCTATTCCATCTATCATACATCCCAACAAGGCTCTAGACATCTAATCAAGAACTACTCTCTCTTCTAGACTGATGTCATCACTTTCACTTGGGTTGCATGACCACCTCCTACTCGTATATGTGTGGGGACACATTTTTGTAATACATATACATAATAAAATATTATATAGTTTTTCTCTGACAAAATAAGAATCAGAGAAAACTATCACGGTTTGATCCGATTGGAATCTAAAACCATATCCTAAAAATGAGTGTCCCACACATAGTAGAGAGTACAGTGTCATGAAAACTAAGGAAAGGGGTGAGAACATGGTGTAGACTAGTGTAGCTACTCTAGACAATGTGTGCAATGCCTAGGGTTTCTCTTCCCTTGATGCACATCATTTGCAAATAGTGCAACGTCCCATACTACTGCACTCCAAGGAAAGAACAACATCTAAGGACTTGCTATTCAACAATCACCAGTCTTGACCTAGTTCTCAGACATCTAAGTGCTAACCTAGAGGCTAGGTCAGATCTAGTCTCTAAAATATGATTAATCTAACCCTAAAAGATTATTAAGTTCAAGGTTCTTTAGTTTTGAGTTGCATAATGAGCAAATGTTAGGCTTTGCTATTGTTCATGCTCTAATACCACCTATGACATCCCCGGATTTTCTAAAACTTAATCTGATGTGTGACGTCCAAATTGAAACCCTTACCTCAGCAAGAATCCCAATTTAAACATCCCACACTAGGCTAAGAAGAAGAAAATCAATGAAGTCAGAAGGAAACAATCAGTAGCACATGTACATGAATAATAATAAAACCATACACACATGTTCACCATTCAACATATAAATTACAACATGAATTGTTACAACATTTGATATTACATATAGAACAACAAACTATACATATACATGTCCTACCACTAAACTATAAGATCTTAAGACAACAGGTCCACCTGTACATCATCTTGCTACACAACTCTCAACTATCTTGGATCTTCAAGAACACAATGTCCACAACCTAAACAAAAGATTGCATGTGGTACATGTCAGCACAGTATTCAAGAATATTGTACTGAGTATGCCTACATGTCTTTTATATACCTCTTATCATATTTTGGTAATAAGATAAAACAAATACTTGGCAGTTATAAAGAATATAAGAAAACACATATACTTGCACAAAGATGTTCATTAACAAAAGAGAACATATATTTTAAACACATTTTCCATTATATCATCCATGCATTTACTACCTGAGAGTTGAATGCATTAAGGCCTTTATGATCTACTACCAAAGAGTTGGATCATTTCACAATGTTATCTACTACCAAAGAGTTGGATCACTTCCAAGTAATTTACTACCAAAGAGTTGAAGTACTTATTTCCAACACTTTACTACCAAAGAGTTGAAGTGCTTAGATATAATGGAACATACATATTATGTTTCATGTGTTCATAGTAATAAGTATGGAAAAATCATGCAACATATCATATACGAACAATCATTTCATCCAATATCATATGCCAAGTATTTTCCTACACATATAACACAAGCATATTGTATAATAAGCCAAGTAAGAGGTAATGGTGTACCTTCCAAAGAGATAGATCATTCTAAACCATATTCCTGATGTCCTTTATATCTTTGTTAAACCTGGTCAAGACAAGATCATATACTATCATTAGCTTCTCATCTTCTTACATCTCATCTTAACCCTATTCGTGTTCATTAGGGTTTATCTTATCTCATTAGGATATTCCCATCATTACTTACATTCTTATCTTAGATTTATCTTACTAATGTCATTTTCCAGATTATGGTTCATTATCTGAACATTAGGTTCCATATCCTTTTTGTGCACATATTAACCCTAATTTATATACACTATTCAAATTAGGGTTGCAACCCATGTATCAAGTTTCATCTTCATATAACATGGATTTCGTGAATCATCATAATCTCATAATTAAAACTGAGGTTCCATATACTGATATGAGCCTACTTTGTGAATTCCATCATTTATTAAGCATGTATGCATTTATAGCATTTTATTTAGATTTAGAAGCCCTAATTTTCCATATGGAGCGAATTACATGATTTTGTACATCAACATGGCCATATCTAACATCATATGCATTTTAAACATGGTTAAGGACTGACTGACATTTTCCCATAATTTTATGTCATCATTAGTATTTATTACTCTAGAACTAAGCATTACACATATAACATGATATAACTAAGATTTAAGCATCAAAATCCTAGTATTATGCTTCCATTCTGTTCTACTCATTTTTCTGAACGTTTTGGTACATTGTTTGTATTTTTCAGATAAACGAGCTATTTTCTACGAATTTTGGAAGATATGCATATTAACTGAAGATTTAACTTTTCCAATTGCCATGTGCCATGTGTCCCGGGTGCCCCTCTTGCTTTACTCATCTGGTCAATCCAGATCTTACTCAGGATTCGTGAACTGATAGCCTGCTAGCCCGACTCGGCGGGTTTCCTTTCCCGTTCTGCTCAATCTCGTTAGAAAGTTCCGCGGAACTCTATTTTCACAGAGTGTTGTTGCGATACTCCTCTCTAGCGAGACCACGAGCATGCTCCAGCACTGATGATCTGATCTAAATGCCTCCAGATGCTTTGGCGACATCTTCTTAATGTCGTCGACCACTCTCCCTCTATCTCGTGTTTCCATGTCGCTAGGACCTGCAGCTGCCGGTGAGGGCGCCTCCACGACTGGGTCCCGGTCCGACGTGGAATCGACAGCATCATAGCGCTCCTTGCCATTTTCTAGGGCTTCTACTAGCTCTGTCTATGCCTCCCCGAGCTCCCCGACTACTCTGCTTCGCTAGTGAGGGTCCCTTCTTCCTCTGCCATATACTCACCAGCACCAGCCACTCTGGCGGTAGATGGAAAGGGGAAGAAGGTTTCCTCGCTTTGAGGCTTGCATCTCAAGCATCAAGGAGCTTCAGTTTATGTGTAGGAACCTAGATTGCCTCTTAGTTTGAGGTATAAGAGACTAACGCAATGCCCCTAGCTCCGAGATTGTCTCCTGCCAACCTTGGCTTTGGCAGCTATGGAAGTAGCCATCGGATAGCACACAATTATGTGCAGTAAATTACCTAAGCCTCTCTCTTGGTTTCTCTTCTTTGTTCTCCTCCGAAGCACTCTCTACCAGTACTTCCTTCTTGCTCCCATTGACTGTGTGTTACAATGGAGAAGCATAGCTGAGAAGGGTGCAGTGCGCGACACTCACACAACTGACTTCTATAAAGGGTCATTTGACTCCTCTCCTTGTCCTGAAGGTAACTGCCTGATTAGACTCCATGTTCACACCCACGATCAGCGAGCATCACATCTTGGAAGATCGCCATGGCAGTCATCTCTAACCGTAAGGTCGAAGAAAGATTGTCCCGGAATACCGAGCCAACCAATAGGGCATTATTGTAGTTCCCAACGGAATGGGGTTGTCCCCAGTCAGCGACACGGAAATGGTTGAATCATAGGGACCTTGAAAGTGTTTCTTGGGTCACACAAGATATGATGAAACCATCTCACGCTCTGTAGGATTTGAACCTACGACATCAGGTTTTGGAGACCTACGTTCTACCGAACTGAACTAAGAGTGCTTTCTTACGACAGGAAAGAAGTCAGGATCAAGTTTGGCCCTACCTTCTCCTGTCCAATTTTCATCCAACCCTTTTCCCTGCCCCTCGTACCATAACCATAGAAAGGGGGGGTAGGGATGAAATTGAACCCGTGCCATTTTTGACCCAAACAAAATGCCAAGTTGCGCTACATCCCTTGATTTTTGACAATGTCATTGTAGAGATTCCCTGTCTTGTTTTCCGCATCTTCCTTTCCTCTCTCCCTATACAATATCTTTTGATTGCCATTTTTTCTTGTCATATTTGATTTATGATTCTTTTCTTTTTTGACGAGAGACTTCCAAAGAACTTCCGCTCCTACCAACCAACGAACATAGAAGTTTCGAGGCCGACCTTCCGGGTGGGCCCACCCAATTCAGTGTATCCGTTCCGCCCTGCCGCCTCACCCATTCGACGAAGGTACTGATCCGAGTGTTGGAGAATGAATGCGGTCCTACGTACATAGGAGGGGTTCGGGGGGGGGGGAAGGGAGGATAAGCAAATTGATGTGAGATTTGAAGGCAACTGATGCACAAGATCAGGAAGAAAAAAAGCTCACGACTGAAGGCCTCCAGGGTCCTCCTGGACTCCCCTTATCTTTCAAATCAAAGAAGAAAATCAAGAACTCCTACCAGCCTTACGACCCCTTCCTTCCCAGCAACACTCTCCACACTACCTTCCCTAGGGACCTCTTCCCTCTCCTCCACCAGCCGTTTCAGGTGGTAGGGAGAATACCTTGCTTCCCCACCCTCCCTACTCCTTCTCCTAAGCTGGCCACCTCCACCCCCTTCCTCACCCGGATCAGGTGGATCTTATTCTCCCCCCCCAGTCTCCTTCTGAACAGTCTCAGGCACCCAGCTAAATTGAGACCATCCCAAGCCCTCAACCCCCCTGTTATCCCCTTCCTGGGATTCCACCACCATTTGGTCCCCCTCCAAAACAACCACAGTATGAACCCTATTCCTCTTGTCACGCCTGCTGTCTCCTTTCCCCTTCTCAACCTCCTTCTTTCTTCCCCCCTTTTCCAATTCCATAGCAGCAGTATTGGTAATATCCTGGAGTGGCAACTCCTCTTCTCTTGGTGCGGTTCTTTCCTTGTTCAGATTCTTATCAGTAACAGGCTCAGATTCCTTTTCCCGAATCTCTTCTTCTCCTCATGGATTTCTTCTCAGTTTCCAAACCTGTTGTTACCTTCCCTTCCCCTAGCCTCCTATCTCTTTTGTTTTTGGGGAGATGATTGTCTTGGTCTTCTCATCTTGCGAGGGGCCTTCATCCAGGTACCAAACTCCTCATCCTTCTCCATTTCAGCCTTTGTCCATCTCCCCTTCACCCAAGTTGACATTCCTGTTATCCTCCTGCCTAATCGGACATCCAGTCATGCCCAGCTTTTCCACAACAGGGACATATCTGTGGCAAACTTTCGTATTCCACCAAATACCAAAGACCATCAATCCTTATCTTAGACATCAGTGGTTTATTCAGGTCAACCTCAACCGCAATTCTAGCAAATTTGCCTCTCTGGATGCCTCTTGTATTCCTGTCGACCTCCCTCACAGTACCCGCCTGTCCCCCGATCGCCTGCCTCCTCATGATAATATGAGATTGGTAACCCCGGAATCCGAAGCCACACCACGTGTTTTCCTTCGCCTGGATTGAATCCTCCATGGCTTGACTGTGAGATAAGAACCGAACAGGGTCCATGGCCCTCCCAGCATCACATTGTAGTAATCCTGTTCACTCGCAAATTGGACAATATAGAAATAGAAGTCGTTTTCTAGATCTATCACACTTCAGTGTGCCGCTGGTCTCCAGAGATTCCTAATTCTCGTCACCAGAACCTGGTACGAGATCTTTACATCCAGCAGTCTGACCAGGATCTAGTACCTCCATGGCCTGCTCAACACTCTCTTGGCCTTATCAGAAAAGGAAAGCGCAGGATGAATACCGACCTTTTCAACTCTGATGTCCTCCGGAGTTCTCATCTCGTAGACCGTTCCTCACATTCATCAAAGTGTCTCTGAGGTCTCGCTTCCTGTGTCGAATTGCCGCCGCCATCAGCCACATTCTGCAGATCTTGGTTCCTCTCCCATACGGTCGAGCCATTCCCATTCCTCTACTCTCCTTCGCGTTCCTTCTTCGAACCTTTTGGTATGTATTGCCCCCGGAATATAGATCAGATCCACCAGACGAGAAAGTCAATTCCGCACTGCTGCTGAGTCGTCGGACTTATCCACCAACGGGATTCATGGAATTTCCGTTTGTGGATTGCGTTGGGGGAAATCTACCAAATCCCGGCAGATAGATAGACTCCTTTCCCGCTGCGGAGGGAGAGCAAGAAACGAAAGAAATTGAACCAGCGCCCTTTTTTCAGGTACGGAGAGTCCTCTCACTACCAACCAGAAGACATCATCTGGCTGGGTCTTGCCGGTATCAACAACGAGAAAAAAACCCCAATGGAAACAGCAACTAACTATGGCTCTTGGCCCAGACAACGTCCTAGGCGTAGGGAGATCAGAGCAACAGGCCTAGACGACGACGCCCGTCCTGGGCTGCAGTAAGTAGATCGAGAGGTCGTTCCGCCCCTTGTC
This sequence comes from Alisma plantago-aquatica, assembly GCA_963693085.1. NCBI lineage: Eukaryota > Viridiplantae > Streptophyta > Magnoliopsida > Alismatales > Alismataceae > Alisma > Alisma plantago-aquatica. The sequence goes on from OY856409.1 coordinate 777,924,528, forward strand.
CCCGAAGATGGGTAATATGTTCTCATACAATGTGGCTCCAACTTGATTCTATAGGGCTGGGATGGCGAGCGATCCCAGTCCGCGGCAGAGAACAAGACAGCAAGCGAGCGTACCTTTGTTCGCTTCTTCTCCACCAAGCACAGAAGTTTAAGGATAACTGTTGGTCGGTGGCTACCTAAGGAAACTCTGATTCGATCCGCCCCCCGGCTGGGAGGCTTCTACCTCATCCCGATCACAAGGAGAGGTTCACCATGATGAGGGGTAAGGTACTAAGAATTCTTTCCGGAACGGAAAGAATGAAGGGGGACCATCCTTTTTTTCGGTATGCTCCTCAGATTTACGGATTCGCAGGGTTCGCCCGCCCTCCTCCGTTCAATGACAAAGGCTTGCGAAACGGAGGGGAGCCCTTTGACCGGGTAGGGTGCGAAGCGGCCCGGGGAACGAAAGGAATAATGAGATGGTCTCCGAACCATTCTGCAAGTAAGCGAACAGCGGAAAAAAAGCCCCGTCGACTCTCCGGACGTCGAGCGAAGGGAATTCGGGAACTTTGCGTTGCTATGAAGTAGTAGAAGAACCGCACCGACGCTCTCTTATCTCTCCGCCTAAGCTCACAGAATCGCTCGCCTACTAATCTCAAAAAAGAAAGGGGGGAAATTCCCGGCGGAATCCGCCGCTGACTTCGACTGTGGGTTCGTCCCCTTTTCCTTTTTGAATAACCCATTCTCATGTTCTTTCATAAGTCAAGTAGGCGAACCCATAGGTCCGTCCGGGGAGTTGACAAAGAAGAACAGCCATTCCAAAGCAAAGACAGATATATATAGATAGGCCGACCCCTAATTCCTCTTGATCTGAGGTGCGAAGAGAAAGTTTTGGATGACTTCCACTTCTCGATCCCGGCCCGGAAGACGACCGGGGCCCGAATGAAAGAAAGGGTTTCTGAGCCCGTGTAAGCCCACACCTGTGTAGAGTAGATCGTTCAACACCTGCGGCACAAACCCATTTTTGACTGAGAGGTCCGGGGATCATAGGCGACCGAACGGCCGCCCCCTAATTACTAGACCAACCTGCTATAATAATTCCATAAACACCCAGTGAAGATATGGCAAACAAATAAAGTAGCCCTATGTTCAAATCTGACAATACCATACCATAATCAAAAGGTACAACGGCCCAAGCGACCAGACTTAACATAAATGTAGCCACTGGAGCCATTCTAAAAAGGAAGAAATTTGCACTACTTGGTGAAATAGGTTCTTTTAGAATCAATTTCAAACCATCTGCTAGAGGTTGTAACAATCCGAACGATCCCACTACATCAGGACCCTTTCGACGTTGCACAAAAGCCATTACTTTACGTTCCGCTAGCACTAAAACTAGCACTAAAAAGGCTACTCCGAGGAGAAGTGGTAGAATGATTCCAAGTATTTCCGCAACTACAACTAATGGAACAACTATGTACGTTTTTGATTTTCTATTCACTCATGATCTGGCCTGACCTGGAAAACCCAATCATGATATTGAAGGATGGACCTTTTCTCGAAAAACTCCGGATCCCGAGAAGTCAATTCGACGAATCCTTTCCCGGTCATCAATCCTGCCAAATTCCTCTCCCTATCGGTCACTCACATTGACTGTGTGTTACAATGGAGAAGCATAGCTGAGAAGGGTGCAGTGCACGACACTCACACAACTGACTTCTATAAAGGGTCATTTGACTCCTCTCCTTGTCCTGAAGGTAACTTCCTGATTAGACTCCATGTTCACACCCACGATCAGCGAGCATCACATCTTGGAAGATCGCCATGGCAGTCATCTCTAACCGTAAGGTCGAAGAAAAAGGCCATATCTGTCCAAAGAAACCATCTAACAGTGCTCAAGAAGCCACGATGTGAATCTATGACTCTCACCTTGGGGGAGAGCGTGTGACAACTCCCTGATCAAAGCCTGTGTTTCTAAATATTGATCCAAAATATATCAATTATATTATTCATTTAGCCTACTTCAAACTTAAATATCTCTCTGTAGGAGAACCCAAAAGCCACCAAATTTTAACCATATCTTCCTCACAACTCAAGCCACTCTGTACATGAATTTTGTGTCCTAACGCAACTGTTTGACCTTCCAACTAAATTCATCAAAAGACATCAAATATAAGGATCTTAATCATGATATAAACACCAATCAACACTCCAACTTTACCAAAACATTTAGGATTCTCAAAACAACTCAACATGTATGAATTCACTTGTGTCATTGGACATATAGGGATTCTAAAATTCCACTCCATCACATGCTACACACCTTAAAAGAAATTCCATCCTCGGAATTAAACTAGAAATCTAGTCTTTCACAGGATCACTAGTTTTTGCCGTACTTGCATGAACACAAGGAAAAACACTAGGGATGGTAGGACTTTCAAAAGGGATATTTGGTGGATCACATGGAATCCCAAACTCAATATGCGGTAACACAACATCATCTTCAGAAATATCAATCATAGTATCACCACTTGGTTGCCTTTGCTTTGCTTTATCAACCTCTCTTTGACTTGCGGGCAACTCAAGAGTTTTCCCACTCCTTATAACTGTCACAACAATACCTTGCTCATGGTGGAGAGGGGGAGCATGTTGTGGTTGTGGAGGAGGTGGAGGTGACACTTGGGGGAATTGAGGTGGAGAAGAGAATTGAGGGGGAGAAGAGAATTGGGGTTGGAAAGTGAAGTTTTGGGAAATTTGAGGTGAGGGAGGTGGTGGAGGAGTGTAAGACTTGGAGTAGCCTTGGAAGGATTGAATGGGATGTACTTACATTCGGGGTGGACTATAGAAAATGTGGGAAGAAGGCATAGGTCCAATTGCTTCATGGTGTCTCATGATGGGTTTTGAAGACAATTTTTCTTCTTAGAGAGCGATTATGGAAGATAGCTTCTCTATTCTCTCTTCTAACGTTGCAACATCTGTTTGAACATCATCATATACCTTCAACCTAGAGAGAACCTCTTCCTCAAACCTTGAGCTATATGTGGGACTTTGTGGTTCTTGGTAGATATAGGAGTGAGGTGTCTTCTTTTCTTCCCCATAGAACTCAATAGCATTGACCGAATGACAAGGAGGTTTGGTCACTTGGTTTCTCATGAAGCTCACCATTTCACTAAACATTTTCATCAATTGTGGGCTTGAATCATCAAGAGTTGGAGATGTCATGCCAAAAGATAGGTCACTGCCACTAACCTTACTAGAAGCTTTCATCCTTGAACTTTCTGCCAAACTCTCAAACAAGGGCCATGTCTCCTTAGGTGGTTTAGCCATAAAAATTCCTCCATAAGAAGAATCCACTATAGCTAGACTTTCATGAGATAGACCAGAGTATAAGGACTAAACTAGATGCCAAAAGGGATCTCATGATGTGGACATTCTATCAACATATTTTGAAATCTCTCCCAATCCTCGTGGAATCGCTCATTATCTATTTGACTGAAACTTGCTATGGCACGCCAAATTTGTGTCAACTTTGCTATAGAGTAGAATTTCCTCAATAAATCATTTTTCATCCCCCCCAACTCATGATGTCCCTTCTTAAATCATACTACTCATTGGCTTTGTCTTTGAGGGAGAAGGGGAACTAAGTCAGCCTGATTGTATCATCACTCGTCGTCGGCGTCCTAAAGGTGGAGCATACTTCAAGAAAGGAGTCTAGGTGCTTGTAGGGGTTCTCACTCTCTGAGCCTTAGAAGATGGGCAGGAGCCCAAGAAGACCTGGAGGGATGGAGAATTGCTCCCCTGGCATCTGATCAACCCTATTAGCAATTGGCGATTTGTAGTTGCTAGGCATGAAGTAGTCTTGAAGTGGCTTGTGGGGTGGATTTTGGCCTTCCATCTTGTTTCCTCCCGAGTGGCTTGTCACATGCACAAAGCACAAACAAACAAAAGAGAACAAGTTAGCAAACCAATATACACAATGAATGAAAAGAATAATGAATAAATAATAGCAATGATGAGGGCAGTAGGAAAAGTCAAAGCAAAACTAATTAGCTAGGACGAGCGCTTTTCTCCCCGGCAATGACACCAGAAAGCTTGGTGTGTCCGCCAGAGGTGCTACACACTAGCCGATTTGACTAGACTAGATGCACCCCATGAGATCGGAACACACGTTGGATTCACTTTCGATATTTATAAAACCTAGCTTAACACCTACTCACACTAAAACCACTACACCTGCAAGCGCACGAGCTTGTGTTGTAGTATAGGAAGGTGGCAAGTATAGGGTCGATCCTCGGGGAGAAACAGGGGTACTAGAGATAGGTTTTGTTTCACTGGGTTCCTACTACAGAGACTAGGGTTAAGGGTTTGAAAGTTATTTTGATTGTTAAACTATTATGGACAAACAAGCAATTAAGGGCAAGAATGAAATCTAAGTTAACCCTAGACTAGATAGAGACTAAGTATGCAAGAAAAGACTAAGCTAGGTATGAAAAGGCAATTTACATTAAGGAAAGCAAGAGAAAAGCACAAGAGTGAGAAAAGAGCTAGACTAGAAAGAACTGAACAAGCATAAAGCAAGAAGCTAACTAAGCAAGAAAAGAGCTAATTAAGCTAAGCAAGCACAAAACTATAGTTTTAAGCAGTAAAGAGAGGTGTGGGTTGTTTAGGGGTGTGAACTTGTCAATGAGGTTGGGGGTGATAACATGCAAGCATTACTCATCCATTTAGATTATCTAAACCAAAAAACTATTTAGAGTCTAATGAATTGACCTAAGCTACTAACTGGCCATGGATGAGATGGGATATGTATAGGGGAACTAGTCCCTAACAACTCCCATTACCCTTATGAGGCTCAATTGGGTTAGGGATTAGATTCAATTCAATTAGAGTCTAATCAAGTCTAGGTTTCTAGATTAGACATTGCTAGAGCAATTAGGGGACGAGGGTAGTAATGGGGAGGTGAGATTAGGGCTTTGGACCCCAATTCCCCCACATTCTAGCCTTAAGAAGGCTCCATGCTAATTGCACTAGAATTATCTAATCTAGATACTTAGGCCTCTCACTTAGGTTTAGGAATATTTATTATAATGTAGGAAGATGGGAGGCAACCTAGGAATCTAAGAATTGGACCAAGGGGCAAATCCCAAAATTCACACATATAAGAAATTTGCCTAAATTCCTAGATGATTTCACACACAAACCAACAAGCAATTCATGGAGAATGTGATAGAAATAGAACATAATCATTATCAAATGGAATTACAATGTTTACATGTCATTCCCCCCCAACATGGTATCAAAGTAACATAATTTCCCCCAAACAACCCACCCAAGAGGGCCTAGCTACTCATGGAAATGGAAAATACAAAAAGAAAGGAGATAGAATGAGTAGAGGAGTGAAAAGCCATGATGAGCTCAGTGAAGACTCCTCATTCTCCACCTCCTAGCAGCTGTAGTTCAATCTCCCTCCTCCAAGGTAGGTGAATGGCATGGATGTATGGTGGAAAAAGGTGGAAATGGAAGGAAAGTAGCATTTTGATGGTGGAAATGGTGAAATGGAGGTGGAATGAGGTTGGAATGGATGGAGGACGAAATGGGGAGGCTAGAGTGGCTGTAGGGTAGCTAATCTCATGCTCCAGCCACCACCTAGATATATATAGGTGTGGGGGGAAGCACTAGGTTAAGTAGGGGGAAAATGGGTAAAGTAGTGCCAAAATAGGTAGGTTTTGTGAGTAGCACAGCCGTGGTGGATCACCACGGCCATGGTGGGTGGCCTAAGGAACGACCGTGGTGGAAAATGACCAAAAATTAGACATTGATGATTGTGACAACCCCAATTTCTATATACTTTCCATAATGACATAAACAGATATGCGTGCACTCATATCTTATAAATGTCAAAAGGGAAAATACAAGAAATTAGTGAAGTCAACTAAAACCAGAGATATGCCAAGATCTAGTTCACAAACAACAATTAATAGCCACAATGACCACCATTCATTAAATATAAATAAAGTCATACATAACTTATTCGAATGGAGAGAAGAGATATAAATAGTTCTAAAGAGATAATAGAGATACATAGGATATTATCATCCTCAAAGTACTGGAAAGGGAAAAACTACATCTATCATGAAATAGATAAGAAGAACAAAAATCTATTCTAATATATCCTCCTTGCTCATTTATTATGTGTTCAGGTACTTTGATCATCTCTTTTACTCTAGTGTTTCACAAGTTCTTTGTACCTAAAAAAATACGGGAAACAAAACACGAGTCAAAAGAGTACGTGGTAGAAAAAGATACTATAGTATGGTTGCATAAGAAAAGTAACTTTTGAAATCAAAATGAGATAAGCATAATTCGTATTCTTTAAGCAAAGCGATAATCAAGTAAACATTTCTTTTAACATGTCATTTGATGCGATTGTACTACTTCAAGCACCTTTTCAACATACATCTAATGTGGGCCATAGAGAAGGAAAAGAGAGGGATACATACATCTAACATGGGCCAGATTTCATACATCCATGTTAGGCACATACATCCAGCATTAGGTAGTGCATGTAGCTACAATCCATCTAACCTTTCATCTTATATTTAGAGTTTTTGTCGGCAAAAGAAAATACACTATAGTATTTCATCCAAACACATTTATAAAGTAGTTGCATCCAAGTACAATACTTTTAACAACCATGGAAAACTAGTCATATACTTATAACCACGTACCTGCTTGTTCAATCAAAAGTCCACAAATCTAGATTCAAACAGGAATTTAGTCACCCTGCAAAGAAAGCAAGGGTACAACATTACTATTGGTCCATGTGACCAGGACTAAGATATGTTCTTAGCTATTATTCCTTTTATGTTATCATATTTTAGATCAGTGTTTTCCCCATGTTCTGATTAGGTTCACAATTATTATTAGGTCTGATCTATTATAAATTATTTGGATTAAAGATAATAATTAATTGATTTAATTAGAAGATTTTCTCAAAATTAGGGTTTCTAAGATGATTAAGGAAAAAGGGAGGGTAATCCTTAACATGTTAACTACTCATAACATCATGGTTCGTTTTAAGTATTCAGACCTACTAATAAACACTAATTGTCATCTAATGATATTAATTTTGACATAAGAAATATATTTTTAAATTCATGTAGAAAGAGAAAGCTAAATTAGGGTTTATTCTAATCCTTTGATCACTTATCAACTTTGTATAGTATTTCGAGTTATTCTGAAATCAGGGTTTCATTTATTGGTTACAAACATTTTAGAAGTCATATATCATCAAGAAAACCATTTTTAATAATTAATTATGATTAAGGATGTCCTTTAGGCCTTAGACAGTTATTTTTGAAATAGGGAACGGATTCAGGTATTAATAATATTTTATATGAATAGAGCATATTTTTCTGATCAAAATAATATATTGGTTCAATATAATTTGATATTCGTAGCATCTTCTAGAATTTTTCTAAGAAAATCAATTTTCTATAGATTAAGATAAATAAGGAAAGGAAATTACCTTGATCAATGGCCGGATCCGACTGGATCTACGGCTCAGATTGATCCAAGGATTTGCGGACGATTTGTGGACTGCTGAGGTGACGATCAGGCCTGGTCCAAGTAACTTGAGGTTGCTCTTGACTTAAGTTGTTCGTTCTGAACAGGGGATCTGGTACTCGTTTGCTCCAATGGTGTCGTGAGCAAGGGGGTGGTATGGGAAGAAGGAGAGGGTATGCGCAAGTTTCGAGTGAGGTGATGCTGCCTTGCAGAAGATTGTGACTCTGTGAAGCACAGGTTCAAACCGATTGGAGGTACAGAGCATGAGCTACCAAAAGTGCAAAGAAGGGATCAGTTCGATGGTACCTCAAATGCTGATTAGCGGATGGTCACGAGAAGATCTGCAGTCCTTCCTGGAGTCCCGCGCAGGTACCCGAACTCAAAACAGCAGCAACAGTGGTCCGTGGGGGTGGTCGGAGCCTGGTCTGGTGACGCCGCAGACTGCTCCAGTCGGTATCAGCCTCTGGACCAACACTCCCTTTCGCGAGTGTTGGGATGCCTCCGCCTCAGCGCAAGGATGGTACAGGCAGAATCAATTAGACAGAGAAGCTTTGAGGTGTGAGCAGGTTGCAATGGTTCAGGCCGAGGAATATGGAGTTGGGTGGAGAATAGGGGGAGTGATGACGAGAAATTGAGGGGTGTTTGCGGCTAAAGGAAGGGTCGCGGAGCTACTGAGTCCCTTAAATAGGCATCGCGAGGCCTAGGGTTGCCTCCCCTGAATCGGCCAACGGCTCCATGGCGCCGCCGTTTGGGCATTTTTGAATCCCTGATCGGTAGGGATATTTCTTTGGTTCGTTGGAAAGACGAGGAGAAACCGGAGCTGAGGAGCTAAATTTTACGAGATATGATTGAGAGGTGAGAGAGAGATGAAGGTTTGAAAAATGGCACTACTGAGTAGGCCGTGCTCCGCGAGAAACGGGTGAGGAGGATGACTCAGTCGTCTCTTCCACGGATCCGGATCCGGATCCGGGCCAGGGTCCAACAAAACCAAAAAAAAGCTATTATATACATTGATTTCATTCCTCTATATCTCCTAATTGGTTAGTCCAAAAGAAATGAAATTTTAGGGGTAGCTTAATAATGTCAAGATGCAAGTATGGTATAAATTTGGGGTCCAAAAACGAATATTTGAGGTGTTCAAATACTAAATACATTAACATATGTATTTATCATCATAGCATATTAGGGTTTGCATAAATTTGAAATTGGTGACATATATTTGTTCTATTGAGTGAGGAAAATATATGTGGGTAATTTGGTCAACAAATATAATAATAAAAATTTTAAGAGAGAGAAAACACTATAAAAACTCACTTTGTCACATTCTCCCCTCCTTTTAAGAATTTTGCCCTCAAAATTCAAGCAGCCTGAAAGAGATGTGGATATTTCCGCTCGACTTCAGACTTGAGCTCCCATGTAGCATCGGTTTGATCATGGTGGCTCCAGAGAACTTTCACCATATCTATACGCCGATTTTTGCGAAGCTCCTTTGTCTTGAAATCAAGAATCCTAACTGGTGACTCAGCATATGTCAAATCATCTTTCAGCTCAAGAGGCTCATGATTCAGAATGTGACTGGGGTCCTTGACATAGGGCTTCAGATTGGATACATGAAAAACATTATGCATGGCACTATACTGAGGTGGCAAAGCAAGACGATAGGCACATTCTCCAACCTTTTCAAGAATCTCGAAGGGTCCCACATAACGAGGACTGAGCTTCCCCTTGTTCTTGGCCAAAGCTCGAATTGGTCGGATCTTCAGAAATACGTGATCACCTTCCTTGAACTGTCGTTCTCGTCGGTGAGCATCTGCATAAGATTTCTACCTATCCTGGGCTCGCTTCATTCTCTGCCGGATCAGTGCAACTTTATCTGCATACAGCTGCATCTCCTCAGATTTCATCAAGGTGTTTTCCCCGACATCGTCCCAATGTAACGGAGATCTACACGGTCGTCCATAGAGAGCTTCGTATGGTGGCATCCCAATACTTTCCTGATAACTATTATTATAGGAGAACTCAGCTAAAGGCAGGTAATGGTCCCACGAGCCTTCCCAGTCAAGCACACAAGCTCGTAGAAGATCCTCCAGAATCTGTACTGTTCGTTCTGACTGTCCATCTGTCTGTGGGTGATAAGCTGTACTGAAATTCAGTTTAGTGCCCAATTCTTCTTGAACCTGCTTCCACAGCTTTGAGGTGAACTTCGGGTCCCGGTCCGAGACAATGGACACTGGAACCCCATGCAGACGTACAATCTCCCGAATATAAAGGTCGGCCAACTCAGAAACTTTCGCAGTAGTCTTCACAGGTAGAAAATGAGCTGACTTGGTGAGACGATCCACGATGACCCAAGCAGCGTCGTACCCCTTCCTGGTCCTGGGTAATCCCACTACAAAATCCATAGTGATATGTTCCCATTTCCATTCCGGAATCTCGAGGGGTTGCAGTAGGCCACCTGGTCTTTGATGCTCGACCTTGATTCGCTGACATGTCAGACACCTGGATACAAAGTCTGCAATGTCGTGCTTCATGCCTCTCCACCAGAACTGTCTTTGTAGGTCTTTGTACATCTTGGTCGTGTCGGGATGAACTGTGTACTTGGACCCATGTGCCTCGCTAAGAATGGTTGTCTTTACAGCTGACTGCTCAGGGACCCACATACGGTTCTTGTACCGAAGACCGCCATCAAGACCCACTGACAGATGTGTATGAGGTTTAGCCAGGAGAGAGAGAAGCTTTGAAAGCTCGGGACTAACTTTCTGTGCCTCCCGGAGTTCAGAATGCAAGTTGGATATGATAGAGATGTTGTTGACATGCATACGATCAACCAGGAATTGTGGTTTCCAGCTGGCCAAGTCCTCCATGTTCCTCCATTCGGGTACAGACAAGGATGCACAAACAGCTCTTTTCCTACTAAGGGCGTCTGCAACCACATTGGCCTTACCTGGATGGTAGCCAATGGTGAAGTTGTAGTCCTTTAGGTACTCAATCCACCGTCGTTGTCGAAGATTCAAATCTTTCTACGTCAGAATGTACTTGAGGCTTTTATGATCAGTGAAGATATCGAACGTTGCTCCGTACAAGTAGTGCCTCCAGATTTTTAGAGCATGGATGATAGCAGCTAACTCCAAATCATGTGTAGGGTAATTCAACTCATTGGGTTTTAGCTGTCTAGAAGAGAAGGCCACTACTTTTCCGTTCTGCTGCAGGACACAACCTAGACCGTGCCGGGAAGCATCAGTGAATATCACAAATCCTTCATTACCAGAGGGTAGAACAAGGACAGGTGCTGATGTCAACTTCTGTTTGAGATCTTGGAAACTAGACTCACAAGCAGCTGACCAGATGAAATGCTCGTCCTTCCGAGTAAGCTTAGTGAGAGGGAGTGCCACTTTGGAGAAATTCGGAATAAAACGATGATAATATCCAGCCAGACCTAAGAAACTTCGGATTTCTGAAGGATTGCGAGGAGGTTGCCAATCAAGCACTGTAGAAACTTTGGCGGGATCAACAGAAATAGTGCCTCCAGAGATGACGTGTCCCAAAAACATGACTTTATCGATCCAGAACTCACATTTAGATAGCTTGCCATAGAACTTCTGGGTTCGTAAAATCTCGAGAACTGTCCTCAAGTGTTCCCGGTGCTTCTCCACAGAATCAGAAAAGATCAGAATATCATCAATGAAGACAACCACAAAATCATCAAGATAGGGCTGGAAGACTTTGTTCATCAGATTCATGAAGACACCAGGTGCATTGGTCAACCCGAATGGCATCACTAGAAACTCATAGTGTCCATACCGAGTTCGGAAGGCTGTTTTAGAAATGTCGGAGTCTTTGACCTTCAGTTGATGGTAGCCAGAACGGAGATCAATTTTTGAGAAAACTTTAGCAGTACGAAGTTGATCAAAGAGGTCGTCAATACGAGGGAGAGGATACTTGTTTTTAATGGTAGCTTGGTTCAACATGCGATAGTCAATACACATCCGCATCGAACCATCTTTCTTTTTAACAAAAAGGACAGGTGCACCCCAAGGGGAAACGCTAGGTCGGATAAAACCTTTATCAAGAAGTTCTTGTAATTGTTTCTTCAGCTCCATAAGCTCAGCAGGTGCCATCCTATACGGTGCCCTAGAAATCGGAGTGGTTCCAGGAAGGAGATCTATGGAGAACTCAATGTCTCGGTTTGGAGGCAGCCCAGGAAGCTCCTCCGGGAATATGTCAAGAAAATCACGTACCACCTCCAGTCTTTCTACCGACCCGTTGTCAGGACTGGTCTCTGAGACGAATGCGAGGAAGACTTTACATCCTTTAGATATGAGCTTTTTAGCTTTAAGAGAGGAAATTATTATATTATTACAGAATCCGCTTCCCCGGGGGATCACTACAGGAGAGGAATGAGGTTGAGAGAGAACTACCATCTTGTTTCTACAGTCAATATAAGCATGATATGTGTACAGCCAATCCATGCCAAGAATAACATCAAAGTCTTCCATGGTTAAGAGAATAAATTCAAACGGCATGTCATGATTTTCAAATTTTAGAGGGAGAACATCAGTTTTCTGCAATGTAGTGAATATTTTGCCACTTGGGGTTGACACATCCAGAATGTATCCCAAGTCCCTGATATGTAAGTGCAACATTGAGGCTAGATTGCGAGAAATGAATGTGTTTGTGGATCCAGAATCAAACAATGCTTTAACAGGATGTCCATTCAAGAAAACAATGCCTACACATGATAATTACATTATAAATAATTGAAGGCATTGAACAAGATATTAGATATATGAAAAAGATTTAAGGTTACCTTCGACAAGCTGGTTCGGATTTGCCCTAGCCTCCTCTGCTGTTACTGCGAACACCCTAGCATTGCGGTGTCCCTGAGGGGGTGGAGCACCTACTGGAGGTTTGCCAAGGATAGATGCATTGGGGCACTTGGCAAGGAAATGTCCCTCTTTCTTGCAGTTGTAGCAGACGGGCTTGGTGTAGCGACAAGGTCCATCGTGTCCTCGTCCGCAGGTTTTGCACTTGTTGCGATAGTCCATCAGCTTGTTGTTTCTTGGACCTTTCCTTCCTGAACCTCCTCCCTTTCCTGATCCTTTATTGTGGCCGGGGTGGAACTTCTTGAACTTCTCCTCTTCAGTGGTGGTTAACCCCAGGTACCCCATGCTAGGTGGCTTCTGCAAACCCTGCTCTCTCTCCTGCTTAAGGGCCATATCCAGGGCTTCATCCAGGTTTCGAGGACGGGAGGCTATGACTAGGGTTTTTAACTGTGTGGTAAGACGGTCAACAAAGTGCTCAGTGAGACGCTCTTCCGTACGGATGGGGGCATAGCGCTCCAAAAGCCTGAACTGTCTAGTGTAGTCGGCCACTGACAGCTTGCCTTGCTTGAGCTCCATGTACATCACCTCCTTCCTCTTCCTTTCAGCTATGGGCATGAAACGGTCGGTGAATAGGGTTTTGAAGGCTTCCCAACCCATGGCATCCACCTCTCCTCCCCTATTCCCTCCATAATTCTCCCACCAAATCCTAGCCCCTCCCTTAAGCATATGGGTTGCAAAGGTGACCTTCTTCTCTTCAGGGACTCCTAGGGTACGGAATCCGTTTTCCATGGACAGAAGCCAGGCTTCGGCCTTGTCCATCACTTCGGGTTGGTCTCCCCCCCAGAAGGAATCAGGGATTAACTTTATGAAATCTATCACCGTTACTTCTCTGGCCCTAAGGTTACTGGTTTTTGGGATGGCTCGGTTGACTAGGGCTTCCATGAAGTCAAAAAGAGCCTTCTTCTGTTCTTCCCATCTCGCTTGGCCCGTAGGATCAGGATTTTCGGAGGTTTCAGGGCCCTTCCTTTTGTGAGAGTGAGATTCCTCAGAGGATCTGGAGTTTCTGGTTTTTGGAGGCATCCTGAAATTAATTTAAATAAATCAGGGTTTATCTCTCAAAAGTTTCATTATTATCATCATCATCATGATTATCATTTCAATTATCATTTCCATTCATATATTTTTTTTTCATTATTAAAGTTCTTAATGTTACAATTTGCGGAGGATATCCTAAGGTGGTCCTTATAAGTCAGTCCTTAAGACTTGTCTAAATAGAGAGACATTTTCTTAGCCTTATAAGGTGAGAAGGAGATTTCAAAGTCGAGATGAGAGGGAAATAATCCTAGAGAAAGAGGTAAGAGGGAATTTTCTAGAGGTGAGAAGGTCCTAAATAGGATAATCCCAAAAGTAGGGGAACTTAGAGTATCGGCCAGGTAGACTCACACTGCCTTATAGGTAGCCTCGTGATTGCCAAGCAAAGTGGCTCGGAGACTTTAGCCATACCTTAGGCAGATGCTATCCTAGTCACCTCAACCCTTCGTATCCCAAACTCAAGGACTACCCTAGAATCACAATAGAGTGAATGGGTTCATGTGACTAGGTTGTGTGAACCTTGGCTCTGATACCAACTGTGACGACCCCAATTTCTATATACTTTCCATAATGACATAAACAGATATGCGTGCACTCATATCTTATAAATGTCAAAAGGGAAAATACAAGAAATTAGTGAAGTCAACTAAAACCAGAGATATGCCAAGATCTAGTTCACAAACAACAATTAATAGCCACAATGACCACCATTCATTAAATATAAATAAAGTCATACATAACTTATTCGAATGGAGAGAAGAGATATAAATAGTTCTAAAGAGATAATAGAGATACATAGGATATTATCATCCTCAAAGTACTGGAAAGGGAAAAACTACATCTATCATGAAATAGATAAGAAGAACAGAAATCTATTCTAATATATCCTCCTTGCTCATTTATTATGCGTTCAGGTACTTTGATCATCTCTTTTACTCTAGTGTTTCACAAGTTCTTTGTACCTAAAAAAATACGGGAAACAAAACACGAGTCAAAAGAGTACGTGGTAGAAAAAGATACTATAGTATGGTTGCATAAGAAAAGTAACTTTTGAAATCAAAATGAGATAAGCATAATTCGTATTCTTTAAGCAAAGCGATAATCAAGTAAACATTTCTTTTAACATGTCATTTGATGCGATTGTACTACTTCAAGCACCTTTTCAACATACATCTAATGTGGGCCATAGAGAAGGAAAAGAGAGGGATACATACATCTAACATGGGCCAGATTTCATACATCCATGTTAGGCACATACATCCAGCATTAGGTAGTGCATGTAGCTACAATCCATCTAACCTTTCATCTTATATTTAGAGTTTTTGTCGGCAAAAGAAAATACACTATAGTATTTCATCCAAACACATTTATAAAGTAGTTGCATCCAAGTAAAATACTTTTAACAACCATGGAAAACTAGTCATATACTTATAACCACGTACCTGCTTGTTCAATCAAAAGTCCACAAATCTAGATTCAAATAGGAATTTAGTCACCCTGCAAAGAAAGCAAGGGTACAACATTACTATTGGTCCATGTGACCAGGACTAAGATATGTTCTTAGCTATTATTCCTTTTATGTTATCATATTTTAGATCAGTGTTTTCCCCATGTTCTGATTAGGTTCACAATTATTATTAGGTCTGATCTATTATAAATTATTTGGATTAAAGATAATAATTAATTGATTTAATTAGAAGATTTTCTCGAAATTAGGGTTTCTAAGATGATTAAGGAAAAAGGGAGGGTAATCCTTAACATGTTAACTATTCATAACATCATGGTTCGTTTTAAGTATTCAGACCTACTAATAAACACTAATTGTCATCTAATGATATTAATTTTGACATAAGAAATATATTTTTAAATTCATGTAGAAAGAGAAAGCTAAATTAGGGTTTATTCTAATCCTTTGATCACTTATCAACTTTGTATAGTATTTCGAGTTATTCTGAAATCAGGGTTTCATTTATTGGTTACAAACATTTTAGAAGTCATATATCATCAAGAAAACCATTTTTAATAATTAATTATGATTAAGGATGTCCTTTAGGCCTTAGACAGTTATTTTTGAAATAGGGAACGGATTCAGGTATTAATAATATTTTATATGAATAGAGCATATGTTTCTGATCAAAATAGTATATTGGTTCGATATAATCTGATATTCGTGGCATCTTCTAGAATTTTTCTAAGAAAATCAATTTTCTATAGATTAAGATAAATAAGGAAAGGAAATTACCTTGATCAATGGCCGGATCCGACTGGATCTACGGCTCAGATTGATCCAAGGATTTGCGGACGATTTGTGGACTGCTGAGGTGACGATCAGGCCTGGTCCAAGTAACTTGAGGTTGCTCTTGACTTAAGTTGTTCGTTCTGAACAGGGGATCTGGTACTCGTTTGCTCCAATGGTGTCGTGAGCAAGGGGGTGGTATGGGAAGAAGGAGAGGGTATGCGCAAGTTTCGAGTGAGGTGATGCTGCCTTGCAGAAGATTGTGACTCTGTGAAGCACAGGTTCAAACTGATTGGAGGTACAGAGCATGAGCTACCAAAAGTGCAAAGAAGGGATCAGTTCAATGGTACCTCAAATGCTGATTAGCGGATGGTCACGAGAAGATCTGCGGTCCTTCCTGGAGTCCCGCGCAGGTACCCGAACTCAAAACAGCAGCAACAGTGGTCCGTGGGGGTGGTCGGAGCCTGGTCTGGTGACGCCGCAGACTGCTCCAGTCGGTATCAGCCTCTGGACCAACACTCCCTTTCGCGAGTGTTGGGATGCCTCCGCCTCAGCGCAAGGATGGTACAGGCAGAATCAATTAGACAGAGAAGCTTTGAGGTGTGAGCAGGTTGCAATGGTTCAGGCCGAGGAATATGGAGTTGGGTGGAGAATAGGGGGAGTGATGACGAGAAATTGAGGGGTGTTTGCGGCTAAAGGAAGGGTCGCGGAGCTACTGAGTCCCTTAAATAGGCATCGCGAGGCCTAGGGTTGCCTCCCCTGAATCGGCCAACGGCTCCATGGCGCCGCCGTTTGGGCATTTTTGAATCCCTGATCGGTAGGGATATTTCTTTGGTTCGTTGGAAAGACGAGGAGAAACTGGAGCTGAGGAGCTAAATTTTACGAGATATGATTGAGAGGTGAGAGAGAGATGAAGGTTTGAAAAATGGCGCTACTGAGTAGGCCGTGCTCCGCGAGAAACGGGTGAGGAGGATGACTCAGTCGTCTCTTCCACGGATCCGGATCCGGATCCGGGCCAGGGTCCAACAAAACCAAAAAAAAGCTATTATATACATTGATTTCATTCCTCTATATCTCCTAATTGGTTAGTCCAAAAGAAATGAAATTTTAGGGGTAGCTTAATAATGTCAAGATGCAAGTATGGTATAAATTTGGGGTCCAAAAACGAATATTTGAGGTGTTCAAATACTAAATACATTAACATATGTATTTATCATCATAGCATATTAGGGTTTGCATAAATTTGAAATTGGTGACATATATTTGTTCTATTGAGTGAGGAAAATATATGTGGGTAATTTGGTCAACAAATATAATAATAAAAATTTTAAGAGAGAGAAAACACTATAAAAACTCACTTTGTCACAATGATGGTGGAATGAAGGCTGGTAGCATGGCCGTGGTGGTCACCACGAATGTGGTGGGGTAAGGGTAACACGACCGTGGTGAGCTAGGTGACGGTGGTCGTGGTGCTGCACCACGCCCGTTCTTCTTCTGTGTAGAATGGTCATGTTGTGCAGCACGACCATTCTGTCTCAGTTCACCATGACCATTTTGTGTGGCATGACCGTGGTGATTTCAGCTTGACTTAGGGGCAACTCTGTTGATTTGCATGTGACCTAGCATGGCCGTTTTGTGGTACCACGGCTGTGCTAGGTCCTGGATCAACACTTTGACTCTATTCTTTGGATTTTCTTGGACATCTTTGCTTTAATGGATCTTTGGCCACTAGGGGTAGGTTGAGGGAGCATCAGACTTCATTTTAGGCCTCCCTAAGGGTAGAGAAACCCTAGGATCACTCCTTCTCTCTCTTCCATCAAGTGTGGTCCAAATGCCTGAAAAACATGTAAATAATGTCCATAAGTGCATTTTATACAAATAAGCATAGTGGGAGTAATAACATGTAATCTAACATGTATAGATGTGATTGAAGAGAAATATGACCTAACATGAAGCCCTAAAATAGGGTTGAATCAATATCCATATCTCAGTTGTTGTGCAAACTATATGGGGTTGTAGGGTAGATGAAGTCTCCTTCTATGTGGAGGCATCTAGATAATGTTTGGAATGTGTAGCATCTTTAAGCAAATAAGAAGATCATCTTCTTTGATTTATGTGATAGCACCGTGATTGTCGACTTAAGCCATGATGATGGCATGACCCACCTGATACTTTGAATTTTAATATAGTGATGAGGGAACCACCTGATTTTGGTGAATCCATGGACTCCCCATAAGGATGTTGAAGGAAGGACCAAGATCCATGATGACAAATGGGATGGCAAATGTCTATGGTCTGATTTGTATATCTAAAGTGATCTTATCTAGAGCATCTTTTATTTGTACATCTAAGGAGGTTGCTTTGTTTATTGTTAACTAGAGGTCTGAAGGATCCTTCCCCAAGATGATTAGTGTCTTTAAAGGACACATGTTGAGGCATGTGCCATTGTCAACAAAGAAGGAGGGTATCTTGAGGCCGTTGTACATTGTAGTAATCCATAGGAGCCTATTGTGGTTTCCATCTATCAGAATCTCATCCTCAGAGAATGAGACCAGTGTGGGGTTGTGATTAGCAGATAGTGGCTGCAAGAGCTTATGGCCATACATCTTTGGAGATGTAGGCCCCCTCTAGAGTCTTCACAACCACATTACGATGTGTTAGAGAGTTTTCTATCACTTCTTCTAGTGACATTCACCTTCTGGTTTGCTAAGGAGTTGGATTGCATTTGAATCTTCCAGGTTAGTATCCTTGCAAAGCTTAGGTGTTGGTGGTACCTTTATGGTATCCATGGTCAGGATGGAGACCTTGTTGGCCCCCTCTTTTGTAATGCTAGTAGATACTCCTATGTAAGTAGTCACTTTTTCTTCGCCTTTTTTGAAGGAAAGTGATACCTCCAGTCAGGTAGAGTCTTGGTTTTACTTTGTTGCAATTGATGAAGTTGTTATGTCTGATTCAACAACTGTATAATGAGAGTTTGTAGTGATTGTTGGCTCCAAAATCCAAAAATTCTGCACTTTTGGCTTTAGAGTTGTTTTTGGTGCATTGATCAATTGTGCCTTCTTCCCCTATCAGGCTCCTGGTATGGAAATTACTGCACTTTCATCCCCTGGTGGGTACTAGGCATGCTAGCTGGTACTCTGACACTTATCGAAATCATGCGATGATTTAGGTGCTTTGAGACCAGTTCTTGATAGTTGTTCTAGTGGAAGAATGAGCCTACAAGGTGAATCCTCTAGTGATGATATCACAACCACTGTGTTGGTGGATGAAGTTACCTTTTCTGTAGTGACTGTATGCACTTACCGAGTGTCTCTGAGATCTTGTAAGGAATTCTTGAGCATGATGCAAGAGTTGATTTTGTGACCCTTTACTCTATGGAAGTTGTAAAAGGCATTGGCATAATAGGTCTTTGATAAAGGATTCGGCAACTCCCTTATGGATGGAGATTTGAGTAGATGTTTGATATATGGTAGGATAGTGTTGAGAGAAGCCCACAAAGGTGTGAACTTCCTCTTTGTCTTGGAAGGATCCTCTACTCATGGAGCTGCAGTAGTTGGCTCGACATGAGATGTCAGGTTACTCACTGGAAAAGGAGTGGGTGTGGTTGTCTGCTATATGGAGTACTAAAAACGTGGTGTTGTGCGCTCATAGTTGTTTGGTGGCCATGCATACCGCAAGAGCATGAATTGAGGCTAATAACTAGGTGGAACCAACTGATCTTGTTGTAGTTGAGGCACCTGGGCATGGACAACTTGGGTTGTTAGTGCCTATGCCAAGGAGACATGTATGGTTAATACTTATCACTTTCCCATCCCAACATGGACAATACTACTCCAACTATGGCATATGATGACTTCACCTTTGCCCATTTGGACTTCTGGATAATCACTAAGGAGGTAGGAACTAGTTGGAAAGTGAGACCTATGTTCTTATAGACCCCCCATTTGATTGAATATTTGATCCGTACACCCACTTGTATGAGTTCTGGGAAGGTATTATACCTTTGTAAGGATAAAAGGGCGGTTAGGGCCAGTGAAGTAACTCTTATCACCATGTCCAAGGCCTCCTTATTTGTAGGCTTGGACTCAAGTTGAGTGGCAATATCTCTCCATCATTCGAAGAACTCAAAGAAACTCTCATTTGTCTTTTGCTGTAGTGCTTCCAGGTCCTCAATAGTTGGGACTTGGTCTAGATTCTAGGCATACTGATTGATGAATTTTTCAACCATCTTGGCCCATGTACTGATGCCATTCATATCCTTCCTGTTTTACTGGGCCAGCGTAGGACCAGTCCAAGTCTGTGTAAAATATTGCATTAGCACCATGTCATTGTTTTATACTTCCACCATGTCTGAGCAATACACCTTGAAATGGGCCACGGGGTCCCCATTACTAGAGTATTCATGGAATTTGGGCATGTTGAAGTTGTTAGACATCTTCACATCAGGAAAGTGGTAGAAATCACTACATCTTCCCACTATCCTTATTCCCTTCTAGCAGTCTGATCTTTTGCAGAATGTTGAGTAGTTGGGGATCCACGACAAATGGTTTTTGAGAGAAAGCTTCTTGACATGTGGCCTTCATGGGCATAAGTGGTAGTTTTATTATCATTTGCAACAACATATATATAGGTGGTCTGAATCCATACCCTCCTCCCAAGTACATGTTATACCAAGAGTGAGGCGGTGCATACATAGAGTGCATGATGGGTACTGGTCCTCAACCATTCACATACTGCATTTGAACCTTTGTAACGATGTTGGACGTTTTAGGCTCTACTTGTGTAGTTGTGGGTTCTTCTACTTTCTTCTTTCCTTTAATTTTCCATTTAGGTCTCAAGAAGGGCATTGCTTCCTTGTGAGGTATTGGGAAGAACCCAATGTTTGCAAAGGGTAGACTCTCATAGAGCCATGTCTAGAGTGATTTTGACTGGGGTGGAAGAGATCTTCACAGGGTGTATGGGAAGAATGGCATGGAAGATCCTCTATGTGTGGCCCCTTGTTTGGTGAACACTGGATAGTGCCATCCTCCCACATAGGCTGATCTTGATGGAGGCACAAAAGGCATGTTGAAAGGCTACTAAAATTGAGGTCCTTCTTGGGTGACTGTAATGACCGCGAATTTAGGGTAATGATACCCAATGTGATATTTGAGGGCCAAGAATGTTTCATAGGTGGTTGAACTCAATTAAGAAATTGGTTATTCTATTAAGGAATCTTTTTCATGGAAAAGGTGTAATTGGAGATATAATTTATAGTTATGACACCTAATTGAGTGATGAATGGATTTTTATTAATCGAGCTGAGTATTTAGCTGGTTAAACATCCATTATGATATACCAGAATCTGAATGATTGCTTAATGAACATATCAAGATTATTCAAGTTGTGTACTTAGTACTAGAGAGAAAATAATAATAATAAAAGACATTAAATGCTTATTGGAGAAATTATTTAATAGGTTAAACTTTGGATTTTTAGTATTGAATTTTCTAGAAGCTAGATTACATTATAAAGAACTAATGTATAAAATTTTGTATCACTTTAAGCACCCATATTGAGATTAAAATTCTTAATATAAATGTGATTGGACTTCACTCTTTTGATTATTTAGTACCTAGAATGTGACAATTTGTATCATTATAGCCTACCTAGGTGGTGTTGGGAAACCCTCATCTATTTCATGTGGCCAATTTTGGACCCTTGATGAGATCCTACAACATGGAGGTTGTTATGACCGCATCTGAGCTTAATTAGTAAACTGGGGTTTACCTGGATGATTATATGCTTAATTGGATTGATCATTGCTTAAATCTAATTAATGATGATAATTAAATTATGGTTTTTTTAACCTAATAAGAACGTTATGTTTTCTATTGTTTGAGAAATTAGGGTATGAGAAATATAAATCCTAGTTGGTTGAAATTAGGGTTTTGATGGTACATGAGTACGAAATTTGATCAGGAAAGCAATGTGGTAAATGATTTTTCATATTTTCTACAAATTTTGTATCTAATTGAATTTCGGATATGATATGGATAAATTAATCATTCATATTGGAGAAAATTTTAAGAATATTTGAGTATTTTATGAATGTGGTTCTCGGTCGAACTATACTTCGACCAAAATGCTGACAGAGTGCTTTTTAGAAGTGCAGTGTTTTATTTTTAGTTATATTTTGGTAACTACAAATGATCTGAAATTTTAAATGGATATCTAAAACTCAATAATAAACAACATGTACAATTTTCATAATTTTTGGATGCATTTAGACCTTATCAGTAGATGAATTACAGTAACTGACATTTCTATAGAATTCTGGAGAGCAGTGCTCTATTTGATTTTTAATTATTTAAAGGAAGCTTGAAATGATCTCAAATTTTAACTGAAGCTTTATATATCAATTATACACGACATGATAAATGATAATAATTTTTGGAGAAGTTTTGATCTCTTAAATACACGAATTTATATAAACCATTTTATGACAAAAAAATCTTCTGAAATAAGAAAAAGTTTAGTGAGGGGTCTGTGTAGTTGACCCAAGAAGCTCAATTGCTCTATATGGTCAACCTAACACACTATAAGATCTAATTATTTGTGATTCATTCTAGAGAAATGAAATCCTAGAGAGAGAGGGAGAGTTAGGGTTTGAGAGGATAAAGTGATAGAAATGCTGACCTAGGGTTTTACGGTCTGAGAAATGATGAAATCATGTAAGTTTAACTTCTTTGCTTAGACTTTAATGGTGAATCTTCTCTCACATGTCAAGATTCCATCCCTCCTATGATTTGATCCAAAATGGTGTCAAAATTTCGCCTTTTCTCACTCTTTCTTCATAATCCCTCATTTTTAGGGTTTCCGAGTTGAAAGGAAGAAGAATTGGGTGAATTGCTAGGGATTTGATATGGATTTGAGATTTTCAGATATGGGATATTTTTTAAGGTGTTTTCACACCTTAGGGTGAGTGGGAACTTCCTTTAAACAGTATATTGCATGAAAATTGGTTAATTCATCCATAATCTTTGATTGCTACTATGCGACTACAAACCCTGAATTGTCTATTTGTTCTAGGTTGTTGCAAAATGATATGAAATGGATTCTTCCTCTATTTGGATGAAGTTCAGATGATAAAATCATATTAGAAATGTATACAATACCCCCTAATGAGAATTCCCTAAGTATTCACAGAGGTTATAAGAGTATACTGAAATATAAGGAATTTGTCTATGATTGAAATTTGTTGTATAAGTAAATAGAGAAAATTGCTTATCTAGATCCCCTTGGTTATGAATGATTGTTTATACAAATTCATAGTACATATATGTCAGATACTATCTTGAATTTTGTTCAAAGTGAATAGTGTTTGTTTGATATCTCAATAAAGAGGGTGAAACCCTAGATGCGAGGAAAGTTGGATATTTGCAAATAGATATCGTGAAATCCATTTGAAGGGATTTTCTTGACATGATAGACTTTATTTATTCAATTTTATTATTGATGCATGATATCCTAGAGAATGGAACGGAAACCCAAATTCAACTTAGTTCCAAGGTTTCATACATATATTGATTTTATATGATTTGTTGATAGTATTCTTTATTCAATGAATGTTTATGTCACATGAAATCTTTATGGGAGCCATGTGAATAAGTTGTTGCCTAGTGAGAGGTGACAAGATGTGTGATGGCCTTGTGAGCCATGAGAATACTTGTACAACCAATGAAATGAATACCTTAATCTAAGGACCTAGAGGTAATGGTTACCTGTTACAGAGGTAACAATGATATGTGATGATCTAAGGGTTTGAATACCCAGATCCAGCAATCATGATAATTATGTGAAGGGATGAGAATTCCCAGTAATGTGATAAGGGATTGAGATCCCAGGTATCATGTGTTTTAAATATTTGAAAAGTACGTGATAGATGTATTACACCTTTCTTTGTAGCATTTGTTGTGATTAAATGAAACCCTAAGGGTAGGGTGTTCAATGAATCAAGTATTGTAATATCAATGTTCTTAGTTATTATTAATAATTCTTATCATGATAAGTAATTAACTTTTAATTGAGTTATGAGATGCACAACTCAAGATTTGGGTTGATATGCATGATTCTAGTGTGTATGTGCCAAGTGGACATGAATTTTGTTTATTTAAGAATTTTAGTCTACCAACATGTATAATATGTTGATTATCAGTATGTTATAGTGTTTTGAATATACTTCTCTGCCAAGTTTAGAATGATATGCATGTTGTATTATAACTTCAAATAAGTAGACGCGACACCAAAGAGATACCAGAGTCAAGTATAAGTAAGAGAAGGGTACAATGTAGAAAGAGATTTCTAGGAATAATAAATAATAGAATTAGGAGCCCTGAACACCGTAGAACCCCTATGTGAGGTCTGCGCCTTAGGGGTGAAATGACCTAACCCTGGAAGTGTCCAGTATATGGGGTCGGAACATGCTATCAGGTGGAACGGGGGATGAAGCCCTAGTGGAAGTCTCCTTAAATTATAGTTTGCAGTGTCCAACATCAACCAGAAGTCCTGGTGGCACTAGGTTACAGAAAAGCCAAGAGGTGGCTTGACTCTCTGCCTGTGTGCTCAGGTTAGAGGAGGAGTCCAGTTTAGGCCAGAGAGCCATTTCCCTATTGCAGACCAGGAGAGTAGTCAGACTGAGCATTTCCCGGGTGTGTCTGCTATGTCTTGTACGGTGTGATTGTAGTGCACTATGAGTCTTCATATGTAAAGTGCACTACATATGATCATGGCATAATAAAATGAATAAGAGGTCAAACAAGTGTGTACAATTATTCAATTATTCTTTGTATGTTTCTGAATTATTAGTTCACTTTATGATCAATCAAGAATTTCATATATTGATTCACTCTTGTAGATATTTAGAGTATCCTTCCATATTTATGATTGTTAATTATTAGACTCTCTAAAGCTTTCTACTGTTATAATTGATATCAATTGCTCAAATGTATATCTGTAATTATATCAGTGCTTTAGACTATTTCTTTGAAGTACTCATTCACTGAGCGAGTAGGCTCACCCCTCTACGCAAAAATTTTAGGGAAATCACATGAACTTGAAGAAGATGTCATTGCATCAGAGTAGATCTTCCACAAGAGTTAAGTATGAGTATAGTTAAGTTCAGTCAGTCCCTGTCACTCTAGGTCCTTGTATATATCTGAGAGAGAGTTGTAAATGATGTTTTATATGTTTGTTTCCTTAATAGGAGAGAATGCAAATGATTGTCATGTCATATGTACATGGAAGTGTGAGAAACATAATGAATGTATGGATGTGTATCATTAAATGATGAAATTATATTAGAGAAATGAAAGTTTAATTCTCTTGTAAAGTTAGTTTATGTGGTTCAATGTGAGAAAACAAAGAGTTTGAAAAGGAATAAAAAGTTAAGGGTGGTTTTTGTATTACGTTAAATCCTCAATTTATACCCTAATATCATGATTAGTGGTAACTGTGATATTGGGGTGTAACAACTTTGATATTAGAGCTTAGGTTGGGTTGTCAGGGATCATTAAGTTAGTAAGTTAGAGTCATAAGTGTGGCAGATAGGGGATGTTATGATGTTAGTTCTGGGGATTTGAGTATTTGTATATCCTGGCCTGGTATCTGAGTACTTGGATCAACCGGCATCAAGCTACTCTGTCTATTCTTTCATGTATACCCTGGCCAGGTATACAGTGGAAGGATGGGCTAGAGAGGAACCCTAGAAATATTAGGGTTAGAAACAAGATAAGTAACATGAATTAAGAGCATAAATATAAAATGAGATAGAACTTTCATTTCATATTGTTGTTTTATTGGAGATGGATAGAAATGCTCTTATATGTTTGAATTCAGATATTTAGTAGTTTGAAATATATATGGGTCTTTAAGGTTTGTTGTACAATATACAGTTGTAGCATTTATTGATTACATTCTTTGTATCAAGTAGACAAGAAATGATCTTTGAATGAACTTTCCTAAGTGGATTTTTTCCCACATATTTGAGATTAATAGGAGTTGATTAATCTTAAGTAGCTCTTGGCTTGAGGACTGCAGGTTCGGCCTGGTCTGGCTGGTAGGATGTATTTCTTGGACCTAATGACTCCTATTAACAATATGATAAGAGTAGACTCTGGATAAATTAGACCCACATGATAGTGAGAATGTACATACACTAAGATGTTGAAACATATGGGAAATATTTGAATAGCTAAGAATCAATTGAAACTGATATCTAAGACCCAACTTTGGGGCCTCATGTGAGAAATCCTTAATTGGGAATAAAGGAACACGACGTAAGGTTCAGATTAAGTTTAATGATTAATATTATATGAACTCTAAATATGAAATATGGAAAAGATATGAGAAAAAGTATGTAAGGGCCAAGGTAGTAAGAACCAATCATGAGGAATGGATTATATAACCGAATACATTGTTTTTATGTACTCCAAAGCAAAGGAAAAATAGAAGAAAAGAGTTAAGTATACGATAAGTAAATATAAGTGAAGAGTCTTCAGAAGAGTTAAAGTAAAGAGAATTAGATAAATATGTAAATCATAAGACTAGGATAAGAAACTAAGTTAAAACAAAGATAAATGTTGGAAATGATGAGCTTGATTAAGGAATGAGGGTTATGATATAATTAAGAGCATGTCATGTATACCTTTATTAATAAGTTTAATACATTCATCCTTACTACCTTTGGATTCCAAGTCTCTATAGAACAACAAACTAGTTTCTAAAAAAAAGAACAAAAGTGTAGCTTAACAAAATGAATAAGTTGTACAAATGTAGACTATACTCAGGAAGGAAAAACTTGATATAAGAGAAACTATGTTTCACCCATGCATGATCCGTGTGATTTAAAATGAAGGATATGTAATGTATTAAACATGAGTTGAAACTAGTAGAGAGATTATTGATTTAGAATTTCAACTCGACATTAGTAGAAGGATAAAAAGAAATGTGTGCAACATGGTATACATGATCATACACATGAATAAGCAATATGATCATAAGAGAAAAGTAGAAGTTAAAGATAACAGGTGGAAGAGTAGTATATGGTAAGAGGATTATGGAAAGTAAGGAAGGGTTTGAAACATAGTGGAGTAATATAGATTATAAAAGAAAGAGGTTAGGAGATTCAATCAAATGCTAGTTAGTCAAGTATCCTTGTTGATAACTAATTAAACCTACATACGGCAAATGTATTAATGGGATGTTTGAAGATAAGAATTCTAAGTCTCAGAACCGTCTTCTCTTCCATATATTACTTAATGAGAGAAATGTGGGAATGAAGTGATAAGAAAATGAATCATATCTGATGCATAACCACCATGGTAGAGGCATCTAGTGAATGTAATAATGACACACAATATGATGATGAAACCCTAGAAGGGTAAATTCAGAATGTAATCTATCTGAATGGCCAATTAAGATGAGAAAGTCAATTGATAAGATAAGGAAGACTTTAGTAAAAACTTGTGAGATCCAAAGTTTGAATTTCAAATTAAGGGAGAAAAGTCACACCACAATAACGTCATGCTACTGATAAAGGCCAAACCCTAGAATGTTTAGAGTTGCAGTAGTTGAAGGGTTGTCACTAGTTATTTGACCTTGAATACTAGCATCTCTATACAACAAGATCATGAAATTTGCACTATGAGAAGTAAACTAACACTGATAGTAATCCTAGCTAATCTGAAAGGTAGATAAACAATATGGAAATGATTTAGAGAAAAGGATAAGAAATAGATTTGAAATATAAGAGTTGTGTTTTAAACAAAAGGAGAAATACAATATGAGTGAAGTGTGATATGAAATAAATTCTTGCAATAATAACAAGAATGACTAATAATCTATTCATACCTTGTATGTTTCAATTTTAGGGATGTTTAATCTACATGATTAAAATGAGAAGGATAAGTAGCAAAAAGTAAGTAGTAATGAATGAGGAGAGAGATAAGAGAAAACAATGGCTTTTAGTAATATGTGAATTTATTTTTAGAAGTATAATTTGTTGAAGGTATATTAAGGGATGTAAATTGGTTCTACGTATGATTTCAGTGTACATGTACAAGTTAATTTTAGGTGTCTGATAGTTGTAGTCATTCATACCAGTAATCCGTCTTAGTATTATACAATTGTTGTATGGTGATATGGTTCAAATGATGATAAAATAAATGGAGGGTTACCCTGAATAAGGTAGTCTTACCTATTCACTCATATGAATAGAAGGGATGATAACCATATTGTATTGATATGTAACCCTAATGAGGTATAGCTTGTTATACCTAGCTTTAATATAATTAAGTGATGGTAATTGGGTATGAATAGTCCTTGAATGACTAATACAATTATGGAGTACTCAGTTACTGTTGTTGAAACCCTGGTATGCTATAACTTGATGGTTACACCTTGAATTATGTGTGGGTTCATACTTGAGAATAGTATGGAATGTGATGGTAATGCTTCACCTTATGCATCCATGATCGAATGGGGATTCTGTGAGTAGTAATGTATACTTGTTGTTGAATCTAGTCTTTTAACTCAAGATTGTTTTGCTATTTGAGTAGCATAATAGTAAATTTCAAAATAACATGGTGAACTCTCTTTCGTGATTTAGATGTAATACATAACAATAGTACATATTTAGCAGTATGAATTGAGATAGTTGGATCAGATTATCGATGTTGAGGTAACACCTCAAGAGTATGAAAATATTGAAATGGTTGTTTCTCTCTCTATCCTATGATTGATTGTGGCATAGAGAATTTGTTTGTTATCATTGAGAACTATTTCAAACATGTTGTGATTTAGTAAAGGAATAAATGACATAATGTTGAAAACCGCATTCAAGTATGAAATACAAGAATATAATGACATGTAAGATTTCATAAGCTTAAAATAAACCTTGAATGTACTTTACTTGCATATTTATGTTTTGGGGGACGAAACCTTTTTAGGGGGGAGGGGGAGGAATTGTTATGACCGCATCTGAGCTTAATTGGTAAACTAGGGTTTACCTGGATGATTATATGCTTAATTGGATGGATTATTTCTTAAATATAATTAATGATGATAATTCAAATATGATGTTTTAAACCTAATAATAATGTTAAGTGTTCTATTGTTTGAGAAATTAGGGTTTGAGAAATATAAACCCTAGTTGGCTGAAATTAGGGTTTTGATGGTACATGAGTATGGAATTTGATGAGGATAGCAGTGTGGTAAATGATTTTTCATATTTTCTATAAATTTTTTATTTAATTGAATTTTGTATATGATATGGATAAATCAATCATGAATATTGTAGAAAAAGTTTAGAATATTTGACTGTTCTTTGAATGTGGTTCTCGATCGAACTATACTTCGACTAAAATGCTGACAGAGTGCTTTTTAGCAGCGTAGTGTTTTATTTTTAATTATTTATTAGTACCTCAAAATGATATAAAATTGTAACTAGAGATCTCAAACTCAATAATAAAGAACATGTAAAATTTTCATAATTTGCGAAGGTGTTTAGACCTTATCAATAGACAAATTACAGTAACTGACATTTCTGTAGAATTCTGGATAGTAGTGCACTATTCACTTTTTATTTATTTAATGGAAGTTGGAATGATCTCAAATTTTAACTGAAGATTTCTAACTCAATTATAAACAACATGATAAATTATCATAATTTTTTTAGAGGTTTTTATCTCTTAAATAAATGAATTAACAAAAACCTTTTTATGATAGAAAATCTGCTGAAATAATAAAAAGTTTACTGAGGGGTCAATGTACAATTGACCCAAGCAGCTCAATTTCTCTATATGGTCAACCTAATATACTATCATCTCTCATAATTCTTGATTCATTCTAGAGAAATGAAATCCTAGAGAGAGAGGGAGAGTTAGGGTTTGAGAGGAGAAAGTGATGGAGATGCTGACCTAGGGTTTTGTAGTCCGAGGAATGATGAAATCGTGTAAGTTTAGCTTCTTTGCATAGACTTTAATGGTGAATCTTCTCTCACATGTCAAGATTCCGTCCCTCCTATGATTTGATCTGAAATGGTGTCAAAATTTCCCCTTTTCTCACTCTTTCTTCATAATCCCTCATTTTTAGGGTTTCCGAGTTGAAAGGAAGAAGAATTGGGTGAATTGCTAGGAATTTGATATGGATTTGAGATTTTCAGATATGGGATACGTTTTTAAGGTGTTTTCACACCTTAGAGTGCGTGGGAACTTCCTTTAAATAGTATATTGCACGATAATTGGTTAATTCATCCATAATCTTTAATTTCTAGTATGCGACTACAAACCCTGAATTGTCTATTTGTTCTAAGTTGTTGCAAAATGATATGAAACTGATTCTTCCTCTATTTGGATGAATTTCATATGATAAAATCATATTTGAAATGTATAAAATACATCCTAATGAGAATTCCCTAAGTATTCACAAAGGTTATAAGAGTAAACTAAAATATAGGGAATTTGTTTATCACTAAAATTTGTTGTATAAGATAATAGAGAAAATTTCTTATCTAGATCCCCTTGGTTATGAATGATTGTTTATCCAAATTCATAGTACATATTTGTCAGATACTATCTTGGATTTCATTCAAAGTGAATAGTGTTTGTTTGATATCTCAATAAAGAGGGTGAAACCCTAGATGCGAGGAAAGTTGGATATTTGCGAATAGATATCATGAAATCCATTTGAAGGGATTTTCTTGACATGATAGACTTTATTTATTCAATGTTATTATTGATGCATGATATCCTAGTGAATGGAATGGAAACCCAAATTCAACTCAATTCTAAGGTTTCATACATATATTGATTTTATATGATTTGTTGATAGTAGTCTTTATTCAATGAATGTTTATGTCGCATGAAATCTTTATGGGAGCCATGTGAATAAGTTGTTGCCTAGTGAGAAGTGACAAGATGTGTGATGGCCTTGTGAGCCATGAGAATGTTTTTACAACCAGTGAAATGAATACATTGGTCTAAGGACCTAGAGGTAATGGTTACCTGTTACATAGGTAACAATGCTATGTGATGATCTAAGGGTTTGAATACCCAGATCCACTAATCATGATAATGATGTGAAGGGATGAGAATTACCAGTAAGGTGATAAGGGATTGAGATCCTAGGTATCATGTGTTTTAAAGATTTGAAAAGTATGTGATAGATGTATTACACCTTTCTTTGTAGCATTTGTGGTGATTAAATGAAACCCTAAGGGTAGGGTGTTCAATGAATCAAGTATTGTGATATCAATGTTCTCAATTATTATTAATAATTCTTGTCATGATAAGTAATTAACTCTTAATTGAGTTATGAGATGCACAACTCAACATTTGGGTTGATATGCACAATTCTAGTGTGTATGTGCCAAGTGGACATGAAATCTGTTTATCTAAGAATTTTAGTCTGCCTGCATGTATAGTATGTTGATTACTCAGTATATTACAGTGTTTTGAATATACTGCTCTGTCCAGTTTAGAATGATATACATGTTGTATTATAACTTCAAATAAGTATACGTGACACCATAGAGATACCAGAGTCAAGTATAAGTAAGAGAAGGGTACAATGTAGAAAGAGCTTTCTAGGAATAATAAAATAATAGACTTAGGAGCCCTGAACACTGTAGAACCCCTATGTGAGGTCTGCGCCTTAGGGGTGAAATGACCTAACCCTGGCAATGTCCAGTATACAGGGGTTGGAATGTGCTATCAGGTGGCACGGGGGATGAAGCCCTAGTGGAAGTCTCCTTAAATTATAGTTTGTAGCATCCAACATCAACCAGAAGTCTTGGTGGCACTAGATTACAGAAAAGCCAAGAGGTGGCTTGACTCTCCACCTGTGTGCTCAAGTTAGAGGAGGAGTCCAGTTTAGGCCAGAAAGCCATTTCCCTATTGTAGACCAGGAGAGTAGTCAGACTTAGGATTTCCTAGGTGTGTCCGATAAGTCTTGTACGGTGTGATCGTAGTGCACTATGAGTCTTCATATGTAGAGTACACTACATATAATCAGGGCATAATGAAATGAATGAGAGGTCAAACAAGTGTGTACAGTTATTCAATTATTCTTTGTATGTTTCTGAATTATTAGTTCTCTTTATGATCAATCAAGCATTTCATATATTGATTCACTCTTATAGATATTTAGAGTATCCTGCCATATTTATGATTGTCAATTATTAGATTCTCTAAAGCTTTCTTCTATTATAATTGATATCAATTTCTTAAAAGTATATCTATAATTATAACATTGCTTTAGACTGTTTCTTTGAAGTACTCATTCACTGAGCGAGTAGGCTCACCCCTCTACTCAAAATTTTTAGGGAAATCACATGGACTTGAAGAAGATATCATTGCATTAGAGTAGATCTTCCACAAGAGTTAAGTCTGAGTATAGTTAAGTTCAGTCGGTCTCTGTCACTCTAGGTCCTTATATAGATCTGAGAGAGAGTTGTAAATGATGTTTTGTATGTTTATTTCCTTAATAGGAGAGAATTCAAATGATTGTCATGTTGTATGTACATGGAAGTGTGAGAAACATAATGAATGTATGGATGTGTATCATTAAATGTTGAGATTATATTAGAGAAATGAAAGTTTAATTCTCTTGTAAAGTTAGTTTATGTGGTTTAATGCGAGAAAACAAAGATTTTGAAAAGGAAGAAAAAGTTAAGGGTGATTTTTGTATTACGTTAAATCCTCAATTTATACCCTAATCTCATAATTAGTGGTTACTATGAGATCAGGGTGTAACAGAGGTCATCCCTTGCCTCTGGCCATTGCATAACAGAAGGAGGTTGACCAGGCGATGTTGTTCCTCTAGATATAGTCCCCCCTCTATTTAGGCATATACACAATTCTGATTGGGTAACTAGATCTTCCATCCCCATAGCTACTCAATGACTCCTAGAACATGACAAACGACTTAGAGCCAAGATAGAGTTGTTCATTATTATATACTCCCTCTTCACCCTTGCAAACAACATAACCCAAGTAGATGTGGAGGGCCAAAGAGAAGTACTAGAAACTGGAAAACTACCGCATCATGTTAAATTAGACGGTAGTAGGACTGGTATGGAGCATCTTTGGGGGTTCTATAGCCTATGAGACCACCTTGGCTAGAAGAGGAAAGTGCCTTTGAAGGTTACCCTTGACGCCTCCCCTCCACTTGCAAATACCTCTCCTAGATTTAGTAGTAGGCGGTGGATACCCTTGAGGTTTCAGAAGGTCAAATAAAACTCAAATGACAAAAGCCCTAAACCTCTAGCACTACTCCAACATAGTCCCAAATTGAGAGTACAACCTTGAACTCAAAGCATCACCATGCCATGAAAGCGATCTGGGGGAGGCTAAGAAGGACACTAAAGCTTCACCCTATATTGGATCATACCTTTATGTAAAGTATGTGATGAGATCCCTTATCAGGGTCTTACTGCTCATGAAGACACCCCACCTATAATTTCAATATCTCAATGATTCATGTCAAGGAAGAGACCAAGAAGATCCTGATGAGATGAGGACCAAAAGCAAGAAGCTCTTCACCTTGCTTCAAATGTACATGACATCATGGAAGCCCTTCCAGTTCTCACCAGACTCATTCAGAGGGGTGACTACACTCTCATATGCTGAAATGGAGAAAGAACAAGGGAGATGAATGGGGACGAGAGCTAGACTCATGAGGATGAACTCTCGTTGACCCAGATCCTATGCTTGCTACAATGAGTCGTGCTAGGGTGACTTGATGAGCCGCACCCTACCCCCACTGACCCCCAATGAGGTGTGTGACTAGAGGCAGTGGTCGACCAGTGTAAGTCAACCAGAGACTACCACATCAGGCATTGGGACCCGTCAAGGGAAATTCCTTTTAATTTCTCATAATTAGATTCGAACTTAGAAATATATTTATAAATATCTCCCTTGTCCAAATAATCCCCCAAAATTACCAGTAGACTTAGAAAAAATGTCTACTGTCTCACATGTACTCTAGATTAGACAATTGATTATTAGTTTTGAAGGTTTTTGATTTATATGCAAATGCTTATTTTTAGGATACTCTAAATGGTATAGTTAGGAAATGATCGGGACTAAATCTGAGAAACATATTCCAGAACCCTAATATCATATGGAAATGAAATATGGGCTCTGGTTTGATTATTATGATGAAATATCAGGTCTTTTCTATTAGAGACTAATTAGATGCTTTAAACCTTATATTAATTCTAAAAAATAGATAAATCATCAGAAAAATATGAAAATTGGATTAGACTCATATCACGACCTCTAGATTAGTAAACAAATATCAAACACCATCCTAAGATATGATTGAACCCAAGATTGTCTAAACCCTAATCTAAACCTTAATATCAAGAGTAATGATGGTGTACGTTTATTAATGATGATTAATTGTGATTAACCAGGAGATGATTAGAGATCTAGATGATCCTGGATAATTATGAATATCTAAACTCAAGAACGTCAGACTATCCTCTTTGATGTTTGTCTAGTCCATTTGTACTAGAAGCATATATTAGCTGTAATGTACTCTATTTCACCTCTTGACCAGTTTGATATGTTTTATAAATTGCTTGGATTATGTATTTGTTGTGCTACTTTATGTTCTATTAAATTAGATTTTGAAATATATATTTCTTGCAAACAATCTTGAACATAAATGATATGCCCATTATGACTGCCCGAATTATGATGATGATGTTGAAATTGGGTACAAGCGACCTCCTCACCTTGGAGGGTGGAACTTGTACAAAATGGTGACCTCCTTTGAATGGAGAAATGGATTCAGGTGACCTCCCCCATCTCATTGGCATGATGGGACCATATATACATATAAGCATGCTTGTTGATATCGACAAAATGGAAAAAATCATAATAAGTATGTCGAATAAACTAAGATATTGATCATGAGTTGTTCTTGTTTCTTTTAAATCCTGCCTAACAACATTCTTTGTAATATTGTACAATTATGCTTTCTTTTTGGTATTTTATGTCCTTTATGGGCACCACGTACTCAATACATTTGTGCTGACTTGTTTTCCTATTTTAATAATTTAAGGTTCAGAGCTAGCATGGAAGAAGAGATGGCTTGTGAGCAGTTGTATGGTTGTACCTATTGTATAAAGATCATAGTTAGAATTCATGGTCATGAACTTGTAAAATTCTTATTCAATATGTAAATGTAAGTTCTGATAATTAATATTATAATAAGATTACATGTTGAAAGTTGAGATTGTTTATGGCATATGCATCTCATTTATTGTTCATTTATTCTTGTGCTTTTGCATTCACACTTTGGTATCTTCTTTGGTTCATGGATTTCGAGTCCGTGACAGTGATTGTGGCTTTTAAATGATAGAAGCTTCCTTGCACTTCTCTACCTCTTACGGTTTGTCTTGCTTTTCATGAATGATCAACCTTAGAGGTACCATCCAATTGGTGATTCACACTATTGTTGTCAGCCATTTGGATTGCTAGTTGGTGAGATCGGGTGAGGTACAAACTTCTTCTTGTTCCTGTAATGTCCTAAAATTAACATAAGAGGGATTCAAAAGTAGGGTGCAACATTAGGAGAAAAATGGCATATGATTTGGAACGGATCCCCCTGCACATATTATCTTAGTCAAGAAATTTTAAAAGGCCTCCTCCTCGACAGGAGGGTGTGCACAAAAGGGAAGCTCCCAAATTTCTTACATTATTTGCATGATGGAAGACACATGTAGTTGTTTTTTTGTTATCACTTTTGGAAGTTGTTCCTACCCCTAGCTTGGACTATATGAGGGGACTTTTCCTTTTGTACAAGATGTATTTTCCAATGCCATGGCTAAAAACAACAAATAAAGGATGATAGAAATGTAGCTCCTTTGGGAATTGATCCATAAGAACTATTCAAAGTACGATGGAAGGTGGAAATTGTGTGGTTGATCAAGAGTAAGGTGACCCTTTTTGAACCAATGATTGTGCTCAATCAATCGATTTTATTTTCTAGGGTGTCCTCATCTATAGGGGCTACCAAACTAAAACCCTTACATGATCCATGACACCCTAGTTTCCTCATAACTTGCGGTTTTTTTCCAGAGAGTTCTTGTAAGAATGGTGGGCAACGAGGAGGCATGGGCTTGACTCCCCCTTTTGTAGCATTCAATAAGAGGTTGTGGTCTAGCTTTGGGTCGTAGTCTAGGATCATATTAAGGAAGATGAAGTGTATGATTGGGCTAGTTTTATGTTGTGATCCTCGACTAAAAGGATTTGAAAGTCAAAGTTAGATTAGTTTAAGGTCATAATCTAGGATCATTGTGGGGGCAGACCCGACATTGGTGAATGACATCTTACATGGCATGGAGGAACCCCTTATTTTTCTACATTTAAGCTAATTTTTGAAAAAGGTTGTTTGAGATTGTTAGGGTCTTTGAGTAAGATTGTTTGAGATTGTTAATATTTGAGAAATATTGTTTGAGATTGTTAATCTTTGAGAAATATTGTTTGAGATTATTAATCTTTGAGATGATCTTAGAGAAAGATTGTTTGACATTGTTAATCCTTGAGAAAGATTGCTTCATATTATTAATCTTTGAGAAAGATTGTTTTCATAAATCTTTAAGTAATATTGTTTGATATTGTTAATATTTGAGAATTTTAATCTTTGAATAATATTGTTTGAGATTGTTAATCTTTGAGAAAGATTGTTTTTATCTACACAAAAATAGCTAGAAATAATCTTGATATCATTTCAATAATGAAGACAATATATATATGCATAGGCAGTAGACATCCCCCTATAGCCCATGAGTTTAGATCCATGTTACATCCTCATGCAAGCATGACTTATATAGGAGGGGTTGATCCTTATCTTCTTTATGGATAGGTGGAACTCATCAAGGGGTAACCTGATTTTAGCAGATAAAGGTATTGCTCCTGATACACATCGTGACCATGATTGATGTAATCTATCACGAGTGCTAGGAGAGTGGGATGTTTTCAAGGCCTTTCCACATGTAGCTTATCACTGTGCAAATACCTTTACTAGAATCTTGCATCATTTCTAGGAATCCAACATGAGGTTGGCACATATTCCATGACACGTGGGTTTGTAGATGTGTGAAGTATAGGTGATGGGTTTTTAGAAATTTCAGAAGCAAGCCCATGATGCATGACAATCATAGATATGCAAATAAAGAAATAGCAGTAGTAAGAAAAATAACAAATTTTGTTTCTAACTAGAATCAACTATTCATCCTCTATTTTTTTAAAATTAGGGAAGCAAACACTAACCCTAAATTGGAAACACGACCATAAACCCTAATTGGCGAAAGACATGGATTTCTAAAAACAAAAAGGATCAGGGTTGAAAAACCCTGATAGGCCAAAAGAAAAGCAGAACAAGTGGGGAAGTGGTGGCATATTACCTCAATTTGTGCACCTAGAAGCAATAGATCTAGTTAATCTACCACCCTATTCCCAAATTGAAAAAACAACAAACTAGTAAAAACAAAAAAAGGAAATCTCAAAGATACTTAATCTTTAAAACATGACAATGAGAGTTTGATTCAAAACATCTTGGCTATCCCTAGGGAGGAGCCAGTCTGTTGCACCCTACCAAAAAAAGGGGGGAAAGGAGATAGATTCGAGGAATTAAACTCCGTCCTCTTTTGGTAGTGAATGTCGCATGAAAAATTATGTTTAGAGTCACTACCAAGTTTATGCCAAAAATGAGAACAAAGATAGGTCGATGAAGCCACGGAGGATTATGTGTGATTATGCTTACTAGATAACAAAATGAAAAATAAAAGCTAAACCAGAGATCAGATCCAGCGATCTAGTTATGAGTGGGAAAGGATTAGCACCCCCATATCACCTAGTAAAC
Organism: Alisma plantago-aquatica; assembly: GCA_963693085.1. Lineage (NCBI taxonomy): Eukaryota > Viridiplantae > Streptophyta > Magnoliopsida > Alismatales > Alismataceae > Alisma > Alisma plantago-aquatica. The sequence continues at coordinate 777,962,135 of OY856409.1, forward strand.
TGGTATCAAGCACAATTGTGTGATGAAAAATTGAGTGATTCATGATTTGGTTAATTAAGGAAACAAAACAATAAAAAAAGATTTTTTGTGGGTAGGCTTTACGGCTAGAGATATTTGTATCTTTCCCATGATCACCCAGATAGTACGAAATTTTAGGTATTTTGTGGTCCTAATCAACTTAGGACTTGCCACGGTGAGGATCCATCATTGGTGATCATGACCGATGCGTAAGATGTTAGAGGGTGATTGGCAGATATGTGTTTACATAAACTAGATTCTAAGTTTATAGAAATAGTAAAAAGGGATGACTATAAGAGAAAAAAAGTACTTATAGTAAATAACATAATAGGTGCAACACTAGATCAGGTTAGATGCAATAGTTATAGATAAAAAATCAAACAAATAGTAGATTTAGTAGTTAGACACAACTATGAGAGTGATTTATTGTTCTACATAATCTAGAAGGGACATGGGCATTAGAAGAAGGATCGTCTAATCATAGACAAAAAAAGAGAGAGTTAGTCATTTCTATGGCTTCAAGAGAGATGAGAGGGTCCTGAAATACATCAGGTATGGGGGTCTATTTATAGTTTGGGATTAGGGCTCAAGATTCTAGGTATCTTCTAGAAGAGGCTACTGATCGCACTGTTGTGCCACCCTTGGTACATAGATCAAGGTGATCCTCCCACGTGGCACCGGAAGATGGCTTTGATCTGGCTGGGTGTCTTCCGGGTGAAAAAGCATTTCTCAATTTCTCAGTAATTTCAGGAATGTTCTATCAAAAAATGCAGAAAACTTGCATAGAAAGATAAGTTGGGATTATCTCTTGCAATTATCTAGAAAAAGGAAGTTGGAAAGATAATATTAAATTCCTAATAGTTCAACTGAGAAACTATAAAAAGACATCCTATTTAAGGCAGATTTTGATGGACAAATTACAATTTCAGTCTAAAAGAAGCTTTCTTTGCAGAAGAGCCTAAACTGGGTGAAAGTGGACAAAAAGGATGATGTGAGATAGGTGGAAAAAGGTGAAAAATGTGGAAATTGGGTAGGATGTGGAATGGATTCCATAGTGATCTAGAGAATTGATATTACTCATGATTTTCTATCGAGTGAGCAAAAATGGTGTTCCAACAATATGTATTGTAACAATCACAATATAGTACACAACAAACTTTCTTCAATACATCCTGGATGTGTGACCCCAAAGGAACCACGGTAGTTTGGAAACACACTTTTGAATCATTCTACAATCTATAAGTAGTGAGTGGTGTCTATCAACACATCATCTCTACCAAAGAATTAGTATTAGTCATACAAGACTAAACCACAAATGACCAACGCCTCTAAGTGTATAATCTTGTTGTCAGATATATCCACATTAAAATCAAGGCATATACACATCATCTTCATCACATTTCATCAAAAATCCTTGATCTCCATTAAGACTCAAAATATGCATATGAGCTTAGCATCACATATTGACTCGTATTGGCATGGACATGCATTTCTCAAGTCTCACTTCTCATGAGGCCTAGGATTTTGCTCTATATAGGAAAGAAATTCCTATAGAACGCTTAAAATGCATAGCATGACTTCTGTGACATCTAATTACTACCATTATCTTATTCTTCATCAATATTATGTTGAGTCTTTTCAATGTATGGTGATCCTCATGTCACCTTTGTAGAAACTTTAGGTTATAGGATCACAATTCCATTATCATATTGAGAGGTGATTATAGCTATTATATAATGGTCCATGAATCACTCTCAAGGTGGGTTTTTCCGATACACTTGTTCTCTAAATGTACTTGTGTCTGAGTCAATATCCAATATCTATGATGTAACAAGTGGGATCCAAAAGGCCATCACTCATTACTCAAAGAACTATGAAGCACATCCCATCACCAAACACACATAACCTTTGCAAAACTATATGTATGTAGCTCACGTATCAAGTATAAGTATTAATTCAATGTCAATAAAAGCTTCAGATATAACCTAAATGTTACTTGGCTACAAAAAAATGGTCTCTCGCCCGAAAAGATGCCTAAAAATGAGAAGAAGAAAAAATAAATCTATATAGGGACCAATTGCATTGTAAAATCTTCCTATATTAAGAAATCATCCCACAATTATTTCTCCAGTGGAGGTTGCCCCATACTATCTTTCTCTCTTAGAAGACATTGACTCGAGTGGTTGAGGAACAACACCTAGATGGGAAGATAAAATAGAGAGATAATAGTTAACTAGTATGTGCTTTGAGGTAAAAATTATTGGTATTAATATTAAATGATATATAATAGAATTTGTTCTCCTATCAAGAAAAGAATATTAGGTACCAAGCAGGGCACTAGCAGAGAGAAAATCAATGGATGAATATAGATTCTTATAGAAATATAATTAAACTCTTGCCTTTAATTCAGATTCAAAAAGACCAATCAGGTCATGCATATTAAGTAATAAACTAGGAAAATATCATGTGTAGAGCTGAAGCACCACCACTTCACAACATGGGAAGAGGCACTACCGCCCGAATTGGTAGTATATCAAAGCACATAAAAACCATGTACACGACCATCAACCAGATGTGTGAGGTTGTGCACTAACATCTAAACCAAATGAAAGTATATACTATGTACTTTAGAATCCACCACCTAGATGCAAAATTGTAGCTAACATTATGCTACTCAGTAATATATGCATTAAATGTGGAGGCAAGCTTGTTTTACTCATGTTTTAATCTATGAAAATACACAACAATGTCTCATGTGGGGGTTAAAGTCACGTCGATAAGGATCATGGTGCATTTAGTTTATCAAGCAAGATAATTCAAGATACATGGAATAATTATACATTTTGTCCTTAACATAACATGAGGATCACAATAGAATCATTTTCCAATCAAAATGTAGAATCAACATACCTCACTTGGTAAACCCAAATAAATTCCAACATTCTTATGCTCGTGTTTCATAGTCTAATTCACCTAATAAATGCATTTTTAAAATTTTGGATTGATTTCTAGTAAATATGAAAAATCTTGAAATCAAAATTTAATCAAGTCAAACCAAACTAGGAAACCTTTACTAATTGACTTATATAAACTTTATGAATAAAACTAGATTTTTTTACATTATATGAATAATTAGTATGCATAAATGATTTTCGTATAAATGGTTTTATTGGTTACCTAAAAAAAATGCTTACAGACACATAAATCCACACATATGATTTGATAGCCTTACTGTAACATACCCAAACCTTGTATCTTGACTCTGGAAATCATATTCCTAAGACAAGGAGAGTAGAATGTTTTGTTCTTTAGATTTGACCAAACAAGGATAAAGTTATACATTAATATACATTGTTAATGCATATAACATGAATAACTCAATTGTAACTCATAACATATATAGGCTTGAAAATAAATATAACATATTAAGTGGCATATTAACATAATAACATGTATATGTGCTAACATGTGAGCAAGTTCATGAAATATGTCTTATATGCTTTCTTTGCTAACTAATATTCATATAATGGCTAAATAAGAGGTGTAATGTACTTAAAATATGTACTCAAATAACAATCATGTGAATCATCTAAGTAAAAGAGGAATCAATGGACCAAATATGTTAAACAAATAAAATATGGGATTTTGTGCATAATAACCAAAGGTAACTCTTTTTCTAGTAGTGTCAAGATAATATGACTATAAATAATAGATAATGATGGTGATGATATAATGTTATAATAATATTATATGATGAGCCAACAACTCTAATTGTACTCAAACTCATATAAGGAATCTTTAAAACCCAAATATGATGGTAAATGAGCAGATTGAGAAAGGGTGTGTCTTGTTCCTCTTCCTGGAAGGTCGAAAAGATTTGGAACAGTAGTGGTCAATTTTCTACTGAGCTCCAACAGGAGAAGGTTAATCTGCTTGGAGACGACAGTGATTCCAATACGGATTCAAGCTTGGCGTTTGATCTTAACCCCTGGGAAGCCGACTCACTGGATTTCAGTAAGTTTAGGCCGAGCAGAAGGAAAAAATCACCAAAGAAGAAAAAGGGTGGAGGATAGTTGTCTCCCCCAACCCTTGAGTTCCTTTTGTTCTATCTGAGTATGTATAAGGCTCCAAGGCTCTGTGCTGTGGTCAGATTGCGTGGAGATTAAATCTGTGCTCTTCCTTCTTCTACTTTCAGTGAGTGAGGTTAATGCCAGGGAGAAGGGGAGTCAGGTTCGTTTCTAGCTTTTGATGCAGCACAGATTGCCAAAGATTCTTCTATGATTCAGTTTGGTACAAAAGTATGATGCCAAAGATATTTTTAATCCTTAGCATTAGCATTTTGACTGATATCGGATTGATGCCAACAAGGGAATTTTGAGTACTAACTTCAGCTGATTTTCTCCACTCTAACAGTATAGTCTTCACAGTTTGTGGGTGCGCATAATGAGAGTGGAGCTCCTCTACTATTTAGATGGGGTTTTTGGTTTTATTATGTATGCAGATTTCCTTGCTGTCCCTCCTTCTATATCTTTCTTTCTTTGTCGAGCCTTTTTCACAAGGCTTTTGTTTCTTTTGTTTGTCTTGGTAATCCTCTCCCGAGGGTTAAGGGGTGCGCTTTTGTTTGTACCTAAAGTTTTTGGAATCAATAGCAACAGAGTTTTTACCGACCAAAAAAAATATGATGGTAAAAATGTGTCCCTCGGGTCCCAATTACCTTAGGTGCCAAATTTCACCTTATTTGAACACTCGTAACTATCCTAATTTTATTAAGAAAAGAAAGTTGTAAGATAAATTCGACAATATTAAATTAGTTATCCATAAAAATGTTGGCTAAATGGACATCTATAAATCCCTTTGTTTTGATTATGACAAACATTTCATTCTTATTGATCTAACGAGCTACTTGAGTGTGCAGGATTAAGGTGGATGACAAAAGCAATTAGGGAAATCCATATGCTTATATGTTTGTATTTTCATGAAATGTAATCGCCTTGTAAAAACTTGTACAAATATATAATGTACAAGTACTTAGATTGCATGTAAATCAAGCGTTAGATTCTCCCTAGCTAAACACCACATTTAGACAGGTCATCCCCTTCAAATAGGATTACATATGCACACTCATACATATAATTAATGCCTAAATTGAAACATTGAAACAGGATCAATCTCGGTCGACAAACTCCTCGACCGAGACACTCTCGGTCGACAATCTTCTCGACCGAGAAAGATTCAAAGTAGCCGTTAGACACAACTGACAAGGTAGTTGGCAGTTGGAGATAAATGTTGCAAAACACTTGTTCCAGAGAGCCTGTCGGTCGACAAAATCTCGACCGAGTAGGTGTCTCGGTCGACCATTCCTCGACCGAGATGGTCTCTAACAGCAACTGTAGAATTAATTAATTAGTCGTTGTTAAAGCAACAAACTTGTACCTAACGGCTAGTTAAGCACTTAGAAACCCCTAGAAGTTGTCTAGAACGTCCTTAAGCATCCTTAGGCCATTCCTATAAATAGGACAAGCCATAGGACACTCAAACACACTTGTTACACTTGAGAAATCCTTGAGCATACTTTGAGCAATCTGTTTGTGAGCAATTTGAGCATTGTGACAATTGGCCATTTCCTTCCTTAGCTCAAAATTCGTGTCCTATAGGCTAGTATCTCCTACCCACTGCAATCACAAGTCCATACACTTGGTTAGGAGATCTATACGCTTGATCTAGGCAAATCAAGCCTTGGGCTACAAAGGATAAGTTGTAATTTCCTTTTTCCTTTCTTGTTCTCTATTACCGTTTGTACTCTCCTTGCTACTCCTAGGTTGGAGGCTGCTGATTGGAGAGGGTGGAGATCTTCTTGGTGAAGAAGGTGACTTTGAGCTACTTCAGAAGGCTGGTGCAACGGGAGGTTACTTCTAGAGAGGAAGGCTACTTCAAGGGGGAGCTTGGAGTTACTTCAAGAAGGATACCTCAAAGTTGGTGCACCTACTTCAAGTGAAGGCTGTTCAAAGGGTGTAAAGGAAAATATTGTATTTTGTATAAATCCTTGAGAAGGTAATAAAATAAATACTTTCAAAATCCTGGTTGGGTAAGCAACCGGGTAGTGGACTGACAACTTTAGTATTTGCTAAAGTTGGAACCACTCTAAACACCTGTCTCCTTCTTCCAATTTCAATTGTGGTTGTTTGAGTTCAACAAATTGTTAAAATTATTTTAAAAACCCTATTCACCCCCCTCTAGTGTTTTTCAATTGGTATCAGAGCGAGGCTTCAAGGAACCCTAACCAGGTCTTGAAGAATGGAGGGTAATGGTGATTACAATCACAACAAAAGGTGTTGCTTGGACAAAACTACAACATGTTGCAACTGGTGCTTAGGAACAAGCCACACAACAACTAGATGCCCATGGAGATCAAAGAAGGAAGATGAGAACAAAGATTGTCTCATTGCTACAACTAGTGAGGAAGAAGAAGAAGAGGTAAGTCTTTTTGGTTTATCTAAAGAAGAACTAGTTGCTAGCCTTGAAGAAACACATATTAAATATGTTGAATGCAAGTAGAAATTAAAGAAATCAAATAAAGCAAATGATGAATTACATGCTAAGCTTCTTGCTATTACATCTGAAAACGAAGATCTTAAAAAGATCATTGAAGATCATGATATTGAGATAAAATCTATAGAGGCAAATTGTAATCTACTTTCTTTAGAGAAGAATAATTTGCAAAGTCAAGTGAATGATCTTCAAAAACAACCCATCTTATGCAACCATCTAGATTATGATTCTATTGTCAAAGAAAGAAATACATTGTCTTCTAATCTAGATCAAGCAAAACTAGATATCAAGAAGAGAATGGAAGAGATTGCCAAGTTACAACAAAAAGTTAGTAATTTGAATAGTAATGGCATTCTTGATAAAATCTTAGATAATCCCTATCATCAAATCGGGAGAAGAGGACTAGGTTACAAGCCTAAAGGGAAATCCTATCAACAACCTAGTTGGAGAAAGTCACAAACACATCAATCTATATATGTACCTAAAGGAACATCATCACGATATGACAACACTGCACACAACCATAGAAAAAGATATGAGGTTGACTCGATATGTTGTCATTATTGTTTGCGCCTTGGTCATTATTCCTTTTCATGTCCTTACAAGAGAAAAGATGTCGAGTTAGTTTGGGTTCCAAAACCTCCAAACTAAATAAACGCAATTAAGTTGAGATATGACCAAGAACCTTAGTTGCATAATTCTACGTCTATCTCAACTCAACATAATGGGATAACAAATAAATTTAAGTATCTAAATATTTAACTTGCATAATTATGTTTTTTTGGAAGCAATTAACAGTTTTAGGAATATTGTCGGTCGAGAGACTGTCGACCGAGATACTGTCGGTTGAGAAATTATCAACCGAGCATGTCACTGATTTCCAGTCTGTTGCAAAATTGCTGAATTCTTTGATAAAATTGCTATCTATTCATGATAAATGATTGGATATATATTTTTTGGAAATCATCCCTACAAACTTAAATTAATATTAGTTTATTCCCTAAATGATTTAAGTTTAAACTGAAATTATGCTTAGTTTAATGAAAAGAAAATTTCTATCATTATTCACATGATTTCTTTATTTTCTGGTCTATCCATATAGAAATCATGTGATTAAAATCATGTGATTATTTACTGTTATTGTTCTGTTATTACATCATGGATATGCTTTCACCATTTGGTACTGTGATTATCTTGGATAGATAATTGTATGCATGGATCTGTGATGATATATATATAGGCAAGCAAATTCTTTATTGGTAACATGTTATGCTTGCAACACATAAAATCTCTCAATTAGTATCTTTAAAAGACTTGAGATATTTAGTGTGCCTTCAGTAAAGAATCTTATGAGGATACTAAATGACGAGAAATTTGATATTCATATTACTACAGCAAAACCTATATATTAAGAAAAGGACAAATGTTTTCATATTAAGTATTATGCTTCAACTTGATACTTAATCAAATCTTATGAAGATATTATACTTCATAATTTTCAATTTGAAAAATCTGCAAATCTGCCTCTTGGTTAAAATGAAATTTGACCAAGGGGCGCTATGGTCGTAGTCAAATTCGACCTAAAATAAGTTTGACACAATAACTATTTGAATATCATTTTATTGTGATTAAAAGAAAATTAATTTATGATCACAAAATTGTCCCAATATTGTCAATAAAATAAAATATTACTCCCTTAGAAAATATATATGCTCTACAAATTCAGTCTATCATCAGCTTAAAAATTCGTACCCAGTAAGTCTGTCGGTCGACGAATCTTCGACCGAAAACCTCTCGGTCTACCCACCTCTCTCGACCGACAGAATCTAGACAAGACCTAACATCGGACACACTTCCGGTCGACAATTGTTCGACTGAGACAGTGTCGGTCGACAATTGCTCGATCGAGAAAGAGCCGTTGGGATATGACCGTTGCAATCCGACCGTTACCGTTAAACGGCCGACCGTTGCAAGTCGACCGTTGGACGGTCGAGTGGCGTGTCTGGAATATGACCGTTGCGGATGCTCGGTCGACAAATCGTCGACCGACTGGGTCATTGGATTGCTATAAAAGGGACCAAAAACGGGTCACTTCTTCACACTTTCATATTCTTGTTTCCATAGGCCCTCTCTAGTGAATTCTTGTGCAAATCTTTAGCATCTTCATCCCCAAGACTTCCTTGCTTCTTCTCCTTCAAGCAACGCAATGGCATCATCCTCTGCTCGTGGAAAGAAGAAGGTCGCTGGCAGGAAACACAGGGAGGCTACTCCACCATTGACGATCATCAATGACATTGCCTTCGTCGACGGAGATGCTGGTGATCGCTATCTACGGCTCTCCTCCAAAGCTCCTCTCCCACGACGACCAGTTGAAGTTATGGACTTCCTCAACATCGTCGACTTGGAGGATCTTTTTGAAGTGAAAAAGTTGAAAGAATTCATCAACCCTTCTTTCCCTTCCTATTCCATCAAGGTAGTGAATGAATTCTATGCTAACCTCATCTCCCATTCTGAAAGAGAAACCATCTTCTTCTATACTATGGTCAATGGGCATAGCTTTCGATTTACTAAAGGAGATATTCTTGACATGCTAAATATTGACCTAGATGAATATCAAGACACCCTTGACCTTACCACTGGAAACCCACTTAATCAATTTTCCCAAGATAACCATACCGTTAGTCTTAGTGACATCAAAAGAACCATTTTTCAATCCAATACAACCTGTCACAAAGATAGAGGCACATACTATGCTATCAATCTCAAACCAGCTGCTAGGATTGTAAACCTTATTGTTTCAACAAACATACATCCTAGAGCAAATAAGTCTGAAGTTCCTATTTTTCGTATGTGTCCAATATATGCTATTATCCAACGTATTCCCACAAATTTTATCCGCATCATTCTTAAAAACATGCTTGAGTTTTCTGGCAATCCTCCATATGCTGATCTTGTATGCCAAATTACTCAACATTTTCTTAAGACCCAAATTGAGGATATGGGATATACATGGGAGCGTAGACCACAAAAAATAAGTAAGAATACTGTAGAAAAAATGGGAATTGATTTCGGTCATAAGAGGGCTAGGGTAGAAGGAGAGACATCTACCCAAGATATTCCACCTCCACCTCCTCCTACCAGCCTACCCTATGATCCCATCCACAACACTCTAACCAATTTTGCTGGGTCACAATATCATCTTAGTAAACAATTAGATTATAACCATCATGCCATGACTTATCTAAACCAAAGAATGCAAACCCTTTCTCCAAACCAACCAGATGAATATCCTTATTCTTTAAATCCGGGCATGCTCAATCCATATAATCCATCTTACAACTACTATCAACCTCCACCTCCACCATCTACAGATCTCACGCATACCCAGTTTTCATCAATGCAACTACAAGATATTGCTGCTCATTTCCGATTTGATCGGGTTCCTACCTTCTTGGAAGTGTATGCCTTAACCAAGACAGGTGCTCTGGAGTGGCAAACTTTGGTCCAGTATTATGGAGCTGAGTCTTTTCTTGGGAAAGACCCTGATGTTGATGTAATTCTTAAGTCTTTCTAGTGAGATTTGGAGTTGTATTAGTTGTAATGGAATCTTTGCAAAATTGTAATAAATGGGTTATCTTTACATGATTTGGCTATCTTTTCATGCTTGTAATGAAATTGGTTATCTTTATAATGGATATTTTTTTGGCATCATTTGAATTTGGATTATAAGACTATTGTAGAGCATACAAAATAAGGGCAGTAATAAATACAAATAAATCAAAAAGGATGAAAATCTTTGCAAATACCTAAAAGTTAAAGTTATGGCTAAATTGACATCTATTGCAAAGCACTTATACCTTGGGATATCTATCTAAAGGGGAGCATAGTATAAAATTAAGGGGGAGAAGTAATATCAAATATTCAACATGGATATCTTTTTGAAATGACAAAGGGGGAGAAAAGAATATCAAAATAAAATAAAGATCAAAACTATAATAACTGAGTTTCATAATGAAAAAGGCCAAGCACTTACTTGCAAAACAAGAATGGCTAAAAAAGATAATATTCAGGTATGAAACTCATATGTTTTATATTTCTTTCATTTATATTTTGGAAATGTTTGTCATCTTCAAAAAGGGGGAGATTGTTGGCTAAATGGACATCTATAAATCCCTTTGTTTTGATTATGACAAACATTTCATTCTTATTGATCTAACGAGCTACTTGAGTGTGCATGATTAAGGTGGATGACAAAAGCAATTAGGGAAATCCATATGCTTATATGTTTGTATTTTCATGAAATGTAATTGCCTTGTAAAAACTTGTACAAATATATAATGTACAAGTACTTAGATTGCATGTAAATCAAGCGTTAGATTCTCCCTAGCTAAACACCACATTTAGACAGGTCATCCCCTTCAAATAGGATTACATATGCACACTCATACATATAATTAATGCCTAAATTGAAACATTGAAACAGGATCAATCTCGGTCGACAAACTCCTCGACCGAGACACTCTCGGTCGACAATCTTCTCGACCGAGAAAGATCCAAAGTAGCTGTTAGACACAACTGACAAGGTAGTTGGCAGTTGGAGATAAACGTTGCAAAACACTTGTTCCAGAGAGCCTGTCGGTCGACAAAAGCTCGACCGAGTAGGTGTCTCGGTCGACCATTCCTCGACCGAGATGGTCTCTGACAGCAACTGCAGAATTAATTAATTAGCCATTGTTAAAGCAACAAACTTGTACCTAACGGCTAGTTAAGCACTTAGAAACCCCTAGAAGTTGTCTAGAACGTCCTTAAGCATCCTTAAGCCATTCCTATAAATAGGACAAGCCATAGGACACTCAAACACACTTGTTACACTTGAGAAATCCTTGAGCATACTTTGAGCAATCTGTTTGTGAGCAATTTGAGCATTGTGACAATTGGCCATTTCCTTCCTTAGCTCAAAATTCATGTCCTATAGGCTAGTATCTCCTACCCACTACAATCACAAGTCCATACACTTGGTTAGGAGATCTATACGCTTGATCTAGGAAAATCAAGCCTTGGGCTACAAAGGATAAGTTGTAATTTCCTTTTTCCTTTCTTGTTCTCTATTACCGTTTGTACTCTCCTTGCTACTCCTAGGTTGGAGGCTGCTGATTGGAGAGGGTGGAGATCTTCATGGTGAAGAAGGTGACTTTGAGCTACTTCAGAAGGCTGGTGAAACGGGAGGTTACTTCTAGAGAGGAAGGCTACTTCAAGGGGGAGCTTGGAGTTACTTCAAGAAGGCTACCTCAAAGTTGGTGCACCTACTTCAAGTGAAGGTTGTTCAAAGGGTGTAAAGTAAAGTATTGTATTTTGTATAAATCCTTGAGAAGGTAATAAAATAAATACTTTCAAAATCTCGGTTGGGTAAGCAACCGGGTAGTGGATTGACAACTTTAGTATTTGCTAAAGTTGGAACCACTCGAAACACATGTCTCCTTCTTCCAATTTCAATTGTGGTTGTTTGAGTTCAACAAATTGTTAAAATTATTTTAAAAACTCTATTCACCCCCCCTCTAGTGTTTTTCAAAAAAACAACTAATATGTTAAATAAATAGTATAAAAAACTTGTACGGCTTATACATATATAACTTAGGTGAAGTTGTAATAAATTAAATTGGGGTATAACATAAAGGGAAACAATGTTGTTCAAGCATGATAAATTTATTATGGTTGAATGTCTTAAAATGGAATATAAGTTATAGAAATATAAACTTAATTAATTTCTACAATGTGGAATAGACAAGATATTTTAATAAATTAGAATAAAATTTAGAGAACTAATTCTCTCTACTTATTATTTGTAAGCAATAAATAAATGAAAATAATCATGTAAACATATCATCAAGGAAACAAACATTTTAACTCGCATATACATATGTGTGTGTGTGTGTGCGCGCACACACACACACACACACACACAGATATATATATATATATATATATATATATATATATATATGTTTCTAAACAAATAAATATTCCCAAATTTATATAACCATTTACTTAACTATAATAAGATATAATAATAATCTTGACTAAGTGATTTCCTTAGGACACCTCCCTATTACCTCCCAAAATTTTTAACAACAAAGATGAAAAGGAAAATAGATCGATTGATAATGTTGTCACCCTTTTAATTCAAAATTCATATGTCTATAATAATTAGTTTTGGATATATGAATGTATTAGCACCTATATCCTCCACAAGTATTTAATGTAAAACATATTAAAAATATATATGTTTGCCTTAAATTTGGAATTTTGAATCTAACATATTAACTAATAGATGTATTTTATTAAAATAAGTTGTTATATATGTTTTAAATGACTATAAAGTGAGAAGAGACACATTGTGGGAATGTTATATCATAATGGGATGAATAAGTGAATATGGGAAATTGATATACGTAATGAAAAAAAGGAAGTCAATAAGTATATGCTACACAATTGTACATCAAATTATTATACACATTTACATTGAGTAAAGAAGTATGCAATGAGATACATAGAAGTCTCTTTATACTATATGTCGTAGTCAATACTTTTGTGACCAAGCTATTGAAGAAAAAAGGAAAATTTATTATAAAATGTAGACAAAAAGAAATGGAAGGGAAATGACATTTTTATATTTATTCTTTCCTATTATGCGTTAGAAAATTCTTACCTTTTCTCATTTTACAATATACATTACATATTTCCCTAGTAAAAAAATTAGACAATTTTTTGCTACCCAAGCCAAATAGTTATATATATATATATATATATATATATATATATATATATATATATATATATATATATATATATATATATATATATATATATATATATATATATATATATATATATATATATATATATAGGGTATATCTTCGCTACCCGTGCATCAGTTTTGTAATGGGAAGGTATGCATTTGTAATGAGACAATCCAAATTTGTAATGAGACGGCCGAAATTGTAATACAAAGACTCATTTTGTATTACAACGCTGTTACAGTAATAAATATATATTTATTATTGTAACAGCGCTGTAATACAAAATGAGTTTTTATGTTACAATTTCGGTTGTCTCATTACAAATTTGGTTGTCTCATTACATATATGTGTCATCCCATTACAAAATTGATGCACGGGTAGCGAAGATATACCCATATATAAATATATATATATATATACATATATATATACATATATATATATACATATATATATATATATATATATATATATCAGTATATCAGTGGCCTTCACACACATAGAAATCACTTAACCAATAGAACATCTCCTAACCTTCCCCCTTATCCTTATATTCAAGTTCCTTGGAAAATCCATCAAAGTATTGTAATCTCATAAACCAATTCATATGAAAGATCTTATTTTCAACCACCAATATTTCAAACCTTGGAACCCTAACTTGGATCAAAGTTTTGGACTTTCACAAGTTGACAAGCATATTTGAGGTATGTAGCATCCCTATTCATCATATTGAGGAATCACTTATATTCCCTCTCTCTATTGGTCCTATTGACAAATTATCCTACACAATTCCCTCTCTTCTGAGAATTTATTTTATGTGAAATATTCTATGTTGATTCTAATCTAGTGATTATCTTACTTTGTTGGATATATTTATTGGACTCTTATATATAACCTTTTCATTATTCCATGGAAATACTAGTTTGAGTATTAGATACCCTAACCTTATTGTGGTGAATTTTATGATCTTATGTAGCACTTTTCTTGTGGATCATGGTTGGATATTTATTTAGGGCTCCTCTCACCCCACTTAATAATTTTGGTTATCTTCATCCTATTATTTCATATTGACTAAACTTAATACTTTCCTTAACCTATTTGTTTGCATGGATTAGATTAATCATATTTCTTGTAGTGATACATTTGTACAACCATACTTTTGGATGTTTGCATTCTGTCCCGAGTGTGTGTATTCCACTCACACATATATAAAAGGGTGTGTGTACTCCATCGAGGGTGTGCGTATTCCACCCAACACTTTTAGTCTAAGATCCTATGGTGCCTCATCCCTTCTTGAAATAATCTAAGTCTCTATTGTTTACATGCATCGCTTATGTTATTATATTGACATTTTAAGCCAATAAGTCTTTCATTGTTTATCATCTCCTTGGAATTAATTTTCTTTTTTTATCCACTTATATACTACTTTTCCTCTTCTATGGGAAGACTTGTTATATTTTATGTCTTTTTATCCTATAGTTTCTCAATTCATAATTATATGAACATATTGACTTTTATGCTGACAACTTCTATTTTGTCTTCTCTTGTGGGTATGCTTCCAAATCCAGATGTAGGACATGGTGGACATGCCAAGTAGATGTGAACATAGCTTATGGAGCTGACTCTTAATAGGAGATGGACTTGAGATAGTTTAGATATCTCTCTACTTAGATCCTGATGTTGTAACTTTCATGTAAACCCTAAATGAGGAGAATAATATGTAACCTTGATAGATTGAATATAGTCATGAAATATTAGTTTGATATTTTTGAATGCCATTATTTGAAAATAAAATATTTATACCTATTCCAACATAGTTGTTAGTGTGTTTGGTCTATATGGGTTTCTTCCTCAAATTAAGTAGGGAGTGGATCCCCTCTCAGATCCCACTATCTTACACCTATAGAATCACATGGTGGAATAGTTATTTTTAGTTCCCAAAAACTCATGTGAACAATTAATATCTGGAGTGGGGTTAGATGAAAATTCCTTCATTGAGCATCACAAAATTAAAAGGGTCCCAAGGGCATATCAAGGTTCTTACCCATCTAAATTTTCATGAAGTTGGTGTCATTAATGCAATAAAAGTGAAAAAAAAGGAACACCTACTGCTTGGATTCCACAAGATGGGAACAAGAATTAGGGTCCCAAAGTTCACACTTTCAATCTTTGATGGCAATAGAGAGGATGATGAGATCAATGATATTGATGTCAACAAGAATTATGACAAGGAAGGTGTTTGGACTCACATGTTCTAAGGCCAAGGAGTATATTGGGGAAAGCACACTACCAAGTGACAATGAGGAGATGAATGAAGTGTTGGTAATGAAACCCTAGAATTAGTTGGAATAGATATCCTAAGCCCTAGCTTTGGTGTTTGAAGTAATGACTAGGAAGATATGTGTTGTGATGTAGGTTTAGTTGACCTACCTTTTGTACCCCATGAATTTTCAGATGTTGATGTGGACCTTAGGGTTTTTGACTTAGTAACACAGGGACCTAAAACTCAACCCTAGGTGGGTATGACATGTTAGATGGATGCATGATCTATGAACAACATAAACACCTAAAATATTTGAAACTAAATACATATGTAACCCTAGTACCTTGATGTTGCATAGCTTGGCTTATTAGGTTAAACCTTTTAAGGGGTGGAGGGAAGTTGGTTGGTAGTATAAAGATTGTTGGATATTGGGGATGAAATCTTCTTTAAGGTTTGGAGTGTTGTAACATACCCAAACTTAGCCTCTTGACTTTAGAAATCCTATTCTTGAGACTAGGATATTAGAATGTTTTATTTTAGATTTCATCAAACAAGGAAAGCATTATACCTTAATGTACATTGTTAATGTGTATAACATGAATAACTCAATGGTAACCTATAACATATATAGGCCTGAAAGTAAATATAACATATTAAGTGCCATATCAACATAATAACATGTACATGTGCTAACATGTGAGTAAGTTCATGAAATATGTCACATATGATTCATATAATGGCTAAATAAGAGGTATAATGTACTTAAAACATGTATTAGAATAGCAGTTGGGATTTTCATGTGCAATCATCTAAGTAGAAGAGGAATTAATGAAATAAATACTTTAAATAAGTAAAATATGGAATTTCGTTCATAATAATCAAAGGTAACTCTTTTAGTAGTAGTGTGAAGGTAATAAAAGTCTAAATAATAAATAATGATGGTAATGATGTAATGCTATAATAATATAAAGGTGATGAGCCCAAAACTCTGGTTGTACTAAACTAATAGAAGGAATCTTCAAAACCCAAATATTATGGTAAAAGTGTATTCCTTGGGTCCAATTACCTTGGGTGCCAAGTTTCACCTTATTTGAACAAACGTAACTATCCTAATTTTATTAAGAAAAGAAAATATAAGATAAGGACAACAATATTAAATTAGTTATTAATAACATACATCTAATATGTTAAATAAATAGTATAAACAACTTGTATGGATTATACATACATAGTTTTGGTGAAGTTGTAATAAATAAAATTGTGGTATAACATAAAGGGAAACAATCTTGTTCAAGAATGATAAATTTATGGAAAATTTATCATGGTCGAAAATCTTAAAATGGAATATGAGTAATAAAAATATAAATCGAAGTAATTTCTACAATGTGGAAAAAAACAAGATATTTAAATAAATTAGAGCAAACTTTAAAGTATGAATTCTCTCTACTTAATGATTGAAAGCTATACACAAATGAAAAGAATCACGTTAGCATATCATCAAGGAAACAAATATTTAACTCAATTGTATATTTGTTCCGAAACAAATAAACATACCCCAATTTATATAATCAATTACTTAACCCAAATAAGAAATAATATAATAATCTTAACTAAATGATTTCCTTAGAACACCTCCCTATTACCTTATAAAATTTTTAACCACAAGGATGAATAGGAAAATGATTCAATAGAAATGGTTTCACCCTTTTGATTTAAAATTCATATGATTATAATAATTTGTTTCGGACATATGAATTTATTAGCACTTATATCCTCCACAAATAACTAAGTAAAATATATTAACAATATATATGGTTGTCTAAATTTTGGAATTTTGCATCTAGCATATTAATTAATAGATGTATTTTATTATAATAAAATTGATATACATTTTCTCAATGACTATAAAGTTAGAAGACAAACTTTGTGGGAAACTTTTTTCGTAATGGGATGAATAAGTGTATCTAAGAGGTTGATATATGGAATTAAAAAAGGGAAGTAATTAAGTATATGCTAGACAATTGTACATAAAATTATTATACACATTTACATTCAGTAAATGATTACACATTGATATGTATAGAAGTCTCTTTATTGTAGATGTAGTAGTCAATATTTTTGCACCAAGTTATTGAAGAAACCAAGAAAAATATATAATGAAACGTATGAATAAGGAAATTTAAGGGAAATGACATTTTTATATTTATTCTTTCCTATTATGTGTTAGAAAATTGTTAACTTTTCTCCTTTTACAATATACATTACATATTTTCCCCAATTAATAAAAATATATAAGTTTCTTTCTACCCAAACCAAATAGTTATACATAGACCCCTCCCCATGACTTCACACACATAGAAATAGCCTAAGCAATTGGAAATGACTACTAACCTTATCCCTTAACCTCGTATTCAAATTCCTTAGAAAATCCATGAAAGTCTTGTAATTTCAGAAACCAATTCATATGGTGATCTTTTCTCAACCACCGATGTTTCAAACCCCAGAACCCTAACTTAGATCAAAGGTTTGGACTTTGACAAGTTGGAAAGCATCTTTGATGTATGTTGCATCCCTATTCATAATGAGCAATCACCTATATTCCCTCTCTCTCTTGGTCCTATGGAAAATTAGCCTACACAATTTATCTCTCTTCTAAGAATTTATATGTGAAAAAATTATGTTGATTCTAATCTTTTGATCATTTTACTTTTTTGGATATTCTTATTGAACTCGTATATATAACTTGTTCATTTTATTCCATGGAAATCCTAATTTGAGTATTTGATACCCTAACCTTCTTGTGGTGAATTTTTTGATCTTATGTTGCACCTTACTTGTAGACATGATTGGATATTTATTTATGAGTCCTCTGGCCCCACTTGATAATGTTGGATATCCACTTCCTATTGTTTCATCTTGATTAGCTTAATAATTGCCTTACTATATTTGTGTGCATATTAGACTAATTTTATTTCTTGTAGTAGTACATATCTACAACCATACTTTTGGACGTGTGTATTTCATCCCGAGTGTGCGCATTCCACTCGTATATAAATAAAAAGGCATGTGTATTCCGCCCAAGGTGTGTGTATTCCACCCAATACTTTTAGGTTGAGATTCTATGGTGCCCCAGCCCTACTTGAAATAACATTAGTGTATGTTTTTTACATGCATTTCTTATGTTATTATTGTGACATTGTTATAAGGAAAGAAATCTCTTATTGATTATAATCTCCTTGGAAATTATTTTCTTTTGATATCCACTTGGAAAATACTTTTCCTCTTCAATGGGAATCTTTTTTATATTGATGTCCTTTATCCTAAATTTGCTCAATTCATATTCTACATGCACAAACTGGATTTTGTGTTGACAACTTACATATTGTCTTTTTGTGGGGTATGCTTCCAACCCTAGGAGTAGGACATGGTGGACATGCCAAGCAGATGTGGACCTAGTTTGTGGAGCAGACTCTTAATGGGAGACAAACTTGAAATAGTTTAGATATCTCTCTACTAGATTTGATGTTGTAACTTTCAAGTAAACCCCAAATGAAGAGAATACTATGTAACCTTAATAAATTGAATATAGTCATAAAATATTATTTTGCTGCTACACTTTCATCTTTTTGAATACCATTATTTGAGAAATGAAAAATTTACACCTTTCCAACATACTTGTTTGTGTGTTTTGCCTATATGGGTTTATTCATCAAATTAAGTAGGAAGTGGATCCCCTCTCGGGTCCCACTCCTTACACCTATAGGGACATGGCGCAATAGTTATTTTTAGTTCCCAAAAACTCATGTGAACAATTAATTTCCTTCATTGTGCATCACAAAATTAAAATGGCCACAAGGGTGTATCAAGGTTCCTACCCATCTAAATTTTCATGAAGTTGATGTCATGAATGCAATAAAAGTGAAAGAAAGGAGTACTTGCTGCTTGGATTCCATAAGATGGGAACAAGAATTAGGGTCCCAAAGTTCACACTTTCCATCTTTCATGGCACTACAAAGGACAATGAGATCAATGATACTAATATCAACAAGAATTACGATGAGGAAGGGGTATGCACTCACATGTTCTAATGCCAAGGAGTAAATTAGGGAAAGCACAATACCTATAACCAAGGTGATTTGAAGGACGGGGATGCTTAAAAGACTGTCAATGTATTTTACTATGTTTTCCAACTCAATGGAGATGCAAGATACCTACCAAAAGTGGTTCCTAAAAAGGAACAACAAGTCAAGTCAAGGGGTGACCACCTTAGAAGACTATGGATTAAGTACCCCATAGGGGAGTTAAGGAAGGCGTAATACAGGTTTATTGGAAGTTAAATGAGAAGGGGAGGCTAAATGGAGTGATACACAAGAGGGCATATAATCCTTACTCACTTGAATAATAGGATTAATTCAAATGCCAAACTCCAAAATAAATTTTGACAAGGGTATATGATCAGTGTATTCAACAAGTATGTTTAAAGTACCAAAAGATACAAGTGGAAGAAAATATTTCACCTATACAATTTTATAAGATTAGACAAATGACAAACATATGGGTGAATACATGAGGTTGAAGCTATAAAACTATTCTAGATGCAGAATGTAATCTGACTACTTCAAACATATCTCCTAAGGAAGATCATCTATAGATATGCATGTCATGGTCAATTGGTCATACTTCCAAATACCTCTTTACCTAATACGTTGGAAACAAACCCCACAAATAGAAGAAAACAATGGAAATTTCATCAGCAAACATTGGTATATGCATGTAATAGGGAACTAGGCAATAAAGAGGAAACATAACAAAAACTTTGATATAATGGATACTAATAAAAGGAAGATATAAAATCATCCAAATGGATGTCAATAGAATAATGTGAAAAAATTAATCCTCTCAAAGAAGATAATCAATAAGAATGAGGTTCTTTCCTTTAGCCAATTCTACATCCATAATTAAAGAAATAATGTACGTTAATTGTAACAAAGATTAGCATAATCGAAAAATAAGGAGTAGAACCCATAAATTCCAAACCAGGAGCATGACGACTAAAGCCTCCATGCCAAATAAATGTAGAATTTTGGGAGTGCTAAAACATAAATGCATGAAAGGAGAATTAAAGCTCTTTCCTGGAAGGAGGAATAAAACCCTCTAGTGCCTAAATATTCAACATATAGTAGAGGAATGAAACCCTAGTGCTCAGTCGGAAAATAAAACCCAATAAATAAAAATGTGGTGTATATACTTCTAGATATGACTAGTCAAAATCACACATGAAAAATAGAGTGGGAAAGATCACAAGTTCGGTCCAAAATATATCCAATTACCAAAAGGGATGAGAACATCCATGATATAACAAGTTGGGACAATGGACCCATAAATATAGATTTAACTATTTCGCTGCTTGATGAGAGAGAAATATCAAAGTGGATCTTTCAATATGATTTTCCAAAATAGATACAATTGAAAATAAATTTTGGGTATCATGCCTCATTAAAGTAAATTAGGCTTTCAAGTCAACAAATAGATAAAGAGAGGGGAAATTAGTTGATTTCTCAATATGAATTAAAAATAATCTAAGATACTTGATTCACCACCCTAAATGTAAACCCTAGATCCTCAATATGTCCTCATTCCTCATATTAAACATATAAAGTATTAGGTTTAATTTCTCAATAATTATAAAAATCATAAAATAACTACCAAACTTAGATCAACATGTTGATAATATTTTTCTAATTATGACATATATTTATCCATATTCCACTAATCTCAAAATAATGATATATGTATTTCTTAAAAAATAATGTATTATTGAACAAAAGATTGTGTAAAAAGACTGACTTGTCCTCACATGCTTTCTAAACTCGCAACATGTGCTAAGATGTTAAGTAATAAACATGCAATTAAATATAAACAATTAAATAGATAACACATTGAACAGAGACCAATATAACCAAACAAGACATAACAAAATGAAATTTCACATAGGGTAAAATGGAAAGATGCCACAATAACATTTTCTTCCACAAAAAGAACTCATAAGCTATTCAATGATGTCTTTTGTTTTGATGTAAACTTGGGGAAAGGCAAATTTGTGTTGCAAGAAAGGATCACTTCTAGGTTCTTTGACTCTTGATGGTTCTAGGGACATAAAGTAGAGGTTGTGGGTGATATTAATACTCAGTGTCACCCCTCACCCTGATTCTCAATAAGGAATAAGTTGGGAGGAGTAATGACCGTCCTAAATCGCGCGTCCTAAAAGTGGAGCAGATTTGAAGTAGTTAGACTTTTAAATTTATAACTTGAAACCTTCTAGGCCCCCGCAACTTTGTTTATGGGGTCGAAGTAGATATATGAGGTCGAACACAGGGACAAGGGTGGTAGTGTTGAGAATGCTGAATCGAAACGTTACACTCTGGTAAGGGTAAGGAGATGATAAAATTCCCCAAGGGAACAATAGGATAAGATCGATAAAACAAAAGAAATCTATCTCCAACTGGAGCTACGAGGAAAATTAAGGTTTTAAGCATTTATCAGTTTTTAGGGGTTTTCGTGCAACGGAAACAGAGAGATAACACTAATGCTATAGTAAGGAACGAAGGAGAAAGCTTCGGTAAAACAAGCAGTAGCAGAAACATCGTGTACCCCTCCTCTCGAAGTGGGTATCTCTAACCAAGCATCAAAACCCCTCTCGAGGTTGCTGGACTTAAGTTAGAGTGGAAAGGTTACTAAAGCAACTCCGATCTTGGGCACTCTCGTATTCCAGTATAGGACCAAACACTAGAGCCACAACACCTCTCTCGAGGTTGTTGCAATGGGAAAACACGATTCGGTAGCTAATCAAAATGTGATCCAAGCATACAAGCTAGAGTTTAGATATTAAACATAGCAATCATCCAACAAAAGGTACCAAACATAAAGCATCAGATGATTAAAACTCTTCTAATTCCATTAACATATAAGGGTCTGATTACATTGCATAAGTAAAGGAAGTAAATGACTGAAATAAGGAAAGATAAATGTCGCCTTCTTGATTTAGAAGGTCGACAGATAGCAGCAGACTCTCCAGCCCGATACCGGGCGGGTTCCTAGCCCGATAAGCCTGTGTCGGGCAGCACACCCTCTCGGACGACATGCTTATGAGAGGCAGACGTATCGTGCGGGGTGCCCTTTCCCGATACGATAGTATCGGGTGGCACCCTCTCGGGCGACAAACTGTGACTGGTAATGCGTATCGGGCTTGGTATCATGTCGGGCCAGAGTGTTGCTCTCAGTATCGGGTACTTCTATCGGGCATCCTTGTTGGCTGATATCGGCCTGCAGTGGTGCCCGGGACGACCCTAAGTGAACCATTCCCTCCCTCTCTGGATGGGGAAGTGCTCACCTAGAATCGCCCGACACACCTCTGAGACACGACATGCTACCTCCTGAAGCTTTCCTAAGTTGGCTTTCGAGGGTTCCGACATGTCCCATCGGAGTCCTGTAGCTGCTATTTATAGGCAGTGGTTGGGGGAAGTTATGGTGCTCCAGACGCCACGTGTCCTCCTTCAACTCCATTATTGCGGCTTCAGGGGTGCCCGATACGCGTATCGCCCGGCACAAGGATGTCGGGCTGGGAGCGTGTCGGTCAACGTGATGAGTGGCGTCTGCTGGTGGGTGGCTTGTATCGCACGACACGCTTCGGCATTCGTGGTGAGTTCGGCTCCCTGTCGAGTAAACGGTGTATCGCTCGTCCGCTTCCTCTTATGCGGCACTCTCTCGTCACGCGGCAGTGTATCGTGCTGCCTGTCGGGTAGTGAGCTTATCGGCCGGCTGGTTGGTAGGATGGCCGATGCAGGTGAAACACGTTTGTGGGCCGAGATGGGCCTTTTTGTTGATAAATGAGTTAAAAATTGGGGAAAACTCTGCAAAAGATGATAAAATAGAGTTCATAGCGTGGCCTGGCTTATTTATGTAAAAACATGACAAAAAGGAGAGGAAAATAGTTTAAAAGGGAAGATTTGATAACGAAATAAGGGCCAAAAACATCACAAAAATTGGTGTTATCAACTCCCCCAAATTTAGCCTTTTGATTGTCCTCAATCAATCTTTAAACTTTGTTTTGTGACGCTTCTTGTTGACCAGTATAGTTTCCAGACCATGGGTTTTAACGAGCTTTGAGATGTCTTTACAGAGAATGCAGCCCGACCCCGAACAACAGACTTTATTTTTCCTGCCTTATTTAAGCAAAAAATTTCTCCACAGCTTCGGCGAGACTTGGGTGCATGCTTTCGAAGTTAGCTTTCACACCAAATAGCTTTTTGGGAGCAGAAAATTGTGTGTTGGGTAGGCTAAGGCTTTTTGGGTTTTTCTTGTTTCCCATCGGTCCATCTAGGTATGGGTCCGTTAGCGGGAAAGTGGTCCCTACAGTCCAAGCCAGTTGGCTTTAGAGCAGTGATTTCACATCCTACGTACCACTGCCCCAGATCTACCATGCCTAAAGATGGGTACTTTTGGAGAACAAGTGTGTATATAAATAATTTTTTTTTATTTGGCACAACTGTCATGCTTTTATTCACTCTCATAAGGTTGTTCTCCCTTTTTGGGATTTTTGTTGGGTAAGGGAAAATAAGAGGAATTTTTGTTGCTATTTGGGCAGCTTTTTCCTTCTTCATACATGTCTCTTAGCTGTTGCAAGATTATTTTTCGCAATTTTTGGCATGGAAAGTCGTCGTCTTTTGTCATTTGAGGCTGCATTATCAGAAAGACATGACAAAACTTGAATCTCCTTAGGCACATAGAAGACAAACTGGCAAAAAGTCGTATCAGGTTTTTACTATATAGCATTTTTGTACATACATGTGGGGACAAAATAAGCAAAAATTTTCAAAATTTAAGAAGCAAAATTTTCTTGTATGAGCATGTATATGTATATGTACACATGATATAAGAGAAGAACGAAAGAACAGAAAGGGTGGAGTTGAAGAAAATTGTATACCTCCCTCACTGGTACATGGTACCCCCCAAACTTACTCCACACTCTGTCCCAGAGTTGTGAAATAGATAAGGTAGGGTAATGTTAACTCAGTGAGGGTTAGCTGGTGAGCGTTCCTATGCCAGATAGAATCTCCCACACATATTCTCCTCATTTGCTGTGGTAGTCGATGTGGTGGAGTTGGTCAGGCATCTCTTCATTTGATATCCATTCCAGGACGAAGATGTCGCAGTCGTTGGATGGGGGAATTTGTTGCAGACTGCGGTGGCAGAACTGAAGCTCGTGCCATTTTCTTACTGCCGTCTCTAGGAATGGTTGTATCTGCGCTGCCACCTCGTCGTAGTATTTTTGTATTAAGTGCTTTAGGGATGTCAACGCTATTGATGTACACTGCACTGGATGATCTTTGTTGTTATCCGAGCTGCTGTAGAAGATTCCTGCTCGTTGGTGAGTGTACATCGTCAAGAGCATCCAGTGGTTGTAATGTAGGATGGGTAGGAAGATTGTGCGTGGAACCCTGTGCTCCAACTCTGCCAGGAATGATTGCTTTGCTCCTATTTCATCAGTGAGGAAGATGTCGTTGAACAGCATTGGATGAGCTATGTATGTGTGTTTGAACTTTAGCTTTAGTGTTTGGATGTAGGCGGCCACCACAGATACCGCCAAGCATCCTCCATCTTTTACCATGTCCCTTAAGTCATCAACTGGGACTATGACATTGCCTGCCTTGTAGATGACATCTGTCGGGGTAGAATCAGCCAACTTCAGAAGGATTTCATTGACCTGCTCCTACGTGAGTGTAGCACACGAGAAGCGGTCAAAATTGTTGATCAGTCCTTCTAGAGTTTTGGGGAAAGCATGGTCTTCAAATCTGTGCACTTCCCTCAGGATCTCCAACTGCTTGCCTACCTCGTAGGTGTTAGTTTCCATCTCATCTTCTTTCTCTAGAGTGTTGCTGGGTTGTGAATATTCGTCTTCTTGATCGCTGTCCAGCAGCCTCTCTGATACCCCTACGTCTTGGAAATAGCGCCCATCTTTGATCAGCAGTAGGGCGTATATGCTCTTGAGGTGGTAAAAGTTTTGGCCCTGGAGGTGCCTCATGTATTCAAATATGTTGAGCAGCTCCATGGCCCGCAGGATGATAAAGGCGTTGTTTCCGCTTCCCTCTTCTGATTGGACAGGGAAGTCTTGGATAGAAAAGAAGTTCCAAACGTTGTTGTGATGTTTGACTCCTTACTTGATAGCTCATAGAAGATGCAGCGGTAGAAGCCTCAGATGTTTGTCCTCCGGGCGACTAAAAAAAGCCCGGAGCGTGGCACCTCGTTGTTGCTGCAGCTGAGCAGCTGGACGTCATGGTTCCTGAGGTATGCCACGCAGAGGAACCATATGTTGCGGTGTTTGTACGGAGCCAACACCATGTTCGTGTTATGCTCTTCGATGTGTTGCAGCATGTTGACCACCGCAATGGAGTCTGGTACTCCCATCATCAACCTTCTTGCCAAGGTCGAGGTGGCATTGTATACTATTTTCCGACCTGTCCCGGTGCTGATATTTTCTATTATTGCACCTTCTAGGACCCAGAACAGCTTCTTGTTGACGACGGCTGGTGAGATGAACATGCTTTTGAGTGCTGCCCGTCGTACAGAGAAGTAGCCGTCACTCCAAACGACGTCTTCTTCATCTGCATGTGACCTTAAGACCTTGTTCAACAATTTCTGGTCCCTGATCGTCAGGTAGTCGATGACCCTTCTGTCGAAGTCGGTCATCTCGAAAGAAGGCAACTCTGATGGCACAAAGAATTCATCTGCCGCCGAGCATCTTCCTCTGGGGGTGCCTTTCATTGGCGGCACAGATGTCTCCCCCCTCTCCCTCTGATTCATCAGAAGAATCTCCCCTGACGCTGATGTTTTCATTATCATCTTTAACTTCATCCAGGGGGACTGAGGGAGCTGTTTCTTCCAGACTGTGGGAGCTCTCCTGTCCTGTTGGAGCTCCGTTGGCCGATCCTTCTGGCGTCCCTTCCTCGCGCGTTGGGGATGGCCCGCTGGAGGAGGAAGAGGACGATGATCTTGAGGAGGCTGCTGACGAGGAAGGTTGAGAGCCTGATCCATGAGGCGACGGAGACCTTCTCGGCTGCCTTGGGCGCAGATGGTCGTATCCCCTATTCAGCCTCTCCTTGATCACGTCAAGGCACTGGAGGGCCTACTGAAGCATGGTGTTGAGTGCCTCTAGTTGGCCGGGAAGGCCAACTAGAGTCAGCAGCTCCCATTCTTGGCTATTCAGTCTCTGCTGGAAAGATGAAAACTTGCGGGTTAGAGAAGTAAATGTAGTCGATTGGCTTTCTGTTACCTCCCGTAAGTGGTCGAGTTCATGCCCCAGCATTTTCCCGAGCGACAGAGGGGCTCCTGTAGGTCTCCCTCCCGTCCTCACGATACTTCTTTTGCGTGAGGGTCTACCCGACGAGGTAGAACTGATCTCAATCGTCCGCAAGGTAGATGCTGCTGGGCAAGGTGTGGGCACCCTTGCGGCCATCATTGCCTCATCTTCTTGTCGTGGTGGAGATGGTCATGGTGTGGGTGGATGCTGCTCCACCTCTACGTTGTCAGTGATATCTTCAGCAGCTACTATAGGGGACACTGGCGGTGGTGTCGGTTAGTTGTGCAGCTCCGAGCTCCATCTCAAAGATCTCGGCAAAACCTCATTACTGGCGTCCGATTGTGCTCTTTCTTCTGCCTCTAAAGGCATCACAGAAGCTTCGGGAGTTGTGGCTGTCTCTCTTACGACAGCTCCCTCCAGGGCTTGTACTGTTGTCTCTACCCCTGTTGTCTCGGCAACCTCGACGATTGTCGGTTCCTCTTCAGCCACGGCAGGTGTTGTCGGGATCGTGGATGGTATAGCAGGAGTGACAACAGCTCTATCAACTATTGTTGTCAGTGGCTATGCAGTGGCAGCTGGCTCGACAGGTGTTGTTGAAGTTTTGTCCTGCCTTGGTTTGAGGAGAATTGATTCTCCTCTCACAGCTGCCCTTTCTTGAATTCTAGTGGTGGTGGCGTAAGTTTCTCCTACTGCCATAGCTTCGATTTCTGCTGTGGTGAATACCGGCATCGTAGGCGGCACAATGGGGGAGTGGAAGGAGGGTGCTTGTCCTTGCGAACTTGTAGAAGTAGCATCCCCCCTCCTTCTTTATAATGCTGGCCCTCATTAGGTACTTGAGGTCGATCAACTCGTTGCCCCTTGTCCTCGAAAGACTGTGCGGCTCCCGTGGGTACCCAAGTCCAGCCGCGATCAGGTTGACGATGCCACCCATGCAGTATTCCTTGGTGGCATCCTTTATTGGGTGCATCCTGTTCAGCAGAAACCACCCCAGGTTGATCACTCTGCCCTCCCTCATGTGCCACATGATGTGGAGTTCTTCGGTGTAAATATTGTTGGACTCGTTCTTGCTGAATAGCAGGCACGCCACCAACTTGTGCACTATTCTCCAGAAACATGAGTGCACCGCCGCCACCTTGCTTCCCGGCTTGAACGATGACTCACCGATCAGCCTTTTCCAGAGCTCCACGGGGTTGAACCTGTCTCCTTCGGTGATCCTTTCACCGTTATTCATCAGCTTCCTCTCCTCCTCGCTGGAAGAGAAGATCTTGTTGAGAAGCTTTTCGGAGATGGCGTGCTCCGAGTTGTACAACCACCCTTGCAGTCTGTCTGCTCTATCATATTCTTCAACCTCCTCAACAGTATTCTTCACCCGGCGGAGATACGACATGAACTCCCTTGTGAGTTTGGTGTAGGAGGCGGAACGGCTGAGGCAGATCTTCCTCAATCCTGCCGCGGCGAGGACATTCTCCAGTCTTGCAAAAATCCCCAATTGAATGAAGGATGACTGGTGGCAGAATCTGCTCGGCCTGTAAAGTTTAGTCGCCAATTTTGTATACCGACATCCATGCTCGTCATCTCTTGGCACAAACCGTCTTGGTGTGTGATCCATGGGTTCTGCCGCTGCGGTTGGAGCTGTGGTTGGAGTCGTCACTTCTCCTGTCCTTGTTCTTTTTTCAGCAGTTGATGGCCCAGCCGCCTCGGGATTTGGGCATTTCTGCCCGACCGTTGTTGCTTCAGCTTTGGGTTCAGTGTTGATTCTTCTACCATGTTTGTCAACTCGAATGACGGTTTTCTTTGTACGGGCCATTTCTGTTAGCATTAAACAAATTCATTAATCAATTGAATGTTAAAATTGATTACAAGATAAAGATTCGGCCCGATACAAAAACTACCCGACACCACCATATCGGGTCTTAATCAAAGGGTGAAATGATGCTCGCCCAATACGCTTGTGTCGGGCGATACGAAGACTTCAGAATAAAATCTAGATGAAAAACTTAAAAACAAAGCGAGGGAAAAAGCAGTTGATGGGTAAAACATCATTGGCCTAAGGTTAAGCTCCTGGCCTCAGATAGTGTTACTCATCAAGGTCCATAAAACAGAGCGGTGGCCCATAAAATAGAAGAGTCAGCGCACGTGGCGCATGTGATGACTCGGGCCTTATTACAGTCCAAATGTTCATAATGTTTGTTTTGCAAGAAAGTAAATAACTTCCTATTCTAGGAAAAATAAAAGCTCGGGTTGCCTCCCGAGGAGCGCTATAGTTTGCGTCACCAGCTCAACAAGTCTAGGTTCTTCACTTCCGCTTTCAGCAACATCCAAATCTTGCAAGTCGATCTCTGTCCTTCCTGATCACAGTCTTGCCCTTTTGGCGATTTCGGTGTTAGAGGGTATTTTTCCTGAGGGATTCTTTATCAATTCGGCAATCTGAGCTGATTGCTGATCAATTTGGCATTGATGTGTCTGCATGTCTGCCATCTGGACCTGCATTGAATTCAAGACTCCCAAATTTGAAAGTGCACTTTGCGCCAGTTGGTGATTAATTGTATCTTGTCTCTTTACAAAATCAAATAACTGTCCAACCAAGTCTGGTTGGTTTGAAACCTTGTCTTGTCCCTGCTCTTTGGCTTGACTTTGTCCTTGACTGGTGTTCGTCGCTTGGTGACCTTGATACTTGCCTTGTCCTTGGAAATTTCCTTTGTTCGACTGGAAGGAAGTGGTCCTGGTGAATTGACTCTGTCCTCCTCTTTTCTCGAAAGCTTGAGGTGGCTTGGAGGAGTTATGCAGCTGATGGGAGTTTTCTGCCGCATCTTTGTTGCCATAACTGAAGCCAGGATGATCTGGCCTTTTGAAATTAACAAATGAGACATTCTCAGTCTCCTCAACCTCAGATTCAGTTTCACTTGATTCGTCGGGTCGGGTGTAGATACAGTTATCTACCCAGTGTCCACCCTCTCCACAGGTGACACACTTCATGACCTTCTCGATTTTCTTCTTTCCCTTCCCACCTGATTCTTTTAGCTGCTTTACATCAGTTGCTATCCTCTGGATCTGAGAGGTGATAGTCTCCAGAGCCTTGGATTCAAAAAAAGGTCCTTTACTAGCCTTCTTAGCTTGTCCCCTATCAGATCTATCATAGTCAGTGTCAGCCTGCAGCTCAACCATGTTCTTGATTATCTTCTCGGACCTGCTCAGCTTCTTCCCCAGAAAGTCACTTCCTACTGCTGCATTCAGTGAAACCCTTTCCTCAGGGGTTAGACCGTTGTATAAGGTAGCTAACAGGAAACCTTTCTTATAGTTGTGGTGAGGGCAGTCCCTCTGATATTCCTGATATCGCTCCCAGGCATCATGGAGATTCTTGTTTGGCTTTTGCATGAAGGATGTAATCCTCTATCTATTTCGGACGGTTTTCTCAGTAGGATAGAACTTGTTTACAAAGGCATCCGTCAGTGCATTCCATCCGTTCAGAGCTTAGTGGGGCAGCCCCTGATACCATGATAGAGCCTTATCTTCCAAAGAAAAGATGAAGCCCTTGCAATATATTACCTCCTGGGGCACTCCCCGCATCTTGATGGTGTCGCAGATGTTCCTAAAAGCATCCAAGTGGTGATAGGGATTGTCATTCTTAGAACTCCCTCTAAAGCTTTTGTTCTGAATCATGGAGATGACTGATGGCTTGAGCTCGAAGTTGGTGGCGTTGAATCGCGGAATGATGTCAGGGCATCCGGAATTGTTAGCCTTTGTGGAAGCTAACTCCCTTAGAGTCTTTTCTTCTTCATCTGAATCGTCACTGTCGCTGCCTCCCTGGTGCTGTTCTTGATTATTTTGGTTCCTCCTGTGCCTCTGGTGATGACGACGTCCATCACGGCGATGGTCGTCCTCGAACCGCTCCATTTCTAGATCTTTAGGCTCATCGTTGTTGTCATAGTGGTCGTTCTCTTCAGGCGGAGGCGAGTGAGGTCTAACTCTCCCTTGGCGTTCACCTTCTGAATGAGGTTGTTCAACACGAGTCAGCATGTTTGATGGTGTCGGCGCTCAGTTGAGCAGAATGCCTTCCTTCTGAGTAGCTAAATAGAATGAACAATCAAGTTATAAAATCTATTATTAATAATAAGAATCACTCATTTCAAGTTAAAATATGAAAAAGGAAAAAGAGAGTGTTGTCAAGCTCATTTCTAAGCTTGAGGCACTGGAGCGTAGTTAGTGGATTCAGGTTTGTCAACAGTACTGTTTTGCCTTGTCCCCGACAACGGCGCCAAAAAGTTGACAGACCTAAATCGCGCGTCCTAAAAGTGGAGCGGATTTGAAGTAGTCAGACTTTTAAATTTATAACCCGAAACCTTCTAGGCCCCCGCAACTTTGTTTACGGGGTCGAAGTAGATATACGGGGTCGAACACAGGGACAAGGGTGGTAGTGTTGAGAATGTAGAATCTACACATTATACTTTGGTAAGGGTAAGGATATGATGAAATTCCCCAAGGGAACAACAGGATAAGATCGATAAAACAAAAGAAATCTATCTCCAACTGGAGCTACGAGGAAAATTAAGGTTTTAAGCATTTATCAGTTTTTAGGGGTTTTCGTGCAATAGAAACAGAGAGATAACACTAATGCTATAGTAAGGAACGAAGGAGAAAGCTTCGGTAAAACAAGAAGTAGCAGAATCATCTTGTACCCCTCCTCTCAAAGCGGGTACCTCTAACCAAGCATCAACACCCCTCTCAAGGTTGCTGGACTTAAGTTAGAGTGGAAAGGTTACTAAAGAAACTCCGATCTTGGGCACTCTCATACTCTAGTATCGGACTAAACACTAGAGCCACAACACCTCTCTCGAGGCTGTTGCAAGGGGAAAACATGATTCGGTAGCTAATCGAAACGCGATCCAAGCGTACAAGCTAGAGTTCAGATGTTAAACATAGCAATCATTCAACAAAAGGTACCAAACATAAAGCAGCAGATAATTAAAATTCTTCTAATTCCATTAACATATAAGGGTCTGATTACATTGCATAAGTAAAGGAAGTAAATGACTGAAATAAGGAAAGATAAATGATGCCTTCTTGATTTAGAAGGTCGACAGACAGCAGCAGACTCTCCAGCCTGATACCGGGTGGGTGCCTTGCCCGATACGCCCGTGTCGGGCGGCACGCTTATGAAGGGAAGACGTATCGTGCGGGGTGCCCTTGCCCAATACGATAGTGTCGAACGGCACCCTCTCGGGCGACACGCCGTGACTGGTAATGTGTATCGGGCTTGGTATAGTGTCGGGCCATAGTGTTGCTCTCAGTATCGAGTACTTCTATCGGGCGTCCTTGTTGGCCGATATCGGCCTACAGTGGTGCCCGGGACGACCCTAAGTGAACCATTCCCTCACTCTCGGGATGGGGAAGTGCTCACCTAGAATTTCCTGGCACACCTCTGAGGCACAACACGCTAGCTCCTAAATCTTTCCTAAGTTGTCTTTCGAGGGTTCCGACATGTCCCATCGGAGTCCTATTGCTGCTATTTATAGGCAGTGGTTGGGGGAAGTTATGGTGCTCCAGACGCCACGTGTCCTCCTTCAGCTCCATTATTGCAGCTTCAGGGGTGCCCGATACGCGTATCGCCCGGCACAAGGATGTCGGGCTGGGAGCGTGTCGGTCAACGTGACGAGTGGCACCTGCCGGTGGGTGGCTTGTATCGCGCGACACGCTTCGGGAGTCGTGGCGAGTTCGGCTCCCTGTTGGGTAAACGGCGTATCACTCATCCGCTTCCTCTTGCGTGGCACCCTCTCGTCACGCGGCAGTGTATCGTGCTTCCTGTCAAGCAGTGAGTATATCGGCCGGCTGGTTGGTAGGAAGGTCGATGCAGGTGAAACACGTTTGTGGGTCGGGACGGGCCTGTTTGTTGATAAATGAGTTAAAAATCAGGGAAAACTCTGCAAATGATGATAAAATGGAGTTAATAGCGTGGCGTGGCTTATTTATGTAAAAACGTGACAAAAAGGAGAGGAAAACAGTTTAAAAGGGCAGATTTGATAACGAAATAAGGGCCAAAAACATCACAAAATTTGGTGTTATCAACTACAAAGGCATAATTTAAAATGACTAGCAGGTTGACTATATGGTAGCAGAATATAACAAATAGTGCAACAAATTGGTTAAAATAGAGTTCAAATCCATGAATTTACAAGTTTGTTTGTAGCACAACATCAAAATAGGTAAAAGAGGGGAAGCCTGCCACCCAAGTCATTGATGGCATACAAGCTTTACATTCTCAATGAACATCCAAGGAGGATTTCTCGACTCTCAATTGTCCTTGTGAGGGTCTGGAACTGACCAAGAATGGTCGGGTCACAAGAAATGTGAACATACCTGGGGAACAATCCATGGAGGATGAAAATGATAAAGTAAGTGGTGATATGGATTCCTAAAGCTTTTCTAGAGGTCGGGGATTCATTCCTTATATGTTCTAGAATCTATGACGATGACGAGGCTCATTGGTGATGAACACATAAATAGATAGAGAGAGGGTTCTATACATCGATATGAGATGGTCAAACCTAGGGTTGAAGGATTCAGGTAGATGTAGGAATAGTTTAGGGAGAGTAAATTGGAGGGAAACAATGAAGGGAAGGTATAGAGAAATTAAAGAGAGAACTAATGCAATGTCCCTTTTGACATAGGAAGGCATCAAGAATTGGGAGATAATTTCTTTGTAGTTGTATGGAACAAGGTAAGCCTTGTCCGTCTTAGAAATGGCTGAAAAGGAAGCAATGGGAGAGAGTGTTGAAAGCAAAAAATCATGCACAACTTTAGGGAATCCTTCAACTAAAAGCATATAATCATTATGTTTAGGATTTTATCTTATCCTTTATTTCTTATATTAGTTTATCTATCTAAGATTATCCAATTGATATGAAACTTGATACTTTGACTAATTTGAGTTTTAGGAATCCAATTTTATTATTAGGGATCATCCACCTATTCAAAATATTTTTTAAGTATAGTGGTATTATTTCCATATTTATATTCTATTAATATTCTTTTCTAGATATTGGTTGGTTTTGAGTTTATCTATAAAAAAAAAATCCCTTTAAGGTGATTTTTATTTATTGACATTAATTTATTTCAATTTTAATTTTTAGGAATTTAGTGTCATTTTAATCCAATTAAGTGCAAACCAAGTCTCTAGTTATATATCATTCATTTTTTTGAATATTAATATAATACCACCATTCTTATTTAAATTTACATGCTTAAACTTATTTTAGGAATTGTTATACCCATTCTATGAAATATTCATTTGAATAAATTTATGCATTATCGTTATCTAGATATATATATATATATAACATTTTGTAAGTTATTTTTTTTACTATTATCTTCTCAGGACACAGTTTTCTCTACCCTAATTACATGTTTTCTCATTATTTACTTAACCTACCCTTTTGTTTCATTTTTTCTATAAATATAATTTGTTCCCTTCTACACCTATTAATGTATTGTCCATCATGTTCACTGGTATGGATAAGTTCAATCTCATCATGGTCATTATTAAACCTATTAATTGGATTGGTCATATCTCTGAGGGTTGTGAAACACACACACACACACACACAGATATATATATATATATATATATATATATAACAACTATTGATTAGATATGTTTCTTCTATTAAGATATTGATCTTCAAACTATTTTACACTTCATTAGTGCATTTATCAAACCAAGTGTAACAAATCTCTAAAGTAAATGGGTTAGACTTTCATATGCAAAATGTCCAATTATATATACCCATTAGTGATATCCATCTAAGCACTACTCTTATTATCATCCTATTTAGGTCCAATAGGGTATAATGTGTTTGGGGTTTTCTCTTGAATTAAACCGAAAGGCATCCAAACCATGTCATTGGGTTTAGGAGATTATGGCATCAATGTTTTTCTATGTTATATATGCTCACCTTGATTGTTCCCAATCATCATCTTGAGGTAGATAACAACCTCATTCTTGAACAAAGTTACCATATCATAAAAATTTAGACAAGATAATGTATAGGTTTGAGACATATGAAGGCCTATAGACTCTTTGAGTTGACCAAAGAACAAAGATCAGGGGGGATTGCATAAACCTAAATCTTGATGGAGATATTATACCATGTTTTGGATTGATCTGATCAGTTAGAACTCTTGATGGTAACAAGATCATTACAATGATATTTGATGATATATGAGGGAGATATACGAGAAAGTATATTGACATAATTTTCCCTTTCCCATATGGTTTCCTACTCAAGGTAAAAGACAAGTTACAATCCTTGGATGGATATCCAACATCTCAAAATAGTGTTCATATCTTATTAAAGTGAGTTAAGAGGTGTTTCACATGACTATATGAAAGATAAATTCTAGTAACCACATCATTCATAGGGCTTGAAATTGTGGAGACATTATGCTCTATAATCCATTTAACTCACTGCATATTATGTAATAAGGTAAAATTAGTCATTTGACATAATTGGAACATGTAGAAACAGAATATACTAGGATTCATATGTTTTGGGAGTATTTATTGGGTCATATATAAAGGTTCCTTATCATTATTTGCTTATATATCATCCTATCAAATATATCTAATAAATATTTCATAATTAGATCCTAACAATGATTATCTAGACAAGGTAAAAGTTATGTGAACTAAATTCATTTAACTAGTCATGTTATAAGACTTTCACCTAAGTGTTTATTAAACCCCATTCAAACTAATAAGGTATAACTAGTTGAAAACGGGTATACTGACCTAAATGAACTGTTTACTTATCACCCATATAGTTTTTTTAGGCTTATTCCCACCAATAAGGTACATCTCAACACACAATATTCGATCCATAAAATGTTTGTCCTAGTAATTCATGTGTCATATTGGGAAAATTAATATGCAATACACTTTATGAAAAGTAAGTTACCTATTTGGTCATATATATAAACACTATGTTTAAGACCACATACTTTAACAAGTCAAGATCTAACTGATGTGTATTAAACTAGTACCATAAGCATTTCACAATGTTTATATAAGTCAGTAAAAATTAGGACCCAATATGTATACATGGTTATGCGTTCTTACTCACTACACTAGTAGGGTTATTATGATCTATATGGTACTCATGGCATACCCCATTAAAGGGGTTCTCATCATTTCACATACATCATTTATTAGTCAATATCCCATCTCAAAATTGGGTTTTGACCACTCTTGAAACTTAGTTATTCATGTATCCTCATAGACACCACATTGATCTAGCTTGGTTGCATCTCAACTTCTTGATTTGCCATCATATTAGATATTGCAACGTATGTACATATGTCAGGATTAGATTAGGATCTAATTTTTGGTCTATCTCAATGCTAATATGCATAATGCAATTGTGAATTGTGTATTAAAATATGTGGATCCAAGTCCATTCACAGTTTGTTGTATCCAATACATGGATAGGGTCCCATGATACTAGGCTTTGGATCAACACCTAAATAATCATATTAGCTATATTGGAGGTACCATAATAGTATTACTATACATTTGGGTTGTATAAGTTAATCATTATTATCTAAGACCATTCTCACTTAACCTAGGGGTTTAGGGTTTCACTACTAAGTATACTGAGATTTATGACCCATGAACGACAACCATAACTCACAATAGATAATGATCTCGCATGAGTTAGTTTGTTCTAATCCAACATCATACTTGACTTGGGACATTATAACATAGTATTCTTATCATTCACTAGCTCATGTTCAGGTCATGTATCTAATGTCCCATGGATTCGAGCCTATCATTCATAGGACATTTCATATGTATATTATACCATATCTACAAACATGCATGAATGAGTGAAAATGCTTTTATTAATCAAATTTAAAGTACATAATACTCTTATAACAACATCTAGTGATTGGATGTGGGTATATCATAGTTCTCCTACTAACACTAAAACCAAATACTCATGCATCTTACACAAAGTAAACATGACTCATGCATCTGTAGTAACAACGCCTTAGAAAAGGAGTCAACAATTTTGATCTCGATTGGTACCATGTAGATCATTGCATCTCCCACTAAATGATCTCTAGTGGGAGATGGAGATGCTAAATAATATTTTTGGAAAACTGATACAATCTAGGTTCCTTATCTTGCACGATAGCCCCATTTTGGTCATGATATATCTCTATTGTGCTAACAATGATAGGAACATCTCCGCTTTCATAAACCTAGTTCCCAATGTTATAATTTCCTTTACAGTAACTAATGTGGAACCATATTAGGAATCAATTTTAGAATGATCCACCATCTCTTACTTGGAATTCTTCCAACTAATTATACCACTATGGAGGTAAAACATTAAACAAGATTGTGATCAATAATTTTCCTTTTCAATTTCCAACCCCACATTATTTTAACCCTTTACAACCCATTCCTCCTCATGGCCATATATTAAAAATACATCCTTAGTTATTCTCAAGTACATCAGGGTGTTCTTGAATGTATTCTATTGATATTCACCCAAATATTCATGACATATTCTTGTTTTCTCAAGGCATATGAGACGTCATGATGTGTACATAACATTTCATACATGACATACCCAGTTTATAAAGCACATAGAATCATACTCATGTATTTCCACCATTCCAAATATCTGGGACAATCATCCAGAGAAATTTGTATGCCATGATACATGGGTAAGTAACCTTTCTTATACTATTGCATGTTAAACTTTTTCAACACCTTATCAATGAATGTACTTATACTCAATTCAATATCCCTTCTAGATCTATCTCTATAGATACTGAAACTTAAAAATAAGTGTTTGTCTTTGTCTTTCATTCAAAAATTATTTATCAACCACATATTGATCTTTCTTGGAGTCAAAACTTTATTTCCCATCAAAAGAAAATAATCCACATATAATATTAAGAAGGCTATAATGTTCTCGCTAACTTTCATTTAAACACAAAGTTAATAATCACTCATCATGATACCATTTCCTTTGGCCAACACATAAAAGTGAAGATACCATTCCTTATGTGCTACCTTTAATCTATAAATTAACCTTTGTAGTTTATATGACTTTCAACACCACATAAAGACTCGAAACCTTTGGTTTGTGTCATGCACACATTCTTGAGAAGATTAACATCATGGAAAGTTATTTTGACATCCAAATTCAAGAATTTCATAGTCATGATAAGCTATAACCAAAAATCATGATCTAGATGCTTGGCCATATCACCAGTGAGAAAATTTCATCATAGTCAACACTGTGAACTTGTCTTAAACCTTTCACAACCAATCACCAATTGTAGGTTATGACATCTCTATCCATTGTAATCTTCTTCTTGAAGACCCTCTTGCACCGAATGGATTTTAACCCTTGAGATGATTCCACAAAGGTCCAAAAGTTCTTGGAATTCATGGACCCATTTCAGATCTCATGACCATAAGAAATTTACCAAATTTTAGTCTCTCTATAGATTCATTGTAAATGGTTGGATCATCTTGACCCATGACAAAAACCACATCAAGTTAAGTCTCAAGAAATACATATATCTTTAGATAATAGAAAATGCTACTATATCTAAGAGGTCCATATGATCCTTTAGGGGGAGGCTATGCCACAAAAATTTGTGGTACCTCCATATTTGAAAGACTCTAGAGGGGGTAAATATATTCTAAGGAAACTTTTTCCAATATTAAACACAAAAATAGTTAATTACAACTTACTTTAAAGAATGCTGAAATATAAAGTAAGTTAATGGACAAAAGAGGAAACCACAAGAAATTTAGTGGAAAAAAGAGTCATCCACAAGAACACAGAGATTGAGAGTGGTTCCTTCAAATGGCATCAGTCCACTACCTAGTTGTTTCTAACCAGGATTTCCAAATCATATATTTTATTCCTTTTCTATATTGATGCATAATACATAAATTTGAACAATGCCTTTTGAGGAGCAAGGAAAATCCTCCTTTTTAGCTCAAGGAGAACTACCACCTTATTTGACGGGTCGTCAGAAGGTCACCCATTTCACCTCTTCTTTAATGAACATGGAGGAGCACCAATCTCACCTCTTCTTTGACGGCTATGGATGAGCATTGCTTGAGAAGACTCCTTCTCACAAGCTCCAGGATAGTCTTCACTCCAAGAAATAGTCTAAAAGAAATACAAAAATGTAGAATGAGATTGGAGAAAGAAAATTACAATGATCTTCACAAGATATACAATTAGCACTAATGGACAGGTGATGATGATCCAATCCACAAGATTTAGGCAAGGCTATTTTAGGTGGAGAAGGACACTAGTATTGAGCTAAGGGTTAACTCAAGAGAATTTGAAATGATGAGAAAGTGATACATCAAGATATGATAGTTATCACATTCAGCACCCCAGGGTTTATATACCTTGATATACTCCAAATCCAATGTAATTGAGTAAGAAACATATGAAGTGTGTTATGCAACTATTATAATGAAATGTAACGAGTTGTTGCACTTTGATGAGTGTTAATTAATGTACCTTGAGAATGGGGTTAAGCCCAAATGATGAGTATGATATAGTCATACCTTGATGAGGATGAGAAATGAACTCATACCTTGAGTTGATGATCATTAATGCTATATGATGAAAGTAATGTTCTGGAATAATCAAATATGATATCCTTGAATGCCCCAGAGGCTTGGAATAATGAATTAAGGGTTGGACAAATAATGTGATCATGAAATCCTAATTAATGAGAAATGGGAAACCCTAACCCTGGTAAGGGAATGGTGGTGTTACCCTTGAATAATGATGTTATATATTGTTTTGCATGGTGCTGATATGAAATTGATGTATTATCATCTATACTAACCATGCAGGTATGATGTGAAGATGAACATAGCCAGGTATGAGCTATGCCATTTTATGTATTGAAATTGTTTATTGGGCCTTATGTGCCATGCTATACCTTATTGCCTAGTATGAGGTAATAAGAGAAGTAATGGGCCTTAAGTGCTATGAGAGATGCTTATGTAACAAGCATCATATTTACCTTGGTCAGATGACCTGAAGGTGATAGTTACCTGAAAAAGTGGTAATAATGCTCAATGATGAGTTAAGGGTTTGAATACCCATAACCATATGATTATGGTGATGAGAATGTGAAGGGATGAGAATTCCCAGTTTTGAAATGAGGGACTGAGATCCCAAGGTCTTTGAAATACTGATAAGTATCTGATGAAAGTAGTACATGTCTCTTTATAGCATTATTGTAATAAGTCTTGTTTGAGAAACTGCCTGATGCTAAAAGAATATGAAAATGAACTTAATTAATCAAGTGAAATCTTTTCATGTAGAAGCCCTGACCATAGATCCATCATCGTCAGGAACAGGTGATGGTGAAACGGGTGCTCCGCGGCAAAACCCAGAACGCATATTTTTGAATATGTGGGGGTAATTGGGAAAATATATCCTTATGCCCCATAGGAATGGCTACGGGCTATGTCCTATGTACGGGATTGGTTACAGACCATACCCCAATAAGAGTATGGCTACGGGCCATAACTCCACAATATAATACCAGGCATTGGCTACGGGCCATATCCTAAAAAGAGTATATGCTACAGGCTATAACTCTAATAGCGATGTTGCCAGTATACCCTGGAAAGCTATCTAGCAGAGACACAAGATGTCCTGCATGTTATCTCGCAATGACTGAGAAAGTTGATGTCATGGGAATCCTACTCTTCGATTGAACTATGTATGGTACCGATTTTGACTTCGCAGTGGTCGGTTGGAGTATGAGCAGTATACCTCATCTCCTCAGGGCATAAGTGTGTTTGTAAAATGAGATCAACCGTATATCATGTTTGTTTAAGGATTGAATACGGAAATTCATTGGTTGATGTTACATTTCTATTATGTATATGTAGCTCATTGATGTTATTCATATCTGTTGTATTCATTACAAGTAGATGGATGAACTATGAGTCTACCAAGAGTAGATGCAAGATTATCCTTGAAAAAGGAGATTACTTCACTTTATTCATACAAGTGACTTACCTGTTGTTTATTTAATAGATAAATCCTTCTTCTCAATTTATTTTAATAAGCTGCTATAACAATGTTTTGGCGGAGAGTTATATCTCTCACTGGGGCAATTTACAATTGTCTCACCCCCGTGAGATCCAACTTTTTAGGTGGACGCGGAAAAAGAAGCAGAATCTCATTGCAGGGAATAGATAGTAGCAGTGACAGTAAGGATAACAGTAATATATCAGGTGGAGATACTGCCTATCAAGTTATGTAGTTAGAAAGTCCTATGTGTTGTCTCTGTACTCTTAGGTCCTCGGAGTTTTTAGTCAGTGTTTTATGAATCAATCCGAGGTTTTGGCTTGATGCCTCGAGATTTGTATACTGTCTGTATATAATGTTTATAAGGCAGTTGATGATGTAGTCTCTGAAAAGAGATGGTACAAGTTATGTACGTTTGAACCAAAATGTAAATGTTATACAATGGTTCTTGATGGGAAAGATTCCCTATGTATGGATCTCTTTGCAAAAAGTTTTAATTTTTAGTGATTTTCAGTAATCTGCTGCAAATAATTCACTTCCGCTTAAGTTAATCTTGTTTTTGTGAGTTGGATGCCATAGGTATTCTCATCCCTTATCATATCATAATCATGATTATGAAACATGGGTGTCTAAACCCTTAGTTCATCAAAACACTTGTTACCACTTTATCAGGTAACCTAATGCTTTCAGGTTATTTAATCATTGTAAACATATTAATTATAGTGCAAGTATTTCACATGGCACTTAAAGACCAATAATATCTTTTGTGACCTCTCACTAGGCAACACAACATATTATGGCTTACAAGGCCCATAAAGCAATTTCAATAATAAAACCTCATAGCTCATACCTGTCTATGTCCACCGTCTCATGAAACCTGCATAATTAGTGCACATGATAACAATTATATCAATTACAAATCAACACTATGCATTGTAAGAGTAACATCATTATTTCCTCCCTTGAGTTAGGATTTCCCAATTTATGTCAATTAGGAATGCTATATCTCATTACCCAGATTTGGGTCATGATTTATCATCATATTGCCCAAAATTAGGGTTTCATACATTACAACCCAAGATTAGGGCTCCACATATCTTTATCCTATATCCGTATAGGATTTCATATCAAAGTGTCACATATCAGCACATAGCACTACCTTGAATCAAGTTTTACATCACATCATTGTATTAAGGTTTCATTTTGACCTTACCCTTGTCTAGGGTTCCACATGACATCACCCTCACTTTAGGGTTTCATATGGCTTCACCCTTGATTAGGGTTTCTCATAACATCATTCTCAATTAGGGTTTACTATTCACATTCAATCAGGGTTTATTATTGAAATACCATGAATTAGGGTTTCTCATGTCATTACCCTAAATTAGGGTCATACCATTACCATAGATTAGGGGTTCACCTATCATTGCCCTCAATTAGGGTTAGGGTTCATCAACCTTCCTAATTAGGGTTCATGATCTCTTTATCAAGGATCATACCCTAATTACACATTCATTCATGTTGGAAGTGTTGAGACTTAATCACTACATAATTATCTTTCATGTAGAAAGTCCTCTCTCTCTCATCTTCTATAAGATGATATTTACTTCAGACCTGATTAGATTGGGTTAACTCAACTTGATTGGAGAGCTGACACATGTATTGTGTCATTACTTCTATACTCATCAAAGATTAATCATTCAAAAGGTACTAATCCCCCAATCTTATTAAGAGTGCAATTATCATAATCATCCTTGAATTACATCGTGTAATGATCAATTAATCAATTGACCAGCTTAATTGTCCATACGGTTTTGGTTAATTACTTCCAAACGGTCTTGGTCACTTAGACCCCAAACGGTCTTGACCAACCAGACCTCAAATGGTCTTGCTTGAAATACCTCCAAACGGTCTAAGACCGTTTAGACCTCCAAACGGTCTTGGGCTAACAGTTTGAAACCGTATAACAAAGTTGGTGCTTGAAACCATTTAGAACATCTGTACTTGGGAGTGTTTGAGTCTCAATTGGTTTGGGGTCATTTGGTCCCAAACGGTCTTGAGACCATTTGGTCCAAACCTCCTCAAAACCGATTGGACCAAAAATGGTCTCAACTACTCATATTAGGGTTTCTAAGATTAATTCCTTCATCAATTGAATCCATGTAATTACTCATCAATTGAACCTAAGCACCATACTTAAATTGAGCTTAATGAATCATCTTTTAATTGATTAGACTTTCAATTGATC
The DNA here is from genome assembly GCA_963693085.1 of Alisma plantago-aquatica. Taxonomy (NCBI): domain Eukaryota; kingdom Viridiplantae; phylum Streptophyta; class Magnoliopsida; order Alismatales; family Alismataceae; genus Alisma; species Alisma plantago-aquatica. The sequence continues at coordinate 778,005,462 of OY856409.1, forward strand.
GTCAATTAGGGTTTTGAACCCAATTGAATTAGGGTTGAAATCGATGAACTTTCAATATTAGTCATTGTGGAATTAATTGTTTTGAAATTATTGGACCATCATTCAAATTGAGCATGACCTGACCCAAACGGTATTGAGGTCGTTTGGATGACCTCCAAATGGTCTTGAGACCATTTTCCCCATCCCATCACTTAAGATTATGAAATTCAATTAGGGTTTGGATCATTAGATTGATCAACAATTGGACTATTGATTGCATTACCATTTGCTATCTTTGGACCTTCAAAAACTCAACCATACTCAACCCTAGACCTCCAAACGGTCTTTGTTGACCTCCAAACGGTCTTGAGACCATTTGGGTGATCTCTGAATGGTCTTGAGACCGTTCGGGTTAATCAACCCAAAGATTTAATTCATTCAATTGCAAAATCAGCACTTAACCCGATTAGGGTTTCTAATTGGATGATTGTCAATATATTGATTCAATCAATTGGAACCATTAGATCCTCATCCAAAATTTACTAGGGTCCTGACCTCAAACGGTCAACCCATCCAAATGGTCAACTCATTTAAATAGTTTGAGGTTCAAGACTCTAAACGGTTTGCAAACTGTTTAGTCTCCAAACGGTTTGGTGAAACCGTTTGGACCAAAGTCTTAAAACTGTTTGCTAGGAAAACTTGTGGGAATATGTGCCTAAGATGATGTCATAATCATCTACCTTTTCTCATTCAAAAGCTACTGCCATTTTCATGGTAATTACAATAATGGATCAAGGGAATTTCAAATAGAACAAAACATTCAACAAATAATGGAGATTTGAATGCAATTACAATATTTAAGGGTTTGAGTTATATAACCTGCCTCCAATTGAGCTTCAAATCTTGGAGCTTCACGTCAATAATGGTGGAGGAAGCTTTTGCAACTCTCTCAAGGCTCATCCTCAAGCTTTGGAGTGAAAAGATTGGCTAGGATTGAAGATGGAATGAAATAGAGAAGAAATCATGCATTGTTTTGTGATTTCCACCATGAAATCAAGGTGAAAGAGGATCAAGAAGCTTACCAACAGGTTGGGGGTCGTCCTCCTGATGTCCTAGCTCCCTTGGTCATTTTTGCAAGCAAAGATAGAAAGTGGATTCGAAAAAGCCTTTGATTTGGGTTGTAAAAGGTGTTTTTATAAGAAAATCAATGAGAGAGAAAATGCCTTATAAAAAATCTTTTAATTCCAAAATTAGTGCCGCCTCTTCCCCCTCAATTCCTTGGCCACGAAGACATCTTCTCCCACTTGAAAAACTTCTTCATTATCCAAGAAATAAAAGAAAAGAAATTAAGCACCTTAATCATATTATACTAATATCCCCTTTTTAGTGGATATTTCTTTTTATTAACTTAATGTGAGTGGGCTTTCCACTCACTCAAGATATTTTCCTGCCTTTGCAAGGCACAAACGCATCCAAACCTTTTGAAAATTCATCCCTCACCTTTTGGTTGAAGGGTTATTCAATTAATATATTTCGTTTTGCATTAAATTGAAATAAAGTTCCTTTTATGCTTAAATCTTGATTATTTTAATATCAAGATTGTCTCTCCTCCAAAATAATTCAAATGAGGCGCCCCTCTCATTTTATTTTCTCTACATGATGCCAAAAAACATGGGGGACCCTCTAGAAGTGGTATTTTGCATATTGAACCCTAGGTTTTGGGTAAATTACACATCACACCAAAACTAGGTTTTAATGCACAAGGATTGCTCATCAAGCTTTATCTTGGTGCTCAAGCTTGTGGAAACCATACCACTGCATCATTCTCATTCTTATGATGCTTCAACATCTGAGAAACATTTTATCATGTACAATTTTCAAGTTAACCCCTCAACTTGGGTAATTTGCACTTAGTCCAAAACTAACAAAACAATGTTTCAACATTATTCAAAAAGGACTAAAATTGAAATATAAGTTCCTCTTGAGCCTTAATTACTTTCCAAGAAATATGAAAAAGCATCTAATCAACATTATTAAGTAAAATATCTAGGATTAGAGCATAACCCAGGTCAGGGATGCTACAAATTATCCACTCCTTACAAGGATTTCATTGGAATCACCGTGGCATTGAAGAAGCTACATGGGAACTAGAAGAAGAGATGAGGAGGAAATACCCTAATCTTTTCTATTAAATGTTTTTGTTGATGATTTCGTCCCTGAAATCATTAAAAAAAACATTTAAGAGAAAAGAGTAGGGTATTTCCTCCTCATATCTTTCTCTAGTTCCCATGTAGCTTCTTCAATGCCACGATGATTCCAGAGGACTTTTACAAGACAAATGTCTTTCGTTTTCAGCTTTTTAATTCTTTTATCAAGGATCGTCACAAGTCCTTCAACATATGATATATCATTATTTAATTCTACCTCCACATGTTGTAGAACTAATTCTGTGTCAGGGTGACACTTCCTCAACATAGAGATGTGGAACATTGGATGCAACTTATGCAACTCAGGTGGTAACTCCAGCTTATAAGCTACCTTTCCAATCCATTCAATGATTGGATAAGGCCCCATAAATCTAGTAGCTAACTTTTCCTTCCAAATCTAAAGACTCCTTTCTAGGGTGAGACCTTGAGATAAACTCTGTCTCCAACTTGGAATTCTAAAAGTCTTCACCATTTGTCAGCGTATGATTTCTGTCTATCCTCTGCAGTCTTTAACTGTTGTTGTATTACTTTAATCTTCTCAGTTGTGTGCTGCACTAGCTCGGGACCCAAAAGTTGATTTTCTCCAGTTTCATACCAACATAAAGGAGATCTACATCGTCTACCATATAATGCTTCATATGGTGCCATGTCAATACTGTGTTGATAGCTATTATTGTAAGCAAATTATATCAAGCTCAAGTGTAGATCCCAACTTCCTACAAATTGAAGGACACCAACCCTAAGCAAGTCCTCCAAAGTTTGTATGGTCCTTTCAGATTGTCCATCTGTCTATGGGTGAAAGGTTGTACTAAACCTTAACTGTGTACCCAGAGCTTTGTGAAGTCATTCAAAAAAATGACTCGTGAACTGGGGACCTCTATCAGAAACGATAGAAGCTGGAACCCCGTGCAAACACACTATCTCATCTACATATAATTGTGCCAACTTCTCAGCAGTGTAGGTTTTTTTGACAGGTAAGAAATGTGCTATCTTTGTCAACCTATCGGCTATCAACCATATGGAATCATGACCTTTGGTTGTTCTAGGAAAACCAACCACAAAGTCCATGGTTACATGATCCCATTTCCACTGTGGTATAGGCAAAGATTGCATTGTTCCTGCAGGCTTTTGATGTTCAACTTTAACCTACTGACACACCAGACACCGCATAACAAACTCATCTACATCTTTCTTCAATCCAGGCCACCAATACATTTCTTTTAAGTTATGATACATCTTGGTGCTCCCTGGATGCATAGCATACATAGAAGAATGATCTTCTTCTAGAACTAAATTCCTTAAGTCATCGGCATCAGGTACTACCATCCTACCATGGCAGCAGACTACCTGATCCTCTGACTCATGATAGCCATCCCATTTCTCACTACCAAACTCTGATCTAATCTGCTGGACTACAACATCAACTTGCTGTGCTTCTTTAATCTGCTGTCTCAGAGTAGGTTTCACTTGCATCTCAACTAACAACCCAGCTAACAATGATACTTTTAGCTATAAATTGTTTTGCCTCAAGGAGATAAACATATCCCTCTTAGAGAACACTAAGGAATTCAACTATGCTTTATCTAGGGATGGTGTTTCTGATTTCCTACTTAGTGCATCAACTACTACATTAGCCTTCACTGGATGATAATCAATTGTACAATCATAGTCCTTGATTAACTCCATCCAGCGACACTGTCTCATGTTCAGATCATGCTGAGAGAAGATATATTTTAGGTTCTTATGGTCTGTGAAAATATGGAATGTTTCTCCATAGAGATAATGTCTCCAGATTTTCAAAGCATGGACCACAGTAGCTAGTTCTAGATTGTGTGTAGGATAATTCTCCTCGTGTTTCTTAAGCTGTCAAGAAGCAAAAGAAATCACTTACTTATCCTACATCAACACACATCCTAAACCATTCTTAGACGCATCACAGAAAACTATGTACCCCTTTCCCTGCTTAGGTAACACTAGCACATGTGCACTTGTCAACTTTTCTTTCAACAATTGAAAAGAATGTTGACACTTGTCATTCCAGACAAAAGGAACCTCCTTCCTGGTCAACTTGGTTAGAGGTAAAGCTATAGAACTGAAGTTCTTAATGAAACTCCTGTAATAGCCTGCCAACCATAAGAAACTATGTATCTCTGTCGGTGTTTTCAGCTGTTCCCATTGCAGGAAAGATTCTACCTTCTTAGGATGAACACGAATACCTGGGGCAGATATTATGTGTCCTAGAAAAGAAACTTCTGGTAGCCAGAACTCACATTTGCTAAACTTAGCATACAACTTATGCTCTCTTAGCAAAGTTAGAGCCTGACGGAGGTGCTTCTCATGTTGTTGAGCATCTCTACTATAGTCAAGTTGTCATCTATAAAGACGACTACACACTGATCAAGAAACGGTCGAAAGAAATTATTCATGAGTTCCATGAATGCATCTAGTGCATTAGTTAGTCCAAACGACATAACTATGAACTCATAGTGACCATACCTTGTCCTAAAGGCAGACTTAGGTATGTCACTCTCCTTAATATGCAACTGATGGTATCCCGACCTTCGATCTATCTTAGAGAAGATAGTTGCACCACACAACTGATCAAACATGTCATCTATCCTTGGAAAAGGATACTTATTATTTATAGTTACTTTATTCAACCACCTGTAATCAATGCATAACCACATCGATCCATCCTTCTTCTTAACAAAGATTACCGGAGCACCCCATGGTGAAGTACTCGGTCGAATAAAACATTTCTCAAGCAACTCTTGCAACTGTTTCTTAAGCTCTGTCATCTCAGTAGGTGCCATTCTATATGGTATTTGTGCTATAGGTTGCGTGCCCGGAATTAGATTAATCTCAAAATCAATCTCTCAGGGCGGAGGTACACCTGGAAGTTCCTCAGGGAATACATCCTCAAACTCCCTAACTATCAGAACTTTGGAAGGATTAGAACTCTCCATGGTGGTATCTACCACATGTGCTAAGAATGCAAAACATCCTTGCCTCATCAACTTCTCAGCTACCATAGCTGACACAAGACAGGTTGGAAGAATCTTTCTATCTCCTTGAAAGATCCATGTATCATTATCATCTGTGAACACAGCTTGCTTGGACTCACAATCCAAGACAACCTTATATTTTTCTAGGGTATCCATCCCAAGAATTATATCAAACCAATGCATCTCAAGTGGTATAAGGTCCACTTGAATGCGATCTTCAAAAAAGAAAAGAGTGCAGGAAGAACACACCTCCCGCAACAATGCAGATCCCATCAAAGGAGTTTCTAACTTCAAACTTTCTGTCCTATGACCAACTGTCATATTGCAGTCAAGAATCACTCTTCGAGTGATAAAGGAATATGTAGCACCCAGATCAATTAAAATAGATACAACACATGATGTAGACATATCATAATAAAACAATTCCATATGACCTGTCACAACCCGAGGGTTGACTACTGCATCAGGATGATTCATTGCATAGAATCTCGCCGTCGCCTGCGGTTGACTCAGTGCTCAATTATTGGGTACCGACGATCCAACTTGGGACGCTTGTACACGTCCTCTAGTGCCACTTGGAAACTGTTTCCTATGAGAACCTTGCTGACTCTACTTCTGAGGTTGAGTCACACTTACTTCTCTGGCTCGACAATCCTTCATCAGATGCCCCATCTTTCCTCATATAAAACAACCTCTGTTCCCCGGCTGTGGTCTGGGTGGTCCTGTTACTGACACTGATGATGAGTTGTGGGCTCCTTCTAGTGGTAAAATACAGCCGCTACCCTTAATTGACATACATTGCGTCTGGGTATTAAACCTTAGTGGTTCTATTAGTGCAAAAAACCTCAGTTTCTTAAAACTTTTAGACCCTTGTCCTTGGAATTGATGATACACCTTCTTACTCTTAGTCTGTCACTTCTCAGTCACAGACCTCTCTATCCGTCTAACAGACTCTACAAAAGTAGAAAACCTCTCACTATTCTCTAATGCAGACACAGGAGTGGTCAAATTGGCGTTCAACCCCTTCTCAAAATGCTGAATCCTTTCTTCATCGGTAGCTGCCATATGCAAATAGAACCACAAAAGCTCCATGAACTTAGCCTCATACTCGCTAATGTTCATTGGTCCCTACCTTAACCTCTCAAACTGAGAGATCTTCTCATCTAGGAACATCTTAGGAAAGTATCTATTGACGAATTCTTGTTGGAATACTTCCCATCCGATCTCCACCCCTGGCTACTTGCCCTCCTCTATGGTCCACCAATGGCTAGCACTCCCCTTAAGAAGGTACACTAAATGTCTAACTGTAACATCCCTAACCTGGGTTATACTTTAACCCTAGGTGTTTTGATTAAGAAAGGAGATTAAATGCTTAATCTCATCTTGTGAAAAGTAATTAGGGCTCAAGAGGAACTTATATTGCAATTCTAGTCCTTTTTTAACATTGTTGAAATCAATATTTTGCTTATTTTGGACTAAAGTGCAAATTACCCTAGTTGAGGGGTTTAAGTGCAAATTGTGCATGATAATATGTTTCTCATGTGTTGAAGCATCATGATGGTGAAAATGATGCTGAGGTATGGCTTATGGAAGCCTGAATCCCAAGAAAGAGCTGATAAAGCAATGTTTGTGCATGAAAACCTAGTTTTGGTGTAATGTGCAATTTACCCAAAACATAGGGTGCAATATGTAAATTACCATTTAAATAAGGTCCCTAATGTTTCTTGGCATCAATTAGAGCAAAGAAAATGAGAGGGGCGCCTCATTTGAATTAAGTTGGAGGAGAGAGAATCTTGATATTAAAATAATCAAGATTTAATCCTAATTGAAACCCTAATTTGATTTAGGGCAAAAATAAATGTATTAATTAAAGGGCCTTCAACCAAAATTAAAATGGTTGGATTCAGATGTGTGTGTGACATCCTTGATCTTTGCAAGGACCACGAAAATATCCAAGGGAGTGGATAACTCACTCACAATTTTATAAGAAAAAGATATATCCACTCACATATGGATATTAATATAATATGATTTGAGGTGCTTGATTTGCTTTTCTTTAAATCATGGATACTTGAGAGGAATAAGAGGCAAACAATATAGCCTCGTTCCTAAGGAAGATGAGGGGGAAGAGGCGGCCACATTTTTGGGATTAATTGGATTTTTTATAAAGTATATTCTCTCTCGTTGAAATTTTATAAAAGGACCTTTTTATAAGCCAAATGAAAGGCTTTTTCGACCCCACTTCTTCTCCTTGCTTGGGAAACGACCAAGGGAGCTTGGGAGGATCAGGAGGACGAACCCCAACATGTTGTTAAGGTTCTTGATCCATTTCACCTTGATTCCGTGGTGGAAATTGAAAATAAATTATGGATTTCTTCCTATTTCGATCTCCTCTTCAATTCTAACCTTCCTTTTCACTCAAACCTTGAGGAAGAGCCTTGGAATGGTAAAAGGAGTTGCATCCACCATTGTTTCCATGAACATGTAGCTTTGGATCTCAATTGGAGGTGAGTTTTATAACTTGAACCCTTGATTTTGTTATTGCATTCAATTCCTTATCAAATAATGATCATTTCCATAATTGCAATAATTGATTTGGTTAATGGATGCAATTTCCATGGAAACCATAGAAGGTTTCGTGAGTTTAGAGGTTGAAGATGATAAGCACACACCTCCACAAATATACAAGGAAAACACTCTTGATTGAGTTGCTCAAACGGTTTTCCCAAACCGTTTGGGAGCAAACAGTTTCAAACCGTTTAGAAGCAAACAATTTCACCAAACCGCACGAGACCAAACGGTCTCAAGACCGTTTGGTGGTATTGACTAGGGTTGACTGTTTGGAGATATGTTGAAAATGATCTAGGTTAATGACTCATCAATTATGATTGGTTAGTTCCAACCGGTTCAAGAGTTGAAGGTCAATCACCAAAACCCTAATCGGGTTAAGTGCTGATTTTCAAGTTGATTGAGTTTGAAACTTGGGTTGATTGACCCGAATGGTTTCAAAACCATTTGGGGATCACTCAAACGGTCTCAAGACCGTTTGGAGGTCACCCAAGACTGTTTGGAGGTCTAGGGTTGGGTATGGTTAAGCAATTGAAGATCCAAAGATACGAAGTTGGAGTGTAATCAATTACTGATTTGGTGATCAATCCAATGATCCAAATCCTAATTGGTTGACTTGGATTTTGATGATGTGATGGGAAAACGGTCTCAAGACTGTTTGGGGTCAGGTCATGACCAAATTGGATGATGGTTCAATGGGTTCGAATCAATTAGACCCACATTGAAATATGTTGAAGGGTTATTGATTCCAAACCCTAATCCAATTGATTCAAGCCCTAATTGATGATTAATTGAGGTCAATTGAGGGTAAAATGAGTTGAAGGTTGACCTAATTAACTCAATTGATGATTGGCTAACATGTATAAGATTGATTGAGGGGATCAACATTGGAATCCCTAATACGATTGAAGTGGTTGAGACACTTTTTGGTCCATACGGGTTTGAGGAGGTTTGGACCAAACGGTCTGAAGACCGTTTGGGGCCAAATGGTCTCAAGTCGGTTTGGGACCAAACGATACCAAACTGGTTGAGCCCATGCGGTTTCAAAAAGTTGCTTTAGCAAACAGTTTCAAGTGACCACCTTTAGTAAACGGTCTTGAAGGTCACCTTTAGCAAATAGTTTCAAGTACTTGCTTTAGAAAACAGTCTCAAGCACCACCTTTACCAAACGGTTTCAAACCGTTTGAACTTTGAAAGGCCAAGACCGTTAGGGGCTCAAGTAGTCAAAGTTGATTGAGGATTCAATTGGTTGTTTCACTTGGACACTTATTGTAATTGAGGTCCAATGTGATTGAATCTCTTGAGAATTAAGATGATGAATGATCCATTGATCCAATGATGATTAGTAATGATAATCAATGAAGGTACAAAGGTTGAAACCCTAATAGTACCTAAGTGATTAGTGCCAATTAGGGATGAACCCTAATTTCTTATAGGATCAATGACTTGGTACACTATGTTGATCATAGTTGTATGTACTTGATTGAAAGGTTGATATGACCTAATCAAGTTGAGAAGTTGATAGCATGACTTCATGCATGAATATGATTCATGTGGTGATTAAGGGTATGATCCTTAAGTAGAGAGATCATGAAACCCTAATCATGAACATAAACCCTAATTAACAGGGCCATTGAGTTCTATCCCTAATTGAGGGCAATTCTAATTAAAACCCTAATCCAGGGTGATGAGGTAACCCTAATTTAGGGTAATGATATATGAAACTCCAATTTAGGGAAATGAGATATAAAACCCTAATTGGGATGAATGGTGAATCTCTGATTATGAATAATTGAATGAAATCCTAATGGAGATTAATAGTAGACCCAAATTGTGGGTGACTATAGTGGAAATCCTAATTAAGGATGATTCCATGTGAAATCCTATTCTAGGGTTATGTTATGAGAAACCCTAAGTTAGAATGATGTATATGGAACATTGATGTGGTGATGTGATGTGAGAATCAAACTTAAGGTGATGTCATGTAATGACATGTAAAACCCTAATTGAGGGTGATTCCATGTGAAACCCTAGTTGAGGGTGATTTCATGAGAAACCCTGATTAAGAATTTTACATCACATGAAGCTCTAATGCTATGTTGTGATAAGAGGCCCTAAGAAGGGTGAAGGTATATGAGACTGTATTGTGAAGTCATAATGCATAAAGCCCTAATCTTGGGCAATGTGACAATGAATCATAATCCAAATTTTAATTAAGGGTATAAGGAAACCCTAATGATGAGATAGAAGGTATTATCATGTAAAGGTGAAACATTTCATGTGGTTGATTATAAGCAACCTAATTGTAAACAATGTATTTAGCATTAGACAAGTCTATATTATTAAAGATAGTTGGACAATTCTAATGTGTGGCCTATGCATTATATGCTAAAGGTGAGTAATTAGTGATGGAATGTATTAAGAAGGGAAATACCTTAATACAAGATAAGATGGCTAATTCAAGAGAGTCTGAAATGATGAGAAAGTGATACATCAAAATATGATAGTTATCATATTCAACACTTCAGGGTTTATATACCTTGATTTATTCCAAATCTTATATGTCTGAATAAGAAACATATGGAGTGTGTTATGCAACTATTACAATGAAATGTAATGAGTTGTTGCACTTTAATGAGTGTTAATTAATGTACTTTGAGAAATGGGAAACCCTAACCCTAATTTGGGTAAAGGGAATGAAAAGCCCTATTTGATAGTACACCCTAATTCCTGGTAAAGGAATAATGGTGTTACTATTATGTCACATGATGTGATGAATATCTTGTATGACTGTTATCATGTCTAATAACCATACAAATATTATAAGATGATGAATATAGCCAGGTTTGAGCTGTGACATTTATATAATAAATGTTGATTGGCCTTTTGTGCCTTGATGTTGTTGTTGCTTAATAAAAGTAACAATATGCATAAATTTTATGAATCATAAGAGTAAGGTGTTGCCTAGAAAGAGGTGACAAGATATTTTATGGCCTTATGAGCCATGTGTAACATTTGTGTAACAAGTATCATGAATGCCTTGGTCAGATGACCTGAAGGTGATAGTTACCTAATAGATGGTAATGATGCTCAATGATGAGTTAAGGGTTTGGATACCCAGAACGATACAATTATGGTGATGAGAATGTGAAGGGATGAGAATTCCCAGTATTAAAATGAGGGACTGAGTTCCCAAGGTCTTTGAAAGACTGATAAGTATATAATGAAAGTAGTACATGCCTCTTTTAAGCATTGTTGTAATAAGTCATGCTTGAGAACTTGGCTGATGCTAAAAGAATATGAAAATGTACTTAATTAATCAAGTGAAATCTATTCATGTAGAGCCCTGACCATAGATCCATCATCGTCAGGAATAGGTGATGGTGAAACAGGTGCCCGCGGCAAAACCTGGAACACATATTTTGAATATGTGGGGGTGAATGGGTGAAAAATATCCTTACGTCCGGTGAAGAGATTGAGGGAAGGTAAACAACAAACCTCTCAATCCTTCATGTGTCGGGATGGATGAACCACTAAATCTCCCGATGATTGGGATAGATGTCGTACACATCTCCCCATAATATTTATGTCGGGCCGAGGAGATAAACATTAAATCTCTCAATGGCCGATGAGAGTGCAGTTGACGCTGTAACTCTATAGCGAAGTTCTAGTATACCTTAGAAAGCTATCTTGAGAAGTTAACACAATCTTGCTTGTTGTCCCGCACTGACTGGGATGTGAGGGGTCATGGGAATCCGTCTCTCCTATTGATCTATGTATGGTACCAATTTCGAATTCGCAGTGGTCGGTTGGAGTATGAGCGGTATAACTCATCTCCTCAGGGCATAAGTGTGTTTGAAAAAAATGAAATCAGCCGTATAGCATGTTTGCTTAAGGACTGAATACGGAAATTCATTGGCTGATGTTACATTTCTGTTATATATATGTAGTTCATTGATGTTGTTTATATCTGTTGTAATCATTACAAGTAGATGGATGAACTATGATTCTACCATGAGTAGATGCAATGTTATCCTTGAAAAAGGAGATTACTTCACTTTGTTCATACAAGTGACATACCTGCTATTGATTTAGTATATAAATCCTTCTTCTCAGTTCAGTTAATAAACTGCTATAACAATGTTTTGGCGGAGAGTTATATCTCCCGCTGGGACAATTTACAACTGTCTCACCCCCGTGGGATCCAACGTTTTAGGTGGATGCGGACAAAGAAGCAGAATTCCATTGCAGGGAATGGACAACAATAGTAACAACAGGGATAGTAGTAAGATCTCAAGTGGAGATACTGTCTGTCAAGTTATGTAGTTAGAAAGTCCTATGTGTCGTCTCTATACTCTTAGGTCCTCAGAGTTTTTAGTCAGTGTTTTTGATAAATCGATATGAAGTTTTGGCTTGGTGCCTCGAGATTGTATACTATCTGTATATAATGTTTATTAGGTAGTTGATGATGTAGTCTCTGAAAAGAGATGGTATAGGTTATGTACATTCGAACCAGAATGTAAATGTTATACAATGGTTCATGATGGAAAAGATTTCCTATATCTGGATCTCTTTGTAAAAAGTTTTAATTTTCAGTGATTTTCAGTAATCCGCTGCAAATGAATCACTTCCGCTTAAGTTAATCTTGTTTTCACGAGACAGACGGCACAAATTAGTGGTATCAGAGCTCTAGGTTCGCTGAGTCTACAGAGACATAGGACTAAGGTAGTAGAGTCTGTTATGGTGTCATCTAGTGTATATGATAGTGTCTTCTTCTCATATAAGAGAAGAAGAAATTAAAGATGACTGGGTCACAGGAGGAGGTTGCTGCTGAAAGCAGCAATGTTGCACCAAGAAGAGGTGCATGGGAACAGGAAAGAGAGTGACAATTGCCTGAGAATCCCCTAGTTGATCCATCTATAATAAGAAAATCCTTCTTTAAGTATTACTGTTGGAGAATTTAGGGCAACAGTAATGTATATAGTGGATCAAGCATTGGTAGTGTTACGTAGATTACCAGCCCCAATGATGATGTTTTACATATCAACATGATTTGTAATTAGCATCAACAGGTTGAAGCAAAAGGAAATGATGAATTTCTTGACTTAAATTGAGTATGTGCTCAACCTTAGCCTGTTGAACCAACCTTTGAGGCAGAGTTAGCCTGAGGCAGTGAATAATTCATGAATTATGACAAGTTAGACAAGATAATGTCATTCAAATATGACATCTTATTAATTCCTGGATTAACTAAGAAAGGAATTGATTGAACTTTCCTTGCTTAGTCCTATGAGGACTTATGTTTTGCATAGTAAAACATTACAAATGTTTTATGTTATTCTTACCTCTTTAAGAAAAGATGAGGTATATAAGAGATGCCTAAATGAAATTCAGGGATGTTAAGCCTTATGCTTGTGATAATATGAAAAGAAGGAATATGATAGTATACAAAGTGCATACCACTTAATCTCAATATTTATATACCCTGGCCAGGTATACAACTATTGATGATAAAGTGGGTATGGAAACTCTTAGATTGTTGTCTTTTTGATTGCTCTGATCAAGTAGTCATTCTGAGACAATCTAATGAGCATCATGCAATCAGAAATATGGAATGAATAAATGTGTCATATCCTATGCATAAGAAAGAGAAGTTTGAGATAATCTCATATGAGCATGTGGTATGAGGAACTAAAAGTGTACTCCTCATAAGATAAGAATGAGAATAAGGGAGATGAACCTTGTTCAGTAATGCTGCCAGCATAATAAAGATCTTTCCCATAATGAGGAAATGGGAAATGTGATGAGATCATGAGATGATCATAAACATGCTAGATAATAATAAAGAAAGGGATAATGACATGCAATCATCCTTATAAATTCCTATGCTGAAGGCAAGGAACCTAGGATGAGACAAAGAGTAAATGGTTCATGAATAGTTGAAAATACATGAATTAATAAGAGGAATATGAATCCTTATTTTCTTTCCTTTTAGGGACATGGCAAACAAGTGGGTCTTAGGACACTTGATGTGCATAAGATAAATATGTTCATGTGATGGATACTTAGAAAAGTATCAGTTATCTTGGACTTTGGTCCCAAGATGAGGACATATGAAACAATTAATGTTCCAAGATGAAAGGAAGAGAAATATGTGGTGTGTTTTCAACACATGTGGTAGATACCAAAGAGAAAGATTCTGGTATCTGAGAAATATTAGATGGTTTAGGTTGGCTACCTGGAGTGGTCAACTGTGAATTAGTCTGATTATATAAAATGATATGAACATCATATGTTAGGGGTTTATGCTTTGCATAAACATGATATTAATAAAGAATGTATGATGTCTCTCTGAACATGAAAAGTGTTTCTTGACACAAAATTGACTCCACAGTCAATGATGAGGAATAGTGGAGCATGTGCCTTGTGTGTTGATTCTATGAGAATCTTGTATGGAAACACTTTGTGCTGATCAAAGTTTTATGGTGTCTCCACAATAAGGAGATGTTATGTGAAGACTAGATACTATGATGAATGAAATACATCTGTCTTCCTTTATCTGGGATTTCGAGGATGAAATCCTTGTTAGGGGTTTATAATTTGTAACATCCCTGACCTGGGTTATACTTTTACCCTAGGTGATTAAGAAAGGTGATTAAATGCTTAATCTCATCTTGTGAAAAGTAATTAGGGCTCAAGAGGAACTTATATTACAATTCTAGTCCTTTTTGAATATTGTTGAAATCAATGTTTTGCTTATTTTAGACTAAAGTGCAAATTACCCTAGTTGAGGGGTTTAAGTGCAAATTTGCATGATAATATGTTCCTCATGTGTTGAAGCATCATGAGGGTGAAAATGATGCTGAGGTATGGCTTATGGAAGCCTGAATCCCAAGAAAGAGCTGATAAAGCAATGTTTATGCATGAAAACCTAGTTTTGGTGTAATGTGCAATTTACCCAAAACCTAGGGTGCAATATGTAAATTACCATTTCAATAAGGTCCCTAATGTTTATTGGCATCAAGTAGAGCAAAGAAAATGAGAGGGGCGCCTCATTTGAATTAAGTTGGAGGAGAGAGACTCTTGATATTAAAATAATCAAGATTTAATCCTAATTGAAACCCTAATTTGATTTAGGGCAAAAATAAATGTATTAATTAAAGGGCCTTCAACCAAAATTAAAATGGTTGGATTCAGATGTGTGTGTGACGTCCTTGAGATTTGCAAGGACCACGAAAATATCCAAGGGAGTGGATAACTCACACACAATTTTATAAGAAAAAGAAATATCCACTCACATATGGATATTAATATAATATGATTTGAGGTGCTTGATTTGCTTTTCTTTAAATCATGGATAATTGAGAGGAATAAGAGGCAAACAAGATAGCCTCGTCCCTAAGGAAGATGAGGGGGAAGAGGCAGCCACATTTTTGGGATTAATTGGATTTTTTATAAAGTATATTCTCTCTCATTGAAATTTATAAAAGGACCTTTTATAAGCCAAATGAAAGGCTTTTTCGACCCTTGTTACTTATTCAATAAGGAATTGAAGAGCATAAATTACATTTGTCCATTTAGAACATGCTATGCAAAGTAACATCAACCAATGATTCTCGTATTTCAACCCTAAGAAAATATGCTATACGGCTGATTACATTTTACAAACATACTTAAACCCTGAGGAGATGAGGTATACCACTCATACTCTAACTGACCATTATGAAATCGAAATCGGTACCATACATTGGTTAATAGAAAAGTCAGATTCCCATGACCTCATCTTCCTCAGTCAGTGTGAGGACCAAATGTAGGACATTTAGTGTTTCTGCTAAATAGCTTTCCAGGGTATACTGGAAACTTCGCTATTAGAGTTACAGTGGCATGCTGTACTCTCTTCACAATTGAGAGATATTATATTTATCTCACATAAATCCGAAATTAAGATCATTGGGAGATTAATGATACATCCATCCCGGTCTTCTGGAGATTAGTGATACATCCATCCCGACATAAATAATGAAGGATTGAGAGATTTAATGTTTACCTCACATCAATTCCTCCATTATGGCATAAGGATATTCACACCCATAACCCCCACATACTCAAAAGTATGCCCTCCAGGAGTTCCCATAGGAAAACCTATTTCACCATCATCAAACTACTGACGATGATGAATCTATGGTCAGGGCTCTACATGATACCATTTCACTTGATTAATTAAGTACATTACAATATTCTTTTAGCATCAAACATGTTTTTCAAACATAAAACATTATAACAGTTGCTACAAAGAATGAATACTATTTCTGTCAAATTCCTTTCAAAGCTTTGTTAAACATTGGGAGCTCAATCCCTTATCACATCAGGGTATTCTCATCCCTTATCATCTCATCATCATGATTATGAAACATGGGTGTCTAAACCCTTAGTTCATCAAAACACTTGTTACCACTTTATCAGGTAACCTAATGCCTTCAGGTTATTTAATCATTGTAAACATATTAATTGTAGTGTAGGTATTTCACATGGAACTTAAAGCCCAATAATATCTTTTGTTACCTCTCACTAGGCAACACAACATATTATGGCTTACAAGGCCCATAAAGAAATTTCAATAATAAAACCTCATAGCTCATACCTGGCTATGTCCACCATCTCATGAAACCTGCATAATTAGTGCACATGATAACAATTATATCAATCACAAATCATTACTATGCATTGTAAGAGTAACATCATTATTTCCTCCCTTGAGTTAGGATTTCCCAATTTATGTCAATTAGGAATACTATATCTCATTACCCAGATTTGGGTCATGATTTATCATCATATTGCCCAAAATTAGGGTTTCATACATTACAACCCAAGATTAGGGCTCCACATATCTTTATCCTATATCAGTATAGGATTTCATATCGAAGTGTCACATATCAGCGCATAGCACTACCTTGAATCAAGTTTTGCATCACATCATTGTATTAAGGTTTCATTTTGACCTTACCCTTGTCTAGGGTTCCACATGATATCACCCTCACTTTAGGGTTTCATATGGCTTCACCCTTGATTAGGGTTTCTCATAACATCATTCTCAATTAGAGTTTACTATTCACATTCAATCATGGTTTATTATTGAAATACCATGAATTAGGGTTTCTCATGTCATTACCCTAAATTAGGGTCATACCATTACCATAGATTATGGTTTCACCTATCATTGCCCTCAATTAGGGTTAGGGTTCATCAACCTTCCTAATTAGGGTTCATGATCTCTTTATCAAGGATCATACCCTAATTACACATTCATTCATGTTGGAAGTGTTGAGACTTAATAACTACATAATTATCTTTCATTTAGGAAGTGCTCTCTCTATCTCATCTTCTATAAGATGATATTTACTTCAGACCTGATTAGATTAGGTTAACTCAACTTGATTGGAGAGCTGACACATGTATTGTGTCATTACTTCTATACTCATCAAAGATTAATCATTCAAAAGGTACTAATCCCTCTATTTTATTAAGAGTGGAATTATCATAATCATCCTTGAATTACATCATGTAATGATCAATTAAACAATTGACCTTTAATCACCTTAATTGTCCATATGGTTTTGGTTAATTACTTCCAAACAGTCTTGGTCACTTAGACCCCAAACGGTCTTGACCAACCAGACCACAAACGGTCTTGCTTGAAATACCTCCAAATGGTCTAAGACCATTTAGACCTCCAAACGGTCTTGTTCTAACGGTTTGAAACCGTTTAACAAAGTTGGTGCTTGAAACTATTTAGAACATATGTACTTGGGATCGTTTGAGTCTCAATTGGTTTGGGATCATTTAGACTCAAACGGTCTTGAGACCGTTTGGTCCAAACCTCCTCAAAACAGATTGGACCAAAAATGGTCTCAACCACTCATATTAATTTAGGGTTTCCAAGATTAACTCCTTCATCAATTGAATCCATGTAATTACTCATCAATTGAACCTAAGAACCATACTTAATTTGAGATTAATGAATCATCTTTCAATTGATTAGACTTTAAATTGATCATCAATTAGGGTTTTGAACCCAATTGAATTAGGGTTGAAATCGATGAACTTTCAATATTAGTCTTTGTGGAACTTATTGTTTTGAAATTATTGGACCATCATTCAAATTGGGCATGACCTGACCCCAAACGGTCTTGAGGTCATTTGGATGACCTCCAAATGGTCTTGAGACTGTTTTCCCCATACCATCACTTAAAATTGTGAAATTCAATTAGGGTTTGGATCATTAGATTGATCAACAATTGAACTATTGATTGCATTACCATTTGCTATCTTTGGACCTTCAAAAACTCAACGATACTCAACCCTAGACCTCCAAACGGTCTTGGTTGACCTCCAAACAATCTTAGTTGACCTCCAAACGGTCTTGAGACTGTTTGGGTGATATCCAAATGGTCTTGAGACCGTTTGGGTTAATCAACCCAAAGATTTAATTCATTCAATTGCAAAATCAACACTTAACCCGATCAGAATTTCTAATTAGATGATTGTCCATATATTGATTCAATCAATTGGAATCATTAGATCCCCATCCAACATGTACTAGGGTCCTAACCTAAAACGGTCAACCCATCCAAACGGTCAACTCATTTAAATGGTTTGATGTTCAAGACTCTAAACGGTTTGCAAACCGTTTAGTCTCCAAACGGTTTGGTGAAATCATTTGGACCAAAGTCTTGAAACCGTTTGCAAGGAAAACTTGTTGGAATATGTGCCTAAGATGATATCATCATCATCTACCTTCTTTCATTCAAAATATACTACCATTTTCATGGTAATTACAACAATGGATCAAGGGAATTTCAAATAGAACAAAATGTTCAACAAATAATGGAGATTTGAATGCAATAACAATATTTAAGGGTTTGAGTTATATAACCCGCCTCCAATTGAGCTTTAAAGCTTGGAGATTCATGTCAACAATGGTGGAGGAAGCTTTTGCAACTCTCCCAAGGCTCGTCCTCATGCTTTGGAGTGAAAAGATTGGCTAGGATTGAAGATGAAAAGAAATAGAGAAGAAATCATGCATTGTTTTGTGATTTCCACCATGAAATCAAGGTGAAAGAGGATCAAGAAGCTTACCAACAGGTTGGGGATCGTCCTCCTGCTGCTCCTAGCTCCCTTGGTCGTTTTTGCAAGCAAAGATAGAAAGTGGATTCGAAAAAGCCTTTGATTTGGGTTGTAAAAGGCGTTTTTATAAGAAAATCAACGAGAGAGAAAATGCCTTATAAAAAAATCTTTTAATTCCAAAATTAGTGCCGCCTCTTCACCCTCAATTCCTTGGCCACGAAGCCATCTTCTCCCACTTGCAAAACTTCTTCATTATCCAAGAAATATAAGAAAAGAAATTAAGCACCTTAATCATATTATACTAACATCTCCTTTTTAGTGGATATTTCTTTTTATTAACTTAATGTGAGTGGGCTTTCCACTCACTGAAGATATTTTCGTGCCTTTGCAAGGCACAATCTCATCCAACAATTTTGTAAATTCATCCCTCACCTTTTGGTTGAAGGGTTCTTCAATTAATATATTTCTTTTTGCATTAAATTGAAATAAAGTTCCTTTTATGCTTAAATCTTGATTATTTTAATATTAAGATTCTCTCTCCTGCAAAATAATTCAAATGAGATGCCCTCTCATTTTATTTTCTCTACACGACGCCAAGTTACATGGGGGACCCTCTAGAAGTGGTATTTTGCATATTGAACCCTAGGTTTTGGGTAAATTACATATTACACCAAAACTAGGTTTTAATGCACAAGGATTGCTAAGAAAGCTTTATCTTGGTGCTCAAGCTTGTGGGAAACTATTCCACTGCATCATTCTCATTCTTATGATGATTCAACATACGAGAATCATTTTATCATGTACAATTTGCAAGTTAACCCCTCAACTTGGGTAATTTGCACTTAGTCTAAAACTAACAAAACAATGTTTTAACATTATTCAAAAAGGACTAAAATGAAATATAAGTTCCTCTTGAGCCTTAATTACTTTCCAAGAAATATGAACAAGCATCTAATCAACATTATTAAGCAAAACATCTAGGGTTATAGCATAACCCAGGTCAGGGATGTTACAGTAATAATGTAACTCGATGCAGTCTATGTTTTACAACTTGGTTGCCTCAACAATCCACCTAAAATATATTAATTAATTACAATGGAACATATCATGTAGTTTTCCGTGGCCATAGATCCATCATCGTCAGTAGCTGGTGATGGTGAAACAGGTTTATCCTACAGGATTACCTGGAGCGCATATTGCTTGAATATGTGGGGTTTCTCCTAGCCGAAAATAGGAGGATTTAAGTGCAACTACAGTTGTAGATTCATGATAGTTGGAGCATGGTGAACAAGCCCATGGCTCAGTGTGATAGAACATGAATGCGTTCATGTCTCAAGAGAATGATGATTAGGCCCGTGGCTCAAGGTATACTAGAGACGAAACTTGTACCAAGGCGGGGCTAGATAAAAGGGTAGACTGCGTGACCTAACCCTATGGCTGAGGCCACTCAAGCAAGAGACTGCGGTCCTACTTTAATTATCATGCACTGACCACAAAAAGGTGAGGTCGTGGAGTCTGACTCTTTCATTGACCTTGTATGGCACTGGTTTTGGGTTTCGCATTCGAAGGTTGGATTTGAGCGGTACGGCTCAATTCCTCAGGGCATAATAAATCGTAATCCAACCGTATAGTATATATTGCTTAAGACAAAACACGAAACATTGGTTGAGGCCTTGCTTGTATAGTTGCTCTAGTTATATCTTTTGTACGTTCCTCATATCTTGTGATAAGTTCTTATAAAGCTCATCTTGTCAATCATGTTCCATAAAGAAATATCTGGTTATGTGCCTCTTGGTAAGTTATTAATAAGGTTAAGCTCTATTCAGTATGCTACTTACATTAGTTACTTACTTTATTTTAAGTTTTATAGTTTCGATAGGGAGTTATGTTTCTTGCTGGGATGGTGTGTCTCACCCTACTGGTTACAACCTTTTTAGGTGATCATGCTAGATGTGGTGGTGGTCGTGAGGTTGCGGCCAAGCAACAAGAAGAGTAGTAGGATGCAAGAGATGGATATGCTACTATTTTGGTTGTTTAGTAGTAGAGTCCTAGAGTCATCCCTGTACTCTCAGGTCCTCAGAGGTGTTTTGATGACATATCATGATGAATAGCTATTGTAGCCTTGTGTTTTCTATTGTCGACCTGATGTGCCCCCCTTATGTATGTATAAACAAGTGATGAACTCTTGTGCTGACATGATAGCTGGTCCATATAAGCTGTGGACATATATCCATGCTTGTGCATATTTATATAACATGTTTCCTTACAAGATGAGGATCTGGATGTAATAGTTTTATTTTATTTGCTTTCCGCAATCGATTTTTATTAACCCGTGTTTTTAGTAATATGTGGTTTTATGGTGGTTCCGTGCATTTTCGTGTGACGTCTTGTTGTCTGTGTGATAGCGGGATGTCACAGTATACTCGTCTCTCAACAACTTGCTCTTTTGCAACAAGATAGAACATGATTGTCCTCTTTGGCCGAACTCCCCTTAGGTCATAAGTGAGACTTAGTCTGTTTTAAGTCCCAGCCATCACATCTGTCTTTATCTTTAATCTATTGATTGCATAGAGCTGGTACCACTGACTCAATGTTAATGACACCAATTTTTAGGCTGGACTCAAAACCCTTGCTAAGTATCAATATTACCAACTAGTATGTCGATAGCATTGAGTTGCTTCCTTTGAGTTCTGACTTTCTCTAGAAGCAGAAGTCGGTACCATGAAGCCATGAAATCTGCTTACTGACATTTCTGGACAGAAAGTCATTGCACCCACTCCACTTTTCAGTAATATCGAATGCCATCTTGGTAGCACCGAGTGTTGTCTCAGTAGCAATGAGATTTCTAGAAGTCCGTGTTGGATTTTGTGTAATGTTTGTTACTACCTATTTTTATGTCAGTAGCACCCTATTATGCTGATAGTGGCTGCTATGTCGGCCATATGGAGAGGCCGTTGTTTGCGGGTTTTCCAGGACGGCGCTCCGAATATGGGAGTTCTTCTTCGTCGCTATATGGCCATGGTGAGAAATCGGTTGGAGGGGGAGGAGCGTGCACGCATGCATGGCGTGCGGGCGGGCACGGGAGCCCAGCAGCGTGGAGGAATGGGGAGCGGGACGTCTTGCGCAGATGCTGGAACCGTGTGGAGGAGACCGGTGCATGGTATTATTAAAATCAATGTGGATGGATCGTGTGGGGAGGAAGGGAAGGCAGGAGTTGGTGTTGTAGCTCGAGATGAGGGGGGTGGTCATTGGGATGCTGGGGGCAAGGGTAACAACAGGAGGTGATATTTCTTTGACACAAGCGTTAGCGATAAGGGAAGCGCTCGCATGGGCACGAGAGAAGGGAATGAGCAGGATAGAAATGGAATCCGATGCAAAGGCTATCATCCACGCATGCAAAAGCAACAGCCTAAGTAAGGACTACATTGGCTCCATTGTAGACGACATTCTCCATATGAAGCAATCTTTTTCTTTCTGTAATTTTAATTATGCTAGCCGTAGATGTAACAAGGTCACCCACGAGGTAGCAAATGCTGCACGTAGGGGCCAAGTAGATATGTTTTGTTTTTCTTAGAATTTTCCTTTGAGCTTTATGCCTTTTTTAATTAGTGATTTAGCTAATGAATAGATGATGGGGAGTCCCAACCATAGGACTTCCCGCCATTCCTAAAAAAAAATGCTCAAATTGCTTGAATAGCCTGAAAGAAGGAAAACCCAACATAAGTTACCATAAAATTTATAAGTTAACATAATTCGGTAAAAACACTTTCTAATTGGTGCAACAATGTTTCACATGGTATTAATGATAAACAATACATAATTAATATCAAAATGAGAAACTTTGCAATAAATACATGAAAAAATAGCCTGTGAAAAGCAACTAAAACTCAATGCATCAAGCATACATGCAAACAAGTCAATATCATAGTAAGGTCAAGATATTAAGCCTACCTTGTGAGAAGTGAGTAAGTAATGATCCATGAGCAATATTCCTAGAGAAGGCCCAACTCAAAGAGGGACCTAATATGTAAAAATATAGAACATGCGGTATTATATCAGTAAGATATGGATAATATTAACATGATTTATATCTATTGTTATACTAGACCTAGATTCTACATCATTTAGGTTTAATTCCAACATATCAACATATATGCATTTATTCAACACTATAACAATATCACAAAGGTACCTTAGGTCTAGATATAACATCAACATTAGAGAAGTCATAAGAGTAAGATAATATCTCATTAGGTAATAGTGAAATCATGATGTTAGATTGTCATCTAGGTTTAATCATGCAAGATCATAAGTAGTCGTGTTAGATCAATTTCATGTAATAGTCTCACATTTCCAAGTCATATGATCAAAAAGAGCATATGGTAGATTAGTGAGGATTTTATTGATATAAACATGTTAATTCTACTAATTTCAAAGTATTTAGATAACATATGTAACACTAGATCATGATTCTTACAAGATTATATTCCAATAATCAACATGTGCATTTAAATCCTTATAGGTGTCACACATATGCCATATGTAGTTAAAAGATCATATGCATGTGTTAAATGACATTTTATATCACAAGTTATCTTAAGGACTGATTTGAAGGTCATCATCGAGGTTTAAACAATTAGGATCAACTTTTGCATAAGGATTTAAATATCCAATCTTTTAAGTCATTAACCATTGCATTATATGGCACAATAGTGAAGTCTTTTATGCCATATGAGTTACTAATGGTTAAACAATATGAGGTCTTAATCAATCATGGTATAAATCATCATAAAGTTTACCCTTTACTAAGTTATATGTTTATATGATAAAAAAATAGACCAAGGTTCCATCTTTGAATAAGATACATCATGCATGTACATAAAATGTATCATTTTTAGGTCAAGGAAGTCATTTAGGGTACATCCATATGACCCAATGCATAAATCATGTAAAAATGGAAATAAAATATTGATGAAGGGGTAACATCAACTTTTCAAACATATTAGATCACAGTTGAGAATTTCGTAGCGTTAATCATCTTCAAAAGACTGAAAGCAAACATTTTGGGGGAACAAGTGGAGATACGAGTGAAACTAGATCCTAAAAGTAGTCATTTTGAATATATCACATTTTCTTAGCAAAACACATATATTGCATGTTGAATTTGTCCAAGTGAGTGGTGAGATACAAATTTTCAAATATTCACCTTGAAATCACTAGATCATGACTATTGTTTCTTGATCCAGTGGCTATAAAGAAGCCAAATTTTCCCGAATGGTAGCGCTGCCTCTCCTATGTTCCTAGGCTTGGGATCGATCATACGCCCGCTTTTCCCAACACCGACCTGACTTGTGAGTGGTTGGGGGCAACAATGTTGTCTGATTTCCTGGGGCATCGACATGGACTAAATCATGCGACCTACACATCGTCTCCTTGGCCATGCTAGGGTACGCAATTTGTTTCCCTTGTCAAGGCTGCACCCATCATCTAGCTAACACCCCTTCTTGGAAATTCTATGGAGGGGCTATCCAGGCCCACACAGTCGTGGTGGAGCCAAGGCTGGAGGTGGAAGATGGCCCAGACAATGAGGAGTTCTTATCATACATGGCAAGAGCAAGGAGGTGGAAAGATCCTCATGAGAAAGGTTTCGAGCATGGGGAGAAGGGGAAAAGATGGGGAAAATGGATAGAAAGGATCTACAAATGTAATGAGTTAAGAAGAGGGTCATAAAGGGGGATGATGTGGGTTATGTAAAGGATGACCATGAAGCATGTGTGTGCCTGAAAGGAGGAAGAAGATAGGTCACTGACCATCAAATCAATGCTCAAATATGTGATTAAAAGATCCAAGGGCCAAATTTTGTGGCCCATGAGATGGTTACTTGTGATTCATCCCTAGGATTTGAGGTAGATTGCCAAGGAAAGGGAGGGGGCATTAGCAGGGTGCATACATTTGGGCCCAGTAGGGTTACGTTTTAGTAAAAAGACCTAAATACAAAGTAAAAAAAGGAAATTTCAAACAAGCATATATCTCTATATTTATCTTGAAATTGAGCAAAATGTGATGTTAGAAACGTGAGAGTGACCTCTATACTACTGCATGTGTTGAGGGTAGAAGGCGATCCATAGATGGTATCAAAATGACAATGCGAGTAGAAGGCGATCCATAGATGGTATCAAAATGACAATGCGAGAGGATAATGTATGAATATCGTGCAACCTTGGTTTCATATCAAAAGTGTCATCACTTGCCATGTGAACACAAAATAACCTAAAAAGCATCAAAACATATCAAATCATGAAATTGATGGAAACAATGATAACTTAGTGCAAAGACAAAGTAGATAAAACATACATGAGGAGAGAGAGAAGTCCATACTATCACATCCTCCCCTCCTTAAAAGAAATTTTATTCCCAAAAGTAGGAATTCCTTATAGGAGAGTGATACATCACATTCCATGTCATATTCATCATAGTATTCTACACTGAGCATCATTATCACAACATCATTCCAAAATTAGGTAATCAAGCATCCAAGTCAAAGTATGGTCACATCAATCATCAAATTGGGGAGGGTCATTATATATATTACTATACTTGGAGAGATCACCAAGTGAATCACAAATTTGGAGAGATCATATTTTAGGTCAAATGAATATAGTGATCAAGAGTAACTCATGACTTCCATTCCCAATATTTAGGGTTCTAGCCTCTACATTGGCCTAGGTGGGGTTAGAGATCCATGATCAAGATTCGTATTCCAACAATTCTAGACAAACATCATAATTCAATATCATGATTCCATGGGAAGTCCCACACTAATACACATGAGAGCTAAATCCTAACTCATAAATCATGGGTCAATGTAGAAATCATTTTGAGCCTTCAAGATTGGGGAATATGAAAGCCATTAGTCATATATCAAGGGTGATCATAGAAGTCAAAATCAAGATCCTAATAGGGTGATTATAGAAGTGGAAATAAAGATCCCAACATGGTGATCATAGAAGTCAAAATTGAGATCAAGAGTCAATGTTCGGGCATTAAGAGACATATGTATAAAAGATTTGAATCTAGGGTATGGGTTCCTACCTAGACCATAGGTGTTATCATTCATCCATAAACACATTCTAGTGACATTTTGTGATATCATCACTAATTTCATCAACATAGTAGTTAAGGTTGATGAATGATCTAGAAGTAGGTCCTTTTAGATACCTTAACCACAAGCTATATTGACTTTATCATGGTCCAATTTACCAGAAAATTGAGATTCAAGATTGAGTGTCAATATCATCATACATTTGACCTATTAGTATTACACCCCTTTAACCATATATATTCCAATGAAAGAAACTCCCACAATTTCCATAACATGGGATACTTGGCCCGAAGGGATATCACAATTATGATAAACATGATTTAGAACATGAATTAAATTCTAATATAAATTATTGGATTGTCTAGGTAGATGGAACCTCACAATGTAAGACATTTTGGAAAATTTTGAGCTATTAGGATAATCTCCATATGGATTTATCCTCGACATCTACATCAAACAACTTGTAAATGGAATTGAACATATTATATCTTAAAGAGAACATGCAAATTGAAAATGAACTTTAAACATTAAACATAGAAAAAAGGACATTGTTGCTTTAAGATAATTTATTTATCTTGACATATATAAGAACCGTCGAGTTTGCACATAAGTCTTGGGTTGCAAGGAAGTGCCTCTTCTCTTATGCACCAAAGTGCCTCTTAATTTTTTCCCAAGTAGACTCTTAGAGAAGATTTTATATAAGTTATCTTGTGGAATTATCTTTCACTTAAAACTCTTAACTTGCTCTTTAGATCTTATTCTCAACTTTAATCTTAATGTGCATGAGAGATGATACAATAAATATTGACAATATACATGACATTCAATTTATAGATCTATTGACTCTTATCATCATAAGCAATAGAAATAGTAGATACCTCAGTCATATATTTCTTGTACATTGTACATGCATATAGACCATAAACAAGGCTTATGTTCAAAGTGCATGGACCACTTATATCTTTATTAGAGAAGATCCTAGTTGCTTTCTTAGGTTGAAGAAACCCTAATCATGATCTTTGGGTTCGATGAACCCAAATTACCATGTTCAAAACATTTAAATTTTATTAATGACTAGTACTTAACTTGATTTCTAGGGCTTCATGATTATTTAATGAATCATCAAAAATTTGAGTCAAAATAGGTTTTAAAACCACTTTAATATTATTCCCATCTTCATTATCATTCATATGAGTATTTATGGATATTTTTCTGACCACAAATAAATTAAATACAAAATTTTGAAGACTATAACCAATCAGAGAGCTAAAACAACCACATTTCTATTATTATGCGATCCAAGATCACCCTGGTGGCCGGTCCACTTTGCTGAAATGGACCAGCAGGAGGTGGCCACCCATGCCATGCCTACACAAAGGAGGAATATCCTATCAACATGTTGAAGAGTCTAGATTACCCATTACATGTAAAAACCAAAATAGAAGTAGTGGGAGGGCAAGATTGGAAATCTATAGTGCCCATAGTCTTCAACCTTATGATAAAGCAATGTCCCACTTTCTTCAAATCAACATACAAAAAATCAAGACAGAAACTGAAGGATTTGATCTTAAATTCAACCCACAATACAAAGGAAACCAGGCAAGAGAACATAGACCAAAAGCTTTGCTCTTACGACCCCATCAAACCCTTCTGTTACAACCCCAATTTTGGGTTCATTTGGTGAGAAATGTAATTTCTCATATTAAAGATATTTGAACAACAAATGATATAATTTGTATGGAATAATTGGATTTCGTTTAAAATAGCCTTGATGATTGTGTTGTGGGCTTTATTGGCTATTGGGCCCAAATAACAAGAAAATTCAATTAGTGAATGAATAATTGAATATGTGAGAAAAGGAAAATGTGGAAACCTCTAGAAGGCAAATACAAGGAGGGATTTCGTGCCTCTTGGGTTCCTTGGGTACCAAGGAGTCCAAAGTTTCATATAGAGAGCAATAATAAAAGAAAAGATCATTATATATTTCCTTTATTAAGAAAGAAATTGAGAATAATGATAAAATGTGGAAAACATGTGGAAAAAGGTATACTTGAGTTATCTTGGTGGAATTTTCATGTCCAAAGGATTCCTAATGTTAAAAGGAACTCCAAATAAGGAAATAAAAGAGAGATAAAGAGAAATTCTCAAAAGAGATATTTTAATAAAGAAAAGGTAAGATAATAAGAAAAGGGATGAAAGATAAGGAAAGAGGCTAAGGAAATATTCCCAAGAGGGGATTTCAAGCCATTAAGGTTCCTTGAGGTTCAAGGAAACTCAAAAAATAATTTAATAGCAAGAGAAAGAGAAAATATGTGAGATATATATATATATATATATTAAGTGATATCTTGCACTTAATAAAAAGGAACGTTTTATTTTGGATAATGAGCCCAATTTTGTAAGAGTGTTAGATTAAGTCATTATGGACTTTCCCTTAAAATTTGGGAGCCATTGGATATTCGATTTGGGAGTTATGGTTTTTTCAAGATTCCCTAAAGTGTTGTAATTATGGAAAATGTCACAATTATAATTGGAATAGGAAATTTGGGCCCAGCCCATGCGCATGTCACACGTGTTGCAGACCGTTGGTTTCAGATCCAATGTTGATCCTGTTGTCTTCTAGCTTGCGATAGGTTAAGAAAGTAGGATCAGGAGATCGGGTTTTTCGGGGGCATTTCCCTGAGGATAAAGGCACAAGCACTTTTGGAAACCCTTCCATTGGATCCAGGAGATCGAGCAAATCGCACCCACCCAAGATTTCACCTGGGTTTATGGCTTCTAGGAGATTCGCCCAATCTCTAGGAACCTTGCCGCCATGGGCAAGTATATATAGAGGGCCATGAACCTCGTGCAGTACCCCCAAGCACACCACAACAATCGTGAGAGGGATCCGACCTGCTATGCACACTCAATTGAGGAAGGACGTTGACCTGTACCCTGACCGGCCATGCTTCTCACCAAGGAAGGGCCGTACTGGTTCGATGAATCAGGAGAGAATCAGAGCAATGGAGTTTGCGACTGAGTTCGGTGGACCTGATCGGAGTGGCAGGGGCCATCGCAATCTTCTAGGGAAGCTTGACGATCGAGGTCAACCTTAGGGTTGACCACGGCAGGAGCTGCTTTGCGCGCAGAGGAAGCAACGCGAGGTTGTTGATGACAACCCATGTGTTTACCAATCTACCCCCAGATGCGTTGGACCTGAATGCTATGGTGGGAGGGTATAGGTGTCTTTCGGTCATTTTTCCAGCCTGAATAAACGAAAAGCAAAAAACCAAGTAAGTAGATGACGTGGCGGCCAGTGATTGGTCGAAACGGTATATTCTTCACAATTTCATAATTAATTATCTATAGCTCCGATGATAGAAAGTAATACATGAAAATTGATCAGAAAAATGTGAAGAATTCAATAAAAATAAAATTGAAGCCTGAATATGATTGCAATTCAAAAAGTATATAAAGATACTATCTTTAATAGTTTAATCAATGAAAACCCTAACCTTTAATGATTAACGAATTAGAAAGGGTTAAATGAGTGTTTAAAGTTGATATTAACCTGTTAATGATGTAAAGGAACATTAAGATCGAAAAATATGAACTTTGCACATAATTCACTTAATTTAGAGTTTATGTGCATAAATAGGCTTTAATGGGCCTTGAAACCCTAATTTTGGTAATTAGGACTATTAATGACTTTAATTATTCGATTTCATGTATCAAACTGAGTTTTCATGGTTATAAGCTATTTCGAGCAGTAAAGTTCCTAATTTGTGGATAAATACCCTAAATGTAGTAATAAGGGTTTTCTCATGAATAAAAGGTGGAATTAATGGCAAATCGAGTTCATATGTGAATTGGACCATAATGAACTATGAATTGATGATAAATGCGTATAATGATCTTGTCATGGATTAAAGGGATAAAAATAGTAGCTTTAATGTAAAAGAGGCTTAATGAACTTAATTAATGGTTAATTATGCCTTTAATCTGAAATTGAGGAAATAATTAGGTTTTGTGATCTATTACGTTAAATTAGGGTTTAAAGTAATAAAAGATGAAGGGAAACCCTAATTGCAAAAGAAACCCTAAAATGGATACATAAACCCTAGAAAGTGAATCCAAGTCAATAAAGTAGGTTCTTGATAAAGTGTGCAATAAATAGAGTACATATTCTTTTCAGGAATTATGTGATTGTTGAATTACTTGGATTGCATGGTTGATTGGATTTTCTTAATGCTTCTGAAATCATCAAATTAGGTATGTGGTTACGCCTATGAATATCTCAAATTAGTTTCTTGAGGATTTTTGAGGTTTATCAATGACTTGAATTAAACTGTTGGTTGCATTTAATTTATGCAAATTATAATGTGAATATGACTATCACATAAGATAAGTGCCTACTAGCTCAAATCCTAGTCCCCTATGTAGCTTTATAGATTGACCTAGTAAATGGCTACCAATGGGGTAGGTCCATCAGGTCATTAAATGATTTAGTAAATGGCTACCAATGGGGTAGGTCCATCAAGTCATCACGAGTCAGAGATTGGGCTACCTTTGGGTAGGGCCATGCGAGTCCATAACCCTTGGAATTGGCTACCTGTGTGGTAGGACCATGGGGGTAAGGATCTACCATTTGAGAGAGGTAGTATCCATGTCCATTGCAGGGATGGTACAGAGATAGGGGATAGGCAAGGATTGAGTAGTATTGCTTAAAATGTAATCTTAGATGTTAAATGATATTTGGTTGACTACATTGTTAACATAGTTGCACAATTATTGTTTGCCCCACATACCAGCTTCTTGCTGACCGACGTTTTGTTTGTCGGCATTTTATGTACAAATGAAAAGAACAAATAGTAAAGTGGCATACATGGAATTAAATGAAAAATAACGTGCACAGGAGGATTAGCTAGATTAGCTTCTTCATGGATAGAAGTTTAGAAATCCCAATTTTTCCAAGGTAAGAAAAGTTTTATTTTATACCATTTTCAGTTTAGTTGGTAAAGTTTATTAATTGTTATTGATTATTTGTCGAACCTTTGATCCTGTTAATTGAATAACGACTCTGACCTTCGGGTCTCCCTTAATTGGGGGTTACTGGGAGGCGGGGTCATTACACCTTCCTTGGATCTTATAGGTTATGGATATTGTAGCTGACTTCTTTGACATAGGAGCAGTAAGAATGATGAACCATAAATCTTGAAGATAGCAAATCTCATGTAAGAAGGACATTAGGAATACAAAATCTAAGGCAAATCAAAACCAAAATCATGATGAAAATGACAAGACAATGAAGAGACACATTCAACCAATCCATAGATTCCTGAACAACAATTGAAGGTTGGAAAAAAGGGGAAAATCTGATACCTTCGCTTGAGGAAGACTTAAAGGCTCCCTAAGCTTTAAAAGGGTGCACCGAACAATACCAAGCACCAACAATCCTCAGGGTGTCTAGGTCACTATTGTAGATCGCCGAATAGGTGGAACAAGTTTAATCTTAGGAGCGGAGGTTGCATGAAATCTCGAGGGTGAAACAAGGCTATGCATATGATGTTGGGTCACTAGTACATAAATGACGTATAATGTCACATTTGATGTTGTCAGTTGGAAAGTAAAAACTGACGCCAATATGCTACGACGTCAGCTTAAAATGATAACTGACACCTATATGTGAAGGCCGACTGATTTATAAAAGACACGTGTATCTCTTTTCCTTTAACGTCAGTGTTTTGACATAAAAACTGACATCCAAAATCACCCACGAAATACAATTTTTTAGGGAAAAGAATTTGCCTCCAAAAATTTTCAATTCGGCGTCGGTATTAAAAACAACAATAACAAATGTTCCGCGCCAAGACCCGTGAAAGTTTTTATCCACTAATTTGTCGTCGGTTTTTGCTTAAAGAACTGATGACTAAATATCCTTCACGAGGCAAAATTCATTCCCTTATTTGGCGTGGGTTTTCACAGAAAAACCGATGAGGTTGTGTGTTTGTGCATTGTCCCACGAAATTTTTTATACAATAAAAAATTACAAATAGGTGTCGGTTTGGTTTTGTAACCAATGTTTGTTCCTTTAGGCATTTGACTTTTTTATTAACCGAAGCTGATAGTTAACTTAATAGCATACCCGTGCGAGCCAGATTGACTCTTTCCCTATTTAAATGAGCAGACTAAAATAGGTCTGGTGATTTTTCTACCACCTCCATGCTGCCTCCCCTACTCTGCTCACCGGCCGCCTGCTTCTGCGAGTAGCTTGAAGCTGCTCACCGCTTCTGCGTGCCTCTAGTTGCCACCACGAGGAGTTTGAAGCTGCTCATTGCCGGAGCTGTTGCTGCTATCCAATTTTCGGCCGCCACCACATGCTCCCGTCATCGCCACCACTTGCTCCAGGCGGAGCGAGGAGCCTTCCTCTAACTGCCTTCAACTGCTCCAGTCACCGCCACTAGCCACTACATGCACCTCCTCTGCTCACCTCCAGCGCCGACCGCCTTCACCTCCAGCCCGACCACCTCCACCTCCGATCGCCGCCACCACAGCCTGCTCGACCCACCAATGCGGTGAGTTTTTAATTAGTACTAGGTTTGAACTTAGGGTTAATGATGCCACCATATAGTTGATTACTATTGATTAAATAGGGTTAATGATGTATTAATGAACTTAATAATTAGATTTTCACTTAGTTTCTCTAAGATTGTGTAGTTGATTATTATTGATTAATCAGGGTTAATGATGCATGAATGAATTTAATTAATTGATATTGTTTTCTTTCTCTCTTGTCAGTGATTGATTTAACTTAGTTCAATAATTGTTCTTCAAACTTGTGTAGTTGATTAATAATAATTAATTAGTGTTAATGATGAATGAATGGACACAAAATGGAAGAATGAATTGAATTAATTGATGTTACACAAAACCTAGGATATGAATGATGAAATGATGATGATGATGATGTTATGATGATGGATGATGATTGATGATGGAAAGGAAAGATCTGTGTTGGTTGGTCCCTAATGGAGATGACGACGATGATGATTATGACGACGACGACGGTGATAATGACGACGATGATGACGACGACGATGATGATGAGTATGTCAACTCAATTATACACAACATCCTAAATTTGTCATTGAGAACATATATACAGAGTTCACCCTGAGGTCACCATAATCTCAACATCCACCCATATAGTTTCTCGGTTTGGTACCTCTTACCTAGGACCTGGACCATGATGGAGAACTTGTTGAATTCAACCATATCCTCAAGTACTAGCTCATAAAACTTAATCTGAGGTCTTCTTTCTCTCTCTTTAAAATTGGGGTTTTTAGTTCTAGGGATGTATACATGTCTACAATTATGTGGGACCTACATGGGCTTTTGAAGAGTCCTCACCCATGCATGCCTAACAGAGATGTCACTGTTGGGGTCATTCCAAACCTTGTGGGGCAGAAGCATGGAAGGTTTGGAAAATATGGTGGTGGTAATGAAAGAATTTGATGAAGTTATGACTAAGGCACAATCTCCCACATGGCGGGGTCTGATCCTAGAGAGGGATCAAAGCATGCACTAGAAAGGAGAGAAATTACAAATAAAGTAAAATTAGGAAATATGATTTTATTATAAAACATCATTACTTTGCTACTTTGCGTTAAATGTAAACATAATAAAATATAAATTTTCCATTATATAAAAAATGTAGACATTTTAAAAAAAGTATTTGTTGTGATCAAATATTAACTTCTAGGTCTGATTGTAACAATTGTGTCTAAATTGTAACTATTATATATAAAAAATGACTAGTGTGTATGAAGTGTAACAATGGTGTCTAAATGGTAACTATTGGATCTTATAAGTAACTATTGTATCACTCTATTAACTAATTTTACTAAAATGTAACTATTACATGATGAATATAAATTATAACATCTACCTTGTAAGTAGAAAGTATCCTGCACAAACTATAATACAAAATGAAATGCTACAATTCATCTATATGCTCTATGAATGCTCTTACATCTCCATTCATATTGTTTGTTTTAGAATGATCATATTCTGTGAACATGGAGTTCCTTTGCTCCATTTTGTGTGTGTAACATATTTTAGTTACTTATCCAAACAATCATGGTTTTAGTTAAAATTTTAATCCGGATATACGATTTGATAGGAATTTGGCTCTGCTAAATTTCGTACATAAATTAAAAAATTTATTAGATTATCAAACTTACCACCAAGAAGAAGCAGATCAACGTCAACTCTTTCAATAGGCTTTTCTTTGTGTATATGCCAACTGCAACCTTCATCTTAGGGATGACACTGAGAACTCAAAACATTGCAACTCCAAGGTCAGGTCTAACTTGCACCAAGAGTAGACATCAACAAGGCAAGGTAAATTACATATCAGTATACATATCTAAATGAACAACTTCATAGTCTACATATTAATCCCACAATTTTGGGTTACTAAGCTAGTTGCTTCCAAAAGTAAGAAGTATATGTACTTTCAGATTGGCATATGATACTATTGGAAGTAGACCATTGTCATATATTTGTCTTATTTTATATTATTCTAGGAAAAGACACATAAATGAAGACTCTTAGAATAGACTAACAACAGTAGAAGACGAGAAAGAAATCTCTTTATAAAGGGAAATCAAAGCAGAAGAAGAATATGGCACCACAAGTAAAAGAAAAAAGAGTATTTGCACAATAAATTAGAGGAAAAAGCAACTGACTGTTGCCTTCTTGAGCACAAGAGCATTAAAGTTGTGACATGGAGGGTAAAATGAAAGCGTGACAAACAGATGATAAAAGAACAATATAAGGATGATAACAGTTAAATTCCATTTTTCATAAGTATCTCCTTTCTAAAGTGATTATTCTTGAAGTCCTAGAAAACATAATAAGAAACATATACTATACCATATATACCTTTTAAAGTATGTGTGAGAAGTTTACAGAGACAAATGAGAGGTTGTGCTTGTCAATTTTAGGGAAAACCTACATTAAGAGATTATCTCATGTTTCTATTGATCTGATCTCCATTACCGCACTAAAGCATCTGAGTCCAGCTCAACGTGACACAGTCCTTGTTTTCTGGTTATTTGTAGGCAGAACAGATCTATATGATAAGTTAAATCTAACTGTGTTGGTTCTTGTACCATGATAAAAAAACATGACACCATCAAAGAGATCTATATCCATACCATCTATGTGAATTGTATGAGTAAATGCATTCTTTGACAAGCAAGCACCCACAGTCATTTAATATTCCATATTACATATACAATGACTAAATGCATTTAGTTCAAAAATTCTGCATATTAGCAACAACTTTTTTAGTTGACACTCAAAGATGCAATTTCAGATCAAATGGTTACAAATGCCAACAAATTATTTTAAAGAAATGCAACTATATAGTCAATGAATTATCAATTACAAAAATTTACTCACCAATGTGTTGAGTGAATTGGCTTTAAGATGATGTGCATTACCTTGTGTCCTCTCATATCTGAGGCATACATCAAGCTAGGCAATAAGTTGCCTGATATTTCCAGATCTTCACCAATTTTGTGCAAAACCTAAACATTGAACATATATAAATCAAACAAATAGAGAACACCCTCGATTATGTAAAATAACATTAATCATGTTCATGTGTGTGAGGGAGAGACATGAATTAACTTGATAAAATGAATTAATGAGAATATACTTGGAAATAAGGTGCACTAGTTGTTTAAGGTTCACTAGCTGAAATGGGTCTCCTCCATCTATCGAAGAAGGGTCTTGCAGAAATGTTTCACTGAGAGCCTAGCTTCAGAGATGGTCTATAAAAAATCCTCCACCATCACTTCATTTCTGACTAGAATTATTCTAACAGAGTTGTCCTTTACACTATCAATAGATTTTGTTCTGGTTCTATTTTGTCTCTCACTAGGTACATTTCCTTGCCTTGTACCACCTGCTTTAGAGCCAACTTCAGCTCTTTGCAATAGGATTCCAAATGGCCCAACTATTGTTTCAGTTCTTCCAAAAAGAACCTCATTTCTCCAATCTTTGCTAGTGCCACATCTGATTCTCATTGACTTCAGAAAGCTCCCTCTTGGTGATTAGACTATGTAGTTGGTGATTAGACTATGTAGTGGAATAAACTAGAAGACATTTGAGTTATCACAAACATGTAAAAAACCATCAGAATGATTCATAATTTTCATAGATAACATCAAGCTACTGAATTCTCTATTTGTTATTCGATGATGATGATGTGTCAATACTCTAATAAATCAGAGTGTTTCTTGATTTGACAACAAAAGATAGAGTCTTTTAGTGCCCCATTCACATTGTTTGTGATAACAAGACTAACTTGGTAAATAAAGTCAAAATAGGACAAAGCATACATAGATATATTAAAATTCCTAATGTGATCAAAAGTTTCCATATTTACACCAAGAAATCATCCCAAAATTCCAAAGCATGAGAATGAGTTCCTCAATAATGGTCCTTCTTGCTAAGAACTAGATATTCCATAGAATTACACCTACTCTAGTTACTTGAGAGAACACACACTTAGATGAACATCCCTAGGGATCAATCATGAAGATGCTTCACAATGAAATTAAATATGAGAGGTTCCCTACTTTCTACTATAATTAGATTGAACAACCAACATAGTCTAGTTGATTTGTCCTAAATGTAAACTACTTCATGTCCACTATAAACATAATTACCTCATGCATTAGAATGGTTGCGAGGTCGTGGAAAAATTATGATTCTGAAGCACATCAAAATAACCCATGATTGGATTCATATCATGACACATGAGGAAACTAATATGGCAAGGCTATTTATGTCTAGTTTTTTCTGAGAACCAAAATTCAAAAGTAACTTATACTAATAAAAACGTAGCAACATGCGTAAAGCTTCCTTATCTTTATGGCTTTGTACTTCCATAGAAGATATTTCTGTAGAATCAGCTAAATCCTTGGTCCTTTCAGGGAAAATTCATGGAAGGTATTAGTATACAAGCTCCTTTCTTTGATATTTTAAACAAAAAAAATCATGTAGATCCTTGAATTCATAACCTAAAAGAAATGAATAAATCTTTAAAGGTTAACAAGATGAATAGATCACATCACTTACAGTGGACCATCCTCATACCCAAGGAACATGAAATCTCAGAAGTAAAGCATCCTCATACTTACAGTGGATCATGATTGATGATGACGAATAGGAAAAGTTAACAATTATATATGTTTACCTTTAGAATGTCTTCTTCATATCCCCTAATGTTGCTTGGCCAACCTTGTATGGTGGAGTTAGTACCATCAGTTAGTAGACCTTATTATGAATAGAGAAACCAAGGGAAATCCATAAAAAATCCTGCTCATTAGCATAGGAAAATATAGATTTAGATAAGCAAATCAAATCCATCCAACTTAAAACATCTTCACACAAAGAATTAGCCACATCAAATTAAACAGAGTGTTCAAGTTGAAAGCTAGCCGTTAGAAATACATCATTTGAACAGACAACACAAAGAGCATTCTCGAAATGACCAAGAAATCCTCGCAAGCAATTCCATATCCAAGGTCAATCACACTGAAGATCAACCCTATTACTTCTTATCAACTGACTAGGGGTGTCATATCAAAGCATGAAGAAAACATTAGAAATACAAAGAACTTGAGATGATACATAGACTTCAAAGAATAACTTCAAATACTCAACTCAGAGAACCTAATATACATTACAAACTAGAATGGATTAAACCTAACAAACTGAATGAAGTGGAGGTAGATAAAACATAAAAGGTTGACAAAAGAAACTAAAGGAAGGGCATCCGGAAAATCATTATCTCCTATAAATCTCAACACGAATAACAAGCCTTCAACTCCTTCAAACATACAAAAATCATGGATAGCGACCTTTTATATTGAGAAGACTAAAAAATAGTTCATACTATACCACCAAAATTCAGACTAAAAGCACCCTCATCAATGCGCCAAACCCATCTATAAAGGCACCAAGCATGAAAAAAATCACAAGTCCCCAAAATTCAAGACAAGACAAGCAACACAATTGGAAACATGACACTTCATGATGCAAAATACAACAAATCATCATGAGAAGAAGAAATCACAACTAACAACAACCAAAAGAAACATAAAAATATCTAGTAACAACAACTAAAAGAAGATCGCATATCAAAATTATTTGTTATATTAGACCCTTGGGAATCTGAGAACATGGAGAAACCAGCAAATTGTTTGTCAACTAGAACCATACATACCACTTGTTCAGTAACTATAATAACATAGTAATCATTTGATGCATGGAAAATAGACAACGAATGATCTATAAGTTTTTTTCCTTTGAATTTAAATCAAGACAATGAAATAATGAATGGTACTACAATATGTGTGACATCCACATTTATTGAAAACTAGCTAAATATAATAAAGAATGACTGACTTCTATTTTTACTAAATCCTATGAATTCATATGATATGTGAATCTCTATATTGATCAAATGATTGCTACTCTTGGTTTCCACGTCTCCAAATGGTTCACCTATAATGATGCAAAAATAGTTAAGAAGTGCACTCTAGTATTGAGATTAATTTATAAAATGTTACCAGACAATGCGTAATTTCTTTGGCCAAGTTATCACTGTCAATTACATCCTCAATGACTTGGTGTTGACCAAATGGCCTAACCAACTACTCTTGAGGATGGATTGGCACAACAATGGATACATCAACAAATGAGGTCCCCAACAGTACTCCTCCTACAACATAAGTTGGACTTGTAGAAGTAACGTGTCCTTGTGCTACAATTGAATTCCCATCCTCAAAACTTAACAAGGAAACGACATTTAAATTTATAAAGACTGTGTCAAATATTATTTATACCTAAAAATTAGATTGAAAAAATTAATCTATAAATGCTAGGATATAATAACATGTCCTTCGATAATGGATGTTTCACTACTAGATTGATTTGGTCTGGGTAGTCTTTCATTGGTGGTCTTTGTGATATTCTACAAAATAAATAGTTTACTATAAGAAAATCAATTTTCTTATGTAATCACATTATATGAATTTGAAGATTTACCTCGTTCTACTGAAATGAAGAACTTAGGTTAGAATTTCTCAGCATCATAGCTTCAATATTTTCAAAAATTTTCTTCATTTCTAAGAACTCCTTTTTTTGAGCCTCATATATCTGGGTATGAGCATCAACAACCATTTCTAAGTCTATGATTTTATCTTCATATACATTATGAGACACATGAATCACATGTTTCACAGGAATCTTCTTTGGGCCCAAAATATGATCAAATATCTCGTCTTCATTGAGATTTTCATCATTACTTGCAAGTGCCGCATTCAACTTGTCCTACATACAATATTAATCAGCTTATTTTCATTAAATAAAAATAAATTTGTTAAATGATTTCTTATAATAAATTCTACAGATTTTGCATCCACAACAGTACCATCCTTCTTCAAATGGGTGGCCTTAAACAAGTCTAATCTGCTAACATTGCCACCATTTTTCTTTTATTGTAACTGTTTGTAACAATAGAAGCATATATGAGCATAGTAGTATGAAAGTGTAATGCACATTTCAACTAGAAGATAACTCACATTAGCCTTCACACAAGCATACAACGTTGATCCCGATGTATGTCTCGTCATTACAAACTTTCTGCTCATAACATTTTTAGCACTCCTTAACTACATACAATGAATTATATTACAATTATATACAATATACACTATTAAATTCTACAAAATTAAGGAAAAAATTATTTTACCTTTCCATCGTCAGAATCCCAAAAATTCACAAGCAATTTCCATTGATCAGGATCAACACGGGAGGGGCAATCAATAAGTCAGTCAGATTTTTCTTTGTGCCGCATATAGTGGTTTTTTTTAATATCCACTTTGAAGTTTCTCCAACAATCCCTCACTGTTTGCAAAACCGAGCTCTTCCCCTTTATGTCGATAACAAACTTGGTCTATAACAAAAGAATAATTTTTAAATAAAAATTCACAGCATTGTATTATATCGCTAAGACTAGAATTACTTCGATATAATTCCATATAGCAATTTTGTTTTCCACAGGAACTTGTCGCCAATCAAGATAGTTTAATGGTGTAAGATTAGAATTTCTAGCAACAGTTCCCAAAAAGGAAGACAGGTCATTCTGATGTGGTCCTATTGGATCTCCATTCTCATCCAAAGTAATTGGCAGCTTTTTATCCCCTATCTTATCCCATAATCGGATTCACTTAGAATAGCCCCATGTTTTTTTTATTTGTAGCTCACCCTACAAAATCATGAATATGATGCAATCATTTACAAGGATATACATATTATACACATATATATAAGTAATAGTTTTTGAAAAATGTAATGAATCTTTGTATCTAAATTTTCTTACCTTCACTCTGCCCAAGATCAATAGTAGGAGAATCAGCAACAGAATGTTGATCATTATCTAATTTATTAATTTCAACCTCTTGATTGTTACTGATATTATTTACCAAACGTTGCATACTTGCTTTTACAGGCACTCCTTGATTACTTTTTTTTTATAAGTATCTTTTAGAATAACTTCCTTCTCTAGCATTATTTGAGTTTGCCACCACATGAGTTTTACCAACGATACCAACCCCATCATTTGACACATATGGATTTTTGTTTCTTTAGAAAGATTCAAAGAAGAACTTCTGTTGTTATTTGCAGCTGATCCCGCCACAGTTTTACTGTTTCTAAGTCCTTCTTTTTCATTTGAACACCCCCAATCAACATTTATCGAACCAAGATACCCTCATTTTGGTCTTTTGGAAATACTTACAACTAAAATGATGATATGAGTGGTTCTAAGAAAGATATTAAATGATGTAATTTTTTATTTTACCTATCATACTCCCATGAGTTAATCCTTCATTGCAGGCATCATTAGTAAGTGGAGATAATAACTGACTGTGTCTTTTCATTCTCCTAAAAAGATAATTGATATAAAAAATATTCAATTACAAACTGAAATCATGGCATACATTCTCTAATTGTGTTCCTCAAATAGAATTAAAAAATTCAATAATATTTATGTGTTGCCGATAAAGCCAACATCCAACAAGAAAACTCATTAAGCATATTAACCCAAAAGAAAAAAATGTACAACAAATGTATAATCATGTAAAAGAATAAATGACCATTTTAGAAATAAAAGGATAACATGAGTGTTTCCACTATTTGACCCAACTAATAAAATAAAAAGAGTTACATAAGGTCAATGATGGGGATCATGACCCCCTTCATAAAAGGTCACACCCTCCATGTCTTCTCTGATTAAATTAAAGTCATCACAAACGTCACTTAAGATATCTTCCAAATCACTTGGAGATTTATCTTCAGAGAAGCAGGTTCCATCCATGAAATTGTCATGAAGCTTCTCCTCCATGTCATAAGTATCACGAGGTGTAGTGTGCACAACAAAGCTCCAATTTTTTTGACTTATGTCTTTCACATAAAACACTCATTGTGCTTGGGAGGCCAATACAAATGGATCATCAGTAACATCAATACATTTTAAATTGACCATTGTGAAGTCATTTTCAGATTTTTTGATGCCTCTGTTTGCATTGACCCAGTCACATTTGAACAATACAACTTTAAGTTGCTTGTAATAACTGATCTCGAAAATGTCCCTTAACACCCCGTAGTACGTAATCTGACTCGTTACAAGATTTTTATCCTTGGAGTTGGCAAAACTTTCGATCTGAGCATTCACCATATTTCCACTATTTTGTGTTTTTCTACCGCATTCTCGATCCTTGGTGCAAAATCTATAACCTTTTGTTACATATCCCGCATATTTGATGAATGCATATTCATCTCTTATTTTTGCTTCATTTAGAATAATTAATTAAGACTTTTTTGTTAATTTTAGCTAATTCAAAAATAAATAGCACTTTCATCTTCTTGATATACTTTTTCTGAATTCTTATGATATTTTTCTTAATTTTCAAAAATTATCTAAGTAATTAAATTGAGAAAATAAAAGATGAAGATATGAGGCTTTTCAAATATTTCCGCAATACCTGAGATACTCGTCACTAAAATAGCCATATCTTTTGCGTCTAAAGGTGGAATTTCAAGATAAAGTATGGAATGAAAAGATAATTTTATTTTCTACAAAAAAGATATATTTTGCGGCAATTTTGGTGTTTATTTGGCTGCAAAATTAACCAGTGAAAGTAACCTTACGTTTTCCCACAGAGTCTGATTTCAGTATATACCTTTCACTAAAATTGGTATAACTCTCACATCCCAAGGAGGAATTTATTGTGAAAGTATGCGTTGGAAAGATAATTCAATTATATATAGGAAAAATATATTTTTGGGCCGTTTCCAAATTTTTAACTAGCCCAAAAATACGCTCGAAATTTCTGTTGTGGGAAATTAATGCAAAAGAAATGTAAAGCAATCATTTGTTTCCTCTATTGATTAGATCTAGAAAGTTAGCAGCCACCGGCGACCATTTCTTTTTCCCTAAACCTAATATATACCCCCTCCTTCTCCTATAAAAGGAGGGGCACTTCCTCCTCTTTGGGCATCTTGGATTTCTCTTTGTATGAGATTCTGAAGCATTTATTCTTGTAATCATCTTCTTATTCTGCAATAAAGTAGATTTTATTTCAAGCATTGTTCTTTCGTACTTGGTTCTTGTCTCTTCATTCCGCTTTTGTCGTAATCTTCTTTTCTATGTTCTTTAATTTTGGAATAAGGAACTAAGAACTAAGCCATTTTATTGTCTCTAGCATAAGGATTAACCTCCTAATTTTGGGCTAGACTATGGCTTCAGTACTTTCTTCCTCCGTCTCCCCCTTCTCCATGAGTGAGTAGTTTTCTATCGAGGCAAGGGGAATTACCCCTTAGCCATAGATTTATCGACTTTTCCTAAAAAATGATTCTAGATGGCTTTTGGGTTTGATAACTAATTGATCTATCAAAGTAATTAATTGATTTGATCAAAAGTTAATCCGGATGGATATGACCGTGGAAGTTCGGATTTAGAATAACAAACCCAATCACATAGGAGTTTTGAAATGACCGTGGATCTTCTTCTTTTAGGATGATGAACTAAGAAGCATGAGCACCATGATCAATGGGCTAATGTGGAGTCTATCTTTAGTAGATTTTTATTAATTCACTTGCCTTCATCGAATCCGTCATTTTTAAGGATTAGTTTATTTTGCCTTGACTAATGTGGTGAAAACCCCTAACGTCTCGATTTCCATCTCTTGATTTAATCACCGCATACTTTGTATTTCTTTAATTCCTAGTCTTTTCATTCATATAGTTTTTTTTGTGCTAACAATAATCTTAAAATTTCCTTGTGCATTTTTATTCTGGCAAGTGCATTTTCATTCTTGCATTTCATTCCTTAGTGTTAATCACCAACCCCAAAACTCAACTTTTACTTTCCGTTCTAAATCTAAAAATATAAAAAATAATAATAAAATAGTTCTTTAAAATAATTGGGATAAAAGAAATAATCTTAAAAAGTTGTCCTGTGGGATCGACCCTTTCTATACTAACCTTAATTGGAAAGTTGAAAAAGGATTAAACTCTAGGATAATTATCTTAGTGATTGTAAGTGCTAAGCGACGCATTAACAATTTGGCACCATTGCTGGGGACAACAGATTTGTTTCTTTTGAACCCCAAAATTTTTGAAAAAAACTTTTTTTCCCTTTTTTATGCCTTCCGAGTAACATTCCGAAAGTGCTACTCCTCCTTCTGCCGAGTTTCCATTCTGACAGTCCGTTTTTTCTGCAAATACACTAGTTTGTAAAAAATTGTAATTTTAGTTAGTTTTATAAATTTTAACCTTGAGTCATAATCCCTTAGCTTCTATTTTTTTTGTAATTTACGGTCTTGTACAAAATCTTTAGTTCTTTTTTGAATTGTAAAAAAAAACCTTTCAAATGGAGTGGACATTACAATATCCCCCGCAATGTTATTATTGTGGTCATTGCCACCATGCATCTCTTGCCTGTCCAAATTTATCCCATAGCACCCCTCTCCATGAGCCCTTTCATCCTAGTGGGTACAATGTAAATCCTTATTTTTTTGAGAACCAATATGGGGAACCTTGCTATCCATATTCTGAGAGAGGGTACGACCAATAAAGCTTTGGGGGAAATGGACCTATATATGATACCCAATATAATCCTCAACAAGAAGAGAAACTTAAGTCCCTAGAGAATATGGTAGCAAAAATCCTAACTAGCCAAACCTTATTGGCCACCT
Organism: Alisma plantago-aquatica; assembly: GCA_963693085.1. NCBI lineage: Eukaryota > Viridiplantae > Streptophyta > Magnoliopsida > Alismatales > Alismataceae > Alisma > Alisma plantago-aquatica. The sequence continues at coordinate 778,049,770 of OY856409.1, forward strand.
TGCTGAAAGCCCAATCCCAAAACCTAGATGTTCCAAATATGTTCCCCCATGACTCGGTGACACCTCGTAATATTGTATCTTCTCACCACGATGAGAGCAATGGAAATTATAATCCACCATCTTCTAAAGATTATTATGAGGAGCAACACCACAACCAACATACTGGGTACCATGACCAAGATCCTTATGGGGGGAATGATGAGGATGGTAAATTTTTTGGGTTGTATGAATCTAATAATGAAAATCAACTAAAAGAGAAACTTGGGGCTTTAGAAAAAATGATAGTAGAAGGCTAGAAAAAACTAGAAACCAGTCAAGCCCTTTTATCTACCTTACTAGAGGCCCAAGAACAAAAATATGTGGATGACTTAGAGCAACCTAAGATGGTTCTTCCCGAAGATGATGATCTAATTTTTATGTCATATACATCAGATTATAAAGAAACAATACATACAATGGGGTCGTATTTCTTGTACGATGAGGACGTTGGCATTCCTACCCTTCCCTTAGAGACTTTATTACTCGAGTATGAAAATTCAATCTCAGAGAGTCGTCCTAAAGACCCAACAACCTTTTGCATCATTTGCAAAAGTCCAATTGTTATCGACGACCAATCCCCTCTGGTAGGATCTATTATGGATAATAAGCAGCCAACCTCCATTGATGAAACGATTCCTCCCATTCTGCCATAACCAATTCCCATTCTACATAAGGATGATATAGAAGTGGAGAACTCCTTAGAAGAAATCCATATACGCCCTTCTGCTGGCTGCAAGGAATATATCCCCATATTTATCCTTCAAGAACCCATGGGAAATCCGTGCAAAGAGGAACTATAGTTACCTGCAATATCAACCATGAAATCCATATATCCCAAGGTTGATTGTATGAATTTTTAGGAGAGACAAAATATGGATGATGTTGATTTAAATTTGTGTGTCCCTTTCATATTACCACCAATTTTATGATATGCATATCAATATGACAAAGGGAAACCAAAGCCTGATCCCCCACCCGATGTTACAGAGCCGGCACCATATGTGCCACCCACTGAACACCCGCCAATCCCCCTCAAGCCACACACATTTATGACATTTCATTTACTACTAAAGGAAGATGTGTGGATCCTTTTGGAAGGAGTGCGAGGAAAAAAACATTATGAAATCCTCTTTCAGCCTCTACGATCACCCATCAATTGGGTGTACCATGAAGCTCCTTTGTTCAAAGCTACAACCATCATCAACATCCCCTTCAACTGGACATTTTTTGAGCTACCAGGACCTCCCGGTGATCCCAGTGATTTTCTTCCCTCCATCCTGGATTTGTGTTTTTCTTGGGACGAGCAAAATTTAAAGTCCGGGGTAGAGGTGGGTGGTACGTTTCCACCCCTTTTTCTTTCCCTTTTAGTATCTTTTTTTTGTTTTACATATTGCATGTAGTTTTTTTTCATAGTACAATTGGCCCATATCTAGTTGGCCTTGATATGATCATTTGTCAAAATACTCTCCTTAATGATGTAACTGCCTTGCACCTAAATTTTGAAACTTTCATGACTACAAATCCTCCTATCACTTAGGACCTCAAATAATAATCACTCCTTGGAAAAGATGGCAAGCCATAGAGGACTGATATGATTCAAGAGTGATGCTTTCTTATCATGTACAACTTGTATAAATTTTCTTGATTTTTCACATGATTCAGTAATAGTTGAACCAATGCATGGCACTCTTAAAAAAAGATGGAAAAAAAGTTGCACAAGAACAACCTCTTCTACTCTTCTTCTACCACATCCAAATCTTTCCATTCGTCAAAAAGAAAAAAAGAGCCAATAATACCCAAAAGGCTAAGTTTGGGGTGGCACCCTTCCCCCTCTTCCGCTTCTTCCATACCCACGCAATTGAGTGTATCACCAAAAATCAAAGAAAAAAATGCGGTCAATGTAACTGCATGTCCACTAAATAAAAAGGTCTCGTGTCGAATAGAGGAGAGACTGTCCTTCTTCCATACCTCCTTCACTCTAAATTTCTACCCAGGGGAAAACTACAAAAATCCCAACCATCTAAATCAGCCCTGTTCTTGTGTAAAACTTTAAAAAAAAATTGGAGTACCAAATGCAAAGGTGAAATGAAAATTTGTTTTATTGCAGGTCTTGAATAAATGCAAGTTTGTGAAGTAGGAAATATAAAAATCACTTTTTGTGAATTCAGAAAGTCAGGGTCGCTTTACCATATTTTGGTGGAAGGAATCAAGTGATTGTTAGGAGAGTAAGGATGATAGGTTGAGAGTATGTCTTGAAAATATTTCTTGATTTTAATGTTGCTCAGGACGAGCAAAGTTTAAGTTTGGGGTATTTTGATGAATGTATATTCATCTCTTATTTTTGCTTCATTTAGAATAATTAATTAGGACTTTTTTTTGTTAATTTTAGCTAATTCAAAAATAAATAGCACTTTCATCTTCTTGATATACTTTTTCTGAATTCTTATGATATTTTTCTTAATTTTCAGAAATTATCTAAGTAATTAAACCGAGAAAATAAAAGATGAAGATATGAGACTTTTTAAATATTCCCGCAGTACCTGAGATACTCGTCACTAAAATAGCCATATCTTTTGCGTATAAAGGTGTAATTTCAAGATAAGGTATGAAATGAAAAGAGAATTTTATTGGTTACAAAAAAGACATATTTTGCGGCAATTTTGATGTTTATTTGGCGGCGCAATTAACCAGTGAAAGTAACCTTACGTTTTCCCGCAGAGTCTGATTTCAGTATATACCTTTCACCAAAATTGGTATAACTCTCACATCCCAAGGCAGAATTTATTGTGTAAGTATGCGTTGGAAAGATAATTCAATTATATATAGGAAAAATATATTTTCGGGCCGTTTCCGAATTTTTGACTATCCCAAAAATATACTCGAAATTGCTGTTGCGGAAAATTAATGCAAAAGGAATGCAAAGCAATCAATTATTTCCTCTATTGATTAGATCTAGAAAGTTAGCAGCCGCCGGAGGCCATTTCTTTTGCCCTAAACCTAATGTATAACCCCCTCCTTCTCCTATAAAAGGAGGGACACTTCCTCCTCTTTGGGCATCTTGGATTTCTCTTTGTATGGGATTCTGAAGCATTTATTCTTGTAATCATCTTCTTATTCTGCAATAAAGTAGATTTTATTTCAAGCATTGTTCTTTCATACTTGGTTCTTGTCTCTTCATTTTGCTTTAGTCTTAATCTTATTTTCTCTATTCTTTAATTTTGGAGCAAGGAACTAAGAACTAAGCCATTTTATTGTCTCTAGTATTAGGATTAACCTCCTGATTTTAGGCTAGACTATGGCTTCAGTACTTTCTTCCTCCATCTTCCCCTTCTCCAAGAGTGAGTAGTTTTCTATCGAGGCAAGGGGAATAATCCCTTAGCCATGACTTTATCGTCTTTTCCTAAAAAATGATTCTAGATGGCTTTTGGGTTTGATAACTAATTGATCTATCAAAGTAATTAATTGATTTGATCAAAAGTTAATCCGGATGGATATGACCGTAGAAGTTCGGATTTAGAACAACAAACCCAATCACATAGGAGTTTTGAAATGACCGTGAATCTTCTTCTTTTAGGATGATGAACTAAGAAGCATGAGCACCAGGATAAATGTGCTCATGTAGAGTCTATCTTTAGTAGATTTTTATTAAATCACTTGCCTTCATCGAATCCGTCATTTTTAAGGATTAGTTTATTTTGCCTTGAATAAGGTGGTGAAAACCCCTAACGCCTCGATCTCCCTCTCTTGATTTAATCACCGCATACTTTGGCTTTCTTTAATTCCTAGTCTTTTCATTCATATAGTTTTTCGTGTGCTAACAATAATCTTAAAATTTCCTTGTGCATTTTTATTCTTATAAGTGTATTTTCATTCTTGCATTTCATTCCTTAGTATTAATCACCAACCCCAAAACTTGACTTTTACTTTCCCTTCTAAATCTGAAAATACAAAAAATAAAATAAAATAGTTCTTCAAAATAATTGGGATAAAAGAAATAATCTTAAAAAGTTGTCCTGTGGGATCGACCCTTTCTATACTAGCCTTAATCGGAAAGTTGAAAAAGGATTAAACTCTAGGATAATTATCTTAGTGATTGTAAGTGCTAAGCGACACATTAACAATATTGTATCGTCATTAGTTGTGGTCCTCGAGCCAACACTAAAAGGTTTGGTGACACAATTGTCGACTTTGCCTTCTCCTCAATATGAAAATATTAAGAATATTATTATTTATATACTTTTTGTTATTATGCTAATGGAAATAACTTATTCAAACTTACATGTTTCTTAAACCATTCATATTAACCGTTCATATGAAGATTACTGATTTCCCATTATCATGCACGCAGATTGATTTTCTTCAAGTATCGGATGTGATCCCTACCAACAAACATGTGTAACACACCTAGACGTAAATATAAAATTACATAATGATAAGTAAACAACAATCTTACTTCATGTATGGTTCAACTGCATCACAGTTGGCTAAAATATATTGATGTGCAACTTTGAACATCGCACTATCAAGCATAATAGGAGTCTTCTTTCCTAAATGACGTCCTTTATGAAAGAATATAGATCACTCTTCATCATTATCCATATCTTCATCTTCCGCATCATTTCTAGACAATTTAGTGAGCCTTGTCTCAACTCCTGAGAGATATCTCAAACAGAATGTTAAGCATTCATATGCCAAGTAACCTTCATCTATAGAAGCTTCTGGAGCAGCTTTATTTCACACATATCTTTTTAAAGTTTGTAAGTGTCTATAATAAGAAGAATAAAAATTTTGTAAGAACATCACATATGATCATATGCAAAGTCTGAACAAATTTAATTGTTAGAAATATTACCTCTCCACGAGATACATCCAACGATAGAATATTGGTCCGGATATCTTCGCTTCTCGTAGAACATGAATGACCACATGCTCCATCACATCAAAGAATGATGGTGGGATAATATTCTCTAGGTTACAAAGAGTAACTGCTATTCTGGATTCCAACTTCTCAAAAGTATTTGGATTTATGACTTTAGAGCATAAGTCTTTAAAAAACTTGGACAACTCAATTACAATAGCTCTAACATTTTTGTTGGGCAACACTACTTGTAAAGCTAATGGGAGAAATTGTTGCATCAATACGTGATAATCATGACTCTTCAATGCCATCAACTTTCTTTCTTTGACGTGTGCATTTCTAGCTATATTAGAAGAATACCCATCAGGAACTCGAGCAGACTTCAATAGCTTACAAAATAATTCTTTTTCCTCCTTCTTCAAAGTAAATCATGAAGGCGGGATGATATTTTTATTTCCGTCTTTGATAATGTGAAGTCTATGCCTTATGCCCATCTCTTCGAGGTCATATCGAGAAATTTCAGTGTCCTTTGACTTCTCCATTCCTAGTAGTGTGTGAATCAAACTCTCACATGCATTCTTTTCTATGTGCATCACATTAAGATTATGACGTATAAGGTTATGCTTCCAGTATGACAGCTCAAAAATGAAAAACACTAGAGGGGGGGTGAATAGAGTTTTTAGATATTTTAGCAATTATTTAACTCAAACAACCACAAATGAAGAATGGAAGAAGGAGAGGTATTTAGAGTGGTTCCAACTTTAGCAAATACTAAAGTTGTCAGTCCACTACCCGGTTGCTTACCCAACCGGGATTTTGAAAGTATTAATTTTATTACCTTCACAAGGATTTACACAAAATACAATACTTTCTTTACACCCCTTGAACAACCTTCACTTGAAGTAGATGCACCAACTTGAGGTAGCCTTCTTGAAGTAACTCCAAGCTCCCCCTTGAAGTAGCCTTCCTCTCTAGAAGTAACCTCCCGTTGCACCAGCCTTCTTGAAGTAGCTCAAGGTCCCCTTCTTCACCAAGAAGATCTTCAACCTCTCCAACCCGCAACCTCCAACCTAGGAGTAGCAAGGAGAGTACAAACAACAATAGAGAACAAGAAAGAAAATAGAAATTACAAGTTATCCTTTTGTAGCACAAGGCTTGATTTGCCTAGATCAAGCGTGTAGATCTCCTAACCAAAGTGTATGGAAATGTAATTGCAGTGGATAAGAGATGCTAGCCTATAGGACACGAATTTTGAGCTAAGAGAAGAAGTAGCCTATTGTCACTATGCTCAGTTTACTCACAAACAGGTTGCTCAAAGTATGCTCAAAGATTTCTCAAGTGTAACAAGTGAGTTTAGGTGTCCTAAAGCATGTCCTATTTATAGGAATGTCCTACAAGTGCTTAAGGACGTTCTAAACACCTTCTAGGGGTTTCTAAGTGCTTAACTAGACGTTAGGTACAAGTTTGTTGCTTTAGCAACGGCTAATTAATTAATTCTGCAGTTGCTGTCAGAGTCCATCTCGATCGAGAAATGGTCGACCGAGACACCTACTCGGTCGAACTTTTGTCGACCGACAGGCTCTCTGAATCAAGTGTTTTGCAACGTTTATCTCCAACTGCCAACTACCTTGTCAGATGTGTCTAACGGCTACCTAGGTCTTTCTCGGTCGAGAAAATTGTCGACCGAGAGTGTCTCGGTCGAGGAGTTAGTCGACCGAGATTGACCCTGTTTCAAATTTTCAATTAAAGCACTAAGTGTGTGTATGAGTGTGCATATGTGACACTTATTTGAAGGGGATGACCTATCTAAATGTGATGTTTAGCTAGGGAGAATCTAACACTTGATTTACATGAAATATAAGTACTTGTACATTATATATTTGTACAAGTTTTTACAAAGTGATTACATTTCATGAAAATATAAATATGTAAGCATATGGATTTCCCTAATTGCTTTGTCATCCACCTTATTCCTGCAACACTCAAGTAGCACGTTAGATTAACAAGAATGAAATGTTTGTCATTATCAAAACAAAGGGATTTACAAATGTCCATTTAGCCAACAATCTCCCCCTTTTTGAAGATGACAAACATTTCCTAAATATAAAATAAGAAAGTATAAAACATGTGAGTTTCATAACTGAAGATTACCTTTGTAAATTTCTTCTCTTGTTTATAAAATGTGTGCTTATTATTCCCCATGAATTATGGAACATGAAATCCAATCCTTTAGGGAATATAGAAACTTTCAATGTAAAGCCAAGAGTTCATGAAACTCATTGATTGAGTTTTGCACAAATACTAAGTTTTATATTTATTTATTGTTTTGCACAAATACTAAGTTTTATATTTATTTCTCCCCCTTTGTAATTTCAAAAAGATATCCATTTAAGAATAAAACTCCCCCTTAATTAGATGTCCCAAAAAAATGTCCATTAAAAGCCAAAATGATGTAAGTAAAAGTTATTTTTAAGAAGCACAAATATCAAAGAAGACATCTTCCAAAGGAGTGATAAGAAATTGCTTCCTAATGTTGTTAAATTGGTCTAGTGGAAGCGGTTTTGTAAAAATATCAGCCAATTGATCTTCCGTATCAACATGATGAAGAGAAACATGATTTTTAGAAATATGATCCCTTAAAAAGTGATGACGGATTTCAATATGTTTAGCTCTGCTGTGTAAGATAGGATTATGTGCTAAGTTTATAGCACTTGTGTTGTCACAAAAAATAGGTGTAGATGAAAGAGTAAAACCATAATCGTTTAATACTTGTTCCATATAAAGCACTTGAGCACAACAAGATCCGGCTGCCATATATTCAGCTTCAGTTGTAGAAAGGGCAACCGTGTTTTGTTTCTTGCTAAACCAAGATACTAAAGCTCTCACTAACAAGAAACAGCCACCACTAGTGCTCTTGCGATCAAGTCGACAACCAGCATAATCAGCATCAGTATAAGCTTTAAAATCCAAGGATTGTCCTTTTGGATACCATAAACCAAAACATGTAGTGCCGGCTAAGTATCGAAGAATTCGTTTAACTGCTTGAAAATGAGAGTGCATAGGTTGGGATTGAAATCGAGCACAAAGACCAACGGAAAACATGATGTCCGGTCGAGAAGTAGTTAAGTAAAGCAAACTACCAATCATGGCTCTATATAAGGAATCATCAATAGGTTCCCCATCTTCATCCTTATCAATTTTAGTAGAAGTGGCCATAGGAGTAGTAGCATGTTTGCACTGATCCATCCCAAAACGTTTTAAGAGTTCTTTAGTATACTTTTCTTGGCTTATAAAAATCCCGGCAGGCCTTTGTTTAATTTGGAAACCAAGAAAGAAGGTTAGTTCACCCATGAGGCTCATTTCAAATTCTTTTTGCATAATGTCACTAAATTGTGTACACAATGATTCATTTGAAGCTCCAAAAATGATATCATCAACATATATTTGAACAACAAGAAAATCAGATGTATATGTTTTGAAAAATAAAGTAGAATATGAATTTCCAATAGAAAAACCATTATCAAAAAGATATGTCTTGAGCCTTTCATACCAGTTCCTAGGTGCTTGTTTTAAACCATAAAGTGCTTTCTTAAGTTTATAAACATAGTCACCTTTTTCCGGTGTTTCAAAACCGGGTGGTTGGGAAACATAAACTTCTTCTTGAATGATTCCGTTTAGAAATGCACTTTTTACATCCATTTGGTAAAGTTTGATGTTTTTATGTGCAGAAATAGCTAGTAACATTCTAATAGCTTCAAGTCTAGCTACTGGTGCATATGTTTCATCAAAGTCTATGCCTTCTTGTTGATTATATCCTTGTGCTACTAACCGAGCTTTATTTCTTATTACTTCTCCTGCCTCATTGAGCTTATTTCTAAAAATCCATTTAGTTCCAATGATGGTTTTATCTTGTGGTTTAGGAACTAAATCCCATACTTCATTTTTTGTGAATTGATTTAATTCTTCTTGCATTGCTATTATCCAATAATCATCTTTAAGAGCTTCAGATATCTTCTTAAGTTCAATGATAGAAACAAAAACCATGTTTGCAACATCCTTAAAGGAAGACCGAGTTTTTACTTTATCATTTGGATTTCCAATAATTAATTCTTGAGGATGATCCTTAATAAGTCTAGGTATAGGTTGTGTTTCACTTTGGTTATTGTTTGTAGTATCTTTCTCACTATCATTTGGTATGTTTAAGTTTTCGAATTGATTAGTAAGATCAATTATTTCTAGATTTTCTGATTTGGACTCTTCATGAAAAGAGACATGAATAGATTCCTCAACTTTTCTAGAGATAGTGTTGTCGACTCTAAATGCTTTGCTAGAGGTAGAATATCCCAAAAAGAATGCTTTGTGTGATTTAGAATCAAACTTATCTCTATCATCTTTTGTATTTAAGATATAACATGTAGATCCAAAGGTATGAAAATAGTCAACTCTAGGTTTCTTAGAATGTATTATTTCATACGGAGTTTTCTTCAAATGAGAGTGAACAGTTACTCTATTTAACACATAGCATGCGGTGTTTACAGCTTCAGCCCAAAATGTTTTGGGGGTGTTATGTTCGAGCATCATAGTTCTAGCCATTTCTTGTAGTGATCGATTTTTCCTTTCAACTATGCCATTTTGTTGTGGAGTGCGTGGAGCAGAAAAATTGTGAGTGTACCCTTGAGATGTGCAAAATTCTTCAAATACATGATTTTCAAATTCTCCACCATGATCACTTCTAATGGTACATATTTTGCTTTGTAATAGATTTTCAATCATAGGGCAAAATTTTATAAAAGCATGAATAGTATCATCTTTGGTTGCAATAAAATGTACCCATGTATATCTACTATAATCATCAACAATAACAAAACAATATCTTTTGCCACCGATAGATTGTGTCCTTATAGGTCCAAATAAATCCATGTGAATTAATTCTAAAGATCTACTGGTGCTAAGTTCATGTTTAGGTTTAACAGAGGTTTTTGTTTGCTCTCCCAATGTACATGGTTCACAATTTTCAACTTGATCAAAGGATAAAGTAGGAAAACCACGAACAAGATCATATTTCACTAACTTTTTGATAACATGTGAACTAGCATGTCCTAGCTTTTTATGCCATAATTGTAAAGTATTTTCATTTGCAAGCAAGCATTTTCCTACTACAGATTTCATAGAGTTAGGTCTAATAATATAAAGATTTCCAACTCTTTTTCCTTCATAGACAACATTTGTAGTGTTTTCTATTAATAATTTGCAGCAGGTTTTGTTAAATAAAACATCATAGCCACTATCACATAATTGAATCACACTTATTAAGTTATGGTGCAAATCATCAACAAGTAGAACATTCTTTATTTCGAGGTTTGTACCAATGTTACCTATTCCAACAATTTTACCTTTACCGTTATCTCCAAAAGTGACTGTTCCACTCTTCTTTTCTTCAAAAGTTTGAAATGCATCCTTGTTTCCGATCATGTGTTTGGAACATCCACTGTCAACCACCCAATCCTGCATTAGAATGTAGGTTTTGGTACCCATGTGATGGTCCGATATGGTTAGAAGCATTTAAGTAGAGACTGTATAAAAATTCTGATTCAGAACTTCAGTCGGTCGACAATTGTTCGACCGACATCTTTCTCAGTCGACTAATCGTCGATCGAGAAGGTTGCTGTATTGCAAATTAAAGACAGAAATTCAGCCGGTTGACCAATTTTTGACCGAAATAGTTGCTGTTTGATTTTGATTTGTCACAGGCATCTGGTCGGTCGATAAAAGTTCGACCGATTATATTTTCGGTCGACAATACTTCGACCGACTAAGTTTCTGTTTCAGTACAGTAGTTCAGAAAATTATTATAATGCATAAAACCTTTTATTAAGTTGAGATAAGACAATATGAATTGCAAAATTAAGCATTTGATCATATCTCAACTGAATTGCATTCGACTCTACTAAGTTTGGGATTTCGGGATCCAAACTAAGTAGGAATCCTTGGTCTTATACGGGCATGAAAATGAATAATGTCCAAGACGTAGACAAAAATGACAAGTAATAGAGTCAACTTCATTTCTCTTTCTAGGAATTGTGTTCTTAGGTACAGACATAGTCCGAGTTCTTTTGGGTTGATTTTTCTTTGGATCATATCCCAAACCTTTTCTTCCATTGAAACTAGAGGAGGCTTTTAGGATGTTGTCAAGGATATCTTTTCTTCTTAACTCATGTAGGTTTCTTTGTAGCTTAGCAATGTCATCCATCTTCTTGTGTAAATATTTTCTAGCTTGATCTAAATCAAATAATAGGGAGGCTCTTTCTTTTACAACATTGTCATAGTCTAGATGGTTACACAGAATTGGTTGAGTCTGAAAGTCTTTTAGTTTAGCTAACAATTCAGTCTTTTCTTGAGAGAGAAGATCAACATTTGTTTCTAGAGTGAGTAGCTTGTTAGTACAATCATTTAAAGATGTTTTTAAAGACAAATTCTCAAGATCAATGTTGTTCTTTTCAGAAGAGAGATCATTTAATTTAGCATATAGCTCATGATTTGTTTTGATAACCTTCTTTAGTTTCTTCTTGACATCAACATACTTATCATGAGTTTCTTGTAAACTAGTAATTAACTCTTCTTTAGGAAGATCAAGTAGGCTTACCTCTTGAGAGTCTTCATCATCTTCTCTTGCCATTAGACATTCCACCTTTTCTTCTCCGCTTTCACTTTCACTTGACTCGTCCCATGCATCTTTATAGGCTTTTTCTCCCCTCTTCTTGTGTGAGCTTTTCTTTCCTTTCTTTGCTTTAGGACATTCATTTTTGAAATGTCCTTTCTTTCCACACTCAAAGCACCTAGGAGGAGAAGAAGAAGAACTAGAAATTTTGTTAGATTTAAATCTTCTATATTTCTTACCATTGACAATCAATGCTTCTTCTCCTTCTTCTTCACTTGACTCCTCACTTTCTGGTGTAATTATCTTTGAAGATTTTAGAGCCACATCCTTCTTCTTTCCTTGCTGAAGTTCACGTTCTCTTCTTTCTTCCTCTTCTAGGGTTGCTTCATGAGCTTCTAGATTGCCAATGAGTTGCTCCATTTTCAGCCGAGTGAGGTCATTAGCTTCTTCAATGGCTGTCACCTTTGGCTTGTATTTAGGAGGAAGTGATCGAAGGATTTTTGATACCTGATCTTCTTTAAGAATAGTTTTTCCTAGGGCATTTAAACCATTAACAATAGAAGAGAATTTTGCAAACATTTCACTAATAGATTCATTTGGATCCATACAGAAGTGTTCAAACTTTTGTTTAAGCATGCTAATCTTAGAATTCTTGACTTGAACTGTACCTTCATAAGTTATGGACAGTCTATGCCAAATGTCATAGGCTGTGTCACAGTTTGATATCCTATTAAATTCTCCTACTGAAATTGAACAATATAAAATGCTTACAGCTTTGGCATTCATTTGAGCCAACTTTACCGTGTTTGCATCCCACTCTGCATATTGTGTTTGAGGAAGCTTGTATGGGGTTGACACCATCCTCCATAAGTCCCAATTGATGCCTTGGAAGTAGAACTGCATCCTTCTCTTCCAATATGTGTAGTTTGTTCCATCAAACGCTGGAGGTCTAGCAACAAGTGTCCCTTCAAGGTTAAGATTGTTAAGCACCCCGTCACCCATTCTTCAAGACCTTGTTAAGGTTCCTTGAAGCCTGCTCTGATACCAATTGAAAAACACTAGAGGGGGGTGAATACAGTTTTTAGATATTTTAGAAATTATTTAACTCAAACAACCACAAATGAAGAATGGAAGAAGGAGACAGGTGTTTAGAGTGGTTCCAACTTTAGCAAATACTAAAGTTTTCAGTCCACTACCCGGTTGCTTACCCAACTGGGATTTTGAAAGTATTAATTTTATTACCTTCACAAGGATTTACACAAAATACAATACTTTCTTTACACCCCTTGAACAACCTTCACTTGAAGTAGATGCACCAACTTGAGGTAGCCTTCTTGAAGTAACTCCAAGCTCCCCCTTGAAGTAGCCTTCCTCTCTAGAAGTAACCTCCCATTGCACCAGCCTTCTTGAAGTAGCTCAAGGTCCCCTTCTTCACCAAGAAGATCTTCAACCTCTCCAACCCGCAGCCTCCAACCTAGGAGTAGCAAGGAGAGTACAAACAACAATAGAGAACAAGAAAGAAAATAGAAATTACAACTTATCCTTTTGTAGCACAAGGCTTGATTTGCCTAGATCAAGTGTGTAGATCTCCTAACCAAAGTGTATGGAAATGTAATTGTAGTGTATAAGAGATGCTAGCCTATAGGACACGAATTTTGAGCTAAGAGAAGAAGTAGCCTATTGTCACTATGCTCAGTTTACTCACAAACAGGTTGCTCAAAGTATGCTCAAAGATTTCTCAAGTGTAACAAGTGAGTTTAGGTGTCCTAAGGCACGTCCTATTTATAGGAATGTCCTACAAGTGCTTAAGGACGTTCTAAACACCTTCTAGGGGTTTCTAAGTGCTTAACTAGCTGTTAGGTACAAGTTTGTTGCTTTAGCAACGGCTAATTAATTAATTCTGTAGTTGCTGTCAGAGTCCATCTCGGTCGAGAAATGGTCGACCGAGACACCTACTCGGTCGAACTTTTGTCGACCGACAGGCTCTCTGAATCAAGTGTTTTGCAACGTTTATCTCCAACTGCCAACTACCTTGTCAGATGTGTCTAACGGCTACCTGGGTCTTTCTCGGTCGAGAAAATTGTCGACCGAGAGTGTCTCGGTCAAGGAGTTAGTCGACCGAGATTGACCCTATTTCAATTTTTCAATTAAAGCACTAAGTGTGTGTATGAGTGTGCATATGTGACACTTATTTGAAGGGGATGACCTATCTAAATGTGATGTTTAGCTAGGGAGAATCTAACGCTTGATTTACATGAAATCTAAGTACTTTTACATTATATATTTGTACAAGTTTTTACAAAGTGATTGCATTTCATGAAAATATAAATATGTAAGCATATGGATTTCCCTAATTGCTTTGTCATCCACCTTATTCCTGCAACACTCAAGTAGCACGTTATATTAAAAAGAATGAAATGTTTGTCATTATCAAAACAAAGGGATTTACAAATGTCCATTTAGCCAACAAAAAAATATACTTCGCTTTCTCCAGTTGTAGGGTAAATTATCTACATCCCTAGTTTGATCTAGAACTTGACTTCCAGACAACATCTTAGGAGCACTTCTAAATTCTTCTTTTCCGTCAAATGATGAAGCATCTTTACAAAATTTATGATCTATTGGGAGGAACCTCCTATGACCCATGAAACATGCTTTCTTACTATATGGTAGTCTCCATGACCACACATATTTATTGCAGAAAGGACATGTAAGATACCCACTAGTTTGTCAACCATATAGATAACCATATGTAGGAAAGTCACTTATCATCCACAATAAGGCAGCATGCAACTTGAAAACCTCTTTACGATCGACATCATAAGTATCAACACTGGCTTCCCACAGTTCTTTTAACTCCTCAATCAACGGTTGTAGGTAGACATCTATGTCCATTTTGGGTTGAGTTGGACCAGGAATAATCATCAAAAGGATAAAATTGGGAGACTTCATGGAAAACCATGGTGGCAAGTTGTATGGAATCAATACAATGGGCCAAATGCTATATGTTAGACTCATGAGACCACAAGGATTAAATCCATCAGAAGTTAATCTAAGGCGAATATTGCAAGAATCAGAAGCAAACTCAACATGCATATTATCAAACGTCTTCCATGCTGGAGAATCTGCTGGATATCAAAGAATCCCGTCCTTGGTACGACTTTCATCGTGCCACCGCATTAGGGGTGATAGTTTTGAACACATGAACAATCTCTTCAACCTAGGACTCAAGGGAAAGTAATGCAAGACTTTACAAGGAACTTCTTTCTTATTTGTATGAATGTTTTCTACACCAACTTCATCAATTTCGATTTCTTTATATCTAGAAGCACCACATTTTAGACATGAAGTCTTATCTGCAAAATCCTTTCGATACAAAATGCAGTTATTTTTGCAAGCATCGATTTTATCATAGTCAAGTCCAAGGTCCCTAATTATTTTCTTGTATTCATAATAAGAGCCGGGCAATGTCTCACCCTCTGGAAGCAATTCCTTCAAAAGCTCAAGCAGATAAGAAAATGACTTATTACTCCAATTATTGACACATTTTATGTGAAACAACCTCACAACACTTTACAATTTAGAGTACTTCTTACTTTCAGGGTACAATTCATGTGCAACAATCTCTAATAGTTTGTAAAATTTCTCAACTTCTACATCATCAACAAATACAAATCGATGGTCATCATCTTCCATATTCTCTCCATCATGTGATACATCATACACATCACACAACATGCCTGTAATGTCATCTTTGAATGTGTCATTTTGTGTTTGTGAATCCTCAGAGCTATCAAATGAACCCTCACCGTGAAAAATCCAATTTGTGTAGGTGGTCAAGAATCCATTCCATAATAAGTGTTCAGTTGTGACTTGTCGATTCTGCCTATGCACATTTAAGCACTACTTATAAGGACATAAGATTGTCCCATCCCTGCTGGATTTTGCAAATGCGTGCTCTATAAATTTAACCACTCCAAGTAAATATGTCGTGCTTGTTCTATGTTCCTCATGAATCCAAATTTTATATATCATAATGACCTATGCCAATAAAAAAACAAATATATATATATATATTAGAAAAATGTTACATAATATAGTTTACATATAGTAAAATTAAAATACAGTCCATAACTTAGTCTTGATGTTAAAAACATTGATACATGCTTGTATGTTGGGCACTTAGCTCGATTTGGGGTGCCTCCCCACCCTAAGTGGGCACGTGGGTGCCGCACTCCTTTTTTCTTTATTGTTGATTTTTTTTCCTTAACAAATATTGAGCTCTTTTCAATATTTTCAGCTTTGAACTTACTCCATCAAAGGTTCTAATTGTATATTGATCTATGAATTTAAATGTTTGTTTGGTATAACGTTTATGTAACCATCTAGGTAGATATGAAATATATCTTGTTTTAGGGAATTGTTAGACAATACAAATAGGGTGTGTGAACCTTACTATATATGTGAGAGAGTTTATGTGTAAATTTCCATTTTGTACTCATCTTATATATATTAATACATACAAACGGATGAGAAAAGACCAACTTCCTAATATTGCATTTGGAATGCATATGTGTCTCCCAATATATATTTTTGTCTAAGTTGTATGAAATTACACAACAATAATAAAATGCTCATACTAGAATTGTATATTTCCATCAGTGTTGGTACTCATAACAATAACAAAAAATTGCTCAATTGCTTATGCGAATCTTTTCTAATTTAATAAATCTCATAAAAAATATCTAAAGAGACTTTTATAGTATCATATTCATGTGTTAAGTGTGCTTATATTATGAAATGAAATGAAATCATGGAGATGTATATTGACATTAGGAAAGATATTATCTTCTACTTAAGTGTTGACTCACCATAAAGTCATTATTCTATAAAGCATATCTAATGGGGTCAAATAATCAGTTGATCATATTTTTTCATTCTAAGCCTACGTGACATACACAATTAATAAATTAATTAGAGGCTTCTATGAATAGTATACTTTTGAACGGATATCATTCATTGAAGGCGGAGGGCCTTCTTGGCAGAGACGAACCTGTAGGGGCTTCAGGCAGAGCGAGCGAGTCCAGTGGCAGTGGTCTGGCGAGGGAAGACAGTGGCTTCCGTCAAGCGGGGAAGGATGGTGGGTTCCTAGAGATGAGATAGGTGGTAGAAGGTCTCCTCATTTCCTACCTGGATATGAACAGAGGATTCAGACTAAGGCCTTCGAACAACCAAGTGGCTGGCCTTGGGAGAACAGTGGTTGGGAGGGGAGCGGGGCGCGGAGAGCTGTTCGTCGGCAGCAGGCGGAGCGCAAGCAGAGCAGGCGATCGACTGAGAGGCAGAGTTGTGTGATTGACTGAGAGACAGAGCTATGCGATCGGCTGAGGGTAAAGCCAACTGTCTGCCTTGGGCAAATGGTGGAAGCCACCTGCGTTGGGTGGACGGCAGCCCACGGGGGGTGGGGGGATGGGAGGAACGGCCAGTCAGAGAGATGGGTTCCCTACTGTGTGATCGTTTCGGTGATCGCTGTGTGATCGTGAATGAGTGAGCGCTGGCTGAGAGGGGTCAGGGTCATGTGGGGGGAGTTTAACCGTGTGCCCAATACTCACTTTTTCCCTCTATTTCTTTACAACAATTTTGGATATAATTAAAATGAGTCAAAATCTGTAGCCACATCTTATTCAATGAGATGGCTACAATCATTTAAGTTACACAAATATATTTTATAAGTAAAAATAGCTTTGTCTACATATAAATAAAATATAACTGAAGCAATCGTAGCTAAATCATCATTTTTTCATAGTGCAACTTTGAGATACGAGCACATTGGATTACCTTACTACAAAACAACCCATTCTATGGTAAACAAGGAGAAGATAGTCAAGAACATCTTATGAGATTCATCGATCTATGTGCTATGATGAAGCAAAATGGAGTGTCTGATGATGCTATTCGATTCTGACTCTTTAAGTATTCGCTTGCTGATAGAGCCATAAGTTGGTACAACTCCCTACAATGTGAACCCATCACTACTTGGGAGCAGCTTCAAAATGCTTTTCTAGAAAAGTTCTATCCTCCTTCTCTCACTTATGAAATTAGGGGTTGTATAACAATGTTCACTCAAGCCCCTGGAGAAACCCTTACTGAAGCATGAGAAAGATATAAAGAGCTTCTACGCAAGTGTCCACACCATGGCATTCCCAAGAATCAACTCATCGAAATCTTCTATAGGGGTGTGTACGATGATATCAAGAGGTTTTTAGACTCCTCGTATGGAGGAAACTTCATGCGACAAAGTTATGATAGCGCATGGAGGGTTGTCACCCTTGGAGCTGAAAATAAGCTAATTGGAGTAGATCTGTAGGCAAGGGAGTGTTGAAGGTAGCTATGGCTGAAGTTATTCCTGAAACAAGTTAATCGCTGAAACCCTCAAACTCCTAGTTGCCAAGCAAGACCATATTGAATCATCCCTTGCTGCTTTTGGAAGAGGACATTCACCCCCTCAACAACAAGAATAGATTAAATCATCTTTTCTATTATGTGAAGTATGTAAAGGTACTGATCATTCCACTTTAGCATGCAATGTTCTCTACAATGTTTTTCTAAGAAATGCATGTGGCCAAGGAGATAATGGTCAAATGGAAAATCTTAATGTTGTTAACACCATCCCTGGTCAAGGATATTACAATCCAAATCAGAATAGGAACCATCCTGGTTTTCAATATGGAAATCCTTTAGGAACAGAAAACTCACGGCAACTTGGTTCAAACAATCAACAATGAGGCCCACCAGGATTCCAGTATAACCAACAACAAAATTTTGGGAATCAAGGGAACTTCAGAGGCAACTTCCATAAAAAGAACTTCAAAAATTATCAGAACAACTCACAATTCCAGAATCCCAACCAGGTCCCTTACCAAAATCAACAACAAGGGCAACAAACTGGACCCATTTCTCCTGATGACAAACAGACAACCATTGAGAAGATGCTGCAGTCACAACAAACCAAGATAGCTAACTAGCAAACCTTGATAGCTAACCAGCAAGCACATCAGAAAGCCATTAAATCTCAACTAGCTCAACTTGCAACTAGTGTGAAGCCACCTATTGGAGCCTTTGCTGGTCAACCAGAGAACAACCCTAAACATCCCGAGCAATTGAAGGCTGTTATGACTCGTTCTGGTAATGTATATCTTGACCCTTCTGCCAAGACACTGGTGGTTGTCATAGATAAATAAGACCAAGTGAATGATCAACTTGACAAAGAACCTGAACCTATTCCGAAGGAGAAGCCAAACAATGATAAGTCAGAGAAAGAAAATTCTGTGAAACCTGCTATAGAAGAGGAAGAAGCAATAGCAGAGCCTGATATTCCTATGTACAAGCCTCGTATACCTTTCCCAGCTCATTTGAGGTAGACCACGCTTGACACTCGATTCAACAAGTTCAAGGAAGCCATGAAAAAGCTTCATGTTGATATACCTTTTCTAGATGCGCTGGATGAGATACCAGCTTGGACAAAGTATTTGAAGTCACTTCTCACTAGGAAATATATAAATGAAGAATATGAAATAGTCAAGTTAGCGACGACCACTTCAAATATCATCCTGAGTAAGATGCCCAAGAAGTAAAAATGTAACATACTGAATCTCAGGGTCTTCCATGCAATTTACCCATTCTTGAGCTTTTCTTTGACTTTTAGTCCATTTGGACCTTTTCCATAAATTTCCCATCCTTTTGGATCATTTTTGGACTCCTTGTGCAATTTGAGCACAACTTGATGTTGAAATCACTATTTGCCCTCATTGATGTAAATTGAGGGGTGTTTGCACAAATAACCCACATTAGGAGATAAGTTAGGGTTAATGTTGTAATTTTGTCTTTAATGGGATAATATAGTAGATTATATTTATTTGGAGCTTTTTGGATAAATATGTTATTAATAATGTGTATTTGAGTTCATATATGTGTATATTAACCTTTATTGTTTCTCTCTCCTCGAAATATGATTTTAATTCATATTAATATGTTATTTTGTTAAGTAATGACTATTTGTACCCTAATGTGTTTTATATGTCGAATTTACTCACATGTTTCTCATTAATAGCCTCTTCATATAATTCCTTGATTTTAATATATTATTATGCTCCTTTATGAGCTATATATTTATTAATGGCCATATTATGCATTAAACGAGAAAGTGATTGCATAGCATTATCAAATACGTCATTATAAGCCTATGGTTCAAATTTGGTGATTTTTGGAATTCATTTGACCCCTCAAAATGATTTTATATACTTTTAATAAAGTGTAAATTAAAATGGTGAATAAATAACCCACCTTCACACCTCACTCATATTATGGACTAATTAAGATTGAAAATACATGTAATAAGTGAGTGGAGGACTCTTGGACTCCAAATCTTGAATTTGGGAACCAAGGGTTGCTTATAAAAGCAACACATAATTTATTTCTCTAGCATTATATTAAAATATGCTTTAATGGTCAAAATAATTATTTGGATGCCAAAGGTTGGGTAAAACGCAAATCTAAGTGTATAACATGAATCTAGACGTCATTATCAGCCTAGGGTTAAAATTTGGGGTCATTTGGAGTTCATTTGACCTTCCAAATGCAATAAACAAGTTTTCATTAAAATGTGACATTATAGCCATCGATTTAATAGCTATGCACATCATTTAAGCCAAAGTTTGGCTTAAATGCCTGTCACGCGCACTGTAGACGCGCTCGACCCATGGTGGACTCAGATCCATCGGTTCTTGTTAGTTCTGACCACGATCCAACGGTCGACGGATTGTCTTCCACCTCCGGCCGTTACATGGGTAACGAGCTCGACTCCTCAGCTCCGTTCTCTGTCGTTTCATGACCATTTTACGAGACTTCTTCACCAAACAAACTGCCTTGATCTGACGCATCATATGAGCTATCAATCGCCCCATTTTGTGCACCACAGACGAAACTCCCAGGCGGCGCCGGCCCTAGCCTCTCACGTCCACGTCCATCTCGGCTCAATAGGCTCGCCCACCTATAAAATACCACCTACACTCCTCCTTCGGTCCCTTAGCAACTCGCCCAAACCATCAATTTCGCCAAAGGGAGCACGTGTGGTCGACGACGTGGAGTTTTTGCTGCTGTGCTTGCGGAGCTTCTCCACAGATCTAGGAGGAACCACCTCCTAAAGTGATCGGTTAGTTGCGTTCCTTGTTCGAATACCTTCGTTTCGAGTACCTGAACGTCGAATTTGGTTAAGTATAGCAAAATCGCCCAAATGGGCAAGTTTGCACCCCACGGTAAGGCTGGGCGCAGCCTGAGGTTGAAGACGATGGCCAAATGACCGTTTTGCCCTCGCGCGCCCCTCCTCCCTGGTTCTTTAGCCGAGGGCAGATCCGTCAACCTCAAATCAGATTTTTACCTATTTAGCATTTAACTAGCCAATCTTGTTTAATTCATAGTAAATCACTCGGTTGTCAGAAAATTACAAGCAAATACTCGTTGGAAAGATACAAACCTGTAGAATCATGATTTGTAAGTTTTGTACCCTGATTTCCATCGTAAGCCTGATAATTAATTCAAACATTAATTTAAATGTATAAAGTGATGTAAAATGATAATAATAGTGTTTTAACTCCGTTTTTGACAATAAAATATGTTTTCTCGAGTAGAAAATTATTAGGGATCGTTTGGACCTGTTTCCAGAACCAAAATCCAAAGCCTTTACCCATGGTTTATAAATATGGATATTTTACACTTAAAGTACCTTTAAGTAACCTAATACATGTGTAATGTTTGCAACTAGGGAAAAATGGAATGGTGATACAATCAACTTGGTGAAAGTAATGGTAATGAATCTAGAACAGGTATGTGGCTCCTATGTATGTGCACCCTATTATGTATGTGAAACTTATTTAGTATGTGAGCCCTATTTTGTATGTGCAACCTATTGTGTATGTGAAAACCTATTTGAGTATGCAAACAACTATGATGAATGTGTGGAATATATAATGTGCAATACACCTACTCTCAGTTGGGCTTTTATCCAACCCCACTCATTATTGTGCTAGCCTGATTATCCCTCTAATTGCATTTATTGGCTCTTTACTTATTTTATGCTTCTAATGCCATTGTGTCTCATTCATTTGGATCATGTTAAACTTGCTATATGTTGCCTCCTTTACTTGGAAATGATTTAATCTTGTTGTTGCCTATGTGGCTCATTCTTTTGGAATTATTTGGAACATTGTATAATGTTGATGCTCGTTGACTATTCTTGGAACTCTTGGATATGGTTGTGACCTATGATGGTCTTATTATTTATTTGGGTTTTATTCCCAATGCTTGTTGCATCTTGTTATAATTTTCACTATGCTGCTAAGTGAATGATTATGCATGATATAGTTATTGCCCAATTGACAATGTAGTGTACATGAGTACAAACCACCCACAGGGCACTGAGGTTTTAGTCCTCCTGCCGGGCACTGGGGTTTTAGTCCCCCTGCCATTTTATATATTAGGCACTGGGGTTTTATTCCCCCTGCCACTTTTTAGGCACTGGGGTTTTAGTCCCCCTGCCATTGGTGAGGTCCGGTAGGTGCCTCACCCTACATTGAGAGGACGTTGAGTCATAATTTATATTCATGCAAATGTGATAATTGTTGATATTTAAATGTGGTAGTTTCTCTCTCTCATATTCATATATTTGCCTCATTTCTTTTGAAATCTCTTATTGTAGAGAATCTTTTATATTGCAAAGCTTTTTATTATTATTTGTCCTATCCCTTTTTATTAACACATACCTTTTATCTTTCTCTTGCTGGATGACCCCAACCATCCAGGTTAGGATCAGAGTGCGCATGGAAGCTTGGTGAACCTAAGGCTAAGGATAGGATAAGAAAGATGAAGAACATATAGTATATGATCATAGTTGCTTTTATGTTTGAAGTAGTTTGTTTGGAGACAATGTTGTTTTAGTTAAGTCTTCCTCTACCTAGATCCTTGTTCTTGTATAAATTCGTACTTCCTTTATGGAAATTTTATAATGTACTCTTTATACATTTTGAATTAAGTCAAGATTTAATTCTTCCGCTGCCATACTTTTGATGATTTTGTTTATCATGTTTAATTGTAGAGACTTGGTCTTTACAGCATGGTATCAGAGCATCAAGGTAGTCGGATTCTTGACTAGTTAAAAATTGTCTCCTAGATAGAACCATTATCTTATATAGTTTCCCTTTAGTTAGTTTTTCACCTTAGAGTTGACCTATAAAGAATGTTTGATTTAGGATCATAATAATTTCTTATTAGAAATAAAATTTGTCAACTTTTTGGTGAATTGTCTATTGAGTAGCTATTAGAGCAAGAAGTTGAAGTGATGGTGTCTAGAAAGGGTCAGAGCTTGGGGGCTGGAAATATTTTCCTCCGCCCCACTAGCTTGGTCACGAGGACTCCTGAGCTCATATGACCTGGCCTGGCCTGATCTGAAACGGACAGCTCAAAATAGTCTACCTTTAGACATATTGCCTTATTGTTGAATAACCTTAGAATCCTTATATGATGATTTGATTTCTTTTCTCAAACAAAAATCATCTTGTAATCCCTAAGTATCTTATATGAGCCTTAGATTTCCATGTTTAGGGTTTAGTGTACCCTATGTTATACCTTTAGTTTGGAGGATAGTGGATAGTAAGACTTTCATGTTGGATCTTATACCCTTAGAGTAGTTTGACTTAGTCAAAATTTTGAGTGGAAAGGTAGTGTTAGTACCTTGTTAGATTTTAGGAGTTGTTGATTTCGAGGACGAAATCCTCTTTAGGGGGTTGGAATCCCTCAATGCCTTGAAATCAAGAAACCATAACTCCTTAGACATGGGAATAGAGAGCTTATGTGTTTAGAGTTTAATAAACCTAATATAATTGTAATTCATCTTGTTTGATTATAAATAATGAATAAGTCATGTAATCCTTATGCTTGAACCTTAATATATTCTTGATGCACATAATCATTAATTGTTCATATGTAGATATACATAGTTTGGATTAAGTCACCCTAATGATAAAATGTGTATGATAAAATACACCCTAAGGATGCTTTATCATGTTAGGGTCATGTTGAACTAAACCCTAGGATGTAATCATCTAGCCTTAACAACATATGTACATATATACCCTTCATGCCTTTCTTGACACATTAGTGACATTAGGTGTCATCACATGATATACCTTAATGCATGTAAATGGATTATAATCACTTAATCATAGTTGTGACCTAATTAGCAACACATGTTAGGCATAGCACCTTGTTGATTAAAATACATCTTATTGATCATCTTACTGGTTTATGGATAAAATCATTAATAGGATAATGAGTAATTAGATTCATATAATGTGAGGTTAATTCATAGTAATTAGTGTTGTGAGAGAAAATGATTAGTGATGACATGGATATGAGTATGTTAGATGTTGTGCCAATATGTTCCTTAGATATAATCCATATACCCTTAGACCTGTTATTAGGGTAATAATTTGTTGGATAAAATTATATGGCATAATCCCACATGATGTAGTTATTGGGTTATGATGTTGAGTTATTTAGGTTTTGACCTAATGCATTAATTATTGTTGGGATCGGTTTAATATAGGTTGTAATGGCCTTGTAAACCCTAATTGTGCTTAAAACCCTTAATGAGGGAGATACCCATGATATAATGTTAAGATGTAATAAAATATGACACAAGTGTTAGTATAATAGATATGTTGCCTTTTCATGATAGAGTTTATGCAACAAGATGTTATGTTGGGTTTGATAAAAGGATATAGGTTTTGTGGAAACCTTAGTAACACCTCACCTATGTAGATTTATGTGGTACCCTAGATTAAGGGTTATAACCTAGTTGTTTATGGTTGGGATGTTACACACTCACCCTCTCTTTCCTCTTGTTGTGATTTCGGGGACGAAATCCTCTTTAAGGGGTGGTGTGCTGTAACATACTGAATCTCAGGGTCTTCCATGCAATTTACCCATTCTTGAGCTTTTCTTTGACTTTTAGTCCATTTGGACCTTTTCCATAAATTTCCCATCCTTTTGGATCATTTTTGGACTCCTTGTGCAATTTGAGCACAACTTGATGTTGAAATCACTATTTACCCTCATTGATGTAAATTGAGGGGTGTTTGCACAAATAACCCACATTAGGAGATAAGTTAGGGTTAATGTTGTAATTTTGTCTTTAATGGGATAATATAGTAGATTATATTTATTTGGAGCTTTTTGGATAAATATGTTATTAATAATGTGTATTTGAGTTCATATATGTGTATATTAACCTTTATTGTTTCTCTCTCCTCGAAATATGATTTTAATTCATATTAATATGTTATTTTGTTTAGTAATGACTATTTGTACCCTAATGTGTTTTATATGTCGAATTTACTCACATGTTTCTCATTAATAGCCTGTTCATATAATTCCTTGATTTTAATATATTATTATGCTCCTTTATGAGCTATATATTTATTAATGGCTATATTATGCATTAAACGAGAAAGTGATTGCATAGCATTGTAAAATACGTCATTATAAGCCTATGGTTCAAATTTGGTGATTTTTGGAATTCATTTGACCCCTCAAAATGATTTTATATACTTTTAATAAAGTGTAAATTAAAATGGTGAATAAATAACCCACCTTCACACCTCACTCATATTATGGACTAATTAAGATTGAAAATACATGTAATAAGTGAGTGGAGGACTCTTGGACTCCAAATCTCGAATTTGGGAACCAAGGGTTGCTTATAAAAGCAACACATAATTTATTTCTCTAGCATTATATTAAAATATGCTTTAATGGTCAAAATAATTATTTGGATGCCAAAGATGGGTAAAACGCAAATATAAGTGTATAACATGAATCTAGACGTCATTATCAGCCTAGGGTTAAAATTTGGGGTCATTTGGAGTTCATTTGACCTTCCAAATGCAATAAACAAGTTTTCATTAAAATGTGACATTATAGCCATCGATTTAATAGCTATGCACATCATTTAAGCCAAAGTTTGGCTTAAATGCCTGTCACGCGCACGGTAGACGCGCCCGACCCATGGTGGACTCAGATCCATCGGCTCTTATTAGTTCTGACCACGATCCAACGGTCGACGGATTGTCTTCCACCTCCAGCAGTTACATGGGTAACGAGCTCGACTCCTCAGCTCCGTTCTCTGTCGTTTCGCGACCGTTTTACGAGACTTCTTCACCAAACAAACCGCCTTGATCTGACGCATCATATGAGCTATCAATCGCCCCATTTTGTGCACCACAGACGAAACTCCCAGGCGGCGCCGGCCCTAGCCTCTCACGTCCACGTCCATCTCGGCTCAATAGGCTCGCCCACCTATAAAATACCACCTACACTCCTCCTTCGATCCCTTAGCAACTCGCCCAAACCATCAATTTCGCCAAAGGGAGCACGTGTGGTCGACGACGTGGAGTTTTTGCTGCTGTGCTTGCGGAGCTTCTCCACAGAGCTAGGAGGAACCACCTCCTAAAGTGATAGGTTAGTTGCGTTCCTTATTCGAATACCTTCGTTTCGAGTACCTGAACGTCGAATTTGGTTAAGTATAGCAAAATCGCCCAAATGGGCAAGTTTGCACCCCACGGTAAGGCTGGGCGCAGCCTGAGGTTGAAGACGACGGCCAAATGACCGTTTTGCCCTCGCGCGCCCCTCCTCCCTAGTTCTTTAGCCGAGGGCAGATCCGTCAACCTCAAATCAGATTTTTACCTATTTAGCATTTAACTAGCCAATCTTGTTTAATTCATAGTAAATCACTCGGTTGTCAGAAAATTACAAACAAATACTCGTTGGAAAGATAAAAACCTGTAGAATCATGATTTGTAAGTTTTGTACCCTGATTTCCATCGTAAGCCTGATAATTAATTCAAACCTTAATTTAAATGTATAAAGTGATGTAAAATGATAATAATAGTGTTTTAACTCCGTTTTTGACAATAAAATATGTTTTCTCGAGTAGAAAATTATTAGAGATCGTTTGGACCTGTTTCCAGAACCAAAATCCAAAGCCTTTACCCATGGTTTATAAATATGGATATTTTACACTTAAAGTAATGTTTGCAACTAGGGAAAAATGGAATGGTGATACAATCAACTTGGTGAAAGTAATGGTAATGAATCTAGAACAGGTATGTGGCTCCTATGTATGTGCACCCTATTATGTATGTGAAACTTATTTAGTATGTGAGCCCTATTTTGTATGTGCAACCTATTGTGTATGTGAAAACCTATTTGAGTATGCAAACAACTATGATGAATGTGTGGAATATATAATGTGCAATACACCTACTCTCAGTTGGGCTTTTATCCAACCCCACTCATTATTGTGCTAGCCTAATTATCCCTCTAATTGCATTTATTGGCTCTTTACTTATTTTATGCTTCTAATGCCATTGTGTCTCATTCATTTGGATCATGTTAAACTTACTATATGTTGCCTCCTTTACTTGGAAATGATTTAATCTTGTTGTTGCCTATGTGGCTCATTCTTTTGGAATTATTTGGAACATTGTATAATGTTGATGCTCGTTGACTATTCTTGGAACTCTTGGATATGGTTGTGACCTATGATGGTCTTATTATTTATTTGGGTTTTATTCCCAATGCTTGTTGCATCTTGTTATACTTTTCACTATGCTGCTAAGTGAATGATTATGCATGATATAGTTATTGGCCAATTGACAATGTAGTGTACATGAGTACAAACCACCCACAGGGCACTGAGGTTTTAGTCCTCCTGCCGGGCACTGGGGTTTTAGTCCCCCTGCCATTTTATATATTAGGCACTGGGGTTTTATTCCCCCTGCCACTTTTTAGGCACTGGGGTTTTAGTCCCCCTGCCATTGGTGAGGTCTGGTAGGTGCCTCACCCTACATTGAGAGGACGTTGAGTCATAATTTATATTCATGCAAATGTGATAATTGTTGATATTTAAATGTGGCAGTTTCTCTCTCTCATATTCATATATTTGCCTCATTTCTTTTGAAATCTCTTATTGTAGAGAATCTTTTATATTGCAAAGCTTTTTATTATTATTTGTCCTATCCCTTTTTATTAACACATACCTTTTATCTTTCTCTTGCTGGATGACCCCAACCATCCAGGTTAGGATCAGAGTGCGCATGGAAGCTTGGTGAACCTAAGGCTAAGGATAGGACAAGAAAGATGAAGAACATATAGTATATGATCATAGTTGCTTTTATGTTTGAAGTAGTTTGTTTGGAGACAATGTTGTTTTAGTTAAGTCTTCCTCTACCTAGATCCTTGTTCTTGTATAAAGTTGTACTTCCTTTATGGAAATTTTATAATGTACTCTTTATACATTTTGAATTAAGTCAAGATTTAATTCTTCCGCTGCCATACTTTTGATGATTTTGTTTATCATGTTTAATTGTAGAGACTTGGTCTTTACAGCATGGTATCAGAGCATCAAGGTAGTCGGATTCTTGACTAGTTCAAAATTGTCTCCTAGATAGAACCCTTATCTTATATAGTTTCCCTTTAGTTAGTTTTTCACCTTAGAGTTGACCTATAAAGAATGTTTGATTTAGGATCATAATAATTTCTTATTAGAAATAAAATTTGTCAACTTTTTGGTGAATTGTCTATTGAGTAGCTATTAGAGCAAGAAGTTGAAGTGATGGTGTCTAGAAAGGGTCAGAGCTTGGGGGCTGGCAATATTTTCCTCCGCCCCACTAGCTTGGTCACGAGGACTCCTGAGCTCATATGACCTGGCCTGGCCTGATCTGAAACGGACAGCTCAAAATAGTCTACCTTTAGACATATTGCCTTATTGTTGAATAACCTTAGAATCCTTATATGATGATTTGATTTCTTTTCTCAAACAAAAATCATCTTGTAATCCCTAAGTATCTTATATGAGCCTTAGATTTCCATGTTTAGGGTTTAGTGTACCCTATGTTATACCTTTAGTTTGGAGGATAGTGGATAGTAAGACTTTCATGTTGGATCTTATACCCTTAGAGTAGTTTGACTTAGTCAACCTTTTGAGTGGAAAGGTAGTGTTAGTACCTTGTTAGATTTTAGGAGTTGTTGATTTCGAGGACGAAATCCTCTTTAGGGGGTTGGAATCCCTCAATGCCTTGAAATCAAGAAACCATAACTCCTTAGACATGGGAATAGAGAGCTTATGTGTTTAGAGTTTAATAAACCTAATATAATTGTAATTCATCTTGTTTGATTATAAATAATGAATAAGTCATGTAATCCTTATGCTTGAACCTTAATATATTCTTGATGCACATAATCATTAATTGTTCATATGTAGATATACATAGTTTGGATTAAGTCACCCTAATGATAAAATGTGTATGATAAAATACACCCTAAGGATGCTTTATCATGTTAGGGTCATGTTGAACTAAACCCTAGGATGTAATCATCTAGCCTTGACAACATATGTACATATATACCCTTCATGCCTTTCTTGACACATTAGTGACATTAGGTGTCATCACATGATATACCTTAATGCATGTAAATGGATTATAATCACTTAATCATAGTTGTGACCTAATTAGCAACACATGTTAGGCATAGCACCTTGTTGATTAAAATACATCTTATTGATCATCTTACTGGTTTATGGATAAAATCATTAATA
Source organism: Alisma plantago-aquatica (assembly GCA_963693085.1). Lineage (NCBI taxonomy): Eukaryota > Viridiplantae > Streptophyta > Magnoliopsida > Alismatales > Alismataceae > Alisma > Alisma plantago-aquatica. The sequence continues at coordinate 778,079,032 of OY856409.1, forward strand.
GGATAATGAGTAATTAGATTCATATAATGTGAGGTTAATTCATAGTAATTAGTGTTGTGAGAGAAAATGATTAGTGATGACATGGATATGAGTATGTTAGATGTTGTGCCAATATGTTCCTTAGATATAATCCATATACCCTTAGACCTGTTATTAGGGTAATAATTTGTTGGATAAAATTATATGGCATAATCCCACATGATGTAGTTATTGGGTAATAATGTTGAGTTATTTAGGTTTTGACCTAATGCATTAATTGTTGTTGGGATCGGTTTAATATAGGTTGTAATGGCCTTGTAAACCCTAATTGTGCTTAAAACCCTTAATGAGGGAGATACCCATGATATAATGTTAAGATGTAATAAAATATGACACAAGTGTTAGTATAATAGATATGCTGCCTTTTCATGATAGAGTTTATGCAACAAGATGTTATGTTGGGTTTGATAAAAGGATATAGGTTTTGTGGAAACCTTAGTAACACCTCACCTATGTAGATTTATGTGGTACCCTAGATTAAGGGTTATAACCTAGTTGTTTATGGTTGGGATGTTACACACTCACCCTCTCTTTCCTCTTGTTGTGATTTCGGGGACGAAATCCTCTTTAAGGGATGGTGTGCTGTAACATACTGAATCTCAGGGTCTTCCATGCAATTTACCCATTCTTGAGCTTTTCTTTGACTTTTAGTCCATTTGGACCTTTTCCATAAATTTCCCATCCTTTTGGATCATTTTTGGACTCCTTGTGCAATTTGAGCACAACTTGATGTTGAAATCACTATTTACCCTCATTGATGTAAATTGAGGGGTGTTTGCACAAATAACCCACATTAGAAGATAAGTTAGGGTTAATGTTGTAATTTTGTCTTTAATGGGATAATATAGTAGATTATATTTATTTGGAGCTTTTTGGATAAATATGTTATTAATAATGTGTATTTGAGTTCATATATGTGTATATTAACCTTTATTGTTTCTCTCTCCTCGAAATATGATTTTAATTCATATTAATATGTTATTTTGTTAAGTAATGACTATTTGTACCCTAATGTGTTTTATATGTCGAATTTACTCACATGTTTCTCATTAATAGCCTCTTCATATAATTCCTTGATTTTTTTTTTGGTCAGTAAGCGTGTTTCTCTTCCATTCCAACAAAAAAACTATACAAGTAGGGGGGAGCATAAACTCAGACTATCAAAAAAGATAACAAAAAGGAACTATCTATGTAGTCCTCTATAATCACTCTCTATGCATCTCCATAAGTTGTGTGTATTGACTTTGGCATCTTCAAAAACTATATGATTCCTATGAATCCATATATAGTAAATCACCAAAACAGCAAGGATCGCTTCGTTCTTGTTCCTCAAGGTTTGAAAATCGTCCTTGCACCTTGGTCTAATAGGCAAAAACTGAGCAGCTTTCCCCCACATTTCAGTAGCCACATCACACTCCCACATAATGTGGTTATTTGTCTCCTCTTGTCTACAACACAAACTACATCTAGAAGACAGACTGATTCCTCTCACCTGCAGCTGATCTTCAGTAATTAACCTGCCATACATGAATTTCCAGCAGCAAATGATAGCGCGCCTAGGGGCTCTTGAACGCCACAACCATTTAGCCCACGCCACCTCTTCGTGCTTGATTCTGCAAATGTTCCATGCCTCTTTCAGCTTTAGGATCTTGCAGCCTCCCAGCGTGCAAGAATCATCGCCGCCTGCTATCAAAATGTTGTTGCAGATACGACGGATATCATCCATTCCCCTGACTTCCGGAATATGCCATCTGTTTTCAGCAATGATGTTACTCAAGTAGCAATTAGGTCCTAGCTTCGACCTGAGTTGTACGTAGCTTTGGGCATCGGTACATTGCGTGAGGAAGCTTCCGTTGACCCAAGGATCCTTCCACATCTTCACATTGTTGCCATTTCCAATTTTGAAACGGACATGTGCCAGACATTTGTCTCTCGTCTTGAGGATGTTGCGCCACATCCAGCTGTTTGCTTGCTTAGGTTGACTAGACCACAACGTCTCCTCCTTGATATACTTGCTGTGAATCCACCGGATCCACAAGGAAGTTTTCTTATTAGCAATATCCCACATATTCTTCAGCAAACCCGCATCATTCCAGTCCTCCACTCTTCTGATACCCAAGCCTCCTTCCGGTTTAGGCCTGCAAACAATATCCCAAGATATAGAGTGAATGTGTTTGCTTTCCCCTTTATCTCCCCAAAGGAAGTCGCGACATATTCTTTCAATCTCATCAATCATAGCTTTTGGAAGAGGGAACACTCCAGTCCAGTAGGTGTGATACGCTGACAGTGTCGAGATGACTAGATCCAACCTCCCAGCCATCGACAGGAGCTTAGTTTTCCACGTCTCCAGCTTGGTTTTCAATTTATCAATGAGAGGGTAACACATCCTCTTGGTGAGTCTACCTGCAAATAACGGCACCCCCAGATACCTGACCGGAAAGTCAGTATTTTCAACTCCCATCTGTGTGCTGACATTGGACTGAGCATTTCTACTGAGGAAAAGTTGACTTTTTTGTGGATTCAATTCCAAGCCAGACACATCCTTGAAACGCTGCAAGCAATTCTTTATACCTTTAATGTTATCTTCATTAGCTTTAGCAAAAACCAGAAGATCATCTGCGAAAAGCAAGTGGGACACTGTAGTAGTGCCAGCTGCCAGAGGTTCAATCTCTTTCTTCTGTACCGCCTGATCAAAGATAGCAGTGAGGCCTTGCATTCCTATCACAAACAGATACGGCGCCAGTGGGTCTCCTTGTCTTATACCACTAGAGGTTTGTATAATCTCAGAAGGTACACCATTGAACAAGATCTGACACGAGGCAGTAGCCAAGCATTCTTTGATCCACTCAACCCAACAAGCTGGGAACTCCATCTCCTCAAGAATATTTAGTAAGTAACCTCTGTCGATAGAGTCATAAGCTTTGCTCAAATCAGCCTTCAAACAAAGCTTGCTGCTGACATTGACCTTCTTAAAGTCATGCACCAGTTCATTGGCAAGAAGAATAGCGTCAGCAATCCTCCTTCCTTTAACAAAGGCGCACTGGTTTATGCTGATGAAGTTCGGAAGGATATCCCTCAACCTGTTTGCAAGGATTTTGGATATAATCTTGGTGACGAAGTTGCACAGAGAAATCGGCCTCCATTCTCCCACTTTCTGAGGTTGTTTCACCTTAGGAATAAGAGCCACATATGATTTGTTCATCTCTCTTAGCATTTTCCCTTTGAGGAAGAAGTCTTTGATTGCGCAACACACATCCACCCCAACAATATCCCATGTGGATTTGTAGAAATGAGCATTCATACCATCTGGGCCAGGAGATTTGTCGTCATCCGACTTCTTGACAATATCATATATTTCCTCATCCGTGACCAAGGCACACATAGCTTGCTTTTGAGACTCAGATAATTTGGGCAAGTTTTCAGCACGAAAGGGAGCTCGGCGACTAGTCACATTGAACATCTTCATATAATGTTTTATGAAAGTCTCCTCAATAACTTCCATGTTACTAGTTTGGACTCCATCCACCTCCAGTGTAGAAATTTTGTTCCTCATCCTTCTGGTCTTCAAGGAGGCGTAGAAAAACTTCGTATTCGAATCTCCATTCTTGAGCCAGAAGATTCTAGATTTTTGTCTCATCATAGATTCCTCAATGTTCTTCGCCATAAGAGCTTCTTCTTTCAAAGTCTTTGCAATATCCCACTTGAGTTCATTATAGGGATCTTTATCAGCCTCATCCTGAGCCTTTATAGCAGCCTTTTCTTTGTTCCTAGCCGAGTCGTTCATATCTCCCTTCTGCTCCCAATTCCAGGTTTGAAGCTTCCTTTTTGTGATCTTAATGCGTTGACAGAGCCGATACATAGGATTGCCATCCACCCTTGTATTCCAAGCATTGCGCACAACATTTTGGAATCCAGGAAGACTAGCCCAAGCATTGAAGTAGCGAACAGGGTACTTGTGCTTTTGTTCTTCATCCTCCATATGAATAATCTGTATATGGTGATCACTGTATATAGAAGCCAAAATCTCGGTCCAAAGTTTAGGGAAATCTCCAAAACCTTGACTATTGAGGAAGGTCCTGTCGATTTTACTTCTAGTATTGTCATCCCCGCTCTGCTGGTTGTTCCAGGTAAAATACAACCCTTTGGCCTCCGCTTCAATCAGGTTTAAGTTACTTACAGTCTCATTAAAATCACACATCGCCTTAGCAGATGGTAATGCTCTTCCTTTTCTCTCCTTCGTCTTCCTCACAGCATTGAAATCACCTGTGATGATCCAGGCTGCCTTCACAGATCTGTTAATGGCCTCCAAATCATCCCACAAGGCAACTCTTTTACTGTCATTGTTATCACCGTACACAGCTGTCATCTCTATGTTTTTGCCCCCATAGCTCACGTTGAGGTGTATAAACTGTCGTGATTGAGCTAACTTCCTTATCTTGATATCATCTCTTTCCCACAGCACCAGGATCCTGACCTTCTTGCAGCACGTGGAGTTATCAACCCATTTTGCTTCCGGCCATGTTCTTTGTACAGCTTTAGAAATCTTGCTTCTTTTGATTTTAACCTCAGTTAGAAGGGCCACATCCGCTCTGACCCTCCGCAATTCAGCTCGGATGACGTCGCGCTTCTCCAAACCGGAGATGCCTCGGACGTTCCAAGCTATAATTCTAGGTGCATCACCCATTGGACCCCTGGACTGGTTCACCACCAGTCGAGGCCGTTGGTTCTGTTTCGTTAGCTGGTTCATCAAGGGTCTGGAATTTATTAACTTCCTTTCCTCTCCCAATGGTTTTCTGTCCCCTCGTCCTTCGCGGACTCACCGTCTTCTTCGGTCTAACAAATCCATCCTTCTCACTGGAAGCATTCTGCTCCCTCGTAGTGTCTCCCTCGTTGCTCACAACGCTTCCTTCTCCCTGGTTTGTGCACGCCACCTCACTGCCTGCAGGTTGTGCACTGTTCTTTTGTATCTGCACATCGTTCTTCTCTGGAACATTCTCTCGAACGCTTAGTGCCTGCACACTACTTTCCTTATTCTGCACGGTATTCTGCTGCTCCAATGGCTTCACCTGATCGGCAACCTTGCACAGAGCCTTCTCATGGCCAAAGCTCTCGCAATGGGGGCATTTCGCTGGTAACCACTCATACTCAATGCTGACAGCATTGTCAGCCCCTTTATCTGTCTGCAGCTTGACAGCCTTGGGGAAGGACGATTTTGCGCTCATCAACACATTGACTCGCGCATAGTCGATTCTCGTTTTTGCCTTCGTCTGGCGATCTAGACACAGCGGCTTGCCCAGGTAGGATGCAATCCGCGCGATCATTGCTTCGCTCCACAGCTCGAGGGGAAGGTTGTGAACCTTCAACCAAACCGGAACAGCTGTAAACTTCTCTTGTTCCAGTGGATCTCCTTTCTCCCACTTCTTGAGAACCATCGGCTTTCCCTTCACATACCAGGGGCCACCTTCAAGAGCATTGGCGAGGTCAGAGTCCTCACTGAACTTGATAATAAAGCTTCCGCTCCCCCTCCCCAGAACCTCCATGGATCCGACAGGCTTCCAGAGATTTTCGAGGTAGTCCTTCAAGGTTGGGATATGCGGTTTGAAGGCAATCACATACCCAGCTAGCGTATTCTGCCAAAGAGCGGCATTTTCATCCACCTCCGCCTGTGGTATTATAATGGTATCTCCCTCAACTGTAAGCGCCGCTTCCGGAAGCCTAGTGTCGACGTCTCCGAATGAGTTTTTGAACATAGACGACCAGTCCTTAGGCGTGCTCGCCACCCTGACCTCCTCGACAGCATAGTTTCTCCGATGAGGTCTTCTTCCTCCTGGAATCGTTGGTCTTCTTTGGCGCTCTGCTCCATCGCCGCCATCGCCCCCAGAGCGCGGCCCCATCGCCCCCAATCAAAGTTATATTTCTAATTCCTTGATTTTAATATGGCCATTAATAAATATATAGCTCATAAAGGAGCATAATAATATATTAAAATCAAGGAATTATTATTATTAATTCCTTGATTTTAATATATTATTATGCTCCTTTATGAGCTATATATTTATTAATGGCCATATTATGCATTAAACGAGAAAGTGATTGCATAGCATTGTAAAATACGTCATTATAAGCCTATGGTTCAAATTTGGTGATTTTTGGAATTCATTTGACCCCTCAAAATGATTTTATATACTTTTAATAAAGTGTAAATTAAAATGGTGAATAAATAACCCACCTTCACACCTCACTCATATTATGGACTAATTAAGATTGAAAATACATGTAATAAGTGAGTGGAGGACTCTTGGACTCCAAATCTCGAATTTGGGAACCAAGGGTTGCTTATAAAAGCAACACATAATTTATTTCTCTAGCATTATATTAAAATATGCTTTAATGGTCAAAATAATTATTTGGATGCCAAAGGTTGGGTAAAACGCAAATATAAGTGCATAACATGAATCTAGACGTCATTATCAGCCTAGGGTTAAAATTTGGGGTCATTTGGAGTTCATTTGACCTTCCAAATGCAATAAACAAGTTTTCATTAAAATGTGACATTATAGCCATCGATTTAATAGCTATGCACATCATTTAAGCCAAAGTTTGGCTTAAATGCCTGTCACGCGCACTGTAGACGCGCCCGACCCATGGTGGACTCAGATCCATCGGCTCTTGTTAGTTCTGACCACGATCCAACGGTCGACGAATTGTCTTCCACCTCCAGCCGTTACATGGGTAACGAGCTCGACTCGTCAGCTCCGTTCTCTGTCGTTTCGCGACCGTTTTACGAGACTTCTTCACCAAACAAACCGCCTTGATCTGACGCATCATATGAGCTATCAATCGCCCCATTTTGTGCACCACAGACGAAACTCCCAGGCGGCGCCGGCCCTAGCCTCTCACGTCCACGTCCATCTCGGCTCAATAGGCTCGCCCACCTATAAAATACCACCTACACTCCTCCTTCGGTCCCTTAGCAACTCGCCCAAACCATCAATTTCGCCAAAGGGAGCACGTGTGGTCGACGACGTGGAGTTTTTGCTGCTGTGCTTGCGGAGCTTCTCCACAGAGCTAGGAGGAACCACCTCCTAAAGTGATCGGTTAGTTGCGTTCCTTGTTCGAATACCTTCGTTTCGAGTACCTGAACGTCGAATTTGGTTAAGTATAGAAAAATCGCCCAAATGGGCAAGTTTGCACCCCACGGTAAGGCTGGGCACAGACTGAGGTTGAAGACGACGGCCAAATGACCGTTTTGCCCTCGCGCGCCCCTCCTCCCTAGTTCTTTAGCCGAGGGCAGATCCGTCAACCTCAAATCAGATTTTTACCTATTTAGCATTTAACTAGCCAATCTTGTTTAATTCATAGTAAATCACTCGGTTGTCAGAAAATTACAAACAAATACTCGTTGGAAAGATAAAAACCTGTAGAATCATGATTTGTAAGTTTTGTACCCTGATTTCCATCGTAAGCCTGATAATTAATTCAAACCTTAATTTAAATGTATAAAGTGATGTAAAATGATAATAATAGTGTTTTAACTCCGTTTTTGACAATAAAATATGTTTTCTCGAGTAGAAAATTATTAGGGATCGTTTTGACCTGTTTCCAGAACCAAAATCCAAAGCCTTTACCCATGGTTTATAAATATGGATATTTTACACTTAAAGTAATGTTTGCAACTAGGGAAAAATGGAATGGTGATACAATCAACTTGGTGAAAGTAATGGTAATGAATCTAGAACAGGTATGTGGCTCCTATGTATGTGCACCCTATTATGTATGTGAAACTTATTTAGTATGTGAGCCCTATTTTGTATGTGCAACCTATTGTGTATGTGAAAACCTATTTGAGTATGCAAACAACTATGATGAATGTGTGGAATATATAATGTGCAATACACCTACTCTCAGTTGGGCTTTTATCCAACCCCACTCATTATTGTGCTAGCCTGATTATCCCTCTAATTGCATTTATTGGCTCTTTACTTATTTTATGCTTCTAATGCCATTGTGTCTCATTCATTTGGATCATGTTAAACTTGCTATATGTTGCCTACTTTACTTGGAAATGATTTAATCTTGTTGTTGCCTATGTGGCTCATTCTTTTGGAATTATTTGGAACATTGTATAATGTTGATGCTCGTTGACTATTCTTGGAACTCTTGGATATGGTTGTGACCTATGATGGTCTTATTATTTATTTGGGTTTTATTCCCAATGCTTGTTGCATCTTGTTATACTTTTCACTATGTTGCCAAGTGAATGATTATGCATGATATAGTTATTGGCCAATTGACAATGTAGTGTACATGAGTACAAACCACCCACAGGGCACTGAGGTTTTAGTCCTCCTGCCGGGCACTGGGGTTTTAGTCCCCCTGCCATTTTATATATTAGGCACTGGGGTTTTATTCCCCCTGCCACTTTTTAGGTACTGGGGTTTTAGTCCCCTGCCGGGCACTGGGGTTTTAGTCCCCCTGCCATTTTATATATTAGGCACTGGGGTTTTATTCCCCCTGCCACTTTTTAGGCACTGGGGTTTTAGTCCCCCTGCCATTGGTGAGGTCCGGTAGGTGCCTCACCCTACATTGAGAGGACGTTGAGTCATAATTTATATTCATGCAAATGTGATAATTGTTGATATTTAAATGTGGCAGTTTCTCTCTCTCATATTCATATATTTGCCTCATTTCTTTTGAAATCTCTTATTGTAGAGAATCTTTTATATTGCAAAGCTTTTTATTATTATTTGTCCTATCCCTTTTTATTAACACATACCTTTTATCTTTCTCTTGTTGGATGACCCCAACCATCCAGGTTAGGATCAGAGTGCGCATGGAAGCTTGGTGAACCTAAGGCTAAGGATAGGACAAGAAAGATGAAGAACATATAGTATATGATCATAGTTGCTTTTATGTTTGAAGTAGTTTGTTTGGAGACAATGTTGTTTTAGTTAAGTCTTCCTCTACCTAGATCCTTGTTCTTGTATAAAGTTGTACTTCCTTTATGGAAATTTTATAATGTACTCTTTATACATTTTGAATTAAGTCAAGATTTAATTCTTCCGCTGCCATACTTTTGATGATTTTGTTTATCATGTTTAATTGTAGAGACTTGGTCTTTACAAAAAAGATCCAGGATCTTTTAGGATTTCTTGCCATATCAGTGATTCTTCCTGTAAGAAAGGATTGGCTGATCTTGGTGCTAGCATTTCCATCATGCCACTTAGCCTTTTCAAGAGGCTAGGGTTTGCTGAACTTCTCCCAACTGGCATGACCATACAACTTGCAGATAACACTGTGAATGTACCTTTAGGAATAATTGAGAATGTCCCTATCAAGGTAGGAAAAGATTCCTATGTCCTGTATGACTTTGTCATCGTGGACATAAAGGAAGACACTAAATACCCTCTCATCTTTGGACGACCTTTCCTCACCACTGCAAGAGCTCTGATCGACGTTGAAGTAGGAACTTTGTTGCTCAGATTAGGTAAAGAAACTCTCGAATTCAAGGTTTTTGAAAGCATGCGAAGGCCAAGCATGCAAGAGAAAGTCTTCTTGATTGAGTGCGTAGAGCATATGTCACTCCTAATGCAGGTGGATTATGAACAAGAAGATCCTTTAGGGATAACCCTCACCAATCCGAATGCAGAAAGTTCAGATAACCAATAAGTGAAAAATTGTGTTTTCCACCTCGATACTACTGAAGAAGATCCTGAAGCCATGGTTGAGGAACTAAAAGCAGTGGATGTTACTGAAGAAGCATGTGAAAAGCCACAAGCTCCAGAAATGAAGCCCCTACCAGAAGGATTGAAATATGTGTTTCTAGATGAACTCAAGATCTACCCAGTCATCATAAATTCATATCTAACGGCAGAACAAGAAGACAAACTCTTGAAGGAATTGATGGAAAGAAGAAAAGCAATTGGCTACAAGATGATTGACCTCACTAGGGTTAGTCAAGCGTTGTGCATGTACAAAATCCCCATGATGGAAGATCAAGCCACCTATTGAACATCAACACAAATTGAATCCAAATATGAAGGAAGTAGTCCGTCTTGAAGTCATTAAATTGCTCACTACTGGGATAATCTATCCGATATCGGATTCACCATGGGTGAGCCCCGTGCATGTGGTCCCGAAGAAAGGTGGAACTACTGTGATACGAAATGAAAATGATGAACTCATCCCCACTCGAAAAATTACTGGGTGGAGAATGTGCATTGATTATAGAAAGTTAAACAAGGCAACTCGAAAGGATCATTTCCCAATTCCTTTCCTTGATCAAGTATTAGAACGGTTGGCTCGTCAAGAATATTTATGTTATCTCAATGGTTACTCTAGATTTTATCAAATACCCATACATCTAGATGAACAAGAGAAAAATACTTTCACTTGCCCATTTGGAAGATACACATTTAGAAGAATGTCGTTCAGCCTCTATAATGCACCTGCAACTTTCCAGCGTTGCATGGCTGCCATATTCACTAGTCTCACTAAAACAATTATGGAAGTTTTTATGGATGATTTTTCTATATACAGAGATTCATTAGACTAATGCCTAAAACATCTCTCCATTGTCCTCAAATGGTGTGAAGAAGTACATCTTGTGTTAAACTAGGAGAAGTGTCACTTTATGGTAAAGGAAGACATTGTCCTCGGCCATCGGGTCAGTAATCGAGGAATTGAAGTAGACAAGGCCAAGATCAAAGTAATTTCCAAGCTCTCTATCCCTATCAATGTAAGGGAGGTCATGCATTCTTAGGTCATGCAGGCTTTTACCGACAATTTATAAAGGATTTCTCAAAGATAACTAAGCCGATGACAAATTTGCTACTAAAGGATGTTGAATTCAATTTTGACGAAGAATGCGTTAAAAGTTTCAACCATCTAAAGAATGCTCTTACAACAACACCCATCATCAGAGCCCCTGATTGGGATCACCCTTTTCAAATTATGTGTGATGCTAGTGATTATGTTGTGGGTGTTGTCTTGGGCCAATGTATAGAAAAGAAACATTATGTGATCTACTATGCATCGAAAACCCTCGAAGAAGCTAAGAGGAATTATGCAACTATCAAGAAAGAATTTCTTGCGGTTGTGTATGCCTTTGACAAGTTTAGATCCTACCTCATTGGTTCAAAATCCATTGTCTACACGGATCATGCCGCTATCCGTTACCTCCTGGAAAAGAAAGATGCTAAACCTAAGTTAATTAGATAGATCCTCCTCTTACAAGAGTTTGATCTGGAGATAAGAGACAAGAAAGGTACAGAGAATGTCATGGAAGACCACCTCAGTCGTATCCATGCCTTGGAAACTGAGAAGATCCCCATCAACGATTCTCTTCCAGACGACCAGCTTATAAAAGTTTTAGGGGCTATCCCTTGGTACGAGGACTATGTAAACTACCTGGCTGCAGGTGTTCTCCACCCCAAATGCACCGGAAGTGCACTGAAGAAATTCCTGCATGATGTAAAACAATATCACTGGGATGAGCCGTACCTCTTCAAACTCTACACTGATAGTCTATACAGATGTTGTATCGCTGAGGAAGAAGCTCAACTTATCTTAGAACAATGTCAATCAGGCCCAGTTGGAGGCCACATAAGTTCCAAGAAAACTGCCTTAAAGGTTTTGCAATGTGGATTCTTTTGGCGAACCATATCCAAAGATTGCTATGACTTTGTTCTATCATGTGACAAATGTCAAAGAACAAGTAACATAACAAAGAGAGATGGGATTCCAATGAACTTGTGGCAAGAAGTCGAGATATTTGATGTTTGGGGTGTGGACTACATGGGTCCATTCCCATCTTCTCATGGATTTTTCTACATCCTAGTGGTGGTGGATTACGTCTCAAAATGGGTTGAAGCCATACCTACCGTCACTAGTGATTCCAAACCTATCATCAAAATGTTCAAAGATATTATTTTCCCCCGATTCGGAGTCCCACACACCGTGATTTCCAACGAAGGTTCTCATTTCCTAGAAAGAAGCTTTGAAGCGTTGCTGAGGAAATATGGTGTAACTCAAAAGGTAGCCTCACCCTACCATCCACAAACTAGTGGACAGGTAAATGTTTCTAACTCTCAACTCAAGGCTATTCTGTAAAGTGGTCTCAGGAAGTAGAGATGCTTAGTCATACTGAGTAGACAGAAACAATCGTGATGTGAAGAGGATGTAATTACACAATTTGAAAGTATTCAGTTGGTGACTGTTTCATATTTTTTGTTACTCGAGGATGAGAAATGTTTAAGTTTGGGGTATTCTGTTGAATCCATATTCATCACGATTTTCAGTCATCTTTTTGGGACTAATTTGATTCAATACTTTCGATTTCATCTCCTAAATCTCACAAAATGCAAGATTCCTCAACTAACTCAATAACCAAGATTATTAACTAGATTTATATTGATTTTGTGTAGGTCTTGATGAGGTCCAACCATCACATGGAATTCACTCAAGATCCTCTCAACCTTGGTCTTGACCAATCGGTCTTGACCAAACAGTTTTGCCTATTCGGTTCTGATCAATCGTTCTGTACCAAACAATTTTCCCTAGCGGTCTGCCCATTCGGTTTTGACCTCTCGGTCTTATCCATTCACTCACACGGTCCTCCACCTACCACCTACCCAAACGGTCCCTAAAACCATTTGGACGACGAAGAGCATTTGAACGAAGATCATTTGGGGCCAATACCGTTCGGTCTCAAGACCGATTGGAACCGTTCGATCTCAAGACCGTTTGGAACCGTTCGATCTCAAGATTGTTTGCATCTCCAAACCATTTGGACGTTGAAGACCATTTGGGAGCCGACGATGCTCAAGACCATTTAGAGATGCACGACCATGAGACCATTTGGAGGAGAAGAATGCCAAAGACCCAGACCATTTGGGGCACAAAACCAATCGGTCTCCAAGATCGTTTGGATGTAGCAAACTGATAGAAGCCAAGACCGTTTGGATGTCAGCAAGACCGTGCAAGCCTCATTGGTCTCCAAGACCATTTGGAGTCAAGACCGATCATATCCCATCGATCCTCAAGACCGTTTGGACACTTAGGTAAAGTCCGATTAAGAGCAAGATCATTTTCCAAAGACCGTTTAGAGGCCAACGGTCCTTAAGACCGTTTGGAAAAAGACTCAAGAACATTTGGCCATCAAACAGTCTCCAAGACCGTTTGGATGAAGACTGGTTGAAGGCACCTTACTCCAAACCATTTGGACTCCAAACCATTTGGAAGGAGTTCACAGCAAAAACATGAGGACCCGACCTGAGCCTATAAATAGAACCACAAGGGTCCGCATTTGGGCATCGATTCCAAGACGCCAAGAGGCTACTTGAGCAAAGGACCGGTCTCCCTTCTACACCGCCGCCACTCCACCATATTCATGCCATTGTCAAGCCGCCCACACCTCCTCTTGCTGCAAGCAAGGAGGCCAAGAAGAGAAAGAAAGTGGAGAAGAAGGTCTGCCCAACCCACCTTGATGGTTCTTCCTCCTCATCCAGATCTACCCCGACGCGATGTAGAAGACCACATCATCTTCACCGAGTTGCGACTACCTTCTGCCTCATGCTCACAGTGGAATCTTCCTTCTCTCTTGTTCTTCTTGTTTCTCACACCATGAGAGAGTAGTTCCTTTTCACTGGGGTGCGGGGACTAGCCCTACTGCCCATGCTTTCATATCTTTACATTTAACATTCCAAGGCAATGTATATAACTTTTCATTTCGTTGTTAATTGATAATGTTTGTAGTTTGATTACCTGTTTGCTTTCATCTTGTTCTTCCCTATATTGTGAGAACTTCTTTATGTAGGGTAGAATGTAGATTAATGAGGTAGATTCCCAAACTAGAAATAGAATGGGATTCCTTGGAGTCGTAAGTGTGTGATCCGTGAGGGGACGGGCCATCTAGCCCACAATGACGCTTCTGTGTGCCTACCCGCAAGGGGGCCCTGCAACTTCAGTTGGATATTGTATCTTCTTTGTTTATCGTCGATGTTTGCTTGCAGACTAATCACCTACCTACTTATTGGTTAGCACAGTTGACTCCTTGACGGGACTTCTAATAGGGTTCTTTGAGGTCGTAAGTGTTACAACCCCAATTTTTGGGTTCTTTTGGTGAGAAATGTGATTTCTCATATTAAAGATATTTGAACAAATAAAGATAGATTTTGTTTTGAATATATGGATTTCGTTTACAATAGCTTGATGATTGTTTTGTGGGCTTTATTGGCTATTGGGCCCAATAACAAGGAAAAGACATATGGAAGTCCATTATTAAAAAAGTATGTAATCCAAAGGTGGATTTCGTGCCTCTTAGGTTCCTTGGGGTCCGAGGAGTCCAAAGTTGCAAAGATAATGCAAAAAGAAAAGAAAAGATCAATTAAATATTTCTTTATTAAGAAAGACATTGAAAACAATGATAAAATGTAGAAAATAAGTGGAAAGAGGCATAATTGAGTTATCCTTGGTGGATTTTTGTATCCATGAGGTTTTTAATATTAAAAGGAATGCCAATGAGGAAAATAAAAAGAAAGATAAAGAGAAATCCTCAAAAAGAGATATTTTAATAAGAAATAAACAAGATAATGTGAAATAGTGAATATAGATGCATCTAGAAGGATAATAAGTATCCTTAAAAAGGAATTTCAAAATACTAGAGTTTCTTGAGGTCCAAGGAACTCCAATGGAGAAAAAGAAAGAGAAAATACCAATAAAGCAAAATAAGAGAGTAATGTAATACCTTATTAATGAATTTTGGTGGCATTGCTAAAGAGGTGGTATTTTCTACTTCAGGAAAATATATTTTTGTGGCCAATGAATTAAAAGGCAAGAATAAAGAGAGTAAGGGAGAGGTTTTTCATATTATAAAATATCCAAGAAATAAGGAATATAAAAGAGATAATTAGGAGGGAGAGAAAGAGGAACTTGCTTTGTAATGAAGAAATCAAATTCCTTTGGGAAAAAGGACTGTGTTTCTTCATGGGCAAGCCATCCTGAGGCTTCTTTACCCTCCCTATATAAGGGGTAAGAGCTTGGGAAGAGTCCAGAAGATCCCACACACCATTCTCTCCTCTTCTTCCACGTTTTCATTCATAAACCCTAACCAAGGTGAAGCTACGTGATTGCATAGCAATGAGGCTGCAAAGGAGTTCGAGGGAAGCATGATGTCCCATGACACCGGAAGGCAGCCTTGCCATCGTATCCCTGACCTAACCTGAGTGCTATAGCAGCCGCACAGCTGCAACAACAGCCGCACAACTGCAACAATAGCCGCATGTTGTAGGGCTACCCAGCCCAATCTAGCCGAGCTGGCCGTGTTTTGGGTGGAGTTCCAAGCTTGAAAGGAGGTGGTGGAGTAAAGGGAACCTACGCTAGTGACCTTCGGGGTCCAAAAGAGGGAGAACAGGCTACACAAACCATGGCTAGGGCTGCTGCGGAGGAAGCAGCATCCGATCACAAGGTTGAAGAAGCCGGAGGGCCATTGGATGGTTCTACCCTCTGAGTAACAAAGGATGGGCTACTTAAGTGAAGGGCAGAAGTGTCATTTAATTCTAATTTCTAAGCGGGTCATGTTGCATGCATGAGGCGACGTGGCAACTTTCAATTGGTCCAAAAAGTTAACTTTTGCAAAAATCAAATCTCCTTAATGGTAGTTCAGATGGACACGCATAAAATATGAAAATTGCTCAAAAAAATGAGGGGAATCTAATAAAAATATATTTAGAATGTAATTCCTCTTGAAATTCGAGATGTAGTGTAATTTATCAACTATAATTAATTAAATATTAAGAAATCCTATTTAGAGATGATTAATGCATCTAGTAGGGTTTAATGGATGATTATAGTTGATAGTAACATGTTAATTGTAAAAAGCTATATTGAAAACAAAAATGATGAACTTTTCACACAACTAGTTTAATTTAGAGTTTCATATGCATGAATATGCTTAAAGGGGGCCTTGAAACCCTAATATTGGTAAATGCAACTCTTAATGGCTTTAATTATTCAAAATCATGAATAAAGCTAAGATTTGATGATTCTAGGCTATTTTTAGTATAAATGTTTCTAATTGTGGATAAATACCTTTAATGTAGAAATTAGGGTTTTCTAATGAATAAAGGTAGAATTAATGACAATTAGAATTCATATGTAAATTAGACCATAATGAACTATGAATTGATGATAAATAAGCATAATGATCTTGTCATGGAATAAAAGGGATAAAAATGATATCTTTAATGAAAAAGAGGCTTAATGGACTTAATTGATGATTAATTGTGTTGTTTCTGAAATTAAGGTTATATGTTGTTAAAAGGTAACCATAATAACTTTTATGAAGGATAGATGGGAAATTAGGGTTTAAAAGAGTAAAATGAAGTAGAAACCCTAATTGCAAAGTACATCCTAAAAGAGGTAGAAATCCTAAAAAGGAATAGAAGCCTTAAGTAGCAAGATGGTTTGAATAGATTTTGATAAAAGGATTTGGATGTAATTTTAGGACTCTTGTACTTGCTTGATTAGATGTCTTGATTGATTGGACTATTTTATCTCAATTCAGCCTAATAGGTATGCGGTTAATTATGGTTAATCACATTAGTTTCTCGAGGGTTTTCCAAATGTTTCCTCACATTGAGTGCAACCTAAACAGTTGGATGTTCATACTTGCAAAATCATGAAGTCACTATGGTTATCATAAATATAACTACATGTGTATTCTTGCACCTACATGCAACCCTAATGGAAGATGCCATAAAGGTCAGGCCCAAGAGGGTAGATCAATGGGAACCATGAGAGGTGACCCCAGGCACCAAGCTCGAGAATGAGAAGGTGGTCTATGTTGCATGACTATGGGGCACCATGAGAGGTAACCCCCATGAACCAAGCTCGAGATTGAGAAGGTGGCCTTAAGTCAATGGAAAAAGAGAAACCCTAGAGGGGTATTCCAGGGTTAGGGCAAAATCGGTGGAGAATGACACATTGAAAATGTAAATTGGTTTGTTAATTACCCTGATTGTGATAATTAAATGGTTAGTCATATTTGTGAAATTTTGGTTGTTCCGACATACAAGCATATTCCTATATGCTGACCGACGTTTTGTTTGTCGGCGTTTTAGGTACAACAATTGAAAGAACAAACAGTAAAGTGACACATTGTAGAAATAAGAAATAAATTGCAAGGAGGATTAGATAGAATGAAACCAAGCTATGAATAGAGTAGTTTACCAAAGTTTTAAACATGTATGTAAAGTTTTATTTTATACTAGTTTTCAGTTTAGTTGGTAAAATTTGATAATTGTTATTGATTATTTGTCGAACCTTTGATCCTATTAATTGAGATAATGGCTTTGACCTCTTAGTATCCCTTAATTGGGGGTTACCGGGAGGCGGGGTCATTACAATTAGTATCAGAGCATAGGTTCCTCATTTAATCTTTATTAATTATTAAATTTTACAAACTCTGTAGAACCCAAGGGAGTTATTAGAGGAATTTCTGAAAGACAGAGGTGTCTAGAAAAGGATCACGTCTGGGGGCTGGCAAGATTTTCCTCCGCACCGCTAGTCGGAATACGAGGACTCCCAGATCCGTGTGACTGCCTGGCCAATGTCTCAGGATTTGACTCGAAATAAGATACCTTTAGGACTCTCTCATCTTGTTCATCCCTTCTCAACTCAAATTCTGTTAAAGACTTTAAGGATTAGGGTTTTCTCTCTTCTCCTCACCCTCTTGAGGTATGGGTAATGTTAATAAGGTCTAAGGAATACTCCACCAAATTAATGAAAAGCATGTAAATAAGATGTCATGGACATAAGCTTAATAGATTAATCACAAACTAAAGAATAGATACATGCTTAGGTCGTATGACATGAGTTCTCATTGCCCTCAAGAGAAACCTGAGGCTAGACCTTCTTGTCTGGAGCATGAGTAGAGAGAGAGTTAGTCTTGGAGGAAGAGACCTCCATTATAGGTAGAGACCTAGCACATCCTTTGAGGATGATGTTAACCCTAACCCTAAGTGGTGGTTAGAGAGAGATGACATGATGAGTTAGATTTCATGGTTGACCAAGTGTTTGGATGGTCACGCCTTGGGATGCCATACGAGCCATGAGAGGTTAGATAACCTAGTACCTTTGGTGACCCAACCCTGGGAAGGGGCGTGCTTGTTAGGGTGAAGGATAGCTCCTTCATTGACGAGGTTAGTGAAGAACCTATAGAAACCCTATTGGCTTATGCAAGTAGGGGATAACATGCACCCAGAGTATGTCAGTGGTGCGGCAGTAGGTTGGAACCCTGGCCAATAAGTATGATGTATGGCTTATGAAATAAGAATAAAGAGTTATGAATAACCACGAGCAAACATAAGTTTGAACATAGGCTTCACCCACGTAGGGGTTTTCTTATGAGCTTGATCCTTCATGGAGAGAGGACCTCTAGTAGTAAGGCTGGATGTGGAGTTAACTCTAGAGAGAGAAAGTAGGACCCAAGTAAGGAGGATGGAAGCTTAGATTCCGAGACATGAGGAACAATGGGGAGTTGAGAATGATGCGACCTAAGTGGATGATAGTGGTTGCCTCGTGCTTGATCCCTGGAGGCTGATGATATCTTGGTGGCCTTTAGAGGAACCAAACCTTAAAGAGAGGATGATGCTTCTGGAACCTATGTGCCTATGGTATAGGAGTTTACCTGCTGAGATGAGACAAAGAGTGCCTTAGACCCCGAGGAGGTTTAAGTAGCAAGTTGTGAGGCCTTGTATCTTGTTGGTTGCCCTTGAGGAAGACTCAACTCTAAGGTGCTGCTCAAATAAAAGGATCATGGGAGTACATGACATACCTTGGACATGCTGGATTCATGGTTAAGAGATTGAGCATGCAGTTGGATACCCAAAGGTGAACCTAGGGTTCCTAGGCCTAAGAGGGGAAGTAGTGTACCTGATGCTCATGATGGGATTTGAGTCTCTATAGTTTCGAGCATGGTGCTCCTCATGTGTAGAGGAAAAGGAAAACCCTTAAGTTTAAGGTATGTTTGATGAACCCCTCACAACTAAGTTAGTCTAATGTTGAGGATGAGAACAAGTGTGACCTAGCATGGTTTTTTAGGTATCTTCTTGTGCCTTAGTAGCTTTCTAGGGCTAAGCATGCTCATGTGGATGCAGACCCTAAACATAAGGACGTTTGTGACCTTTGTTATCAAGGTATAGTTTCCTCCCATCCTGGGACAGGGACCCTTTTGTAGGGTGTATTCCAGTTTTGTTGGTTTTGAGGTAACCTAAAGAGGTTTCAGAGGATCTTGAGAAGCTAAGTGAAGAGTACATGGTAAGAGAATGAACCTGTAGACTCATAGATAACCATCTCTAAGTGCATGAGGGTGTGTTACCATGGAGGTAACCAGTATGGGGCCTGACCAAGGTAGATAGGTCACCATGACCTGTATGAAAGGATGAAAGTCAGCCCAATAATGCAGAGAGAGATGATAGAGACTTGGGTAAGGTTCTAAGTTGGACATGTACTATAATCGAATCCTAAGTCTATCTTAGGGTCAGGTAGGGATAAGATCAATGGAAGTAGGAGTTGCCTAATTCCCTAGTTGCACATGACCATAGGGTCGGGAGGTAACAACTATCATTGTCTGAGGGCCATAGGTTAGGAGATTGATCACCTTCATGAACTCATGGGACCCAAAGGGCGGATGAGTAGGGAACTATCTGGATGCATAAGGGAAGAGGGATGACCCCAAAAGTTCTGGCACCCTACAGATTTAGAGAAGATGACCAAGGATTGTGTGGTGACCCAAGTAGGTTCGAGACCAATTTTCCATGGAAGTAACTTTGATATCATGATGTTTGTGATGTAGAGACATAAGTTGCACGTTTCAACTTAGATTTGAAGGTGTACTGGAAAGGTGGGATGTACCATCTCTACTCTTGGAAAAGGAAGAACTCTGTATTTGGACGGCCGCCAAATGCTTATTTCCTCTTGTTATGGGAGTGAGAGATAGGACAATACGCATGCCATACACCAAGGGTAAAGATGATGTGAGTTGGAGCGTTTCCATGAGGAATGAGGACAGAGATGATAACATGCCCTTGTGGAGTGAATGATACATGGATAGGTACAAATGATAATAGTATTAAGGTAATCATCTTGTGAGAATGTTTTATCACGAGCTATGTGGAATTTGCAAGTGATACAAGTTTGAGTTTGATAACCAAGAGGATGAGCTCAGAGTGTTCTGATGAAGATATGAGATGATAAGTGGAATACATGGAAGTGTATGTCTTCAACATTACCTAATACCTAAGGATGCGAAGTGGTAATGGATGCTCTGGTTGATATATAGCTGCCTAGTTTGGCTAGAGACTAGAAGAGGTTGTTAGGCTAACCCTAAGTTTGGAAAGAAGATAGGTTTGGCTAACCCTCAGATGCAACAATGCTGATTGATCAAGTTAATGGTTGTTTGGTTAGACAGACTAGTCTTTGATGCAATGGAAGGATGGTGGTAGAACCTCAGATACACTTCTTTGGATAGGAAGGTAATAAAACCCTAATGAGAGTGGTTTAGGGATTCTGAAGAATCAATCTTGAGGAATCATGACATACAGGAGATCATGGTTTTAAGATCACCATACACCGTGATACTACAAGGATAGTAAGTGATAGTAGCACTTTGGATGCTTGATATGAAGTTACATATGGCATGTGGCCATGCAAGCTTGGGGTGAAGGATGAACACCAGTAACCCAGTGCTTTGGCATAGAAGATAAAGAGTCCCCAAGAGGGAATGGGAGTTCACCACTATGGATGTTGTAGTAAGTCTCCCCTTGACCAAGGAAGGTCAAGATATAATGTGGGTTATGGTAGATCGCCTTACCTAGATGACAAGAGAAAGAAAGAGTATTGTCAAGGAACAAATCAGGTTGAACTACTTATAAGAGAGAGAGATGGTTTAGCTACACCATGATGCGAGTTACAAAGTTCTTGAGTAGGACCTAAAGGTTCACTTCCATTAGGTGGAAGTAGATACATGAAGAACTATATGTCAATACAGTTTATCACCCCATACTAATGGTCAATATGATCCAGACTAGAGGGTCTGATGAGAGCATGTGTGCTCATTCAGGGTGATACATAGAGATAGTTCTTAAGATGTGATGTTAACCACCATAGCCTTTATCGAGATGCAAGAAGTTTTATAAGGAGGTTGTGTTGGTCACCACTTCATTAACATGATGTTGGAGGCCTCCTGAAGATCAAAAAAGAACCACAATGTGTGCAGATGAAGTCACTTTGATCGTACAATGGATGACAGGGAGCTAGAGATGACATGAGTCGTGAGCTGATGCAAAGCAGACTGACATGCAGTTCACTATGGGGGAGTATGTGATGTGAAAATCTGACCCCTCTAAGCTACAACTGAGAAAGCTGAGTCCCCGATATATGGGTCCATTTGATATGGATTGGTGGATATGGTTGTGTTTAGCCTTACCCCTCAGGATAACATGATGTATAATGTGTTCCACGAGTATGATCTAGAGCACTATGTGAGGTACCCAAGCCATGTGATGAGCCCTGAACCTATTCAACTTTTGAGAGGCTAAAATGTCTTGAGTCAACTATGAGGGTATGATATACCGAGGTAAGAAAGAACTCAGATGGAAGAATATGAGATAATGAAGGTTCTTGGGAAGCACCATGGAAAGGGTGAAGCCACATGGGAGCCCTGATGGACATAAAAAAGGCTTATCCTGTTTGTTTGTGTGCCTGGTAGAATTTTGAGGACAATATTCCTATAAGAGGGGAAGGATGTTACAACCCCAATTTTTGGGTTCTTTTGGTGAGAAACTTGATTTCTCATGTTAAAGATATTTGAACAAATAAAGATAGAATTTGTTTTGAATAAATGGATTTTGTTTACAATAGACTTGATGATTGTTTTGTGGGCTTTATTGGCTATTGGGCCCAATAACAAGGAAAAGACATAAGGAACTCCATTATTAATAAGAAATGGAGAAAAGAAAATTGTAGAAACCTCTAGAAGGCAAAATTATGTAATCCAAAGGTGGATTTCATGCCTCTTGGGTTCCTTGGGGTCCTAGGAGTCCAAAGTTGCAAAGATAATGCAAAAAGAAAAGAAAAGATCAATTCAATATTTCTTTATTAAGAAAGAAATTGACAACAATGATAAAATGTGGAAAATAAGTGGAAAGAGGCACAATTGAGTTATCCTTGGTGGATTTTTGTATCCATATTGTTTCTAATATTAAAAGGAATGCCAATGAGGAAAATAAAAATAAAGATAAAGAGAAATCCTCAAAAAGAGATATTTTAATAAGAAATAAACAAGATAATGTGAAATAGTGAATATAGATGCATCTAGAAGGATAATAAGTATCCTCAAAAAGGAATTTCAAAATACTAGAGTTTCTTGAGGTCCAAGGAACTCCAATGGAGAAAAATAAAGAGAAAATACCAATAAAGCAAAATAATATAGTAATGTAATACCTTATTAATGAATTTTGGTGGCATTGCTAAAAAGGTGGTATTTTCTACTTAAGGAAAATATATTTTCATGGCCAATGAATTAAAAGGCAAGAATAAAGAAAGTAAGGGAGAGGATTTTTGTATTCCAAATTATCCAAGAAATAAGGAATATCAAAGAGATAATTAGGAGAGAGAGAGAGAGAAAGAGGAACTTGCTTCGTAATGAAGAAATCAAATTCCTTTTGGAAAAAGGGATGTGTTTCTTCATGGGCAAGCCATCTTGGGGCTTCTTTACCCACCCTATATAAGGGGTAAGACCTTGGGCTGAGTCCAGAAGATCCCACACATCATTCTCTCATCTTCTTCCACATTTTCGTCCATAAACCCTAACCAAGGTGAAGCTACGTGATCACAGAGCCATGAGGCTGCAAAGAAGGAGTTCGAGGGAAGCATGATGTCCCATGACACCGGAAGGCAGCCTTACCATCATATCCTTGACCTAACCCGAGCGCTATAGCAGCCGTACGGCTACAATAGTAGTTGCAGGTTGTAGGGCTACCCATTCTAACCTAGCTGAGCTGGCCATGTGTTGGGTGGAGCTCCAAGCTCAGAAGGAGGTGGCTGAGCAAAGGGAACCTACGCTGGTGACCTTCGGGGTCCAAAGGAGGGAGAGCGGGCTGCACAAGCTGTGGCTAGGGCTGCTGCGGTGGAAGCAGTAGCTGATCACAAGGTTGAAGAAGTCGGAGGGCCATTGGACAGTTCTACCCTCTGTGTAACATAGGATGGGCTACTTAAGTGAAGGGCAGAAGTGTCATTTAATTCTAATTTCTAAGCAGGTCGTGTTGCATGCATGAGGCGATGTGGCAGCTTCCGATTGGTCCAAAAAGGTAACTTTTGCAAAAATCATATCTCTTTAATGGTAGATCGGATGGACACACAAAAAATATGAAAATTTCTCAAAAAAACAAGGGGAATTCAATAAAAACATATTTAGAAGATAATTCCTCTTGAAACTCTAGAAGTAGAGTAATTTATCAACTGTAATGAATTAAAGATTAAGAAATCCTATTTAGAGATGATTAATGCATCTAGTAGGGTTTAATGGATGATTATAGTTGATAGTAACCTGTTAATTGTAAAAAAGGTATATTGAAAACAAAAAGGATGAACTTTGCAAGTAATTAGTTTAATTTAGAGTTTCATATGCATGAATATGCTTAAAGGGGGCCTTGAAACCCTAATATTGGTAAATGCGACTATTAATAGCTTTAATTATTAAAAATCGTGAATAAAGCTAAGATTTGATGATTCTAAGCTATTTTGAGTATAAAGGTTTCTAATTGTGGATAAATACTTTTAAAGTAGAAATTAGGATTTTCTAACGAATAAAGGTAGAATTAATGACAATTAGAATTCATATGTGAATTAGACCATAATGAACTATGAAATGATTATAAATATGCATAATGATCTTGTCATGGAATAAAAGGGATAAAAATGATAGCTTTAATGTAAAAGAGGCTTAATGAACTTAATTGATGATTAATTGTGCAATTTCTGAAATTAAGGTTATATGTTGTTAAAAGGTAACCTTAATAACTTTCATGAAGGATAAATGAGAAATTAGGGTTTAAAAGAGTAAAATGAAGTAGAAACCCTAATTGCAAAGTAAACCCTAAAAGAGGTAGAAATCCTAAAAAGGAATAGAAGCCTTAAGTAGCAAGATGGTTTGAATAGATTTTTATAAATAGAATTGGATGTAATTTCAGGACTCTTATACTTGCTTGATTAGATGCCTTGATTGATTGGACTATTTTATCTCAATTCAGCCTAACATGTATGTGGTTAATTATGGTTAATCACATTAGTTTCCTGAGGGTTTTCCGAATGTTTCCTCACATTGAGTGTAACCTAAACAGTTGGATGTTCATACTTGCAAAATCATAAAGTCACTATGGTTATCATAAATATAAATACATGTGTATTCTCGCACCTACATGCCACCCTGATGGAAGATGCCATAAAGGTCAGGCCCAAGAGGGTAGATCAATGGGCACCATGAGAAGTGACCCCAGACACCAAGCTTGAGAATGAGAAGGTGGTCTATGTTGCATGACTATGGGGCACCATGAGAGGTGACCCCCAGGCACCAAGCTCGGGATTGAGAAGGTGGCCTTAAGTCAATGGCAAAAGAGAAACCCTAGAGGGGTATTCCAGGGTTAGGGAAAAAGCGATGGAGAATGACACATTGAAAATATAAATTGGTTTGCTAATTACCCTGATTGTGATAATTAAATGGTTAGTCATATTTGTGAAATTTTGGTTGTTCCCACATACGAGCATATTCTTATATGCTGTCTGACGTTTTGGTTGTCGGCGTTTTAGGTACAACAATTGAAAGAACAAACAGTAAAGTGACACATTGTGGAAATAAGAAATAAAGTGCAAGGATGATTAGATAGAGTGAAACCAGGCTGTAGATAGAGTAGTTTACCAAAGTTTTAAACAAGTATGCAAAGTTTTATTTTATACCAATTTTTAGTTTAGTTGTTAAAATTTGATAATTGTTATTGGTTATTTGTCGAACCTTTGATCCTGTTAATTGAGATAATGGCTTTGACCTCTTGGTCTCCCTTAATTGGGGGTTATCGGGAGGCGGGGTCATTACAGTAAGTGTGTGATCCATAAGGGAACAAGCCATCTAACCCACGGTGACGCATCTGTGTGCCTACCCGCAAGGGGGGCCCTCAGCCTCAGTTGGATGTTGTATCTTCAGAGCCGTAAGTGAGTGATCTAGGGGGTGACGAGAAATCTGATGCCTAAGGTGACGCTTACATGATCCTAACTTCATGGGGGGTTCACAACAACTCCATTTGGATAGTTAGATTCTTTCCTAGATGTTATGTGTTTGGATGTGTTTGCATGTGTAGTGGTGGTGAAACCCGATACCATCCCAGCAATTCCATATTATTAATCTAGAACAAACTTTAATTCTGCTCTTTTACTTTATTGCATTTAGTTTAATCAACCAAAAACCAATCAATCGTTCTAAATATTAGTCTTACTTGAGCTAGATTCGACTCATAAAAGATTCTTAAAAACATTGTCCTTTGGGCTGGTATTATTGCACGAGGTTTTGGTAAAAGCTCAGGGTTTTCAACCCCGGGTGAGTTTGTTAATGCGATAATATTTCACGTCACACACTGTACGAAAAAGTGTAGAAAAGTGTTTCTAGCCGTTGGAATGTTGTGAAACTAAAAAAAAATGTTGCAACATCCCAAATGGCTAGTATTCTTCCTTAAGTGTTCCCAAAGGCTTCTAGGCATCCTCAAATATAAATAGGACCCCTTAGGCTTCATCCCATGGTGAGCCAAGCACTATGAAGGTCCCTATTCTATAGTTGAGTACATCCAAAAACCTCCTCTCTCTCTTTAAGCTTAATTACCTGCTACATCCATTAGAGTGAGTAGGAGATTTGTAAGAGAGCTAGCCCTACATGTATATCTTGTGAGGATCTGATGTAGGGGTTTTGAGTCATTTTTATAGACTGGTTTTGCATACGTTTTATGTGTATGTTGATCATATTTGTGATTAATATCATATGATTCACTACCTTTAGTCTATGATCTCAAAATGCATCAAATTTACCTTGTTTCACCTTATTTGGTATAAAAGATCATATTTGTTGGATTTGATTGTTGTTATTCGCTTCATTTTAGGCAAGTCAGATATCTGAATACGTCGATACCATTGACGGATGGTTGATACCATCGACCTGGTCATAGTGCCTTGTCAGAGAAGAGCAACCAGGAGTCGATACCATCGATGGGACTGTCGATGGTATCGAGAGAGCGTCAATGAGCTAGATTTCCAGATGTCGATACTATCGACCCAAAGTCGATACTATCAACCTCACCTCAGCAAAATCAGCTTCAGCATCGAATTCCAGAGAAAAGCGATGCCTAAGGTGTCAATACCATCGACACACTGTCAATGGTATCAAGGCAACATCAGAGAGAACCCCAAGAATCGCGCAAGCGCCGATGCCTCATGCAGGTCGATACCATCGACCTGCGTCGATGGTATCGATGCCGTCAGATCAGTTTTTGCTAAAGATCACGTCTAATCATATGGTCGTGATCTGGGGGTGACCTAAAGTGGTGCATATACCTAATTACGGTGGCCGTAAGCAATCATCACGTCCGAAGCCATTGAACAAGTCTCAAGGAGGAGAAAGAGAGAAGAACGGAGCCCAGAGCCATGCCCCGATCATTTCGAGAGCCGCAAAAGATGTTTTCCACCTCCAGAAGGCTGTAGAACGTTCACCCCGTGCCAAGGATCTCCCGGATCTCCTCCCTTCAGGGGTTTACATCACATCTATTCACTTTTTCCATATGTTTTCCCTTTCTCTCATGATGTCTTTCATTGAGATGAACTTGCAGGGCTAATACCCTTTATCTTTAGGACCGAGAGTAGCCCAGATAATCGTTGTATGACAATTTTGACATAGTTATCATAATTTGTCTCTAAAATCCATGGTATGATTTTGTTTTCTCCATTATATCATTATGATTGATCACCCTAATGATAATTTAATACCTTTAATTACTTTGAAAGAAGAATTAATGGTTGAAAAGAGACATATATCACATTAACTAATAAATCCTTTGAACAAGGTGATGTATAGTTAATGGTGGAAACCCAGAGTGTGATCTTCATGCACATAATTTAGGGTATAGTTACTACTACCGTGGAACCGACCTAGATTTAGGTAGTGAATTGTATCGCGACAGCAAACAATTCTGACTACATGCCACTACTCAGAATAGGAGGCGAATTAGGATAATTGTGTAGGAATTAATACAATGAGAACCTACGGTGAAACTACAATCCTAAAGATTCCATCTTTAATTGATTAAACCAACCATTTAATCAAATGTTTTTCTTTCTTTTATTTCTCTTTTCTTTTTCAATCAACTCTCAAACCATTTTAATCGGTCTAGCTGATTGCGAATAGTTTGTAGTAGTCTATCAAAAATTCATTCCCTGAGTTCGACTCGGGCTTTACAAAGGCCAATATTACTTTGGCGCGTGCACTTGCGATATACACACAGTAAATTCGTGTCAGACTCTCACTTACACCACCTCCTAATATCTCAATCTACCATAAAGATGAAGGTTCTCTCTCTTGGCTAAGAGAGGTGAAGAAGAACAAGGGAAGGAGTCCCTTGGTGAAGAAGATGTCAAGGATGAAGACTTGGAGCAAGAGTGGGTAAGACCTTGGTGAAGATAGAAGACTCCTTGCTCAAGTGGGCAAGTCATAGGTGAAAGCTTCTCCTTGGAGAAGGTCAAGTCAAAGGCTGAAGATATGAGAAGAGTGGGTAATTCCTTCAAGGACGAACACTTGTGCAAGAGTGGGTAAGTCCTTGGTGAAGGTAGAAGACTCCTTGCAAAGTGGGTAAGTCCTTGGGTAGGTTGAAGACTCTTGGCTTAGATAGGTAAGTCCTTTGGAAGGTCATGTATTGTATGTCTTATGATGGATATAAGAGTGCAATGGTTAAGAAATCCTAGAGGTTGACCTCTCTAGGTAGTGGAATGACATACATCTAGTTTGAAGTATGGAACCACTGTACATAGCTTGTTAATTGGTGCATGTTCAATCACTCTCATCCTTTCTATGTATGTTTATGCACATAAAATTTCCCATATTAGCAACCTTATCTTATGAAATATCTTAAAGGTCTAACAAATTTTGTTTAAGTACATTCAACTCTATTCACCCACTCTAGAGCATCCAATCACCCATCCTAGGATCCAACAAGTGGTGTCAGAGTGAGTCTTTTCCAATAATACTTCCACAAGTAGGAGAAGATGGGCGATTACCAAATTGGGAGATACCTCATCAACATTCCAATATTTGATGGAAGTAGTTTTTTTAATTGGAAAAGAAGACTACAATTCTACATATAAGGATCAAGCCTTGAGCTATGGCAAATGGTGAACAATGCATACAAGATACCGGAGACAAAGATAGAAGAATGGAATGAAGATACCTTGAAGAAAACAAACTTGAATGCAGAGGCCATCGACATTCTATATGCCTCCATGACCCCCACCAAGTTCAACTGGATTTCTTCATGTGAAATAGCCTATGAGGTATGGAGAAATCTATGTGTCACTTATTAGGGGACAACTCAAGTGAAGGAAAGCATAGTCTACATGCTCAAAGGGATGCTCAAAAACTTCAAGATGGGAAAGGAGGAGAAGATAGCCAACAAGTACTCAAGAGGCTCAAAACCATTGTGAATGGTCTTGTTGTTCTAGGTCATCCTATGAGTCTAGGAGAGATCAATTCAAAGATCCTTAGAACTCTCCCAAATAGATGGGAACCCAAGATGACTTCCATTGAAGAAGTGAAGTGTCTAGGTGATATTACTATTGAAGAACTCATAGGAAATCTACAAGCCCATGAAGTCAAACTTGACAAGCAAGATGAAGAAGAAAGACTAGTGTAGAAAGAGATTAAGAGAATGAAGAAGGCTGAAATCAAAGCTCTAATTGAAGCTTTGTTGGTCAAGCTTCTCCATCCTCTCAAGTTAAAGAAGATGTCATGTACTCAAAGGGTAGACTCTATGAAGGCAAGCCTTCCTCCTTCATCCAGTGCCTAAAGTGTGGAAAGAAAGCTCACCTCAAGATAGATTATCTACAAGGGAAAAAGACCCATCATCACAAAAGAAGAGAAGAGAAGTACAAGAAGATGGAGAAATGACACAAAAGCTCATGTGACTCCTCCAACTCAAGCTCAAATGTCTCCTCCAACTCAAGCTCAAGTGACTCCTCCAACTCAAGTGGATGATCTAACTCAAGCTCTAGTGATGAAGGAGAATGCCATTTTTCTCTTATGGCTTCAAAATGTGAAGACTCAAATGAGGTAAATCTAAAACTTTTGGATAAAGGATCTTTAATTGCTATTATTCATGCAACTCATGCCTCTCCTAATTCTTCTAAAAACAAAAAGGAAAAACTTGCTAGAATTGTTGATAATTTGCATGTAGAAATAGATTATATTGAATATGCCAATACTTGCTTTCTTGATGATAAAAATGCTTGTCTTAGTCATGTAGATTCTCTTAAACTTGAAAATGCTAATTTTCTTGACATGCATAGTTCTAATGCAGAACATAATAACTTTTTGGATTATCTCATGCATGATATATATGTTCTTAAAACTAAAAACAAGAACAAGGACTTGGATTTGCAAGGTTTAGAATATGAAAATAGGATCTATCATTCTAAGATTGCTACATCTAAAAATGAAACTGCTTCCTTGCTTGCCAAAATTAATGTGCTTGAATCTTGTTCTAGTTCTACTAGTAGAGAGAAAAATGTTGTTGCTCTTCATATTAATAAAGATTCTTATATGACTAAAGATTTTTTCTTAGAAAATGATATTTTGCATGCTATAGATAATATAAATCACTTGTCTTCTACTATTTCTTCTCTTATTCATGATAATCATAGCTTGATATGTTCTATGCAAAGATTCTTAGATTATAAGAAGAATCTTAATCAAATCCTAGATCATATTGCCAAACAAATGGGTAGAGATAGTCATTGACTTGATAGTAGCCAAAGGAATAACAAAGAAAAAGGATCATCAATTTTTTAATGAAGAATCCTTTAGTTCCAAGGCTAGGGGGTCATGCAATTATTGCAATCAAATTTCTCATTATTCCACATATTGCCCATTTAGGAAAACACTCAAGAGAAATAGGACTTTGGTTGCTAAACTAACCCCTCTAGACCCAAAAATATGACTGGGGACCATTTCGTCTTTCTTCTTGCAGGTCACTTACAAATGGATTGACTTGATCTATGGATTTGCAAATTCATTTTTCAATCCACATAAAATAAGAAAGGTGAGTGTGTATGTGATAGCAACAAGTGGAAAAGAAATGGTAAGAATAGAGGTAATATTATTCTTGCTCATATCTAATCCTAACTTGTTTTTTTCAAGTTAGTGGGCACTATGCATGTGGTTGTTGAGTCAAAAGTGGTATTTTGTGATTCTCTTCACACTCTTGCTCAAAAAAACTAATTTGATGCTTTCATAGTGCATTACTAACTTGCTTACATATGTTTGGATATGGCTTATATTTTAGCATGTTTCTTAATATATTTTTATGTGTTTCTTGACTATAGCTGTATCACTCGGGTTTATCCTATTAGAAACTCGACCAACAAGCACCAATAGGTGTTGTCAATAGTTTCTATCATTATAATTGCTAAAACACAAAACTCGACTGACAACACTCTACACAAAATATACAATTGGCCTTTCAGATAAGATTTTCACTCTCAACTAGAATTTCTCAACCAATAGCCTTATTCTTTGGCACTCCCTTGGTAGCTTTATGAGATTAAGAGAGAAATATTTCTCTCCCCTCTCCCACACCCATGGTGGAGGCTGAACGTCCAGGAGGGTGGTAAATCAAGGCGGCAACTGTGACTCAAACCTGGGTCCCTTTGTTAGGGGACACCGTCCTTGACCACTTGAGCCACTCCTTATCGGCCCCTTGGTAGCTTTATATATGCATTTTTCCATGCTTTAAATTGCCTACCTTGCTTACAAATCTATATTTCTAATTGCTATAATTTGATATCCCACTAGTGATATTCCTATATCCTGCAATTACTTGTCTTGAGTTGTTATGCAAGTCTTGATGATGATCTCTTTGGATATCTTAGCTGTGTCTTAAATTTCTTCCACTATGCTCAAACTTCCTACATCTATATAGTTGTATATCTTGTTTTGATAAAACCTTGAGGTTCTTAGTGATGTTCATCTTTTGATAATGATGTATATATGATAGTGAGCTATATCCTTTCTTCCTTCTGAAACTGCATATAATCTTAATTGTATATATATCTACATCTACTCATAGCTTTCTCTTTAACTTGTCCATCTTTTTGTTATGATCTAGATCTTACTAGTAGTCCAAATTTACAATATCATCTACTAGTAGTTCATATACATGTAGTTCTAGCCTTGTTTATCTTTAATCAAGTGGTATTTAACTATATGCTATGCTTGTATCGTGTTTCTTTCTTACTCAAGCATGTTTCTTAACTTTCATATCTACTATATGGAGTTTCTTGCATAACATTGTGATGTAGGATATATATACTACATTATATGTAGAATTCGGAGCATCCTCAGAATTTATGCATATTTTGCTCCAGTGTTAGATTTTGATGTAAAACTAGTGTCTTTTATGCAAAAATGGCCTTTTGAGCAAGACTCGTCGCTTTTCCATGAACCTTGATGCTTTTTGTGCGAATTCTATCATCTTGAGGGTCAAAATTGCAATTCATTATTATTCTGTAACACTTTATCTTGCCTTGATCTTTGCTAGAATTACATTATGGGTTGTTCAAATTCATGCCTTGATCTACTTTATATACTATTCTTGGATAAACCCGTAATTTTACTCTTCTAATATCCCATATAAGATTTGCTATCTCCTTTCTTTTGACAAAATGACATTTCTTATCTCTTCATACCCTCACTTTTTGAAATGACAAAGGGGGAGAAAGTATGTCTTCTTTTGCGAAGGAGGGGAGAAAGCATGTCTTACATGAATGGTAAATGTTAAGGCATGTCTTACATGAAGATAGAGAAGCATGTCTCTTATGTACAAGGGAAAGGTAAATGGGAGAACACATATATGTGTAGAACATATATGAGTAGAAGACATAGTTTCTATAAATGTTATGGAAGCTAACCATGCATGAGAAATAGCATCAATTGAGGGGGAGTATGAGAACTCCACAAGCATCAATTGAGGGGGAGGATATGAGATCAATTCTATTGAAACCCTTAGGTTTCTCTAAAGGTATGATTTGACTTAAAATCTTTCAATATATTTATGGAATGATTTGTCATATTCATAAAGGGTGAGAATATTGACTCTAGGTCAATGTTAACTCAAGGTCTAAATTGACTAAACCCTTGTTTTGATGATGACTAAACCATTCCACTTATTTGTGTCTAATGCTTCTACTTGAGTGATTTCAGATTAGGTATAGACACACTTAAAATGCCCTAACTTGCACATCCTAACTTGGAGAAAATACTGGTCAAAATCAATGCAAGTGCACTTTAGTGGAATGTGATGTAAATCCATTAGAATCATGTTGTAAATCACTTGTAATGATTGTATGACTTGCAATTAAGTTAAAAAAAAAATCAAGACCACTTAAATCGAATATTAAAGCACTTCAATGAAGTTTTCTAAAATTCATTGTAGATTGTTGATCGGTCAAGATTGGAACTCGACCAATCCCTTGATGGATTTTGAGAATATCATGGTTCGGTCGAGTTGCACATTGATAGAAATCGACCAATACATGTACTAGGAAAAACTAATTTAAGTGATCGGTCAAGTTTCATCTAGGATAAACTTGACTGATTGTTCAAATCTGCTTTGTCATTTCGTGCAATCAGTCAAATTACCTTTATTGAAACTTCACTGATTGCACTGTACGGAAAAATGCAGAAAAATAT
Source organism: Alisma plantago-aquatica (assembly GCA_963693085.1). Taxonomy (NCBI): domain Eukaryota; kingdom Viridiplantae; phylum Streptophyta; class Magnoliopsida; order Alismatales; family Alismataceae; genus Alisma; species Alisma plantago-aquatica. Next base: position 778,112,120 of record OY856409.1, read on the forward strand.
TTCTAGGTGTTGGAATGTTTCAAAACTCAAAAAAGTATCTATTGCAACATCCCAAACGTCTAGTATTTGTCCTTAAGTGTTCCCAAAGGCTTTTAGGCATCCTCAAATATAAATAGGACCCCTTGGGCTTCATCCCATGGTTAGCCAAGCACTATGAAGGTCCCTATTCTATAGTTGAGTGCATTCAACAACCTCCTCTCTCTCTCTAATCTTAATCACTTGCTACATCCATTAGAGTGAGTAGGAGATTTGTAAGAGAGCTAGTCCTACATGTATATCTTGTGAGTCTCTCACTTCCACCACCTCCCAATCTCTCATTCAACCATGAAGATGAAGGTTCTATCTCTCAGATAAGAGAGGTGAAGAAGAACAAGGGAAGGAGTAACTTGGTGAAGAAGAAGGCAAGGCCAATGACTTGGAGTGAGAGTGGGTAGCCCTTGGTGAAGGAAAAAGACTCCTTGCTCAAGTGGGTAAGTCCTTGGTGAAAGCTTCTCCTTAGCGAAGGTGAAATCAAAGACTGAAGATTAAAAAAGAGTGGGTAATTCCTTCAAGGCTAAAAACTTGTGCAAGAGTGGGTAAGTCCTTGGTGAAGACAAAAGACTCCTTGCAAAGTAGGTAAGTCCTTGGGTAGATTGAAGACTCTTGGCTAGGACAGGTAAGTCCTTTAGAGGGTTATGTATTTTATGTTTTATGATGAATATAAGAGTGCAATGGTTAAGAAATCCTAGAGGTTGACCTCTCTACGTAGTGGAATGACATACTTCTAGTTTGAAGAATAGAAATACTCTACATTGCTTGTTAATCAGTACATGTTCAATCTCTCTCATCCTTGCTATGCATGTTTAGTTGGACATCAAATTTCCCATATTAGCAACCTTATCTTATGAAATATCTTAAATGTCTAATGAATTTTGTTTAAGTGCATTCAACTCTATTCACCCCCCTCTAGAGCATCAAATCACCTATCCTATTATCCAACAAATCTAACTTAACTGACCAAGAAAAATTAATTTTGGGTTTAAATTTTATCAATCTAGATCATCATTGAGTCTAACAATTGATGTTTGGATAAAATCGTATTAGTTCTAATTTTGAATTTTGTCAAAACAGGACATATCAGAGTTGATAAATTTAGACAATCCATTTTTTAACATGATTTTCAAATCAATATTATTTTATTATATATTATAAAGTATTGAATTTCATTTTTTTGTTTTGGTTTAGACATGGGTTGACTACTCTGTAAAAATATGATTGTGTGTCGGTCATATGTAGAAAGAAAATAATAATTTTTTTGTAGTAATATATATACTTTTGTCTATGTCTACATACCATGGATGGCATGTTTTCTTTTTCTTGCAACATGTGAAGCTTCCTTATTTTAATAAGTCAGAGGTTGATTACTGATTTAAATTAGGTCAGTTCTCAATTTAGTTTTTTTTAATCGGGTTTGTGGGTTTGTCCCAATTTGCACCATACATGTTCTAACATTCAATGTAAAGTAATATTATTGAATATGTAACAAATACTATAATGTTGGTTATATTATGGGCTTGGACATTACTTAATAGGGTTCAGCTCGAGGTCAACTACAAAGCAAACAATCTAATTTTTATCAGCCTTGAGTTGATAGTTGATAATCATTTTTTCTAGAAAATGTGTATATACTTAAATCTGTCTACATATAGAATGTGACATGTTTGGGTTTTCTTACGTTGCATCTGACTTCCCTTTTATCAGATGGGTGGCAAGCCCATTTGTATGTTTTTTTTTTCATTTTGGCCTACTTGTCTGCTTAGTTTCTTTTTCGTTCAAATATTTTGATGATTCTTTTCTATATATTGATTTTGTGCCTATATATTGTCTGTGACATGCATTTTTTGTTATAGTGTATCGAGATTCTTCTTATTCTTTAGTTATAACTCACTGCTCCAACTTATTTGTCATTCCACTATTGTCATTTTTAGAGTACTTGTAGAAAACATGTGCTAAGCATGTGCTCTGCATTTAAATTTATCAATTATATGGATATAAAAATATAAAATGGTACATTTTTTCTCATATAATATATATACACACACATACACACATATATATGTTATTTACATATTTTAAATATTATTTTTAATAACACTTCAAGCGGCCCGATAAATTGACTGTCGACTTAGACTGACACAATTTAAACTTAAAATTAACTCTTTACCACAGTTATAATTAGTATTTGTAATAGTTTGCATACCATTCGTCAAAAGAAATAGTTTGATTAATAATTCCCTTGAATTTATAAAATGTACATCTATTTTCGTTCACTTCTCTAACATGTGAATGTTGACTGCTACAAAAATAGTAAAAAAAATAACAATAATTTTTCACATAGTGTTCATAATTAGCACTCACAATAAGTTACACAACCTATTAGAAGAGCACAGATGCATTAAATACCAGTTGACTTCCTACAACCTAAAATGTGTCATTATCGAAATTACATCTACAGTTGACACAAATCTACAAAAGTTAATCTTAAAATTTATCTTTTTGTCAGATCATAATTAGTATTTACCAATGATTCACGTACTAATAGTTAAAATCACATCTAGATTAAATGCCAACGACTCCATCAAATGCAAAACATGTCATTACATAAACATGTCACTATAAAAATTATCTCTATCATTTATTTTTTTCCAAATCTAGGGTGTGAAATATATATGTCATTTCAAATAGTGTGGTTGATATCATTTTCTTGTTTGATCCTATTGGCTGCAAAGTAAATCAATTATGCATGTCCAAAGACTGGTAAGAAAAGAAAATAATCACATGACACACATTATAACCAAAGAGATTAAGCAAGGATGTAACATTTGACCCAGATCGACATAATTTAAATGTAAAATCGATATTTTCCTGACTACGTAATCTCTACTCACAACACGTTATATACAATTGCTAAAACAATATGATACATACTACAAATATACATGGTCATGCTAGACCAATAAACTCATAAACATGCCATTAAAGCATCTAAGCATGCTAGATCAATGAGCTAGCACACAAATGCAACATTAGACAACATGATTGCATTCATTGTCGGTGGCCATCATCAGTGAGAAATGAATAGTCATTACTCATTAGAGTTTGTTAATCGCTCCCGATAGAAAACACAATGTAAAATAAGAATGGTGGACAACCGTGTGTTTTGCAACACGATTGGTAGCAATTGACTCGTTGTCTATGGTTGTTCATCACTTCTCGAATAATCACTACCACTTTTCCAAATGAAACAAAACTATTTCACATATATGTTGACCACACGGTACTGAAGCACAAAAAAATATATAATTTTTTTACTTGTACTTATTGGCTTACAAAGATAATATTAAATAGTCAAAAAAGGAATAAACACAGATACACCCTAAAAACAATGAACATGTAGATTGATAAAAAAATAATAGAAAAATAGTCCAAAAAATAGCAGACACACCCTAATGTGCATGTGGACAGTTGGTTGAAGTCATGTTTATTATGGTTCTAATGAGGGAGTACTTTGAATATATGGAGCCTCGAAGACTATTTTACTAAAATCTAATGAATTGCTTTTTGGTATGGTGATAATTGAGGACAAGATAAAGTAACTTTGTAGACTCGAGCAGCTGGTTGGCAGTGACAAAGCAACAATATATACCTGCTTAGAAGAAGAAGCACAACTGTCGAATAGATACATATAATGGGGCTGCTTAAAAGGAGAAGCACCGTTGTCCGGTAGATAAATGTAATCGAGTAAAGCTGGCAGGAAAGCTAGTACAAAAAGCATACATGACACTTCCTCTTTTTTATATGGTAATATACAATAGAATAGACACAAATTTCATAGTAATTTCTTTGAGTTGGGTTCAAATGTTTTGGGTTGTTACTATATTTCGAAGTAAACTATTTATTTTTGTAAAACAAATCTTTGGAGTTGCTTTTTTGGACGAAATGTACTTTGTGGATACACACACCAACTAGTTCTAGTGGACTCTCACTAACAAATAACCATGCATGCCATTCCTTATGTGGTTATAGAAAGGAGGAAATAATGAATTTATTCCCTTTTCTATGAATTATCATACCATACACTCTTTATATAACTATATAATCAACAAATGTATAGTCTAACATAGCATAGTCACTCATGATTTTGATATGCTCACATGTAGCCATCTATGGTAACCTAGATTTTATCTCTCACTTAATTAATACACATCTAGAATCATGAGATGCTCAATTGTATTCAATAACCTCCCTCTCCTTCAATTAGATGACTTGGAGTCATATTATGTCAAATTGATGAATTGAACTTGATTAAATGTCACATTGTTCTTAATTTACTAAAGTTGGGTGCATAATTAAAGTTCTAAGTATGAATTGCAAAACTTGAGTGTCCTAAACACATTATCGTGGATCTATACTTTTATTATGAGAAGTAGAAGAAATTTTTGAACCAACAGAGAACATTTCACCTCATAGTTAGGGAGATATGAATTTTGCAATGTTGCCAAATAAATACAAATTTTAACTGACTTAAACTAATCAACAATCAGTGGGAGCTCCTATTGAAAAATGAGAGAGTTCAGTTTAGGGACCACATATCCATCCTCCTTGCCCTTGGATTAACTTTGGGTCCATAATGGACCATAATCTAACATTATGTAGCTTGTCTTCTACCTTGTGTCAGGAAAGTACAAAAGCTTTGCAACCACTTTGGCCATGGACAATCTGGGCTTCTTTAACTCGAATTACACCCCCCTTTTCTTCATTTCTTCCCCCTTTTTTGCATCCCTTTTTACTTGTTTCCATGCACCATAGTTCCTTCTTCTCCCTATCTGTTGATGGCGGCACCGCCACAAGCCTTGGGTTGGGTGTTTCTTCTCCAAGCAGCGTCAGCAGCATGCAAGGCCGTTATTGGATCTACAACTTCACGCCGAACATAGTCAACATGCTCTTTGCGCTTGCGAAGACCCCTTATCCCTCAGCCCCACACCTCTGGCAATTTCCACGGCTTTATCTTACCGCATCCTCAAGCTAGATCGCAAGGGAAAGTATCCACGAGGGAGACAAATCCCCAATCTTTGGATGGTAGGTCTATAGTATGGATTGCACACGAATTAACCACTCTCTAGAGTGGTGGACCGACCATTGACTGGGCAAGGGATGGGCTGCAGACATGTACCCTGCTGGCCACCAATGTGGCCCATGCCAACCAATCAGAGTGTGCCACTTTGGTGCCACCTTGAGGTCCCTCTCTCTCTTTCTTCAAGAACACACATATATCTTATAAACTAATATAAAATTACTCATTGGGTTAAATAGGGCATATGTCATATAATTTTTAATCTACATAACGAAACTTATCCAATGAACATGGTTTCAAGGCTTGATTTCACTCGTAGATCTTTTTATGACAAAAATGGCATCTTTGTTTAATCTCTTTTCTCATGATTAATGATGTATCTTGCTCAAAGTTATATTTTATGCTCCAAATCATTATATTGGCCCAAGATCAGTATGTTTTGACATATAAGGACTGAAGATCCAACTTTGACCCATCATTTGTGCTTAAATAATGCTTTTTACCCTGAATGTGACACATATGGACCATTTAATAATGAATCTTAAACCTTATGCTAAAAGTGTTTTCTTAATGACTAAAATACTCCTTAGAACTATATATCAATAGGTTTTTTTGCTTTTTGAACCTATAATAGGACATGTCCATACCTAAATCCCTTTATGACCTTATTATGGGAAATGCACCATAAAATGTGCATTAATGTGGATTTTGATGTTAAATCTTGGAACTTGTTCAATGTTGATCTAATGTTACTCAAAAATTTTAGATGGTCTATAAATCAACGATCCTACATGTATTCTTACCCTATATTCCCTATGAGTCACTATCATGCCTTACTTATGCAGCTACTTGAATTGATTTTGACGTTTTTTACCTAAGTGTGGGTTGTTAACTTGGAGATCTGATCTTGTCCAATAATCCTCTTATGATGAACAATATTACATTATGGTTTAAAATCAATGAATTGTTGATTTTTATGATGCCTAATCCAAGTAGAACTCATCCATACTCTAATGATGACAACCTTATATGATAATGACTCTAAATGACTTTAATTCACAATGTTGATGACTATGTTGATTATCATACTCAAATCTTATGTAAGATTGTGAAACCATGATGTTAGATTTTTGATTTGGTAGTGATGTGTCACCCAACTTAAAAAAATTTATGTTGTATGATGTAACTAGATAATGAACTTGAATGAACTACTTAAGACATTAGGATCAATGTTGAAGAAGGTGATACCAGACATAGGTGACCCATCCAACCCCCATAGTTGTAACACTCCAAATTTTATACACATCAACATGAGTGAAATCATAAATTCCTGACTCATAACATTGATGGGCATGTCACACACATTGAATATTATGCATACAAAATAATTGAAAGTGTAACAAACTTAGGACAACCTTAAATTTTTCATCCTCAATAATTTATAATCAATGACAATGTTCAATAACATAAACATAATCAACTAATCTTAAAACATGAAAGTTATGTTAAGTTGGATAAAGGCATCCCACCAAGGAACTGCTAATCTTTCATTGGTGCTCCATGTCCTTAGATTGATGTTCTTATCTTCCTTTACTCACCACCTATGGGCATCTCGTCCACAACCATGCAAAGTAGCATAAAAACTTTTACTAGTGGAACTGATACATAAATGAAATGATATGAAATACTTGAAAATAAAAATTACTTAACATGGTTAACATTGTTGCTTATAAACTTAATGAGTTGACATGGTTACATAATAGTGTATATTTTAACTTGAGTTAACATAGTCATTCTCCTGATTGCACCCACAATGCTCATAAGGCCGGTTAAGGCTCACACATAAGGATGGCACTTAATTCTCATTGAGCTCATAAGGCTAGTCAAGGCTCACATAACACCATTTAAGGCTAACATAAGGCCAGTTTAGGCTCACATAATGCTCACAAAGCTCACAAGGACAGTCAATGATCACATAAGGCCAGTTAAGGCTCACATAAGGCTGATTAAGGCTCACATAACATGATTGAGAGGACTATAATAACATGACATGGTTTTATAAACTTAGACATGATTTTCATGATTTCTTAATTCATTAACATGACAGTGATGATAATATTCAATTTGAATGAATAAACATCAAAGTAGTAGAAAACACCATTTCTCAGCACATACATGATTTTCCATAAGCATAATATGAGTAATAGCATTACTGTACTTTAAATGAACCATCATGAGTATAGATAAGAGAATAATATAAAACCTCAAACACTAATTTAATACTCAGTGTGCATCACCACTCTCTGGAACCTAAGGAGGATAGGGATACTAACAATTACTTGAGGTCTAATCAAAATTCTAGATTTCCTATCCAACATATAGGTGCATTAATTATAATCATTAAACCTAGGGTTTTAGAGGTTTTCAATAAACCATAAAAATGAGGGTCTCAAATGGGGTCTAAAACTAGATTAGGATGCTTCCTTGCATTTAATGTTTTCCAATGATTATTTATACTTGATTTTCTAATATAGGGAGACTTAAGTTGTACATTAAATAAGATTTGGCCAATCAAAAAGTGAGATAAATCCACCTAGATAATCCAGACATGATAGTAGCAGGCGCAACCCAAAGGGGTCCTAATGGTTTCCTGCCACATGGCCAAACTCCCACTCAAACAAAAAAGCATCCCATCAAGGCATCAATTATAACATGAACAAAATGATTAGGTGTGGTTGATGCTTAGATTTGGTTGAGTAGGGGAAAATCGTTAAATAACTAATATGATAATTTTCTCTAAATCTACAAGAACGCAACAACATGGTATCTCAAATCTTTGATTCAAGCTCATTACTGTATCATTTGAATTGAAAACCAAACACACATAAAATTTCAGCACCCTAGACGTATTCCGCAAGCCCATACATAGGTTGCATAGTCGCCAGAGATGCCACGATCACCCACTACCATAAATGGTGAGGTAAGAAAACCTAAAAGTTTCATTGGATGCGAAAAATCCAAATCTAGATCCCTTCTTAGCATTGATTAAGCCAGGAGAGTCTTATAGAAAAGCATAACTGGAGTAAAATGCTTGTGGCATCTGTAGTATATTCTATCGATAACAAGATGAATAGGGGATTGAAGCTCAAATTGTGACAAGATAAGGAAAAGTGAATCTGATCAAAACAATAGCAGAGAAGACTTCCTTGGGTCAAAGCAAAAATAGAAAACAATTTTCCAGGTTCTGGGCATGGCTATGGTGACCTGTCGGTGGTCAGCGCACCTTGGCCTAAAGTTGGGGTTGGGGGACATAGTTGGGATACATGGAAGTGCCCCCTTGAATACGTGAAATGAAAGGAGGGATGCTAAAGAATCTTATTGGAGTGTGAATTGCATAGAAGAAGCTTGATCTAGTGTGTCGAGCTCCCTATCATTGAAGAAGGAAGTTGGGTCTGTGGCGGCATCTTGGTTGGCCTCGCTAGGAATTTGGTGATGGAGGTTGATTGCCCAGATACGTAGGCTGCTTCTTAGGTTGATAGGCTCTGGATCTATTTTATTTTGTGCTCACAATATATCTTAGTAGACATGGAATAGAATCGAAATTGGGCATTTTGGTTAAAAGGAGAAATGGGGATCAAGTAATGGATCAATGTAATTAAAAAGTCTCCCAAATTTGATGGTGAAGAGAAAATTATACTTCATGGAGGATAGAGGGAGAGAGAGGTCACCGATGTTAGTTATGTATTACTACTTCTTTGTAAAAATCCACAAGATAGAAGACATAGTCCTAACCATCCAACTGAATCTCGACGGTCTAACGACTATGCTCTAGATTAACAAGTGTGTTACACTTCAAGATAATTTAGTCATGTCTTAGGTATAGTGTGCTTAATTAAATGTATTGATCAAATATTTAGGTTACAATGTAAAGTTATTCACCCTATATTCTTAACATTAATTGGAATAGATAGGGTTATCCATTCTAATCAAATTAGGCATCTTATCTAATTCAACCATGAAGAAACCAAAAATGCAATTAAATTTTAAGTTTGAATAATTGAACCACATAATTTACATAATTAGGTACGTAGGACAATTAATGCATTAATAATGACTAAAGAGTATTTTACCTCATAGAAATTTTAGGGAATCTCTAAATCTCATGAAAAATGCATACAACAATTTAAGAAACAAAATATGGTCACATGTGGGGTTTTTCGATGTATTGCCGCTTAACTAGTTATCATTCCAGGATTAGGGCTAGCTTTCTTGTATTATTTGACAATTTTATGAATCATGATATAATTATCATACATGTGGGCTACTCTAGGGTTTACTAATAACTTAGAACCATAAAAAATCATATCGGGCACAACCAATATGCATGACTTAAATTTTTTATAATTGGACATACAAAGGTCAAAATTGGTCAACTTAGGGCTCCATATCATTAAACATAGAGGGATCTTTTGATAAATAATTTAGTTAAACTTATTTCGAGAAGTAAATTTTAGGTCTGTTACAACCTACCCACCTTGAGAATTTTTTCCCTAAAATTTTATACACAAACATAGTACTACCCACCTTAGGATTTCACATACATTCATGTACTTAATTACCTTTATCCTATCATAAACATACACATATCTTGAAAACATAAGTCAAATTCATAATTTCATCAATACATTTTTGAAAATATAGCCTCATTAAAATTGAACCAGTTTCCTCTATTTTCTTTGGAACCAATACCCCCAATGTTGTGAACTTTTTTCCATAAAATATTTTTTCAATCTTAGACCTCCATAGTAGATCTTTATCATAGTAGTGCAATCATCATTATTTAATGATAAATGCATGTACTATCTAAAATTGGCGTACTAACATCTTTCTACTAATTGATTACATGAAGTTTAGTTGATAATTAGTTAAGGTCTTATGTAATAACCATCTTTGTGACATCTCCATTATTGTGTTGATCCGACACACACCCAACAATGTGGGACCTAAATATGTTGTTCTCCACCAACTTAAAAGTGCATGTCTCATACCACACACACTAGCAGGCAGTGAAGAGGCAGACAATAAGTCTTTATGTTCATGGCATACCCTCTACATCTCTCAAATGGTTGGTCAAACCACTGAGAAAAGAGAGGACATGTCATATGCTATGGTTAATACACCAGATCTGAAGTAGATAGACATTTATCCCTAATACACAAGTCTTACTATACATATACCTCAAGAACTATATTTCAAATCATGGTTCCTACCTTCACCATTTCCTCGTTTAATGTGGATATACTCTCTAACCTTGTTGAACTCATTTCTTCGATCTAATATTAACAAAGTGGATATAAAGAGAATTAAAAATAATTGAGAATCATGAGAGTGTTTCGTGGCATTTGTTGTTTTGCTCTGACTTCAAGTTTGTAACACCCTAAATTTATAAACATACACATGAGCAAAAGAATCAATTCTTGACTCACAATATTGATGGGGGTATCATGCACATTGAATATCATGCATAAGTAATTGAAAGTGTAACCAACTCAGGATAACATAATTTTTTCGTCCTCAATAGTTTACAATCAATGACAATTTTTAATAACCTAAACACAATCGACTAATCTAAAAACATGAAATTTACATTGAGGTGGATCAAGGCACCCCACCAGAGCACTCCTAATATTTCATTTGGTTCTCCATGTCCTTATCCTCATGTCATAATCCTCCTCTGCTCACCTCCTATGGACATTTTGTCCACAACCATGCAAAGTAATGTAAAATCTTTTGTGAATGGAACCAAGTATTTATAACTTAGAAATCATATACAATTGAAATGATACGAAACAACTTGAAAAGAATAAGAACTTAACATGATTATTTGAAGACTTAATAAGTTAACATGAATTCATAATAGTGTGTGTTTTAACTTGACTTAATATAGTCACTTTCCATATTACACCCACAATGCTCATAAGGTCGGTTGAGGATTATATAAGGTTGATTAAGGATCACATAAGGCCGGTTAAGGCTCACACAATGCTCCCACTGAGCTCATAATGTCAATTAAGGCTAACATAAGGTCGGTTAAGGCTCACATAATGCTTCCAAATTGTGCATTAGACCAATTAAGGCTCACATACCATGACTGAGAGGACTATATAACATTACATTATTCATTAAACTTAGACATGGTTTTCATGATTTATTAATTCATTAACATGGCACTGATACATAATAGTCAGTTTGAAGGAATGAACATCAAAGCAGTAGAAAACATAATTTCTTAGCACATACATGATTTTCCATAGGCAGAACTTGTGTAACAACATTATTGTACTTTAAATGAACCATCATGAGAAGATGAGAGACTAGTATAAAACCATGAACCCTAGTTTAAATACCTAATCTGCATAACCACACACAAGAGATTGATGAGGGACACTAACAATGACTTGAGTCCAGAATTCATATTGTGTGGCATGCCTAAATTCATATTTACACACACAAATACAAGAGATAATTAAACACTTTTTTGTTGTTGTGATGCTTGATTAAGGCCAAGCCCTGATTTTGATTGGTTCATTATATTTGTATTCGTTGTTTGTAATTCTAAATATGACTTGCATTCCTTATCTCCTTATGTTTCTACAAGTAAAATTCATGTTTAAATTCCCTCAAATGTAGCTTGATGTTCACTTATGTATAATGTAATATCTAAGATTTGATTAGGGTACGTTAATTTCCAAGGTGGAGGACATGGAAACAATAATAATGGAAAAGTCATCATCATTAATTGAACATCCATGATGGTCGCTCATGATTGAAGGAATCAAGTTTTATGGGATTATCATCTTTTGTTTATAAGTGTGAGATGGGAAACCATAAATGACCTCAAACCTCCAGTAGCTTGAAATGGTTGTGCTAAGAAGGCCATAATCATCAAATTTATTTCAATTTCTTACAGTTACAAATTATATATATGATAGGTAAGATATATACATACATGTGATAATTTGATAAGAATATGTACATACTAAATGATCCAAAATATTAAGTGTAAGATACTTTTAAAATGTAATACATAGCAAGGCATGGATCAATTAATGTGTTCTTGCCAAAGTGAGTTGCATTTTCCATATTGGTGAGGTGTGACTATCACAACCTCCAAACTAGACTCAACCATAGTGGAAGCATTACTACATGGAGATCATAACAAAGGTGGGATATGATATCACTAACTGAGAAAAAATCCAAGATAGAAAGGAATAACCATTAGTATGTCTTATTACATGTCATAAATAAGAATAACAAAGTTTGACATAATGAGTTCAACTAAAGGAACTCTAAAATAGCATAGCTAAGAGAAAGAACTAGAATCTAGATAGAATGGAACCCCACCAAGTAGGACCCAGGAAGAACTCAAATTGCAACCTCTATTACTGCTACAACTCACTACTAGTAAGACCTCCTACCTATGTGCACCCACGCATAACCATGCATTTAAAAAATTTACTTTAAGTGGTTGGGCTTCCATGATAATAAGAACATGAACCAAAATATATATTAAAAACTGAAATACTGAATATGATAATTAGTAATGTCTTTCGGGGATGCGTTCTTAACTTAATTAGCTTATATTAATGACACCATCTCCATGAACCTGATCTAATCTCACTAACACATATGAGACGTGCAAGCAACTCACTAAACACACATGAAGTGTGTAGGCATAGGGTAAATAACCCAAAACTAAATGAAGGGGGCTCATGAGGCACCAACCTTCCTGAAATGTTCATGAGATGCGGTCGTAATTATGCACGTTTTGATTCTTAATCTTAATCCGATCTGATCTTTACTTTGGTTTTACACCCTCAATTGTTATCTTAAAACATGAAGAGGGATTTGCAACTAATCTGATTTTAAGCATTAAATAATGTATAGTAAATATTCAACATGACATGCATGATAATAATACCTCTTACAATCTATTTGTATCACATAGTAGTATGAACATTAAACACTTGAGAAATACATGCAAGAAAGTAGATAATACAATATGAATAACTCAAGGCATGGACCACTTACCCCAATAGTGGATATTCTTTCTCCAGGACGTCTACTAATCCTCCACCCCATAATTAACTTGAAATACCCAAAGAACTGTAATTACAATCTTATAAACCCTTATTTGTCTTAAGTCTAATATATCATGAAAGCATTATATTTTTGGGTTTTAAAAATAGGTCCATTAGGTATATCTCTAAGAGTATGTAAAAATTCATATACGACATGACTCTCTTTTATCAATTTATAGGATTTTCTAAAGTCATGACTTCTATTGACCAATCATAGGCAAGACAAAAACTCAAAAATCATTATTGGGAAATTCACTCAAAATAAAACTGAATTACTTTAATGCCCTCAAATGTCATGTGGAACAAGGTTCAAACTTTAGGGAAGAAATTTCACGCATGTATATAAAAGGCACTGGAGAAAAGACTATTTTAGCCATGGTACATGTGACACGATTAAATGGATGTGTGGGCAAAATTGTATTAACAAGACCCTGATTCATTTCCCTTCCCCATCCCCCACACATCAACACCATGACTATTTCCTGGAGGAAGATAGCAGTCCCCAGATGAAGTTGGGTTGCATCTTTGCGTCTCGAATCATTCCATCAACTTCAGTCAGGAAAAAAAAGCTTGGTAAGCCTAAGTTTATCAATTATTGCGGCCGAAGCAGCTCCTGCCGCTTCCCGTGGAAATTGAGCAGAGAGTTCGAAGATTGAAACCTAAAATGCGACTTTTCAATGAAAAACCAAGATCATCGAGAGGTTCAAGACGTCGGTGAGATCAAGTTTAGGGGTGATTCGAGGCATGGAACTACTGAGTATCAACAATCACCATGGATGGCCACAAACAGCTAAAAATTGGGTTTTGTGAATTACCTCCCCTAGGGCTGGATTGAGGGATAGAAAAGATTTTTGGGTGTCCAGGGATGCTCATAGGTCCTTCTCAAGGCGTGCATGGATCTGTCCCTTGCCAGTGAGAAATCTCTTCAAGATCCAAGTAGCTTGAGCTCGGGGAGGGTCCTCACAAGTTCGCACCGCTCTGTGGGACTTGTCGAGGCTTCACTGGGCCGTGAGGATACTCCTCAATGACCCAATCTATCTAAGATAACCTCTATTCTTGGCATATCTCCGATAATCCTGAGGTTGAAGAAGACTCATCCACCACGTCTGAGGGTGCAAAGGTGAAATTGGAGTGGAGGAGTGAGTCTAGTGGACCTTGCGGAGATAGGGGATGAACTAACTACTCACCAGAGGGCTCCGAAGGCCTACTTCAGAGCATTGGACTCTGATGAGGCTCCCGAACCCAATCGTGGTGAGAAATGAGGGTTTGATTCAACATGGATAGAAAGTTAGTCGTGGGGTCTTGATAGCACGTACTGTTTCCCACACCACGGAAAGATTGGGAGGAAGGAGATGAAGTCTTCTCCCTAGGATCCCCATCCAACGCCTCACAGTAGGCATGTGATAACCCTGTAATGGATGATCCTCTACTAAATTCAAGATCTTATGTGGAAATACAAATGGGCCGCATAATTGGACATCTGGATAAATCAATGTACAATTTGGGCATTCTTTCTTCTTTAAATAAATTGACCTAGACAGGGGGTTATCTAAACCCACTAAATTTTGCTTGTTTACTAATCCGAACATGCTAAATCCATTTATCTATTATTTTCCTGATTTGAATATGAGAAACTAAGGTGTGAATAAAAAAAAGATTTAAACTTCAAAATTAATAATAATACTTGGATTATCTTTTCCTTGCCAAAATTGACCATGAAGATTATAAGAACATGAAGGCACCGATTGTTTTGTCATAATTGGTCCGGAAAACTTCTGAACTAGAGTTCCTTAAGTAGTTTTTTTATGATTAGTTTGCTGTAATTTTTGGAACTTGAGTTCTGTGACTTCCCGTGAGTTACAAACTTACATACAAAACACAGTTCCTGAGTTCCCTCTTAAAAAGAGCAGAAAATGAATTCTAGGACAACTAACAACATTTCTTATAGAATTATATGTTTCACTTGTCATATGCATGTAAAATATTTATGACTAGAAATGTTAGTGATGTGGATATATTTCATTGCTAAAACTATAACATAATATGACAAAATAGCATATACTATAATCACACTATATAAAATATTTTATACTATAACCACCATTATCAGTGTCATTTGAAAAATTACAAATACTAATATCATGAAAAAGAAATAGAGCGCACTATGTAAAAACAATGTGATTTACCTAACATATTTTTATTCTTTATGTTTAAACAATATGATGTGAAAAATGATGACTAACTATAACCATGAATGAATAATATAGTAATAATTCCCAACAAAAATAATTTAAAAATTAATATCCTACATTGTTTTAAACAATAATAGACCAAAACTTATATTTATAAAGACATGTGCATATGTTATTACAATACTTTGTATACACAATGTGAAATAAAAATATGGATTGTACCATAATAAAATATTTTTTAATGAAACAACATTTGCACCATAACTATTTGTTGAGGTTATTATGTATTAAGAATATTATGAGTTTTTATAGATATGATTCTTTTTTATGTCTTTTTCATCCTTACTGATTTATATGACACAATAAAAGTTAATAATTTATTTAATAATTTCCATATTTGAATTTACAACAAACCAATCACATAGAAGTGAATCGAAGTTAAGTTCCAAAAACTAAACTAGAGTTCCCATAAAATGAGTTCCATGGAACTCATGACTTACACCAAACCAATAGGATCCGAAACAAAATTTGGTATATCTAAAAATTGTTTTGCACCCCATTTCTAAGAAAATCTCAAAAATGGGTATGGTCTACTAAATAATAAATTGCATGACAAGTATGAATGTACATACCTAAAATGAGGATGTGACAGTGACATTATTGTATGGATCATGGGCAATCAAAATTTGGCATAACTAGGTTACCCTAATAGGATAAAGAGCCTAGAAACATGAATATGGGTGTTCTAAAAGATGTATTTTAAAAATGGCTTTCCCCATATATTCAAGAATTGATGTGATTCAATTAGAAGAAGTTTCTTATCTAAATAGTTGACTATTGGATGTTCAACCTAATATGACTCATGATTCAATAAAAAATAGACCTTGGCTCACTTAAAAGGTATTCATTGTAATGATATAAGTTGATTGTAAATGGTATTAATTCAATGGAAATGGTGGGTGCAATGCTTAAGTACATGCCTAATTAAATTAATAAAAATCAAACTAGAATTTGAAGTTCCTAGAATGTTGTTGAATGAAATATGAACTAATTGTCATTGATATTAATTATTAAGAAGTAAAAGTTCATTTAGACAAATTGTTTGGACTAATACATAGAAATGAAAAGTGATCACACTTGAGATTAAGATGAATGGTCTATAACATATTTTTCCTTATGATTATGGTTATAATAGATCATGATACCCAAATGAGATGAGTCTGTGAAGGACCTAGAAAGTGTGGGACTTCCATTTGTCAAAAGTTTTCTTGTGGACTTACACTTGTAATTATTTTATATATATAACATCCAACTCATTCTAAATGAGATCAATGAACTTGTGCTAGTAAATATCTATCTAATTCTTACAATTGGAGCTAACCTTATCATGCTACATCGATATTATATTTTTGTAGTCAAAATAATAAGTAGGAGGGTCATTGGAAATACGAAGACTAAGATTGGATCTAAGTCTAAGATCAAGTCCAATCCTTCTAGATAGAAGGTAAATAGAATTGTTAACACATAAGGAAGCTTCATTAATTTTGTATATTGAGTGTTCATCGTCCTTTCTAGAGGAATTATATAAGTTTGTGAAGACAAATATTCCCATCTCCAGTGGTTACAAAATAAAGATAAGATTTTTACTTACTTGATATAAAAATTTGTATGCGTGTAAGGTATGAAGAAAATAGACCTTTACATGTGTATTGTATATGACATAAGAATCCTAATTGTAATGTAAGTACCTGAAAAATTAAACAATAAGACTTAAACATGCCATATCTTAGGGATTTTTTTATTTGGTATAAATGAGAAGAGAACTTATAAGATCCATAAGGATAATACATTGACTCATTTGGTCTTAAATATCTCGAGACATCCAAACAATATTTATTGAGCAAGATGACAAACGAACCCTTCAATGGTCATAGTTAGAGGGAAATTGAACTTCTCACACTCATGCATGTCTATGATTGTATGCTTTTTAGTTCAAATATATATATATATATATATATATATATATCTGTGTGTGTGTGTGTGTATCTTATGAAATATAACTAGGAATCCCTTAAAAAGTCTAAGAAATCCAAGAATGAAGTAGATAACCAAATTGGAATAAAGATAAGATGTTTTTATGGTCTAGAAAAAAAATCAAGAACATGAGGGCCTTCTCAAGGAGTGTGTTATTGTGTTACAATTCAATCCTCCTGGAATGCCATGTCATAGTGATTTTTTAGAAAGAAGAAATTACACTTTGTTGGACAAACTGTGATTCATGATGAGACAATATGAACTTTCATACTCATTTTATGGACATAATAATTAATATGTTCCTAATAAAATAGTTATAAGGACATCACATGATCAAAGGGATGGAAAGTTTCCCACTATATATTTAATAAAGAATTGGGTTGTGAAGCCTATGTGAAGCATCCATTTCTTGAAAAACTAGGAATGAAATATGATATTTGTTACTTTGTTGGGTATCCCAAAGAAATCAAAGGATACTACTTTTATGATACATCCCGTAACATTGTGTTTGTTTAGAGAACTAGTATTCCCAGTGGAAAAATTTATCTCTAGAAATACTAGTGTAATGAAAAAAATGAATAGGTTTGAGATACACAAAGTAAAAAAATGAAGTTGGGAAGGAAAATAGTATTGGCTTTTTGGATATGCCACACTCATATTTCAATGATGCAAATATTTTCCAAATTATATCCCTAACAATTGTATTAAGTATTTCTGGTGATCAATGAACTAAGTCAAAATCCAACTACAAAGACCATGCAATTTTACACATTTTTGTATGCTTGCACACCTACTTGTACCATGAATATAATCGTACAAGCGTGTTTTTTCATACAACTTGATAGAAATTATGTAAGGACAAATGATAATTTTCCAAAACCTACCCAAAACCCTATTGCACATTCATATGAAGCCTTTAGGGTTGTAAGGTTTCATTAGAAAAATCATTTGATAAGTTTTCCCATATTTTGCACAACATTTTACAAAGTTTTCTCTCAGTTGAAGACTTCATCGACCGAAACCTACTCGGTCGAGGTATTAGACAAACAAAGAAGAATTTTCAATACATTGAGCTTCAAGTCAGTCTCTGTCGAGGTTTTTATCAACCAACACCCTCTCAGTTGAAGAGTTTGTAGATCAACAAAGAGATGTTATACCTTGTTGACCAGGAAGATTGACCAACACATTACCATTAGACTCAGTTGTGACTCAGAGCACTACTCAGTCAACAAAGAGTTTGACCAAGATGGTTCCCGGTTGAAGTATTTCTCGACCAAAAATATTCTGTAGATAAAATGTGTTAACGGTCAAATTAGTCGTTGAAACCTAACTAATTTCATCCTAACGGCTAGTTGACCACTAAGAACACTCTAGACATTCCCTATAGTTACCCTAACCACTTGTAAGCAAATCTTATATATAAGAGTGGTCTTAGGACACCTAAATAACAACTTTACAATAACAATTGACATACACTTGAGCTTACTACTACTTGCAATCTTACTCAAAGTGGTTAGCTACTACACTTCAGGTTGCCATCATTCTGCCTAAGCCTTAGCTCAATACTAGTTTCCTTGTCCACGTAAAACAACATTGCCTAGACCTTATGGAGTGGATCATCATCACTTGTCCAATAGTGCTCAATTGTACATCTTGTGAAGATCATTGTAATTTTATTTCTCCAATCTGATTCGACATTGCTATATTGTTCTCAAACTACTTCTAGTGAAGGTTGTCCAAGAGTTGGTGAGGAGTCTTCTCAAGAGGTGCTCTTCTGCAACCATCAAAGAAGAGGTGAGATCGGTGCTCTTCCGCTTCCATTAAAGATGAGGTGAAGTAGGTGACCGTCCGACGGCTTGTCAAAGAAGGTGGTATCTCTCCTTGAGATGAAAAGGAGGGTTTGTCTTGCTCCTCAAAAGGCATTCGTAAATTTTATGTGTTGTGTATCAATATAGAAAAGGAATAAAATATGTGATTTATCGATCCAGATTGGAAATAACTAGGTAGTGGACTGATGTCATTTGACGGAACCACTCTAAATATGTGTGTTCTTGTGGTTTCCATTTTTGCCCACTAACTTGTTTTATATTTCCACATTCTTTAAAGCAAGTTATAGTTAACCATGTTTGTGTTGAATATTATAAAAAGTTTCTTTAGACTCTATTCACACCCCATCTAGAGTCTTTCAATTGGTATAAGAACAGGGATTCAAGGAGCCTTAAATGGTCTTAAAGACGGGGGACAACCGATTGAGACAACTCAACATGGAAGGAGCTTATGTGATCCGTCTGCCAGTGTTTGACGTATCAAACTACACATTTTTTAAGAGGAGCATGCAATTTTACTTCCAAGGCATTTCCTTCGAGCTATGGAAGATGATTGTTCATCCTTACACACTTCTAACCACAAAGGTATTGCAATGAGATGCCAAAATGGTAAAGGAAACCACACTCAATACAAATGTTCTAAGTATTCTTTATTGTTCTTTATCTTGTAGTGAATTTAATCATATATCCTCTTATGAAACCGCTTATGAAATTGGCATAAACTGTCTATAACACATGAGGGTACTACCCAAGTAAAGATCACTAAAATTAGTATGTTAATACATACATTTTAACTATTTCTTATGCAACCTAATGAATGCATTGCAGAAATGTATGCAATACTTTCTGACATTATAAACAAATTGAGTTCTTTGAAAAAGCACACAAGCAAAGAAGACCAAGTTTCTAAGATATTTAGATAATTCCCTCCCAAAATACAAGTCAACAATCACTTCTATAGAGGAAACTAATGATCTTACAACATTGAATATGGATCAACTCATCAGGAACTTGGAAATGCATGAAGTTACTTTAGAAGAAAAGTAAGAAATTAGAGGCTGAACAACAAAAAGGAAGAAGGAAGGACCTTATGTTCAAATATACCACCAAAGCTTCATCAATGAATCTCACACAAGATAGAAGTGACACAATCAGTGATGATGAATGTGCCATAATGGTAAATGGTAAGAAATATAGGAAATTTCATTCTAACTTAATAGTATTCTTCCTCTTCTTCTAGGTTCTTTGAATGTGGTAAGAAAGGCCACTTGGTTTTTGAATGCCCAAAACCAAAGAAAGGTAAGAATTCCCCATTCAAGAAGAAAGACAAAGCCTAAAAAGCTACATGGGATCAATAAAATGATGATAGTGAAAGTGTTGAAGAGGAGGAGGTAGAATATCTCATGGACAAAGTTGATGAAGAAGAAACCAATGAGGTAATTATTTTTGAATTATCTAAAGAAGAATTAGTTAGTAGTCTTGAAAAATTTCATGACAAATATATTATAAGAAACAAAATAAAAAAGTTGCTAAAAACTATTTATGAACTTCATGTTAATATAAACATTCTTAGTTATGAAAATGATGCATTAAGATCTTCAAATAGTATATTAAAAGAATCTATTGAGAGTTATAAGGCTAAAATATTTATTCTTGGAAATAATAATAATCTTATCTTTCAAGAAAAGGTTGATATGATTGCTAAAATAAATGATTATCAAACTCAACCTTTTTTTGCAATCATTAATATTATGATGTTATATTAAAAGAAAGAGATACTTTGCATTTAAATCTTGCTCAAGTAAAGCTAGACTTAACTACGAAACTTTTTGAAAATGTTGAGTTACAAAAACAAATTTCTATATTAATGCAAGGAAACAAAAGTCTTAATAATATTTTAGTTAATGCTTCTAAACAAGTAGGAAGGAGAGGTTTAGGATATGTCCCAAAGAACAAATCTTCACATATGCCTAAAACCAAAAAGACATATGCTACCTAGACTAGAACTATATATGTGTCTAAAACTAAAGTTGTAGAATTCCAACGTGTTGAAAAGAGAAATCAAATATCTTTTATTTCATGCCACTACTGTCAACATTTTAGACACTATTACAATTCATGTAATTATCGAAAGAAAGGAGCCCTTGACATGGCATGGGTTCTAAAATCCCCAACTTGGAATAACATAGGGAACATGCTGAAATTTGACCTATTCTTAATTTTGATGAATATATTTGTCTCATCTCAACTTAATTTGATGTTAATTTTCTTATCTATTAATTATTTAAATAATAAAAATTCATTTGCATATCTTTTATTTATTTAAATGAAAATATTTTTTCATATCTTATTAATAGAAATTTCGGATTCTCCAAAACTACCACTTGGTCGACAAAATCTTCAACCGAGGGGCCTAGTGTTTGACAAATAGTTCAACCGAAATAGAACTGTCAGAAATTAAACTTGAATCTAGAGACAAATGAGCTTAAAGAACAAAATGATATTAACAAAAAGAGATTGGATGATCTAAGTTCTATAAATGTTTCTTTTCATTATCAAGTCTTTGCATTTAGAGAAAAGCTACTTTACATTAAGATTTTTACCTCCATTTTATACTCATATGGATCATAATGGATCATAACATTATTCTACAAGAAATTTTTTATTTAGATATAAAATTTCTATGCTTGAAGAAGGTCTTGCTAGATCTAGACAATGCTTGATTTTTAATACGAAAGATAATATATTCTTGCTAAAGAAAATGAAAAGTTGAAATTGCCTTTAGATAAATTTTGTAATAGTAGAAATGTGTTGAATAACATATTCAAACATTATGCATTCTCATTGACCATTTCTTGGGTTCCCAAAACCTCTATCTACATAATAAGTAAAAAGATCATGAGCCTTATTTGCAAATCCTTTTGATCTTAATCTGGGGGACAATTATATGTGCTATCACATTCATGCTCTTTGTACTTAAATTAGTTTTTCTGCTACAATTTATGAGCATCTTAGTTTACTAACACTTGGTCTGAGTAACAATTTAATTGAACACATTCTTGACCGAGATATTATCGGAGATAAATTGTTTTTGGATCTTTTAAAACTTGATTTACAGATTCAATCTTTTAATAGATTTCTTGGTTTCTACATACATGATTTATCATGGAATTTGGGTTCTTAAATGGAATTTTTTAATTTGAACTCTTTTTTTCTTAGTATGAGATAAAGGGGAGCTCAAAATGTTTTAAAATAACTGGCCTATATTTTCTACTCTTAATTGATTCTCTATATCAATAAAGACTTAACATCCTTTGACATTTGGTTTAGGAATTTTTTTGAGCTATTTTATGATGCTTAATGACTTCTCTATACCAATCATCATCATCATTATCTAAGCCTCAATCCCAACTATGTTGGGGTCAGTTACATGGATCCTTCATTTCCATTCAGCTCTATCATGGTCCATATTCTGATTGAGATGTAGAGATTCAAAATCTCTCTTTATAAGCTCATCCCATGTTAATTTAGGCCTTCCTCTTCTTCTATTTATAGTGTTTGGCTCAATAGCATTGCTTTTTATAGGCACACTTGTAGGCCTGTGTTGCACATGTCTGTACCATCTAAGTTGGCCCTCGTGCAACTTGTCCTCAATGCTCGCCACCCCCACTTTATGACTTCTCTATACCAATACATGCTTAGAATCCCTTATATTTGGTTTAGGGATTCTTTTGATCTCTTTTTGTGCATAATGGTTTATTTAATCATTTTTGGGATTAACATCCTTTGAAAATGATTGAGAAGTCACTTTTGGCTTTGTCTGTTGATTATCATGGCATATCTATACCATGGTGGACTTAACATTCCTTACCATTGGTTTAGAGCATCCTTTTAATAATTTGTGCTAATTGGGTCTTATTATCGCAAAGGACTTAACATTCCTCTCATTGGTAGCTAGATAATATTTTAAAATCATCCCTTGATCATAAATGATTTTTTGACTATGCCTTAGAGTGATTAATGTCTATCCTTGTTTTTTGACTTTTCCATCAATTGGTAGTCTTTTTCAAATTGCCACATTGAGTATAAGTTTTCCCTCTCTAAAATGAGCACCATATTTAGGGGGAGTATCTCGCTAAGGGGTAGTGATATTATCTTCATAACTTTCTACCTTTTGAAGCTAACAAAGGGGGAGAAAAAGCCATGATATAAATTGGCTATCAACAACGCAAATTTAAAAGGGGAGAAAAGTCCATTGGCTAAAGGTATGTAGTTCTAATTTGGCTACTTTTAGTTTGTCGTATGGAAATATTTATTATCATCATAAAGGGGAGATTATTGGCCTTTTGGATATGCCACACTCATATTTTGATGATGCAAATATTTCCCAAATTATGTTACTAACATGTGTATTAAGTGTTTTAGGTGATTAAGGAACTAAGCCAAGATCCAACTATAAAGACCATGCAATTTTACATATGTTTGGATGCTTGTAGATCTAGTTGTACCATGAATATAATTGTATAAGTGTGTTTTTCATACAATTTGACAGATATGATGTAAGGACAAGTGATGATTTTCCTAAATCAACCCAAAATAGTATCCCAGACTCATATGAAGCCTTTAGGATTGTTAGGTTTCATTAGAAAAGTCATTAGATAGATTTTCTCATATTTTTCACACATTTCATAGAGTTCTCTCGTGGTCAAAGACTTTGTCGATTGAACCCCCATTCAATCATAGTCTTCTTATCATGAAGGACTTAATATTCCTCTTATTGGTAACTAGACAATACTTTAAAATTGTTCCTTGATCATAAATGACTTTTTGACTATGCATTAATGTGATTATGACTATCCTTGTTTTTGGCTTTTCCATCATTGGGTATTCTTTTTCAATTGTCACATTGGGTATAAGTTTTCCCTCTCTAAAATTTGCATCATATTTTAGGGGGAGTATCTCACCAGGGAGAGTCATCTTATCTTCATAACTTTCTACCTTTTTGAGATGAAAAAGGGGGAGAAAATCCATGATATAAATTGGTTGTCAATAAATCTAACTTAAAAGGGGAGTAAAATCCATTGGCTAAAGGTATGTAGTTCTAATTTGGCTACTTTCAATTTATCTTATGCAAATATTTGTCATCATCAAAAGGGGGAAGATTTTTGGCTTTTGGATATGCCACACTCGTATTTCGATGATGCAAATATTTCCCAAATTATGTCACTAAGATATGTATTAAGTGTTTCAGGTGATCAAGGAACTAAGTCAAGATCCAAATACAAAGACCATGTAATTTTACATATGTTTGGATACTTGCAGACCTAGTGTACCGTAAATATAATTATAAAAGTGTATTTTTCATATAACTTCATAGATATGATGTAAGGACAAGTGATTATTTTCCAAAACCTACTTGAAACCTTATCCCACACTCATATCAAGCCTTTAAGGTTGATAGATTTCATTAGAAAAGTCATTAGATAGGTTTCCCCATATTTTGCATAACATTTTATAGAGTTTTTTCTTGGTTGAAGACTTTGTCAACCGAAACCCACTCGGTCAAGGTCTTAGAAAACCAGAAAAGAACTGTCAATACATTTAGCATTGAGTTTGTCTTGGTCAAAGTTTTTATCGAAAACACCCTCTCGGTCAAAGAGTTTTTCGACCGACAAAGAGATGTTATACCTTGTTGACTAGGAAGATCAATTAACACATCATGTTAGACTCATTTGTGACTCTGAGCATTGCTCTTTTGATAGATAGTTCGACCAAGACGATTCCCGGTTGAAATATTTCTCGACCAAAAATGTTCTCTAGATAAAATCTATTAATGATCAAATTAGTCGTTACAACCCAACTAATTTTATTCTAATGACTAGTTGACCACTAAGAACACTCTAGACACTCCTTACAATTACCCTTACCATTTGTAAGAAAATCCTATAAATAGGAGTGGTCTTTGGACACCTATATAATAACTTTGCAATAATACTTTACATACGCCTGATAATACTACTACTTGCAATCTTAGTCAAAGTGATTAGCTACTACACTTCAAGATGCCATCATTCTAATAATACATTCCATTACTAAACTCTCACCTTTAGCATATAATACATAGGCCACACATTATAATTGTCCAACTATCTTTAATGATATGGACTTGTCAAATGGTAAAGACATTGCTTACAATTAGGTTGCATATAATCAACCACATGAAATGTTTCACCTTTATAAGGTCATTCCTTCTATCTCATCATTAGGGTTTCCTTATACCCTTACTTAAAATTAGAATATGATTCATTGTCATACTGCCCAAGATTAGGGCTTTATTCATTATGACTTCACATTAGAGTCTCATATACCTTCACCCTACATGGGGCCTCTCATCACAACATAGCATTAGAACATCATGTGGTGTTAGTACTTAGTTAGGGTTTCTCATGGAATCACCCTCAACTAGGGTTTCTCATGGATTCACCCTCAATTAGGGTTTCACATGGAATCACCCTCGACTAGGGTTTTACATGGATTCACCCTCAATTAGGGTTTCACATGGAATCACCCTCAACTAGGGTTTTACATGTCATTACATGGCATCACCCTAAGATTGATTCTCATATCACATCACCACATCAATGTTCCATATACCTCATTCTAACTTAGGGTTTCTCATAACATAACCCTGGAATAGGATTTCACATGGAATCATCCTTAATTAAGATTTCCACTATAGTCACCCACAATTTGGGTCTACAATTCATCTCCATTAGGATTTCATTCAATCATCCATAATTAGAGATTCACTATTCATCCCAATTAGGGATTTACATCTCATTTCCATAAATTGGAGTTTCACACATAGTTACCCTGGATTAGGGTTACATCCTTACCCTGAATTAGGGTTACATTTAGAATTGTCCTCAATTAGGGTTAGAACTTCAATAGCCCTGTTAATCAGGGTTTATGCACATAATTAGGGTTTCATGATCTCTCTACTTAAGGATCATACCCTTGATCACCACATGAATCATATTCATGTTATGAATTCATGCTAACATCTTCTCAATTTGATTAGGTCATATCATCCCTTCAATCAAGTACATACAACTATGAATGACATAGTGTACCAAGTCATTGATCCTATCTCAATTAGGGTTCATCCCTTAATTTGCATTAATCACTTAGGTACTACTAGGGTTTCAACCTTTGTACCTTCATTGATTATCATTACTAATCATCATTGGATCAATGGATCATTCATCATCTTTAATTCTTAAGAGATTCAATCACATTGGACCTTCGTCTCATAAGGTATCCAATTGAATTGACCAATTGAATCTTCAATTACAATAGGTGTCCAAGTGGATTAACCAACTGAATCCTCAATCAACCTTGACTACTTGAGCCCCAAACAGTCTTGGTTTTTAAAAGTTCAAATGATTAGAAACCGTTTGGTAAAGTTGCACACTCAAGACCGTTTGCTAAAGTAGTAGGTGAAGAACGTTTGCCCAAGTTTGACTTTTGAAACCGCATGGGCATAAACGGTTTGGGATCATTTGGTCCCAAACGGTCTTGAGACCGTTTGGTCCAAACCTCCTCAAAACCGCATGGACCAAATATGGTCTCAACCAATTGAATTGGATTAGGAATTCCAATGTTGATTCCTTCAATCATTGAATTTATGGAACCAATCATCAATTGGACCTATCCTCATTCTTCAGTTGAGTTTAATAGGTCAACCTTCAATTGATTTGACCCTCAATTGGCCCTCAATTGATCATCAATTAGGGTTTGAATGAATTGGATTAGGGTTTGGAATCGATAATCCTTCAACACTAATCAATGCAAGATTAGTTACTTTGAAACCATTAAACCATCATCCAAATTGAACATGACCTGACCCCAAACGGTCTTGAGGTCGTTTGGATGACCACCAAATGTTCTTGAGACCGTTTGCCCATGTTAACATCAAAATCCAAGTCAACCAATTAGGGTTTGGATCATTGGATTGATCACCAAATCAGCAATTGATTACACTCCAACATAATATCTTTGGATCTTCAATTGCTTAACCATACTCAACCCTAGACCTCCAAACGGTCTTGGGTGACCTCCAAATGGTCTTGAGACCATTTGGATCATACAACCCTTGGATTCTAGTGAAATTCATCAAGGTTTGGTCTATTGAGTTGAACAACAAATCAGTAATTGATTGCTTTGTAACTTGGTAAATTTGGACCTTCAAATAGGCAACCATACTTAACCCTAGACCTCCAAACGGTCTTGGGTGATCCCCAAACGGTATTCAGACCGTTTGGGTGATCCGCAAATAGTTTTGAAACCGTTTGGGCTAATCAACCCAAAAAGTCCAATCAATCAAGTTGAAAATCAGCACTTAAATCAATTAGGGTTTGTCTAATTGAATAGCCTTCAACTCATGATTCCTTTGGAATTAATTAACCAAAATTGGTGGGTCATAAAACAACATAATTAGGAACAGGATTTTCAAACGGTCAACTCTTGGTCAACTCTTCCAAATGGTTTTGAAACTGTTTGGTCTCATGCGGTTTGATGAAATTGTTTGCTTCTAAACGGTTTGAAACCGTTTGCTCCCAAACGATTTGGGAAACCGTTTGAGCATCCCAAACAAGATCGTTTGCCTTAGATATTTATAGAGGTATGTTCTTACCATATTCAACCTCTGAACTCACGAAATTTGTTGTGGTTTCCATGGTAATTGCATCCATCAACCAAATCAATTATTGTAAATGTAGAAAAGATCATTATTTGGTATGGAATTGAATGCAATAACAAAATCAAGGTTTCAAGTTATAAAACCCGCCTCCAATTGAGCTCCAAAGCTACATGCTCACGGAAACAATGTTGGATGCAACTCCTTTCACCATTCCAAGGCTCGTCCTCCAGGTTTGAGTGAAAAGGAATGGTTAGAATTGAAGAGGAGATTGAAATGGGAAGAAATCCATAATTTATTTTCAATTTCCACCATGGAATTAAGGTGAAATGGATCAAGAACCTTACCAACAGTTTGGGGGTCGTCCTCCTGACCCTCCCAAGATCCCTTGGTCATTTCCCAAGTAAGGAGAAGAAGTGGGGTCAAAAAAGCCTTCCATTTGGCTTGTAAGAGGTTCTTTTATAAAAAATTCAATGAGAGAGAATGTACTTTGCAAAAATCCAATTAACCTCAAAAATGTGGCCGCCTCTTCCTCCTCATCTTCCTTAGGGACGAGGATATCTTGTTTGCCTCTTATTCCTCTCATTTATCCATGATTTAAAGAAAAGAAAATCAAGCACCTTAAATCATTTTATATTAATATCCATATGTGAGTGTATATTTCGTTTTCTTATAAAATTGTGTGTGAGTTATCCACTCCCTTGGATATTTTCGTGGTCCTTGCAAGGCTCAAGGACGTCACACACACATCTGAATCCAACCATTTTAATTTTGTTTGAAGCCCCTTTAATTAATACATTTATTTTTACCCTAAATCGAATTAGGGTTTCAATTAGGATTAAATCTTGATTATTTTAATATCAAGATTCTCTCTCCTCCAACTTAATTCAAATGAGGCACCCCTCTCATTTTCTTTGCTCTACATGATGCCAAGAAACATTAGGGACCTTATTGAAGTGGTAATTTACATATTTCACCCAACATTTTGGGTAAATTGCACATTACACCAAAACTAGGTTTTCATGCACATGCATTGCTTTATCACCTCTTTCTTGGTATTCATGCTTCCATAAGCCACACCTCAGCATCATTTTCACTCTCACGATGTTTCAACACATGAGGAACATATTATCACGCACAATTTGCACTTAAACCCCTCAACTTGGGTAATTTGCACTTTAGTCCAAAACAAACAAAACATTGATTTCAACAATGTTCAAAAAGGACTAGAATTGCAACATAGGTTCCTCTTGAGGCCTAATTACTTTTCACAAGATGAGATTAAGAATTTAATCACCTTTCTTAATCAAAACACCAAGGCTTAGAGCCCAAGTCAGGGATGTTACAATACCCTGATGTGATAAGGGATTGAGATCCCAATGTTTAATAAAGCTTTGAAAAGAATTTGATAGAAATAGTATTCATTCTTTGTAGCAACTGTTATAATGTTTTATGTTTGAAAAACATGTTTGATGCTAAAAGAATATTGTAATGTACTTAATTAATCAAGTGAAATGGTATCATGTAGAGCCCTGACCATAGATCCATCATCGTCAGTATTTTGATGATAGTGAAATAGGTTTTCCTACGGGAACTCCTAGAGGGCATACTTTTGAGTATGTTGGGGTTATGGGCGCGAATATCGTTACGCCCTAATGGAGGAATTGATTTGAGGTAAACATTAAATCTATCAATCCTTCATTATTTATGCCAGGATGGATGTATCACTATTCTCTCGAAGACCGGGATGGATGTATCATTAATCTCCCGATGATCTTAATGTCGGATCGATGTGAGATAAATATAATATCTCTTGATTGTGAAGAGAGTACAGCGTGCCACTGTAACTCTAATAGTGAAGTTTCCAGTATACCTTGGAAAGATATTTAGCAGAGACACGGAATGTCCTACATTTGGTCCTCACACTGATTGAGGAAGATGAGGTCATGGGAATCCGGCACTTCTATTGACCTATGTATGGTACCGATTTCGATTTCGCAATGGTCGATTGGAGTATGAGCGGTATACCTCATCTCCTCAGGGCTTAAGTATGTTTGTAAAATGTAATCAGTAGTATAGCGTATTTGCTTAGGGTTGAAATATGAGAATCATTGGCTGATGTTGGGCAACATATGGGCGTCACATATCGGCCGTCACCCCTATCTCCCATAATGGGTTAGGGTTTTATGTCGGGAAACCAATAAGGTCATGTCGTCCACAACTATATCGTCCAAGGCTATGACGCCCAAGGTCACCACTGTATCGCCCAACAAGCACACAACTAACAAATGACACCATGGCGCCCAAGGTAACCTATCATCCCACAAGGCAGGCACCACATATCGGTCAACACTAGGGCACCTAACTAGGGTTCCACCACCCAAGCACCATATCGGGCAACACCAAAACCAACCCGTATCGCCCAAGGAACAAAACAAAGATGTCTACCAAGCATCATGTCGGCCAAAGGCATAACGCCCACAAGCACCAACTAAGGTAGGAGTTCATATCGGGCAAAAGGGACAAAGAACACTTCTTAGCATATCGCCCAAGACTCAACCCTAGGTGAGGGGTATCGAGCAACTCATCACAAAGGGGTATCATGCAAGTCTTAAAGACATATCATGTTGGTCATCTTCAACCTCAAGATTGCCACCAACAAGCCCTAAAAGCTCAAGAGAGTTGGCTCACCTCTCAAGACAATTAAGTGAGAGAGGAGTATTGCACAACTTCCATCACTTATTGGGCAACAAGGAGGTCCATCTCCTCATATCGGCCAACCAACCCAAGCTCATCTTCCTAATGGATTAGGAGACCCTAAGCTCACCTCTCAACAACTAAGAGAGAGGGGTTTTTCCCCAGGAACTCCACCTCCATGGTTCGGCCAACCCAAGGCAAACCAAGATACAAAATCTAGGGTTTATCTAGAGAAACCTCATAACTATTATAGCAAGCAACATAGCTAGAAGAAGACATGCTCGATCGAGATATATAGCATGCAACATGAAAAATAAGTAGTATAGCTAGGGTTAGGAGTTATGTAACTCACCTTAAGCAAGATCCAAATCTCCAAGCACCCAACTTTAAGCTCCAAGAACCACCAAAGAAGCAAGACACCTTCTAGGGTTCGGCCACCACTAGAGGAAGAAGAAGAAGACTATAGCTTGTCGCCCACCAAGCTCCACCAAGAAGAGGGTTTCGGCCACCAAGCTCCACCAAGGGGGATGTATCAGCCACCAAGGAAGAAGGAAAGTAGCTAAATGATCTAATTAGCTTAGCTACTAAGGAGAGGGTTGTATATATACCATGGGGTTAAGAGGGAGAACAAGGCAAGATGGGACCCACCCCCAGCACACTTGTCCAAGGAGTGTGCCACATGCAAGAACCCCAAAAAACCCATGCCCATGAGTTGCCACTCTCTTAGCAAAGAAGTTGCCACTTGTCCAAAGATGGTGACACAAATGAAGCTAGAAGGGAGATGTGTGTCGCTCAAGAGGCAACCCATTCACCCTTGGCCGATACAACCTCCTTGGCCGGCACACCCACCAAGCCTTGGTCAATACACATTGGTCTTGCCCAATACAAGGCCCCAATAAGGCAAAACAAGGCAAAACAAAGCCCAACAAGGCTCAAAAAGGTCCAAAGATACTCAAGCAACGAGCCCAACCCACCCTCTCAACACAGCACAAACAAACCATAATCACAACCTCAGGTGATTAGTAAGCATCTAAACACAAGGTTTAGGCAAAGCAAATAGGGTAAGCCCAAAATGAAGATCAGGGTCCTTAAAAGTAATAAACCTCTACAAAGGGATTTAGTCCCTAAAATCCGAAGAGAAAAGCGAGGGGTACTTCCTCCTCATCTCTTCCTTGAGCTCCCATGTGGCTTCCTCAATACCACAATGATGCCAAAGAACCTTCAAAAGCACCAGGTCCTTCCTTCTCAACTTCTTCACTCTCTTATCAAGAATCAACATTGGACCTTCCTCGTAGGTCACATCTTCGTCAAGCTCAACCTCAACTGGTTGTATCACTGTCTCTGTTCCCGGATGACTTTTCTTTAGCATACTGACATGGAACACCATATGTAACATGTGCAACTCTGGTGGCAATTCTAACTTGTAAGCTACCTTGCCAACACATGCTATTACCGGGTATGGCCCCATATACATGGGTGCCAGCTTGCCTTTCCGACCAAACCTCAACACGCCTTACCATGGTGAGACTTTGAGATAAACCTTGTCTCCCACCTGGAACTCTAGTGGTCGTCGGTGATTATATGTATATGACTTATGTCTGTCCTGTGCCACTTTCAACTGTTGTTGTATCACCTTGATCTTCTCTGTTGTCTGTTGGACTAACTCAGGACCCAAAAGTTGATACTCGCCCGACTCATACCAGCATAAAGGAGATCTACACTTCCTACCGTAAAAAACCTCATAAGGAGCCATGTCGATGCTCCTCTGGTAACTATTGTTGTCGGCGAACTATATCAAACTGAGAAGTAAGTCCCAACTGCCTAGGAACTACAGAACACAAGCTCAGAGAAGATCCTCCAAAGTCTGAATAGTCCTTTCAGACTGTCCATCTGTTTGTAGGTGAAAAGCGGTATTGAACCTCAACTGTGTTCCCAACACTTTGTGCAACCGTTCCCAAAAACGACTCGTGAATTGGGGACCTTTGTTGGAAACTATCGTTGTGGGTACACCATGCAAATGCACTATCTCATCCACATACACCTAAGCAAGCTTCTCTATTGTATATGTTGTCTTCACATGTATGAAATGAGTAGACTTTGTCAACCTGTCCACTATCACCCAAATGGAATCATGATTCTTAGTTGTCCTTGGAAGACCAACTATGAAATCCATGGTTATATGATCTCATTTGTACTATGGTATCGGCATGGGTTACAACGTACCTTCCGGCTTCTAATGATCATCCTTAACCTCCTGGCATACCACACACCTAGCCACAAACTTGGCTACATCCCTCTTCAAGCCAGGCTCCAATACAGGTCCTTCATATTATGATACATCTTGGTGACACCTGGATGCATAGCATACATCGACGTGTGTGCTTCCTCGAGCACTAGCTTTCTCAGATTATCAACATCGGGGACCACCATCCTACTATGATAACAAACTAGTCCATCCTCAGACTCATAGAACCCATCATGCTTCTCACTGCCAAACTCTGATATGATCAACTGAACTAAAGAATTTGTCTGCTGTGCATCATTGATATGCTACCTCAATGTAGGTTTTGCTTGCATATGTGCTAATAGTCCTTCCAACAAGGAGAGTTCCAATTGTACATTCATCTGCCGCAAAGAGATGAACATATCTCGCCTATGGCATACCAAGGAACTCAACTGTGCCTTCTTCATAGGAAGAGAAGAAGACTTTCTACTAAGCACATCAGCTACCACGTTCGCCTTACCAGGATGATACTCGATTGTACAATCGCAATCATTGATCAACTCCATCCAGTGACGTTGTTGCATGTTCAGCTCACTCTGTGAGAAGATGTACTTCAAGTTCTTATGATCTGTAAAGATCTGTCACACTACCCCATAAAGATAATGTCTCCAAATCTTTAATGCATGGACCACTGTTTCCAGCTCCAAATCATGTGTCAGATAATTCTCCTCATGTTTCTTAAGTTGTCGTGAAGCAAAAGAAACCACATGATCTTCATACACACACACACATCCTAGGCCTTTCTTGGAAGCATCGTAGAAAACAACATAGCCTTTCCCAGGCTCTAGAGGCACCAACTGTGACGTCCCCCAATTTCTATATACTTTCCATAGTGACATTCATAGATATGCGTGCACTCATATCTATAGATGTCAAAAGGGAAAATATAAGAGATTAAGGTAGTCAACTAAAATAGAGATTAATCCAAGATCTAGTTTACATCATCGGATAAAGCCACACAAAAATTCATTCATAAAGATAGTATAGTCATTACATATGGAGAGAAATATGGTTCTAAAGAAAGTTAACTTTATTACATGGGATTTCAATCATCCTCAAGATTACTAAGGAAAGAATAAAACTGACATCTAACAAGAAACGAGATAAGAGGAAAAGAATCTATCTATAACATCCTCCAAGTTTATTATTTGTTCCTTCAGATACTTTGAGCATGCATTTCATTTTGTAGTCAATTGTTCCTTGCACCTAGAAAATACGAGAAACAAAACATCAGCAAGGCTGGTACGTGGAAAAAGGTACATTTAATAAGGTTGCATAAAGGAAAAATATTTGAACAAGTAGAAAGGAGAGATAAAACCATTTCTTAAGGCGAAAATCAGGTAAACATCCTTTTTATTACAATCATTTTGATGCAGTTGTACTACACATATTGCACTTAACTTACATCTAGTGTGGGCAACATAATATCATCATACATCTAACATGGGCCAAGGAAAAACATACATCCATGTTAGGCAACATACATCCACACCAGGCTATGTGCTCTAGTAGCTACAACTCATCCTAACCATTTATGTTTCATTAGGTTTGGCGAAGTATAACTCATACTAATCAAACAAGCAATAATATTCAAATATGAGCATTCAAGGTACACATATCATATGCAACCAAAAATCTAGTCATATACTTATACGACCACGTACCTTCTAGCAGATCAGGTTCTCACAGGTTCCTAGATCAAGGGTTGAGAGAAGATCCTCCTGAAATATGAGTAACCCTATGTTACAAAATATCTTTATCATTTCTTATAATTTTAGGGTTTAGATCATTAGGGTTTAGATCCTTAGGATTTAGATCATAGGATTGGGATCATTAGAGTCATCATTAGGGTACTCCTGATCCTTGAGATCAGAGTTGACCAAAGGAGATTGATTAATCAGGTTCTTAAAGAGATCTTAGAAGATTAGGGTTTGATATGATGTTTTCAACAAGTATTGAAATAAGAAAGTCATATGCAAGAGTCTAGATATGATTCTTGAAGATTGATCATATGGGATTAAGGTTTCAAGATTCAGGGTGATTTAACTCATGTCAGGATAAAAGATATCAATATTTGATTAAGATCATCCTAAAGATAATCATATAACATTGATTAAAATGGGTTTAGATTACATTTTCGAACAGTAATGATCAACAGGGTCTGATCATATTTTATATGAATAGGTCTCATTTTTCTGGTCCAAAAGATATATAGTTTTGCTATTTTCTGATGATCCTACTATTTTCTATAATTAATTGAAAATCGACCAATCAGGGAATTTCTAGGAAATAAAACGAAAATAAAAAAAAGAAAAAGGGTCGCTGGTCTCGCGGATCAGAAGAGGGATCCGGCTACGCGGATCCTCTCCTTAACCCGCGAGCCAGTAGCAGTCAACTGGGTCAAAGGCGGGGGTAAAGGACGGGAATGCCCCTTTTGGGGTTTGTATCGCGTCGCGACGGTCGGGGCAGATAGGTAATTTTACCGCATTTTGATTGTTAAACTCGCGCCCCCGAGTAGCAGCGAGGTCACAGAGGTGAGGGAAGGGGTGGCTAGCTCGAGTTGAGCTAAGCCTGGAGGAATGCAGAGGGTTGCATTCACTCCGCGGGATCCTTCCGAGCTCAACGAGCTCCAGATCATCGTCGGAGGTGAAAGATACCGCGATTTCCATGTTTACAGGTTAAACGAAGAAGAAAATGGAAAGTTGGGTTTACCTGCCCCTCTGGCTGAGATAAGTGGTCACAAAGCTCCGCGGAAGGTTGCTGAGGTATTCTCGATCCTCCTTCAGTCCTCAACAGGTTCCAACCTTGCCGGCGGTGGAGCTCTTGGAGCTCGGTTGCTCGGCTTGTCGACCCGAGGCTCTGGGCCTTCGCGACACCAACTGGGGGTGGCGTTCGACTCGTCGGGATCCCGAGATGGTGTGATCGTCCTCGATTGGACGGAGGAATCCACCAGAGTGAGAGGGAGGTCGGGAAGCAGGTGAGCAGGGGTGCTCGAGGTGAGGGAGATAGGGGCGATCTCGGTTGCAATTGAGGTACTAGCGCGACTAAAGGAAGGGTGGCGGAGCTACTGGGATCTTTATATAGGCATGGGGGGTGCTAGGAAGGGGAGCCCTAAATTGGTTGTCGCCGCCAGTGGGAGGTGCGGGAAAGCGGGGAACCATTCTCCCTAATCCGGGGGAGTTAGGTGACGTGGTCACCACCGTTGAGCTCGCCCGGGTGAGAGGGAGACTTCCTCCAAATATCTCGCGAGGAGGAGGTGGGGTTCGGGCGCGAGGATCGTTGGAAGATCGGTTGTTCAGCGTTAGGCGGAGAGCGGGTTCTTCGGAGGTAGAAGACGAGGTCTTCGCCCTCGGATCAAGGATGGATCAGCGTGCACCTAAATCGGGCGGCTGGGATTAAATCCCAGTGAGTGGGCCGTGTCCAAGGTAGCCTAGAAGCCAGCGTGACAGATTAAATTGAATTAAAATGATACGAACTTGGTCCAAGTCTTTATGATTAAGAGAATAATACACGAAATTAAAATGGGCATAACTCCCAATTGGTTGACCCAATTGTTACCAAATTTTAGGTGCTTGCTAGTGAGGTCAAAGTGTACCTTGTGTACAAATTTGGTAGCAAAAAATCGATTTTTAGATAGTTAAATTGAGCATTTGTCTCAATCATTAATTTAGGTTATCAAGTAAACTAGGGTTTGCTTTCTTTTTGCCACAAGTGTTATTTTAAGCTTAGTCATGCAATGATTAAATTGAGGGTAGTTTTGTCAACCATAACTTGAGAAAAGAAATAACGAGAGAGAGAAAATAAAGTAAAAACTCACTCCATCACATTCTCCCCTCCTTAAAAAGAATTTTGTCCTCAAAATTCAAGAAGCCTGAAAGAGATGAGGATACTTCCGCTCAACTTCAGACTTGAGCTCCCAGGTAGCATCGGTTGGATCATGGTGGCTCTAGAGAACTTTCACCATATCTATACTCCGATTGTTGCGAAGCTCCTTTGTCTTTAGATCGAGAATTCTGACTGGTGACTCAGCATATGACAGATCGTCTTTCAATTCGAGGGGCTCATGATTCAGAATGTGAGTAGGATCTTTGACGTACGACTTCAGATTGGATCCATGAAAAACATTGTGCATGGCGCTGTACTGAGGTGGCAAAGCAAGACGATAGGTGCATTCTCCAACCCTTTCAAGGATCTCAAAGGGTCCCACATAACGAGGACTGAGCTTTCCCTTATTCTTGGCCAAAGCTCGGATAGGTCGGATCTTCAGGAATATGTGATCACCTTCCTTGAATTGTCGTTCTCGTCGGTGAGCATTTGCATAAGATTTCTACCTATCCTGTGCTCGCTTCATTCTTTGCTTAATCAGTGCAACTTTGTCTGTATACAACTGTATCTCCTCGGATTTCATCAAAGTGCGTTCTCCAACATCCTCCCAGTGTAACGGAGATCTGCATGGCCTGCCGTAGAGAGCTTCGTAAGGCGGCATCCCAATACTCGCCTGATAGCTATTATTATACACAAACTCAGCCAATGGCAAGTAATGGTCCCACGAGCCTTCCCAGTCGAGCACACAAGCTCGTAGAAGATCTTCCAAATTCTGTACTGTTCGTTCTGACTGCCCGTCTGTCTGCGGATGGTATGCGGTACTGAAATTCAGTTTGGTGCCCAATTCCTCTTGAACCTGCTTCCACAGCTTTGAGGTGAACTTCGGGTCCCAGTCTGAGACGATGGACGCTGGAACTCCATGTAGACGTACAATCTCCCGTATATAAAGATCGGCCAACTCAGAAACTTTCGTAGTAGTTTTCACTGGTAGAAAATGAGCTGACTTAGTGAGACGGTCCACAATGACCCATGCAGCGTCGTACCCCTTCCTGGTCCTGGGTAATCCCACTACGAAATCCATAGTGATATGTTCCCATTTCCATTCCGGAATCTCAAGGGGTTGCAGTAGACCACCTGGTCTTTGATGCTCGGCCTTGATTCTTTGACATGTCAGACACCTGGATACAAATTCTGCAATGTCGTGCTTCATGCCTCTCCACCAGAACTGTCGTTGTAGGTCCTTGTACATCTTTGTTGTGCCGGGATGAACCGTGTACTTGGACCCATGCGCCTCGCTAAGAATGGTTGTCTTTACCGCTGACTGCTCAGGGACCCACATGCGGTTCTTGTATCGAAGACCACCATCAAGACCCACAGACAGATGTGTATGAGGTTTAGCTAGGAGAGAGGAGAGCTCTGCAAGTTCGGGACTAGCTTTCTGCACCTCCAGAAGTTCGAAATGCAAGTTGGACATGATGGAAATGTTATTAACATGCACCCGATCAGACAGAAACTGCGGTTTCCAGCCCACTAGATCCTCCATGTTCCTCCATTCAGGGACAGAAAGAGATGCACACACTGCCCTTTTTCTGCTAAGGGCATCAGCGACTACATTTGCCTTACCTGGATGATAGGAAATAGTGAAATCGTAGTCTTTAAGGTATTCAATCCATCGACGTTGACGTAGATTCAAGTCCTTCTGGGTCAGGATGTATTTCAGGCTTTTGTGATCGGTGAAGATGCCGAACGTTGCCCCGTACAGGTAGTGCCTCCAGATCTTAAGGGCATGTATGATTGCAGCTAGTTCCAAATCATGGGTGGGATAATTACGTTCATTGGGTTTTAGCTGTCTAGACGCGAAGGCCACTACTTTACCATTCTGCTGTAGGACACATCCTAATCCATTCCTCGAAGCATCAGTGAAAATTACAAACCCTTCATTGCCAGAGGGTAGAACAAGAACAGGAGCCGACGTCAACTTCTGCTTGAGCTCTTGGAAGCTAGACTCACAAGCAGCTGACCAGATGAAATGCTCGTCCTTCCGAGTAAGCTTAGTGAGAGGAAGTGCCACCTTGGAGAAATTTGGAATAAACCGACGGTAATATCCAGCCAGACCTAAGAAACTCCAGATTTCAGAAGGATTGCGAGGAGGTTGCCAATCAAGTACAGTAGATACTTTAGCGGGATCAACAGATATATTACCCCCAGAAATGACATGACCAAGAAACATAACTTTGTCAATCCAGAATTCACATTTTGAAAGTTTGCCATAGAATTTCTGGGCTCGAAGAATTTCAAGGACAGACTTCAAATGCTCACGATGTTTCTCCATAGAGTCAGAATAAATCAGAATATCATCAATGAAGACAACCACAAACTCATCAAGATAAGGTTGGAAGACTTTGTTCATTAAGTTCATGAATATGCCAGGTGCGTTGGTCAACCCGAACGGCATTACCAGAAATTCGTAGTGCCTGTAACGAGTCCGGAAAGCAGTCTTAGATATATCGGAATCTTTGACCTTAAGTTGATGGTAGCCAAAATGAAGATCAATTTTTGAGAAGACTTTAGCAGTACGAAGTTGATCAAAGAGGTCATCAATACGAGGGAGAGGATACTTGTTTTTAATGGTAGCTTGGTTCAACATGCGATAGTCAATACACATCCGCATCGAGCCATCTTTCTTTTTAACAAAAAGAACAGGTGCACCCCAAGGGGAAACACTAGGGCGGATAAAACCCTTATCGAGAAGTTCTTGTAATTGTTTCTTCAGCTCCATAAGCTCAGCAGGTGCCATCCTATACGGTTCCCTAGAAATCGGAGTGGTTCCAGGAAGAAGATCTATAGAGAACTCAATGTCTCAGTTTGGAGGCAGCCCAGGAAGCTCCTCCGGGAATATGTCAAGAAAATCACGTACCACCTCCAGTCTTTCTACAGGCCCGTTGTCAGGACTGGTCTCTGAGACGAATGCGAGGAAGACTTTGCATCCTTTAGATATGAGCTTTTTAGCTTTAAGAGAGGAAATTATTATATTATTACAAAATCTGCTTCCCCGAGGGATCACTACTGGAGAGGAATGAGGTTGAGAGAGAACAACCATCTTGTTTCTACAGTCAATATAAGCATGATATGTGTATAGCCAATCCATGCCAAGAATAACATCAAAGTCTTCCATAGTTAAGAGAATGAATTCAAAGGGCATGTCATGATTTCCAAATTTTAGAGGGAGGACATCGGTTTTCTGCAATGTAGTGAATATTTTGCCACTAGGACTTGACACATCCAGAATATATCCCAAGTCCCTTATATGTAAGTGCAACATTGAGGCCAGATTTCGAGATATAAATGTGTTTGTAGATCCAGAATCAAATAATGCTTTAACAGGATGTCCATTCAAGAAAACAATGCCTACACATGATAATTACATTTTTAAATAATTGAAGGCATTGAACAAAATATTAGATATATGAAAAAGATTTAAGGTTACCTTCGACAAGCTGGTTCGGATTTGCCCTAGCCTCTTCTGCGGTCACTGCGAACACCCTGGCATTGCGGTGTCCTTGAGGGGGCGGAGCACCCGCGGGAGGTTTGCCAAGGATAGATGCATTGGGGCATTTGGCAAGGAAATGTCCCTCCTTTTTGCAGTTGTAGCAGACTGGCTTGGTGTAGCGACAAGGCCCGTCATGTCCTCGTCCACAAGTCTTGCATTTGCTGCGGTAATCCATCAGCTTGCTATTCTTTGGTCCTTTCTTCCCTGAACCTCCTCCCTTCCCTGATCCTTTATTATGGCCTGGGTGGAACTTCTTGAACTTCTCTTCCTCAGTGGTAGTCAAACCTAAATATCCCATGCTAGAAGGCTTTTGCAATCCCTGCTCCCTTTCCTGCTTAAGGGCCATGTCTAGGGCTTCATCAATGCTTCTGGGACGAGAGGCTATGACTAGGGTTTTTAGGTGGGCGGAAAGGCAGTCAACATAGTGTTCAGTAAGGCAGTCTTCAGTCTTGATGGGTGCATAACGTTCCAGAAGCCTAAACTTCCGGGTGTAATCAGCTACTGAAAGACTACCCTGCCTTAACTCCATGTACATCTTTTCCTTCCTCTTCCTCTCGGCTATGGGCATAAAACGATCCGTGAAGAGGTTTGTAAAGGCTTCCCACTCCATGTTGTCTATTTCCTCACCCCTATTCCCGCCATAGTTCTCCCACAAGATTTTTTCCCCTCCCTTAAGCATATGGGTGGCG
The DNA here is from genome assembly GCA_963693085.1 of Alisma plantago-aquatica. Classification (NCBI taxonomy): domain Eukaryota; kingdom Viridiplantae; phylum Streptophyta; class Magnoliopsida; order Alismatales; family Alismataceae; genus Alisma; species Alisma plantago-aquatica. The sequence goes on from OY856409.1 coordinate 778,153,169, forward strand.
AACCTAACCTTCTTCTCATCAGGTACTTCTAGGGTATGAAAACCATTCTCTATGGTCAAAATCCAGGCTTCAGCCTTATCCATGACCTCAGGCTGATCCTCACCCCAAAAAGAATCAAGGTTTAGTTTAATAAAATCTATCACCGTCACCTCTTTCTTCCTAGATGAGCTGGGTTCTGGGGTTCCTTTTGTGGCAAGGGTTTCCATAAAATCTAAAAGGATTTTCTTCTGTTCTTCCCATCTTTCCTTGGCCTCAGCATCGGGATCAGGTACTTCAGAGGGTTCACGTTCTTTTCTTTTCTTAGAGGAAGATTCCCCTGAGCTGCGAGTCTTAGGAGGCATCCTGAAATTAATTTGAACGTATTAGATTATTACTTCAACAATTTTTTGTCTCGTCATTATCATTATTATGTTCACATGATATTTTATTATTCTAATCATTTAATGATTAATATTCTGAATGTTATGATTTAGGGAGGATATCCTAAAATCCTTATCAGTCGATCCTTAGGACTTTCTAAATAGAGAGACTCCTTCCTAACCTTATGACAGGGGTAAGAGGAGAATTTAAGTTATCTAAAAAAAACATAGATGAGAGGGAGAAATTTTTCCTATAGAAGATATGAGAGGGAACATCTATAGATGAGAAGATTCCTAAATTAAGGTATGTCCAAGAATAGGGGACACTTAGGATATCGGCCAGGTAGACTTATACTGCCATAAAGGTAGCCTCGTGATTGCCAAGCTAAGTGGCTCGGAGACTTTAGTCAGACCCATGGCAGATGCTATCCTAGACACCTCAACCCTTCACATCCCTAACTCAAGGACTACCCTAGATTCAAATAGGGTGAATGAAGTTCATGTGACTTGATGTGTGAACATTGGCTCTGATACCAACTGTGACGTCCCCCAATTTCTATATACTTTCCATAGTGACATTCATAGATATGCGTGCACTCATATCTATAGATGTCAAAAGGGAAAATATAAGAGATTAAGGTAGTCAACTAAAACAGAGATTAAGCCAAGATCTAGTTCACATCATCGGATAAAGCCACACAAAAATTCATTCATAAAGATAGTATAGTCATTACATATGGAGAGAAATATGGTTCTAAAGAAAGTTAACTTTATTACATGGGATTTCAATCATCCTCAAGATTACTAAGGAAAGAATAAAACTGACATCTAATAAGAAACGAGATAAGAGGAAAAGAATCTATCTATAACATCCTCCAAGTTTATTATTTGTGCCTTCAGATACTTTGAGCATGCATTTCATTTTGTAGTCAATTGTTCCTTGCACCTAGAAAATACGAGAAACAAAACATCAGCAAGGCTGGTACGTGGAAAAAGGTACATTTAATAAGGTTGCATAAAGGAAAAATATTTGAACAAGTAGAAAGGAGAGATAAAACCATTTCTTAAGGCGAAAATCAGGTAAACATCCTTTTTATTACAATCATTTTGATGCAGTTGTACTACACATATTGCACTTAACTTACATCTAGTGTGGGCAACATAATATCATCATACATCTAACATGGGCCAAGGAAAAACATACATCCATGTTAGGCAACATACATCCACACCAGGCTATGTGCTCTAGTAGCTACAACTCATCCTAACCATTTATGTTTCATTAGGTTTGGCGAAGTATAACTCATACTAATCAAACAAGAAATAATATTCAAATATGAGCATTCAAGGTACACATATCATATGCAACCAAAAATCTTGTCATATACTTATACGACCATGTACCTTCTAGCAGATCAGGTTCTCACAGGTTCCTAGATCAAGGGTTGAGAGAAGATCCTCCTGAAATATGAGTAACCCTATGTTACAAAATATCTTTATCATTTCTTATAATTGTAGGGTTTAGATCATTAGGGTTTAGATCCTTAGGATTTAGATCATAGGATTGGGATCATTAGAGTCATCATTAGGGTACTCCTGATCCTTGAGATCAGAGTTGACCAAAGGAGATTGATTAATCAGGTTCGTAAAGAGATCTTAGAAGAAAGTTGACCAAAGGAGTCATCATTAGGGTTTGATATGATGTTTTCAACAAGTATTGAAATAAGAAAGTCATATGCAAGAGTCTAGATATGATTCTTGAAGATTGATCATATGGGATTAAGGTTTCGAGATTCAGGGTGATTTAACTCATGTCAGGATAAAAGATATTAATATTTGATTAAGATCATCCTAAAGATAATCATATAACATTGATTAAAATGGGTTTAGATTACATTTTCGAACAGTAATGATCAACAGGGTCTGGTCATATTTTATATGAATAGGTCTCATTTTTCTGGTCAAAAAGATATATAGTTTTGCTATTTTCTGATGATCCTACTATTTTCTATAATTAATTGAAAATCGACCAATCAGGGAATTTCTAGGAAATAAAACAAAAATAAAAAAAAAAAGAAAAAGGGTCGCTGGTCTCGCGGATCAGAAGAGGGATCCGGCTACGCGGATCCTCTCCTTAACCCGCGAGCCAGTAGCAGTCAACTGGGTCAAAGGCGGGGGTAAAGGGCGGGAATGCCCCTTTTGGGGTTTGTATCGCGTCGCGACGGTCGGGGCAGATAGGTAATTTTACCGGGTTGATTGTTAAACTCGCGCCCCCGAGTAGCAGCGAGGTCACAGAGGTGAGGGAAGGGGTGGCTAGCTCGAGTTGAGCTAAGCCTGGAGGAATGCAGAGGGTTGCATTCACTCCGCGGGATCCTTCCGAGCTCAACGAGCTCCAGATCATCGTCGGAGGTGAAAGATACCGTGATTTCCATGTTTACAGGTTAAACGAAGAAGAAAATGGAAAGTTGGGTTTACCTGCCCCTCTGGCTGAGATAAGTGGTCACAAAGCTCTGCGGAAGGTTGCTGAGGTATTCCCGATCCTCCTTCAGTCCTCAACAGGTTCCAACCTCACCGGCGGTGGAGCTCTTGGAGCTCGGTTGCTCGGCTTGTCGACCCGAGGCTCTGGGCCTTCGCGACACCAACTGGGGGTGGCGTTCGACTCGTCGGGATCCCGAGATGGTGTGATCGTCCTCTATTGGACGGAGGAATCCACCAGAGTGAGAGGGAGGTCGGGAAGCAGGTGAGCAGGGGTGCTCGAGGTGAGGGAGATAGGGGCGATCTCGGTTGCAATTGAGGTACTAGCGCGACTAAAGGAAGGGTGGCGGAGCTACTGGGATCTTTATATAGGCGTGAGGGGTGCTAGGAAGGGGAGCCCTAAATTGGTTGCCGCCGCCAGTGGGAGGTGCGGGAAAGCGGGGTACCGTTCTCCCTGATCTGGGGGAGTTAGGTGACGTGGTCACCACCGTTGAGCTCGCCCGGGTGAGAGGGAGACTTCCTCCCAATATCTCGCGAGGAGGAGGTGGGGTTCGGGCGCGAGGATCGTTGGAAGATCGGTTGTTCAGCGTTAGGCGGAGAGCGGGTCCTTCGGAGGTAGAAGACGAGGTCTTCGCCCTCGGATCAAGGATGGATCAGCGTGCACCTAAATCGGGCGGCTGGGATTAAATCCCAGTGAGTGGGCCGCGTCCAAGGTAGCCTAGAAGCCAGCGTGACAGATTAAATTGAATTAAAATGATACGAACTTTGTCCAAGTCTTTATGATTAAGAGAATAATACACGAAATTAAAATGGGCATAACTCCCAATTGGTTGACCCAATTGTTACCAAATTTTAGGTGCTTGCTAGTGAGGTCAAAGTGTACCTTGTGTACAAATTTGGTAGCAAAAAATCAATTTGTAGATAGTTAAATTGAGCATTTGTCTCAATCATTAATTTAGGTTATCAAGTAAACTAGGGTTTGCTTTCTTTTTGCCACAAGTGTTATTTTAAGCTTAGTCATGCAATGATTAAATTGAGGGTAGTTTTGTCAACCATAACTTGAGAAAAGAAATAATGAGAGAGAGAAAATAAAGTAAAAACTCACTCCATCACACCAACACTGGAGCACTAGTCAGCTTCTCCTTCAATCTTTGGAAAGCTTGTTGACAACAATCATCCCAAACAAAAGGTACATCATTCCTGGTCAATTTTGTCAGCGGCAACGTGATCACACTGAAGTTTCTTATAAACCCCTGGTAGTATTCTGTTGAACCCAAAAAACTACAAACTTCTATCAGTGTCTTTGGTTTCTCCCAATCTGCAACTGAATCCACCTTCTTGGGGTCCACTCTAACTCCTTCTGCAGATATCACATGACCCAAGAAGGTCACTTCTTTCAACCAGAACTCACACTTACTAAACTTGGCATACAACTGGTGTTGGAGAAGAAGAGTCAATACTTGGCGATGATGTTGTTCATGCTCTCTACTTTCCCGACTACAAATCAAGATGTCATCTATAAAAACCACAACAAATTGGTCTATAAATGGATGAAACACCCGGTTCATCAGGTACATAAAAGCAGCAGGTGCATTGGTTAGCCCAAATGGCATAACCATGAATTCAAAGTGACCATACATCATCCTAAAAGCTGACTTAGGTATGTCCTCATCCTTAATCCTCAACTGATGATCTCCAAATTGTAGATCGATCTTTGAGAACACTATAGCACCATGCAACTGATCAAACAGATCATCTATCCTCAGCAAAGGGTACTTGTTCTTGATCGTAACTTTGTTCAATTGTCGATAATCTATACACAGACACATCAACCCATCCTTCTTTTTTATGAACAGGACTAGAGCACCCCACAGCGATGTGCTTGGTCTGATAAAACCTTCATCCAGCAACTCATGTAACTACTTCTTCAGCTCTGCCATCTCAGCGGGAGCCATCCTGTACGACGTTTGAGCAACTAGTTGTGTCCCTGGTACTAGATTGATCTCAAAGTTAATCTCTCGAGGTGGGGGAACACCGAGAAACTCATCGTGAAACACATTCGTGAACTCTTTGACAACAAGCATATCCTCAAGGCTAGGACCTTTTGCCTTGGTATCCACAACATGAGCTAAGAATGCCTTACATCCTTGCCGCTGCAACTTCTCTGCCACCATTACTAACACTAAACACGTCAGAAGGATCTTCCTATCTCCTTGGAAGGCCCACTTCTCACCACCGTCAACAAACACTTCTTGCTTGGAACCACAGTCCAATACAACCTTATACTTCTCTAGGGTATCCATCCCAAGGATCACATCGAATGCATGCATATCAAATGGTTATAAGATCCACTTATATCTCATGTCCCGAAAAAGATAGAACACAAGATGGTCACACTTCTCGAAGCATCGATAAACCATCAAGAGGGGTTGCTAACAACAAGCTATCTTTCTTAAATCTAATAGGTAAAAGACAGCTATCAAGCATACTACGTGCGATAAAAGAGTGTGTAGAACCCGGGTCAACCAGAACAGATATAAAGAAATAAGAAGACAAATCAGAGCGAAATAACTCCATATGACGTGCCACCACTCGCGGGTTGACTATCACCTTCGGCTGACTCATAGCATAGAATCGAGTCGTCGCTTGCTGTTATCCATGTCCTCTGCTTCCTTAAGCAAACAATCCTGCTTGCGATGCTTGACTGCATCCTCGCCCTCTATTACCACTGGATTGTTGTCTATCCGGTCTATGTTGCTTCTGCCTCAGTTGATGTGTCACTTTGACATCTCTCCTTGGGCAATTTGACTTCAAATTCCTAGTTTATCCACAGTGATAGCATGACTTGTCTTCAAATTGTGGCCTAGATGGCCCTATCACTGCCACTGAAGATGTATTATGGGCTCTAGATGGTGAAAATCCACGCCCTCTTCCTTTACTCGGAGGCCACTATGACGGTGCACTAGAACTCGACATCGCAGATGTGCCGAAAATCTTGGCATCTTGAAGCCATCAAACATTTGCCTCTGGAACTGAGTAGGATTTTTCTTGGTCATGGACTCTCTCTCTTCTCCTTGACTGACTGTTCTATCCTTCAGACAGACTCCACAAATGTGGCAAACCGCTCCCAGTTCTCCAAAGTAGCAGCAGGTGTTGTCAACTCAGCACTCAAACCCTTCTTAAACAGTTTGATTCTTTCAACATCTGTCACCGCCATGTGAGGACAAAACCTCAGCAGGTCCATAAACTTAGCTTCATACTCAGTGATGCTCATCGATCCTTGGCGTAGATGCTCAAACTGGTTGATCTTCTCATCCAGATAGGTCTTCAGGAAGTATCGACTCATGAACTCCCGTCGGAAGACGTCCCTACAGATCACCTCACCAGGCCACTTCTCCTCCTTGATGGCCCACCAGTGGCCAGCTCTACCCTTCACAAGGTAGACAGCGTGCTTAACTTTGTCTGCTTTGGGGATGTCAAGGATTCGAAAGGCCTTCTCAAGACTTGTCAGCCACATATCTACATCCGTTGGATCAGCCGTTCCAGCATAATCTGAAGCTCCAACTCGACGAAGCCACTCGAAGGTCTTCCCAATACCCGATGATTCACCATGGGGAGCATGTGCTCTTAACATAGGCACTGGCAATCTTTCCACCATGAGATTCATCGTAGCCATTAACTGCCCCATAAGATGTTGATAGGCAACATTTTTTAGAATGGTTGGGTCAAGTTGGGGGACCTCAGGCACCCGATCTTCATGTGTCTGCACTCGTGCTCCATCAATATATGCAGCATCACTACTCTCGGTAGCATATTCTTCATGGTTTCTAGACATCTTTAAGCTTTATCTTCTGCTAAGGGTAGAAGGTTATTGTAAGAAAATCTAGAATACTCATAAGAACACACACAAACCTACTCCTAGATCCATGTGGACTCAGTGAACCTAGGGCTCTGATACCAAACTTATTGTGACATCTCGCTATCACACAGACAACGAGACGTCACGCGAAAATGTGCAAAACCACCATAAAACCACATATTACTGAAAACACGAGTTAATAAAAACCAATTGCGGAAAGCAGATATAAGAAAACTATTACATCCAGATCATCATCCTACAAGGAAACATGTTATATAAATATGCACAAGCATGGATATATGTCCACAGCTTATATGGACCAGCTGTCATGTCAGCACAAGAGTTCATCACCTGTTTATACATACATAACGGGCCACATCAGGATGACAACAGAAAACACAAGGCTATAATAGCTATTCATCATGAAACGTCATCAAAACACCTCTGAGGACCTGAGAGTACAGAGATGACTCTAGGACTCTACTACTAAACAACCAAAATAGCAGCATATCCATCTCTTGCCTCCTACTACTCTTCTTGCTACTCGACCGCAACCTCACAACCACCATCACGCCTAGCATGATCACCTAAAAAGATTGTAAACTAGTGGGGTGAGACACACCGTCCCAGCGAGAAACATGACTCCCCGCCGAAACTATAAAACTTCAGATAAAGTAAGTAACTTATGTAAGCAGCATACTGAATAGAGCTTAACCTTATTAATAACTTACCAAGAGGCATATAACTAGATATTTCTTTATGGAACATGACTGACAAGATGAGCTTTACAAGAACTTATCACAAGATATGAGGAACGTACAAAAGATATAACTAGAGCAACTATACAAGTAAGGCCTCAACCAATGTTCCATGTTTTGTCTTAAGCAATATATACTATACGGCTGAATTACGATTTATTATTCCCTAAGGAAGTGAGATGTACTGCTCAAATCCAACCTTCGGCTATGAAGCCCCAAACTGGTGCCATACAAGGTCAATGGAAGATTCGGACTCTACGACCTCACCTTTTCGTAGTCAGTGCATGATAATTAAAGCAGGACCGCAATCTCTTGCTTGAGTGGCCTCAATCATAGGGTTAGCTCATGCAATCTACCCTTTTATCTAGCCCATCTTGGTACAGGTCTCGGTGCTAGTATACCTTGAGCCACGGGCCTAATCACCGTGCTCTTGAGCCATGAACGCATTCATGCTCTATCACACTGAGCCATGGTCCTGTTCACCATGCTCCAACTATCCTAAGTCTGCAACCACAGTTACACTTAAATCCTCCTATTTTTGGCTAGGAGAAACCCCACATATTCAAGCAATATGCACTCTAGGTAATCCCGTAGGATAAACATGTTTCACCATCACTAGCTACTGACGATGTAGGATCTATGGCCAGGGAAAACTACATGATATGTTCCACTGTAATTAATTAGTATATTTTAGGTGGATTGTTGAGGCAACCAAGTTGTAAAACATAGACTGCATCGAGTTACATTATTACTGTCATTAGCATGGGATCTCAATCCCTCATTGCAGAATGCCACTGCCTCTCAAGGCATACTTCACCATCATGGGATAGCAATCCCTTATCTCAACATCATAGGATAACACCTCAACTAGGCACTCAGCCTTTATCAGGTCAACAGACCTTTCTCATCATACTGGTGATACATGTTATCATATCAACAAGGATTATCATCATTCGGTGTTATACAGAATACATACACCTCATAGCTCATACCTGGCTATAGATTCACTTCATTCACCTGCATGGTTAGTATGCATATCAAGAGAGATAATTGAATAACCAAACATATATGTTTATGATTATCATGCTATTAAGGTTGAAGGTACATGATTGGAACAACATCCATGATCATAGTTACATGAAGCACAAGTTGTATATTTAGAAAAATTACATTATTGTTATCAAACCATGAGCATCCACCATGCCTTTATATTATAAACATAAACATGTATCTTATCATCTTTCTTAGCACCAACTTTAGGTATCAAACATATCACTGGTCACAACCTATCATTCATAACTCGTCATCCACAAAGGTGTGGGCACAAGGTAACAAAACTCACCAACCTAAGCTTCCGAGCTAGGCATAATACTCACCAAAGGTACCGCCTACCCTTACCAAAGGTGTGGTGGGTAGTGCCATTCCTCACCAAAGGAGGTATCGGGAAGGGTCATATCCCTCACCAAAGCTCTATCGGATAGGGCATCAAAACCCTAAGGCACTAAACCACCCATATTGGTCACCAGCATAACATGCGCCCATGCACAATGGATATCGTGCAACCAGGAGCCAAGAGTTGTGTCGTGCACCCATGGATATCGGACAACCAGGTGCAAGCTGATATTGGGCAACATATGGGCGTCACATATCGGACGTCACCCCTATCTCCCATAATGGGTTAGGATTTTATGTCGGGCAACTAGCAAGGTCATGTCGTCCACAACTATATCGTCCAAGGCTATGACGCCCAAGGTCACCACTGTATCGCCCAACAAGCACACAACTAACAAATGACACCATGGCACCCAAGGTAACCTATCGTCCCACAAGGCAGGCACCACATATCGGTCAACACTAGGGCACCTAACTAGGGTTCCACCACCCAAGCACCATATCGGGTAACACCAAAACCAACCTGTATCGCCCAAGGCACCAAACAGAGATGCCTACCAAGCATCATGTCAGCCAAAGGCATAACGCCCACAATCACCAACTAAGGCAGGAGTTCAAATCGGGCAAAAGGGACAAAGAACACTTCTTAGCATATTGCCCAAGACTCAACCCTAGGAGAGGGGTATCGGGAAACTCATCACAAAGGGGTATCATGCAAGGCTTAAAGCCATATCGTGTTGGTCATCTTCAACCTCAAGATTGCCACCAAGAAGCCCTAAAAGCTCAAGAGAGTTGGCTCACCTCTCAAGACAATTAAGTGAGAGAGGGGTATTGCACAACTTCCATCACCTATCAGGCAACAAGGAGGTCCATCTCCTCATATCGGCCAACCAACCCAAGCTCATCTTCCTAATGGATTAGGAGACCCTAATCTCACCTCTCAACAACTAAGAGAGAGGGTTTTTGCCCCAGGAACTCCACCTCCATGGTTCGGCCAACCCAAGGCAAACCAAGATACAAAATCTAGGGTTTATCTAGAGCAACCTCATAACCATTATAGCAAGCAACATAGCTAGAAGAAGACATGGCTGATCAAGATATATAGCATGCAACATGAAAAAGAAGTAGTATAGCTAGGGTTAAGAGTTATGTAACCCACCTCAAGCAAGCTCCAAAGCTCCAAGCACCACCAAAGAAGTAAGACACCTTCTAGGGTTCGGCCACCACTAGAGGAAGAAGAAGAAGACTAGAGCTTGTCGCCCACCAAGCTCCACCAAGAAGGGGGTATCGGCCACCAAGCTCCACCAAGGGGGATGTATCGGCCACCAAGGAAGAAGGAAAGCAGCTAAAGGATCTAAAGAGCTTATCTACTAAGGAGAGGGTCATATATATACCATGGGGTGAAGAGGGAGAGCAAGGCAAGGTGGCACCCGCCCCCAGCACACTTGTCCAAGGAGTGTGCCACATGCAGGCACCCTAAAAACCCACGCCCATGAGTTGCCACTCTCTTAGAAAAGCAGCTACCACTTGTCTGAAGATGGTGACACAAATGAAGCTATAAGGGAGATGTGTGTCGCCCAAGAGGCAACCCATTCACCCTTGGCTGATACAACCTCCTTGGCAGGCACACCCACCAAGCCTTGGCCGATACACCTTGGTCTTTCTCGATACAAGGCCCCAACAAGGAAAAACAAGGCAAAACAAAGCCCAACAAGGCCCAAAGCTACTCAAGCAACGAGCCCAACCCATCCTCTCAACACAGCACAAACAAACCCTAATCACAACCTTAGGTGATTAGCAAGCATCTAAACACAAGGTTTAGGCAAAGCAAATAGGGTAAGCCCAAAACGAAGGTCATGGTCCTTACAGATACGGCCATGTACTCTATGCTCTGGGCACTTTTGGGAGGCAGATTCATAGCCAAAATGTTATAACCCCAATTTTTATTGTATTATATGCAAATATTTCATAAGAAAGGGATTTGTTTGACAATTTGTGTGCATTATTTATAACATGGGTTTTGTGGCAACACATCCCATTATCACACCGATAACGAGGTGTTACGCGAAAACGTGCGGAAAACACCATAACCACAGATTATCAAAAACACGGGTTAATTAAAACCGATTGCGGAAAACTGATAACTGTGAAACTATTACTTTCCAGTCCTCATCCTGCACAGAAACATGTCATATAAATATGTACACAAGATCTGACATGTGTCCACAGCTCAGGAAAAGCTGTTCATCCATCACATGAGTTCACCACCTGTTCATATATACGTAGAGGCCCACATCCGGCCAACAGCAGGATATACATATATCATCGAACGATCTTCGTGAAAACATCGTCAAAACACTGCCAAGGACCTGAGAGTACAGGGATGACTCTAGACTCTACTACAAAACATCCAAAACAGCAGCATGTCCATCGCTTGCCTTCTACTTCTCCTCAAGCTGCTCGTCCGCAACACCACAACCACGACCACGTCTACCTCGACCACCTAAAAAGGGTGAAAACCAGCGGGGTGAGACAATTGAACAATTGTCCCAGCGGGAAACATAGCTCCCCACCGCAACTACAGAACCTCAGCAAGATAGCTATAACAGCAATCATAACATGAGCAGATATATCAGAAGCAGTTATATATATATGTAGCAAGATCATTCTTACCGACAAACATACCAGCTGTACTAAAACTTATAACCAGATGTCCTTCAAAAGAATATGATTATCAAGATAAGGTATATCAACATGTAATAGGATTATTAGAACAGAATATAATGTCACATAACCTGATTATCAAGATAAGGTAGATTACCACATAACCTGCAAGGTATAACGGAATATTACACAAACAAGGCCTCAACCAATGTTTCGTATTTGATTTGATCAGTAAATACTAAACGGCTGTATTACATTTTATTGTGCCCTGAGGATTTGAATCGTACCATTCAAATCCAACCTTCGGTTACGAAACCCAAACCGGTGCCATACAAGGTCAATGGAAGAGCCGGACTCCACGACCTCCCACCTCATGGTCAGTACATGAGTACAACACAAGCAGGACCACAGTCACATGCTGAAGTGGTCTAAGCCACAGGGTTAGCTCCACAGGCTACCCATTCTCTAGCCCGCCTTGGTACAGGTCACGACGCTAGTAAAATTGAGCCACGGGCATGATCACCGTGCTCTGAGCCATGAACGCATTCATGCTCCATACATCACATATCCTGAGCCATGGGCCTGTTCACCATGCTCTAAACACATATCTGAGTCTGCAACCGAAGTTACACTCTTACCTCCTCATTTTCAGGCTAGGAGCAACCTACACATATTCAACAATATGCGCTTCCAGGTTAACCCGTAGGAAAACCCGTTTCACCATCACCAAGTCCTGACGATGATGGATCTATGGCCAGGGCAAACTACATGATATATTTCACTGTGATTAATTAGTATCTTTTAGATGGATTGCAGGATTCAACCAAGTTGTATAACATGCAAGATATAACAGAAAGTAAATAACATTATATTATAATCACATCAACCTGACCCATCTCAAGGGTCTAACATCACATGTTACTACTTGGCCTCTTGCCAACCATCCAGATCCATCTCAAGGATCATCACATACCACGGGGTCTCAATTCCCCCATCATGTACTGTCACTGCCTCTTAAGGCTCACATCATCATCATGGGACCAACACAGCCTCATGGGATAATTAACAAATAATGATATTCATCTCATACATCTCATAGCCTTCTCATGGCTAAAACATCACCTGCAAGGTTAGGGTACAGCATAATTGTAGATTCAACATACGGAATATGCTCACTTTTATGAAATATCATTCAAGATAATCTACTCATCAGTATTACAATTATTTGGTAATCAAGGTATCAAGTACATCATTATTCAAACCATACTGATGCTTACCCTCAATCTCAGGATTATACAAGCAATCCAGGTATATATAAATCATGTTGAGTTTACCGAACCAACACTAGTATTAACAAGGTCATTATTATAATAAAACCAACTACTAGTGTAACTATCATCATCCTCACAATCATTACTAATTTAAGCATAAAGGTTACATCATGCACCTAATACATTAGGGCTAACATCATTGTTACTATCATTAGCATCCTATTTATTTGCAAGGTATCATATACATATACATATATATATATATATTGATGATATCACAAACACTACCATTGTTTATTTCCATCACACGTGAGACCGTCACCAAAGGAACCTCATTCCCTCACTAAAGCTTCACAACCCTCACTATAGCCTATCACCCAACATGGGTATCGACCACCATACTAACCCTATCGGCCATCATGGCCCAAGGCATGTTGCCCAACATGGTATCGGCCACCATGGTATCGGCCAACACACTAAGCTCACTCTATCGCCCATCCTGGGCAAGGGTATCGTTCAACATGCTACTAAACCCTATCGGCCTACAAGGATATTGGCCAACACAAGGGAGAGGTATCGTCCACCAAGGTACTAACCCTATCGGCCATAAGGCACATCAGCCTATCGTCCAACAAAGAACCCTACTATGTCGAGCAACATGAGAGCAAGGGTGTTGCCCAACACCAAGAGCATGAACCAAAACACAAGGGACATCACTAAGTCTCCCATCATATCGGCCAACCAAACCCTAGCTCACCCTATCGCCCACTCATGGGCAAGGGTATCGGCCAACGTCAAGGGCTCAACATGTCGTCCACCAAGGTGTCATGTCGGCCTCCAAGGAGAGCACCATGTCGCCCAACATGGTCACCATGTCGGCCAACACTCGAGCTAGGTCAACCTATCGATCTCCAACTCAAAGAACTCAAACCCTAAAGCATCACATCGTTCAACTTAGGGGCAAGTGTGTCGCCCAACACACTCACAAGGAAGGGGTATCGCCCAACCCTAGGTCATCACCTACCCCCAACACAAGAGACTTCAAACCCTAGAAAGCCAAGGTACTCAAGGAAACCCTAAACCCTAAGGGGGATATCGGCCACCAGGGTACACTAGCAAGGTACAAAAGCAAGGAGCTAAGCTAAACTACTACATGCATAAGATCAAGCAAGAAGTAAAGGAGTTAGGGTTAGAAGCTATGCAACCCGCCTTAAGCTCCAAGCTCTAAAGCACTCCAGGTCCAAAGCTATCGTCCACCAGGCTGCTACAGGAGGTGTATCGGCCACCACTTCAGCTCCAAGGGAGTGTATCGGCCAACACAAGCAAGATGGAGAGGGGTATCGTGCACCAAGGGTGGAGGGGAGACCAAAGGACCAAAGGAGACTAAGGCAAGGAGAAGAGCTACCTATATAGGAGGAAAGGGAGGAGAAACCAAGGTACAACCATGCTATGTGTCGCCCACCCAAGGGACACTTGTCCTAGGGTTCCAGCCAACACACTAGCAAGGCATGGGACACTTGTCCAAAACATGCACCAAGGGTCCACTACACCAGACCAAGCATCTTGGGTGACACAGGCAGCAGCTCTGCTGGGTGACACACCAGCCTGCTGGGCGACACACCACCTGCCCTGGGCGACACAAGGCTCAAGCAAGCCCAAACAAGGAACTCCAAGGCCCAAACAAGCTCAACTCAGGCCCAAAGAACTCAAACAACAAGCCCAAGCCTTCCTCTCAACCCTAGAGGAAGCAAAAGAGGGGATAACACCTCACAAGATGGCAAACTTGCACACAAAACCCTAAACTTGGGTTATTTGCAAGTAGCCCCTCGAACTCTTCAACAAAGCTCAACAAAACCCTAATCACCACTTAGGGTGATTAGCAAGCATCAAACCACTAAGGTTAAGCAAAACAAACAGGGTAAACCCTAAACGCAGGTCAAGGTCCTTACAGGTTTCTTCGCAAAATTGTCTTGAATAATGAATTTTGTGCTTCTCCTTATTTTAGTAATTCGATGGAAGTGTAAAAGGATAAAGGACAGGGAGAAAACCCCTAATAAGTGAAAAGGAAAGAAGAAAATAAATAGCATATGCTTTATTTAAGAAAATCATGGAATTAGTTATAAAGTAGCATAGGTGGAAACAATAGGATGACTTTCGGTTTCCCATGCCTTCTAATATATAGAAAAGTCGAAATTAAGAAAATAGAAAAGAATGAAAAGGAAATATGAGTTTAAATGCATAATATACGCCTTTTTAGTATATATCTTGCACATGAAGAAAAGGTGTTATTATTTTCGATATTTGATCTCAAATTGTGCCCATAAGTAGGTAAGGACATCAAGAACTTGTCCTTAAATTTTGAGATTAAAAGGACAAGGGGATTAGGAGATATAAATTTTCTAGAATTCCCTAAAGTGATATGAATGCCATTAAATGTTGCATATATATTGATTTTTCTTTTACTCAAAAAAGGGGATTAACTCGCACAATGGCAACCATTAGATCTGGGATCCAACGAGCCACGCTTCACCCTCTACCCCATGCCCAAAAAGGCAAGTGCATGTACACACACATGAGGAATTGAGAGGAAATCTCTCTACCTACTACATGTCAGATTAGACCAAGAGGGTAATCACCTTCTCCTCACAAAACTGAGGAGGAAACGTGTTGGTTTGGGTGAAAAGAAGGTCTGTAGAAGAATCCCAAACCCTCGTTGCCAAGCCCAAGCTCGAAAGAGATGGGGAACCCTAAACCAGACCCCCACTCCTATAAAAGGATCCCCATCCAACTCACCTTGACCCCTAAAGCACTGACGGCACACTCGAGCACCCCAATTCCCTCTCCTTCTCTGGATTGATCTTCCTTTAGAGACCTCATAGCCATGGTTCCTCCACATCAATTAACCTAAGAATAAGAAAGGGGGAGAGAGGGAGGTTGTTGGATCGTGGTCAACCATTTACCAGCAAAAAGGATCAACGGATGGGCTTCGCCGCGTCTCAACCAGAACTGAGTGGGCGTGATCAACTACAACCGCATGATTCCCTCCCTGGTCAATGAAGACCCGTGAATCTGACGGCGGGCATTTTTTCAAAAAAGGTAATTTCTTACCCTCTAATAGGAAAAATCAAGGAATTTTGTGAATATTGTATAATCAATTAATATCCATTCTTTGAATAAAAAATACAAGTAGTATATGTTTTTTGCTCAGAAAAATACAAGGAATCTGATAAAAATAAAATCAGAAGCTAAATCTATCTCCAGTTCAAAAAGTACTTGAAATTGGTATCTTTAATGTATTAAGTGCTTTTAAAACCCTAATTCCTGAAGTTTGGTGAATCTATGATATGAACTGATTTAGATAATCAAAGGTGGACTTTTTATTATCAAAAGAAACTCTGGACCTAATGATGTTAAAATATGAGTAATGGCCTCATTATGTACATCAAATGATGGAAATTAGGGTTTGTCAACCCAATAAATATAAAAGTGCCAAATGTTTATCTTTCTATCTCTCTAACCCTAATTTGACTTAACAAGGATAAATATGGGGACTTTTGTATAAAAGACACCTTTTGCATCACAATCTTACGTATGAAACCTAAAAGTAGGGTTTTGGACAAACAAAGTGAAAAAGAACAGTAAAATGACTAATGGGGTGTTATGGATAATGAAATAAGAAAGTGGCCATAAAAACCTAACTTGAGAACCAAGTCAGTCCTTTGATAGGTTTTAGAATCATGTAGTGACACATGGATGTATGCCTTGAATTTCAAGTTGATTTTCTTGGTTGATTGTGTGGTTAATCTTACTTGTTTTTATTTGGACTGTAAATACTCCTAAGACAGGTATGTGGTTATGCCTATGAGTACCCGATCTAGTTTCTCATGGTTTTCTCAGGTTTCTCCACATAGTTCACAAATATATGATTGTTGGATGAACTTTAATTCCTTGCAAACTTTAAAGGGATCGGTTATCACATTATATGGAAGGTAACTTGATCATGCCTACAACGGAAAATAAACCAAGCCCGAATGGGAAGATTGTTACAAGAATGCTAAGCCCAGATGGGAAGGGAGATACAGGTGGTCAAGCTCGGATGGGAAGGTCATGATATTATCAAGCCTGGATGGAAAGATAAGTACGCCCATTGTAGGGGAAAGACCCAAGTGAGGGTAATAGTGATGAGAACACACCATTATGGGATGAGAAGTTACCAATCAAAACGTTAACTTTGTTGTTGTTAAACAATAGTTGTTGAACTATGTTGTTATACTTACTTGTGGAATTTTGTTCCCCCACATACCCATCTAACTTGTTATACTGACTGACGTATTATTTTTTAGCGTATTTAGGATAACCTACTTCAAGATGGAAATTGGACAACTAATGAAAAAGACATTGAAAGTGAACCGGACAAACTAATACTTGGAGGATATAATTGGTTGGTATATGCTTCGGGTAAAGTCCTGGAATCCTATATTTCATAAACTTTCATTAAAAGAATTTTTATCATGTAACAAAATTAGTTAGTTTAGTAGAATTTACTAATTATTTTTTATTATGTGCAAAACCATTTGATCATGTTTTGGGGATAATGGCTTTAGTTTCTTGATTTTCCTTAATTAGGGGTTGTCGGGGAATGGGGTTGTTACATTTGGTATCAGAGCCTAGTTTTCCCTACAATCTTTAATAATTATTAAATTTGCAATTTTTTTAGATCCCAAAGGAGTTATTAGAGAATTTTCCAAAGATGGATGTGTCTAAAAAAGGATCACAATATGGGGGCTGGCAAGATTTTTCTCCACTCCGCTAGTCAGTTTATGAGGACTCCCAGAATCTGTGTGATTGCTTGGCTAAAATATGAGTATTTGACTCGAAATAAGATACCTCTAGGATTTCTCATCTACTCTCATCATTTTTATATCCCCTTTCTGTTAACAAACTTTAAGTGCCTAAGGTTTTCTCTCTCTCCACCTCATCTTGAGTATTGGGGTTATCGATGATAAGGATTAGGGTATCCTCCACCAAACAATAAAATGCATGTAAGCAAGATGCCATGAATATTGGTTTATACTTTGATAATCCTAAGTTTTGAAATTGTGGTTAATAGATTGGTTTATGTGTTACAACATGGCCCATGTCAAGACTGTTGTTGTCCCTGACAACGCCCCCAATGAATATCTTGGATCGAGGCCCATGCACAAGAAGGACTCCTTCAAGAAGAGGATGCATATAGGAGGAGAAGTCTCCAAGAATAGGAAGAGAGAAGGTGAAGCCTATGGAGAGAAAGGCCCTGAGCCTAAACACGTCCCCTTCCACATCACATACCCAAAAGGAAACATTGGACCCAAAGATGAACCTATGTCTGAAGACGAAGCAAGGGATGATCCCAGCCATGCTGCTGGCTCCAGAGCGGTAGTAAAATGCCTGAGATGCTCTTGTTAGAATGGCAAAGTAAGTTGACTGAAGCCATCAGCGCCCTCTCCCTTAGAAATGTTGCATGTGATGAGAATGACAAAATTGTAGCCATCCATCCCCACCTCGGTGTCACCATCTTAGATTTTGTGAAGCTGGACATTAAGAAATGTTGGGGGGAGGACAAGACTGAGGTATTTGACAAAGTTGATGCTTGGATCTTAGTAGTGGAAAATGGGTTCCGCATGTTGGAGGTACAGCCAAGAAAGAAGGTTCTTTTCACCACCCATCTCCTAGAGGGAATAGCAAAGATATGGTGGGAGAACCATATCATGGGCCGAGACCTGAGAGAAGAGCCCATGACTTGGGCAGACTTCCATGCACTTTTCACAGCAAGGTTCATACCCCCCCCTAGCCGCCAAGAAGGAAAAGAAAAAACACTTCACATTCTTGGTTCAAAGGAACATGACAGTGACAGACTACACTCACAAGTTTCATCTCTTAGAGAGTTTTGGCTACATGCTTATGGAAATAAGGAGGGTAGAACATTTTGTGGATAGGCTTCACCCTGCCATTAATCCCCATGTCATGGAAAGCAAGCTCATGACTCTCTCTGAAGCCCTCAACTTTGCCCTAGACATGGAGAAAATGGTCATGCCACAGCAGAACCAACCCAAGGGATACCTCAGCTTCACGAGGGCAACTCTGCTCTGAGGAATGATAACATGAAGAACTAAGGTCATCATCAGGATAAGGGAAAGTATGGAGGGAAAGGAAAAGACTGGCAAGAAGGTTGCTACCCAGGCTGTGCTACCTGTGGAAAGAGACATTTGAGAAAATGTAGCTACAAGAAGCACGAGTGTTACCGTTGTCAGCAAGAAGGCCATTTTGTGGCCAACTTCCCCCTCCACTTGGACAAGCCTCAGTGGTAGCCCATCCAGTGGCAGCAGCACCGCCCAGAGCAGCCCCACCTATAAGGGAACGTCGACAGGCTCGGGTGTTCTCCATTTACAATGAAGATGCCCAAGATAATGCCAACCGTCTGATAGAGGGTAACAACCCTTAGATTAGTTTTTTCATCTTTTTTTATGCAATGTAATGGAAATTTGACTATGATGAAAATAATGTAGGGATGCTTGAAATTATGGGACAAAGTGTGAAAGCTTTTTTTGACTATGGATCAACAAATAATTTCATTTCAAGAAATCTTGCAACTATGCTCTGTCCAGATTTCAAGGTTTTTTTTTTGAAAAGTGGTAAGTATATTCCAAAACCCCCCTTGGAAAGGGGGGACAAAGTTACAAGCCACGCCCTTACATGTGACTACAAACTCCTAGGAATTGGTTACAGCAGATCCCAATTCCTAGCTATCATAGGAGAGATAACAAGACAAGTTTTAAATGTGGAATACATTCTCTTGATCTCTAAAGAAAGATGGTTGAAGATGCCAACAAAGTCAGAAGTGCCACCATTATGCAACATTTTTTTACATTCCTCCTAAATGAAGTGGACAGCACCAGTGATGGCCCGAAGCTCTATGATTCTGGAGTGTTTAGACATGTTACCAAGATCCGTGAGGTAGCCATAAAGAGAATAAGAGGATATGATGTTGAGCTTAAGATGAGCTCAGCCCCATATATACTTCTAATATTTGCAGCTCCCGAAGAGAGAAATCGAGTCATTGTGTTGGCCACACAACAAGCATACAGAGACAGGAGCCCCAGACCAGGAGCTGATCTTTTCCAAAGTAGGAAGGACATTAATGAGAGATCTAAATGTAGTGAGACTCCATCTAGGATAGTTCTTAGATAACCAAAGATTACCATAAGCTTTATCAATAGGACGCCTTTGCCTAGTGTTATCCTAAAGATCCTTGCCCTCCCACAAAGAGAAGGAAGGCCAAAGAGCAGTCATACACCTATGACAAGTAGAGCTATTCTTGGAGATAGTAGTCAAGGAATTTCCATACCTATAAGAAAGCCATGAGCTCCATATGCATTGAACTTGAGTGAACCTTTTAATATGGCATAAAGTATAGAAACCAGCTAGCTCATCAAGTCTCTTTAAACCAAGACCTCCTTCACAAAGTGGGTAGGAAAGTTGTGCCTAACAAGAAGGATGCACCGAACTGCCCCATAAGAAATCTAAAAGTAACAACTCCATTCTACATAGAACAGCTAGAGGAATGTCACCCATACGTAGCCAGTAGCCAATCAAGCCCATAGCACATTGCTTGATAAGAACAAGATGACCAGCCATAGAAATTTTAGAACACGGCCATCTCTGGATCATGTCTCTAAGTTTGTCCAGGCATTCATGGAAGTGACGCCTCCTGAGATTGCCACCCTCCATAGGAAATTCGAGATACTTCGTGGGCCAAGAGCCATACTGAATACCCAAGCAACCAATCAAGGCATCTTTGTTGTGGCAAGATGAAGATATAAAAATATGAGTCTTGTTAGGATTGATTTCATTCCAGAGATAGAATCAAAATCAAGAAAAACATGTTTAAGCTTGATAAGACTACACAAGCGCCTCTCAGAGAAAATAAGAACATCATTCGTGAAAAGAAGGTGACTAAGAGCCCTGGTCCTGTTGATAGGGAAAGATTTCAAGGGTTTAGGATATGTGTTAGATGTCACTACCCTGTGGCCAGATTTTCACGTCTCTTTTGAAAACCTCAGTTTTACCTATTAAATATCTGAGTCATTAATTCCCTACTATTTTTGTTTTGTTGGACGTGAATGACTTTGATGTGATCATTGGCATGGATTGGCTTCACACCTATAGAGCCTAGATAGACTATAGGGATTAAAATATTGTAATAAAGAGACCCAATCACCCACCTTTAACCATTAGAGATAGGAAGAATATAACTACTAGTCTGTATGTGTCCGAATTAAAAGTAGAACAAATGATATCCAAGGGTTGTCAAGCATTCCTAGAAGTTGTTACTGAACATGAACCTAAGTTTAAACCCTTAGGAGAGATAGAGGTAATTTGGGACTATGTGGATGTGTTTTCATATGATTTACCTGGCATGCCTCCCGAGAGAGGTGGATTTCACCATAGAGCTAGCTCTCGAAACAAATCTTATCTCTAGGGAACCTTATAGGATGACCCCTGCTGAGCTATTAGAACTAAAAATGTAGATACAGGAATTGCTAGACAAAGGCTTCATTAGGCCTAGTACCTCCCCATGGGGAGCTCCAGTCCTCTTTGTAAAGAAGAAGGATGGATCACTCTGCGTGTACATTGACTACCGTATGATAAACCAAGCAACCATCAAAAACAAGTATCCTTTAGCATGTGTTGACGACCTGTTTGACCAGCTTAAGTCTTCCTGAGTCTTTTTCAAGATTAACCTAAGGTTCGGGTACCACTAGTTACGAGTAAAGAATGAAGACATACCGAAAAGTGCTTTCTGTACCTGTTATGGCCATTATGAGTTCTTAGTCATGCCGTTTGGGTTGTCCAATGCCCCAAGCATTTTTATGAATCTCATGAAAATTATGTTCCAATCCTTCCTTCACTCATTTGTTATAGTGTTCATAGATGACATCTTAGTCTACTCTGATGACCTAAACCAACACCGAGACCACCTAGTTAGAGTCCTTGAAATCCTGAGGAAGCAAAAGTTCTATGGTAAGTTCTTGAAATGTGAGTTTTGAATCGATCACTCCATGTTTCTTGGACACGTCATCTTAGGAGGGACTATTTCAATAGATCTTGCCAAGGTGTCTGTTATACGTGATAGGCCAACATCGAAGAATACATCGGAAATTTGCATCTTCCTGGGATTGGTCGAATATTATCGACAGTTCATCCAAGATTTCTCAAAGACCGCCCTACCCCTTACCAAGCTCACTCGTAAGGATGAAAAGTATGTATGGTCTGAGTTGTGTGAAGCCTGCTTCTAAGAGTTGAAGGAGAAATTGACCACAACACCAGTGTTGACTCTACCATCTGGAAATGAAGGTTTTATGATCTTCACTGAGGCATCCAAAATGGGGCTTGGATGTATGCTAGAACAGAACAAGCATGTTGTCGCTTATGCATCCCGATACTCAAGCCAAATGAAGTGAACTATCCAACACATGACCTAGAGTTGTATGCAATCATGCATGCCCTAAAAATATGGCGACACTACTTGTATGGTGCTACCTTTGAAATCCTTAATGATCACAAAAGCATGAAGTATCTCCTGACTCGGAAGGGCCTCAATCTAAGATAGAGATAATAGATGGAATATATGAAGGACTATGATTTTAGTATACCACCCAGGAAAGGCCAATGTAGTGGTAGATGCCCTAAGTTGGAAACCACTTAGATGTGAAGCTATCTTATTTAACCAGTGGAGGGAAATGGAAGAATTTTCCCTAGGGACTCCACAGTCGTTAGAAGACCAAATTCATTTGGTTATCATTCAGATAAAACCTGACTTGCTGACTGAGTTAGTAGTTGCCCAGCTGGCGAGCCCATAGCTTGAAAAGATGAAAGGTTTTTTGGAAAAACCTCAAACACACATGTCCCTGGGTGTGGATGGAGGGATCCGATACAAAATCAATATATGGGTTCCTAAGGAGTCACCTTTGAAGACTCATATCCTACCAGAATCTCATGGCTCTAAGTATATCGTACACCCTGGAACTACCAAGATGCTCAAGGACCTGTAGCGGTATTTCTGGTGGCCAGGGATGAAGAAAGACATAGCGGCATATGTGGCCAGTTGTCACACATGCCAAATGGTGAAGGTTGAACACTAGCGACACGGAGGATCACTGCAATCGATTGAGATTCCTAAGTGAAATGGGACTGTATCACCATGGACTGTGTGGTAGGTGTTCCCAAGACCAAGAAAGGTCATGATGCTATATGGATTGTGGTGGACCGCTTAACCAAGTCTGCACACTTCCTTGCCTTGAAGATTACTGCCAAAGTATCAGACTTAGCTGAAATGTATATCCAAGAAATAGTCTATCTGCATGGCATTCCAAGCTCGATTATTTTTTATCGTGATCCCAAGTTCACCTTGAAGTTATGGAAGTAGGTGCATGAAGAACTTGGTACACGGATGAAATTTAGTACCGCCTACCAACCCTAGACTAATGGACAGTCAGAGAGAATGATCCAGACTTTAGAAAAATTGTTGAGATCATGTGTTCTTGATTGGGGTGGATCATGAGAGCAATACTTGCCTTAAGCTGAGTTTGCCTATAATAATAGCTACCAAGCCAGTATTCCTCCAGATGAAGCGTTATACGGGAGGTCATGTCAGTCACCACTTCATTGGGATGAAGTTGGTGAGAGGCCCTTTTTGAGGTCAGAGGAACTTTAGATTTATGTTGATAAAGTTGATTTAATTAGGCAAAGACTGAAGAGAGTCAAGGATCGACAAAATTCATATGTTGATGTGAAGCAGACTGATTTATATTTTACTGTGGGTGAACATGTGTTTTTGAAGATCCGACCCCTTTGAGCTATAGCTAAGAATGGAGGAAAGTTGAGTCCCCAATATGTAGTTCTATTTGAAGATTTAGAACAGAATGATGAAGTAGCCTACCGTGTATCCCTAGCTCCACAGTATAGCATGATGCATGACGTGTTCCATGTATCCAATCTGAAGCACTATGTGAAGGATCCTAGTCATGTGCTGAGCAATGAACCTATTGAGCTCCAGGGGAGCCTAACATATCCTGAGTCACCTATGAGAGTACTAGATACCAAGGTGAAAGAACTCAGAAACAAAAAGATAGAGATGGTAAAGGTTATGTGGAAGCACCATGGAGAGGATGAAGAAACATGGGAGCTGAAGATGGACATGGAAAAATCTTACCCTGAATTGTTTGTATAATTCACTAGATTTTGAGGACAAAATTCTTGTAAGTGGGGAAGGATGTTATAACCCCAATTTTGATTGTATTGTATGCAAATATTTCATAAGAAAGGGACTTGCTTGACAATTTCTGTGCATTATTTTATAACTTGAGTTTCTTTGCAAAATTGTCTTGAATAATGAATTTTGTGTTTCTACTTGTTTTAATAATTCAATGGAAGAGTAAAAGGATAAAGGACAAGGGGAAAGCCCTAATAAGTGAAAAGGCAAGAAGAAAATAAATAACATATGCTTTATTTAAGAAAAGCATGGAACTATTTAGAAAGTAGCATAGGTGGCTACAATAGGATGACTTTTAGTTTCTCATGCCTTCTATTATCTAGAAAAGTCAAAATTAAGAAAATAGAAAAGAAACAAAAGAAAATATTAGTTTAAATGCATAATATATGCCTTTTTAGTGTATGACTTGTACAAGAAGAAAAAGGTATTATTGTTTTCGAAATTTGATCTCAAATTGTTCTCATAAGTAGGTAAGGATATCAAGACCTTTCCCTTAAAATTTGAGATTAAAAAGACGAGCAGATTAGGAGATATGAATTTTCTAAAATTCCCTAAAGTGAGAGGAATGCCATCAAATGTTGCATATATATATATATATATATATATATATATATATAGAGAGAGAGAGAGAGAGAGAGAGAGAGAGAGTTAGGCTAGAATACACTCGAGTGTATTTGGAGCAAAATACACTCAAGTAGTTTTTCATGATGTAATATTTTTTTCAAAAATCTAATCCATTGATCTTCTTAAACATCTTGTGAATATCTCATACGGAAAATTTGAGCACATTTGGACATTTATAGGTCATGTTATAAAGACCGCAAAAACTATGCATTTCAAATTAATTTTGCGCATCGATTTTTTTGCCCTTGGATGAGTGACTTACACTCATCCAAATGGGCTCAAAATTTGTATGTATCCTAGTTATAGTATGATGGTGAAGATCAATGGCTTATATTTTGCAAAAAATAGTCTTGATATGCAAACACACTTGAGTGTATTCGTGCGATCTGTACACTTGAGTGTATTCTAGCATGACTCTCTCTCTCTCTCTCTCTCTCTCTATATATATATATATATATATATATATATATATATATATATATGTATGTATGTATGTATGTATGCATGTATGTAATTAGGGTAGCAATCCAGTGGGAAACATCCTACGATGAGAGCGTGAGAGGCATTTGAATAACTACAAATTAGTAACTATTTTTTAAAATTCAACCGTAGATGGAAAAAGCATCATTTCATTGACCTTGTCTCAAAAAATCATTACAATCAGACATTGTTTACATATCCATATGTACAATACATACTTTTTACATCCAACGGTCAGCCTGAAATTCAATATAGAGCGTCGAAAAATATTTGGTTGTCGTGAATGATCTACAAATTGGATGGTGATAAAATTTTATAGGAAGGTAGATATTAAGGTATACTTGTAATCTGTACAGTTGGATTATTAAAAATTGATCAATGCGGAGAGTTATTCAAATGCCTCTCATGCTCTCACCAGATATGTTTCTCACTGGATCGTTGCCCTATATATATATATATATATAGAGAGAGAGAGAGAGATACATAAATATACATACATATATATATATATATCAAATTTTTTATTACTTAAAAAAGGGATTAATGTGTGCAATGGCAACCGTCAGATCTAGGATCCAACATGTCGTGGTTCACCCTCTACCATGTGCCCAAACAGGCAAGTTCATGTACACACACGAGGAATTGAGAGGAAATCTCTCTACCTACTGCGTGTCGGATTAAATCAAGAGGGTAATCACATACGACTACCAAAACCAAGGAGGAAACATGTTGGTTTTGGGTGGAAAGAAGGTCTATAGAAGAACCTCTAACACTCACTGCCAAGCATAAGCTCATACGAGATGGGGAACCCTAAACCAGACCCCCCACTCCTCTAAAAGGACCCCCATCCAACTCACCTTGACCCCTAGAGCACCGAAGGCACGCTCGAGCACCCCAATTCCCTCTCCTTCTCTGGATTGATCTTCCTCCAGTGACCTCACTGTCATGGCGTCACTGTATTAGTTTAACCCAAGAGCAAGAAAGGGGGAGAAGGGAGGCAATTGGATCGTGGTCCAACATTAACCAGTGAAAAGGATCAACGGTTAGGATTCACAACATCTCTACCAAAACTGAGTGGGCGTGATCAACTGCAACCACACAATTCCCACCCCATTCAATGAAGAGTCATGAATCTGATAGCGGGCATTTTTTCAAAAAAGGTAATTTCTTGCCCTCTAATAGGAGAAATCAAGGAAATTGGTGAATCTTGCAAAATCAATTAAAAATCCAATATTTGGCCAAAAATTACAAGTAATATTTGCTTTTTTCTCAAAAAAATACAAGGAATCCGATAAAAATGAAATAGAAACCTAAATCTATCTCTAGTTTGAAAAGTACTTGAAATTGTTATCTTTAATGTATTAAGTGCTTTTAAAACCTAATTCCAAAAGTTTGGTGAATCTATGATATGGAACTAATCTGGATAATCAAAGGTGGACTTTTTATGATCAAAAGACACTCTAATGATGTGGAAAAGATGAGTAACGGCCTCATTATGTACATTAAATTATGGAAATTAGGGTTTATCAACCCAATAAACATAAAAGAGCCAAATATCTCTCTTTCTATCTCTCTAACCCTAATTTGAATTAAAAGGGATAAAGATGGGGACTTTTGTATAAAAGAAACCTTTTGTATCACAATCTTATGTATGAAACCTAAAAGTAGGGTTTGTGGACTAAGAAAGTGAAAAAGAACAATAAAAGGACTAATGGAGTGTTATGGATAATGAAATAAGAAAGTGGACATAAAAACCTAACTTGTGAACCAAGTCAGTCCTTTGATAGGTTTTAGAATCATGTAGTGACACATGGATGTATACCTTGAATTTCAGGTTGATTTTCTTAGTTGATTGTGTGGTTAATCTTACTTGTTCTTATTTGGACTGTAAATACTCTTGACACAGGTATGTGGTTACGCCTATGAGTACCCGATCCAGTTTCTCGTGGTTTTCTCAGGTTTCTCTGCATAGTTCGCAAATGTATGATTGTTGGATGAACTTTAATTCCTTGAAAACTTTAGAGTGACTATGATTATCACATTATATGGAAGGTAACTTGCTTATTCCCACAATGGAAAATAAACCAAGCCTAGATGAGAAGGTTTCTACAAAAATGCCAATCCCGGATGGGAAGGTAGACATAGGTGGTCAACCCCGGATGGGAAGGCTAGGATATTATCAAGCCCGGATGGAAAGATAAGTACATCCACTGCAAGAGCAAGACCCTAGTGAGGGTAATAATCATGAGAACACACCATTATGGGATGATAAATTACCAATCAAAATGTTAACTTTGTTGTTGTTAAACAATAGTTGTTGAACTATGTTGTTATAACTACTTGTGGAGTTTTATTTTCCCCACATACCAGTATAACCTGTTATACTGACCGACGCTTTATTTTTCGGTGTTTTTAGGATAACCTACGTCAAGATGGAAACTGGACAACCAATGAAAAATACATTGAAAGTGAATCGGACAAACTAATACTTGGCGGATATAGTTAGGTTGTATATGTTTTGGGTAAAGTCCTAGAATCCTATATTTTGTAAATCTTCATGAAAATAATTTTTATCCTATATCAAACCTAGTTAGTTTAGTAGAATTTACTAATTAATTTTTATTATGTGCAAAATTATTTGATCCTATTTTTGGGATAACATATCTAGTTTCTTGACCTTTCTTAATTGGGGGTTGTCAGGGAATGGGGTTGTTACACAGAATGCAGTGGATCAAGGCATCCAATAGAGGGGGATCATCAGGACCGACTTCTCTGAGGGTTATCATTGGTTTTTTTTATGTTTAGCTTGGTTTCTACCTCTTCCTCTCTGTACTCGATGGTAGAAATCATGTGGGGCTAATCGTCTTGTTCTATATGACCCAGGAGTATCCCAGTTTTGCATTGTATTTCACTTCGATGATTTCATACACACACACACATGTATATATATATATATATATATATATATATATATATATATATATATATAAAGTTCTTTTAATTTTGAATATAAATCTATGATTGCTAAATGAATTATCTATGCTTGGTCACCACAATTAATTTCTTAGACCGCCAATTGCTTCGAGAGAGAGATTAGCGGTTGGAAAGATTATAGATTTACACTGCCAATATCGTGCCTCGAGAGAGGGCTTACAAATATGAAGTGAATAACTTAGAGATATCGCTAATGCACCTATCTAATTCTTAAATCACTACGGAAGTGGGGCATGTCTTAATATAGGTAGTGTATGGCTGTGGGGGTGTGTAATACTTGTTATGCATCCTTAGTCCAGGGTTAAGGGTAAATAATTATTAAGGAAATGGAGTTAAATGCAATGTATACCATGGTGAAACTATAATCCCAAGGAACCCATCAATTTGGTTATCACATTCCACTTAATTTAGACTTCGATTCTTGTCCTTAATTATAAGAAAACAACCAATCACTTTTTTCCTATGCCTAGCCGATTAGGTTATAGTTAGTAGTACTCTCTGGAGTACGTTTCCATGAGTGCGACATTGGTACCTCATAGGCCTATACTGCTCGACGTGTACACTTGTGTGTTCACACATAGTTTGGTGTGTCAATGCTCTAATGAATGCTTGGTTAATCATTTACTCATTTAAGTTATTTTTTCTATGGTTACTACTTTCATGTTCGGTCATAATATGGTGACAAACTTTAAACATAATATAGAAATCCATTATATAACCCTTGTGTGCCTTCTTGAATTCTTGAGGCAAGAGCACATGACATGTTGAAATAGAATTAGCTCATTGGATTTGGTCTTGAGGTCCCTTACATAGAAATAAGGTGACATTTAGGTTGCCTCAATGCCTCTCACAAACCCTTCCTTTAGAAGTTGCTCAAAGGGATAATATTGATATAATGGAAAATAAAATCAAAACTATGGTTTGAACAAAAGGACATCATTTAAATTTCTACTTGTTCCTTCTTCTTGCTTATAATAATGTTCTAGCCAAGAAACTTTACTATATTCTTAAATTATGCAAACATATCTTCTCTACCATTGATATAATTTGTTTAACAAATCTTTAGATGCCAAATGAATATATGTTGTGCACATCAACAGGACAACTACTATATGAAATGAAACGCCAATGGCGTATCCTTATGATGTGCATGGGTACATGAATCTCTTATCCATAATGTATCTTGTTATATGTGTTAGTTATATTTTGTCCATTTATATATATAGCTTGTACCATCATAGGGATGGTCGCATTGGTCCTTTTGCCTTTGGCTTTCTAGACCTAGGAGTGAGGATTTGGATAATAAATAGTTCTCTAACAAGGCATGTGAAGGACTGGATTTTGGCTTAATTTTGGGGACGAAATTTCTTTTAAGGTGTGTAGGATGTGATAGAGTACTCTTTTGAAATCTTAAATCTCCTATAACACATTGAAATTCATATGTTGAGTTATCTTGAGAGTTCCAAGTGTTTTAGTAAAGTTTGAGTGTTGATTGATGTTGATATAATGATTAAGATCCCTAAGTTCATTCCTTTTTGGAGTATTTAATTGGATGATCAAATAGCTGAGTTTTGACACCAATTCATGTACACGGTAGCTTACGTTGTGAGGAAGCTATGTCCAAAATTTGGTGGCAATTGAATATTCCTAGAAGGATTTACGTAGGTTTAAATATAGTGAAATAATTTGCATGGTTGATGATTTATAGACCGATGTAGTGTATTATTTAGGCTAAGTTCAGATATTAGCCTCGTTCCACGCCCTCTTTGATTTTTGGATGGGTTGTGTGGCCAGATCCTAACCCTAGAGATATAATCTAGTGGAAGTAAGATTAGGCTTGAGTGAGACACGGATAGGCTCAAGTGAAGGACTAACTCATGCCATAGGATTTGAGATCTAAGGTCGTTATTTTGTCTCTAACCTTGCGATTACTTTCTGGACTGTAGGGAGCAACCACGATGTCATGATGCTCATGGATCGTGGAGTGAGGTAGGATTTTGTGCGATTAATTGGCCTTGACTCCTTGCTAAACATATGTTTTGAACCAGACTTTGTGTCTTTTGGAGGAAAATAGAGGAAGTTCAAGTGCCCCTTTCTACTGTCTCTCCACCACGAGTTGCAGGTATGAGATGGAGGTAGAGGAGATCGAAGGGAGATAACAGAGAGTAAAGGAAGGCTGAGGTCAGGAGAGTCTCTTGGGTGTGTTTTTTAGCCATGTTTGGGTGGTATTGTTTGTCGACCAGCTCCATCTTGTCAGGAGAAGAGGACCAAGCTCGGGGGTGGTCTGCGAGACCTTCTTGATATCGTCTGGGTAGCGATGCAAGTTCCTGAGGGCCTTGAGGTGTCAATGGGGGTTTGAGGTGGACGGTTTCTAGTGTGGAGGTTGTATGCCTCTTTTTCTTCGCCGCGGTGGGAGCAAGTGGTGGCAAGCTTGGGGATGGCAGGGTCTGGAGCCAAGACCGAGATGTGGTGAAGCCAAGGAGTTACACAAGACAATGTTGAAGCTCGAAGAAGCATTACAATCTAGGTAGAAGGGATGGATCATGATCGATTGCTCATCGAATCTAGACTGTGCGGTGGCGCCTGCCCAATATAAAGTCCTTCTAAGGACTCCCATCGCGAGAACGCGAGGAAATAAGGTGAGAAAGGGAATGGGTGAATCTAGCCTTCTTGACCGGGTCCAGGTCATGAACCAACCACCTCGAAGCTGAACCAACCAGATCCAGCGAACCGCGGCTCAGAGAGAGCATAGGAGCTGAGATGGGCACCTAGCCCTAGTCGCCACGTGGCGACTCTCGATTGGCCATTCGAAGGTAATTATCTTCAATAAATCTCAGATATTGTATAATTCATAGTAATTAGATCGATGATCAGAAAAATACAAATAATATATCAAAATTCTTAGAAAAATGTGTAGAATAACGTGGAATCATCATATCAATCTTTTTATGCTTAAATCACAGTGATATCATGCAAGATGCATTATACTTGTTTTATAGATAATAAATATCAAAGAATGGCCTAAAATTATGATAAAATACCAGTAAATCCATATTCATTTTTATAATCCATATAAGGTTAGTGATTATGATATTGATGCACCAAATCATGTAATTTGCTCCATATGGCCAATTAGGGCTAATAACTCTAAACAAAATACAATAAATACATACATGCTCAATAAATGATGGAATTTTTGGAATACCCTCATATCTGTAACTAGAAGTTAATACAAAACTTTGATATCACTTAGATGCATAGAATTTACGTTATATGAAGATGATCCTTAATACATGGGTTGTAACCCTAATATGAATAATACATGTAACTTAGGGTTAATATGTGCACATCATTATGTGAAATATAATTATCAGTTAATGAAGCCTGATTTTGGAACATAACTAGATTATCACATCATTATTCTAATTCCAAGACAAGAAAGAAAGTGATAATGTAAATATCATAATGAGATAAGGTAAACCCAATAATGGATTTAACTAGGGTTAAGATGATGAGAACCTAATGGTGATGCATGATCTTGTATTGATCAAGGTTTGACCAAGGATATATCTGATATTAAGAATGTGATTAGGTTTGTCTTTCTTGATCAAGGTACGGCATTACCTCTTACTTGGCTTATTATACAATATGCTTGTGTTATATGTGTAGTAAAATACTTGGCATATGATATTGGATGAAATAATTGTTCTTGTATGCTATCTTACTTGATTTTCCATACTTATGGCTATGCACACATGAAATATAATATATATGTTCCATTATATCCAAGCACTTCAGCTCTTTGGTAGTAAAGTGTTGGAAAGTAAAGTACTTGGAAGTGATCCAACTCTTTGGTAGTAAATCGCATTGTGAAATGATCCAACTCTTTGATAGTAGATCATAAAGTCCTTAATGCATTCAACTCTCAGGTAGTAAATGCATGGATATTATAATGGAAAATGTGCTTAAAATATGTGTTCTCTTTTGTTAATGAATATCTTTGTGCAAGTATATGCTTTTTCTTATATTTCTTTATAACTACCAAGTATTAGTTTTATCTTATTGCCAAGCTTTGTAATGAGAGGTACATAAAATACATGTAGACGTACTCAGTACAATATTCTTGAATATTGTGCTGACGTGTATCACATGTAATGTTATCTGGAAGACCAAAATAGTTTAGATTTGTGTGGCGAGCTGATGTACAGGTGGACCTGTTATCTTAAGATCATGTAGTTTAGTGGTAGGATATGTATATGTAAACGTTTGTTGTTTAATATGTAATATCAAATGTTGTAACAATTCATTATGTAATTATATGTTGTATGGTGAACATGTGTTGTGGTTTGTTTATTGTTCATGTGCATGTGCTATTATTATTTTCCTTCTGACTTTCTTTGATTTTCTTCTTCTTATCCTAGTGTGTGGTGTTTAAATTGGGATGCTCACTGAAGTGAGTTTTTAATTTAGATGTAACACATCAGACTAAGTTTAAGAAAATTTGGGGACATCACAAGACATGTGCAAGAAGTCCTCTATTGATGCAAGAACTAGATAAATTTTAGTTTTTAGTTTCCAAGTATAGGTAGTATAAGCTTCCTTATACTTGGATTTATGTATGATGTAAATACTATTGATATTATCTAGAATAAAACTACTTTAAAATTTAAGGTCATAAAGATCAATTTCTTGAGAAAAAATGTCCACGTTATTGTTGGAAAATTTATCCTCAACAAGTGAAATGTGCATTAATGATATTATTATTATATTAATATTTAAGAAATTATATAGATATAAAATTTAGTAGTTGTAATCACCGCATCTGTTTTACACATGTGATATTTTGTCATTTGGTAGTATCACTCTATAAATGAACCTTCAATGGGCAAGTCATGATCAGAAAGTAATTGTACTTGGTTATATCTCACTGAAGGAATGTTTAGACATCTCTTCATTAACCATGTGGTCTTTATGTCTATTATTATATTATTCCATAGGTGCATGAGCTAATCCAGTTGGTGGAGGAGAATTTTCAACTAGTTGACGAGCATTTTCAATGGGTGGAGGAGCATTCTCAACTGGTGGAGATGGAACATTATTTTTGCAGGTAGAAGCATTACACGTTTGTGGAAGACAAGTACCTTTAGAAGAAAAAGACATTGGCCCACTATTTAAATTTGAGAAATGGTTATTATGTAACTCATTCATACCATGACTATTACCCTCCATCTTGATTTGGTAAACAACTTACAAGTAGCAATCTATGAACATGTCTCTTTCCAATTACACTTAGTTGTTGTAAAAATATTTAATTCTTAGACATAGGATTTGGTTTAAGATCTTTCTCGTGTTTTGATTTTCTTGTAGCCAATGCTTTGTACTTCCAAGGTCAATTATTAGAAACTCAATGTCCAATAGGAATTGTTGATCAAACCATTGAAAAGGATATCGTGGAGAAGGATATCAATGTTGTATCGAAACAATGAAGACAAAAGACAAAGAGGGGAATTGTCATTTCACATGGCAAGGCATACTTCTCAAAGATCATTAGGCATTGAAGATGAATAAGAATAATAAAGTAAGTGGAGATGGAGATAATTACTAGGTGAAGTGTCCTTCTATTCAGAAGGAGGAAATTAAACCAGGAAAAATGAGGGAAGGGGTGAAAAAATAGGAAGAATAGAAGGCTACTAATATGATTGGGTGGTTACATACAGAAAAGAGAGTGAGGGTATTGTGGGATGGAATGAACTATAGAACACGATGAAATAATGGTATACATGTTGATTAGTTGATTTCTATGTGTGGAAGAAGTCATCCTCCGCTCCCTAACAACTAGCGACATCCAAGATTGGAGTTGAAGAATTGTATCATCAGTCACTCTTCTCAGATGGATCATGTCTGCTGCTAAAGAAGCCAAAAGACCAATCAAGTTTGTTGGGAGGAACTGCCTCTTTCCTTGATATTTGTAGGGCAGAGTGCCCCTTTCCCACCTTATTGATGTTTTCGAGTGGTCAAGCCACTAGAGTAGCTCTAGGTTAAGGGTTACTTGATATGTTGGAGCAAGCGGCTAGGTCGAGTGGGGTTTAGGAAGTTATGAGTATTAACAATTGGTGTTGAGGCAAGGGGGCTTACATTTTTTTCTTTCTTTAAGTGGCCATATTTGTTTATAAGAGAATTGATTAAGAGAACAAATAAGCTGGAAATCAGTCGCTTAAAGGGTCCAATTAGTGTACTATTTTGCCATATGTTGGGTGACTCTTTGGTTGAACAAGTCAAGTAGTCGCATGCAAGACAACATAGGTTCATTTTCCAAACAATCATGAGTAGGTTCACTTTAATGCATGATGCGATGATTTTGAGTCGCATTTGTAGACCTATTTCATAGGTGTTTTATGCTTTAATTAGTCATTTTCATGGTTAATATCGCATAATTCATCTATTTTGGTCTTTGCTATCATTTTATGTCAAATCTCCCTTATTACATCATTTTGAGCATTAATTGTCAAAATATTATTATTTGTGTGAATTTATTTGGTTCCATGTTTAAATTTTAGGTCAAACGAGTATTTTCTTCCGTCGATACCATCGACTTGGTCACAGGTTGCCATCCGAAAGGAGCAGCAAGCGTCGATACTATTGACAGGGATGTCGATGGTATCGAGATACCATCATCTTGCTGGCGAATAAGCAGTCGATAGTATCGACACCAAGTCGATACCATCGACGCATGGAGGCTACAGCGACGCAAAACGACAAAACCGACGCCTACAGGAAGTCGATACCATCGACCCAAGTCGATGGTATCGAGATTGCATCAGGCACTCGAAAAGAAAGAAGGGATGCCGCTACTGTAGCGGGTCGATACCATCGACTCGCGTCGATGGTATCGACATCGTAGGATATGAGTTGGCTTTCTAATGATCTCAATCGGACGGCTACGGTTAATTAGCGACCTAATGACCGAGATATACCTAATGACGGCCGCCCAGACGAGAGGATCTCATTAGCCATTGCACGAGTACCGAGGAGCGGTAGAGAGGAGAACGGAGGCTAGAAGCTCATATCAGTTGATTCGGACGCCGCAGAAGACGGATTTCGCCACCGAAAGGCGGGAGAGCACGTGTTCTATGCAAAGGATCAACCGGTTCTTCTCCGTTCAGGGGTTTTCCCTTTCATTCCACATTTTTCACATGTTTTCCCCTATTTCTATCATGTACTTGTGTGAGATGAACATGCGGGGCTAATCCCCTTCATCTTTAGGACCGAGAGTAGCCCGGGAATTCATTGTATGACAATTTTATAATAGTGAATCATATTTTATCCCTCAAATCCGTGGTATAATTTCGTGTTCTCAATATATTGTTATGCTTGATCACCATAATAATAACCTAATGCCTTTAATCACTTTGAAAGAAGGATTAACGGCTGAAAAGAGACGAAATTTACATTAATTGATAAATCCCTTGACCAATGCGGTGTAAAATTAGTGGTGGAAACTGAGAGATCGTTCATAATGCACCTAGTTTAGGGTATAGGTTACTACGACGGTGGAACCGACCTAAACCTAGGTAGTGAATTGCACCACGACAGTGGGCAATTCTTTTTTCATGCCACTACCCGGATAGAGAGATAAAATTGAGTAGCTATATAGAATTTAATACAATGAAAACCCGCGGTAAAACCGCAATCCTAAAGATACCCTTTTGAGTTGATTAAATTAACATTTAATTGATCATTTGTTTCATTTTTTGTTTTTATTTTCTTTTAATTTTAACAACAACCCTCAATTTGTTATTCGGCTTAGCTGATCGCAAATAGTTAGTAGGAGTCTCCAACAATTCCGAGTATCCCTGTATTCGACTCGGGCCTCACAAAGGCATGTACTACTCGACGCGTTCACTTGCGTTTTAGCGCACAGTAAAATTGCGTCAAGTTTTTGGCGCCGTTGCCGGGGATACGGCGAATTGTTGGCACTTTGAGTGCTACGAGCGGCCACTCTAGGCCACAACTTTTTTTTTAATTTTGAAACAACTTCAAATATTCTATTTTTATTGTTCGTTAATTTTGATACTCGTCAAAGCACTGTACTGAACTTAAACTTTCCTATTTCAGGTATGTTGCATGGTGCAGACGCGTAGTACGGACTACGCGAATCTTGTACCTGAGGTTCCACATCAGGGACCTGAGGACGAGGAGTATTTCGAGCAGGAGCACCAAGAAGAGGTAGATTATGAATTTGAACAGGAAGAGATGGCCGAGCCACAGACTATATGGGAGAAGATCAAGGCTTCTTCCTCATCAGCTTCCAAGGGGCCTATAAAGAAGCAGGCAATCAACATACCAACATATAAGATTGATCCAACGCTGATAAATCTGGTGAAATCGAATGCTTTTCATGGGCTGAAGAATGAGGATCCTGTCGCACACATCAGCTAGTTTGTTGAGAACTGTGACATGGTAAAAATTGATAGGTTTCCACAGGATGCACTGTATCTCAAGCTTTTCCCGAGTTCATTGGCAGGAGCGGCACGAGAGTGGTTACACAATTTAGATGATGAGTTCGTGGAGTCCTGGGACCATATGGTGGAGGTCTTCTTCGAGAGGTTCTTCCCTCCTGAGAAGACTAACGACATGATCTGGAAGATTCACAACTTTACCCAACAGGCCGGTGAGACATATTCTGAGACCTGGGAGAGATTTCAGGTCATGCTGAGGAGGTGCCCGCATCATGGGCTGGATAAGGAGACATAGGTAAAGATCTTCTATTTTTCTCTCTCTGAGCACGATAGGAGCAACCTTGATTCAGCTGGGTCAGGATTCTTTCTGAATAATGCGGACACCATATGTTGGGAGATATTAAAGAACATGGCTAGAAAGCAGTCATGGGGTGAGAGAGAAAGAGGCCCGATAGAGAAAGTTCGAGTAGCAGGCGAGTCCAAGGCGATGAAAGAGCTGAATGAGAAGATGGATCTTCTCGCAAAGAAGCTACTGGAAAAGGAGGATATTGAGTCTGGGGATGAGGCTCAAGTCAAATACATGAGACAACAGCAAGGTTATAGGAACAATGATTATTCATGGAGAAAAGACAAAAAGTTCTCATGGAAGGATCCGAACAATTTTCTGCAGGATCCGGATGCCAAGCCCTCGCCAGTCGCAGAAGACAAGAGCACAGAGTTGCTCAATCAGGTTATAAAGCAAAATCAAGAGCTAATGAATACATTTGGCCAGCAAATCAAGCAGCAAGGAGAATACATGAATCAATTTGGGCAAACATTGCAGAGCCATGGGGCTCAAATGAGGACCATTGAGACATCCATGGCACAGATGGCAGCCGAGATCGCCAGTTTGAAGAAACTGGCACATCCGGGTTTTCCGGGGAATACCAATGTTCCCGGGGAAAACCAACAAGCAAAGGCTATTCTGCTTAGAAGCGGCAAGAAAGTGTTGAATCCAAGAGCTGAAGAAACAAGCACACTACAAGCTGAAGGAGAAGGTGAAACTAATGAAGAGCAGCCCGCACCAGTCACAGGGCAGGTTGAAGACACAGCCGTGGATGATACTGAAGAACAGGTTGCAGAGGAGGAACCTCAGAAAAAGACGCCTTATGTGCCACCTCATCAAAGGGCACAAGCTGTTCCGGTCCCGTATCCTAATAGAACTAAGGCAAGGAAGGCAGATGCACAGTTCAAGAAGTTCTTGGACAGTTTTAGGAAGCTTTCAGTCAATATCCCTTTATTGGAAGCCATTGAGCAAATTCCTTCATACGGGAAGTTTCTAAAGGATGTCATTACAAAGAAGAGGAAAATTCCGGATACAGAGGTCGTCATGCTAAAGGAGCAAGTGAGTGCCTTCATCATGGGCACTTTGCCACCAAAGAGACAAGATCCAGGGTGTTTTAACATTTCTTGCTATATTAGGAAGGTTAAATTTGGCGAAGCGTTGTGTGATTCAGGGGCAAGCATCAACTTGATGCCCCTTTCGACATTCAAAAAGCTGGGATTGAAGAAGTCACGGCCAAGCAATATGACGATTCAATTGGCGGACAACTCTGTGGTGAAGCCTTATGGAATCTGTGAAGATGTCTTAGTAAAGGTGGATAGGTTTGTCTTTCCGGCAGATTTCGTGGTCATGGAGATGTAGGATGAACATGGCAACGAGTTGTTACTTGGACGTCCTTTCCAAGCTACAGCTGACATGATCTTAGAGATGGGGAGAGGTCGCTTGACCTAGGGCATTGCCGATGACTGCTTTGAGATGGTCATGCCTACGAGTACTGCGTCATCTAAAGCAAAGGAACAATGCAATATGGTAAAACATCTGGATTGTAATATTTCACTTTGCCTTGGGAAGCCATTTCTGGACATGGCTCATGTGATGAGCAAGGTGGACAATGGAACTTTGGCTGTGGATATCATGGAGCAGACCAAAGTAGTTTCTTTGTGCAAAGTTGTGGGATTTCCTAATGATGATAATGAGGACATTCCGCTTTCTCTGGAGGATGATATGATTGCTATTTCTGTTTCTGATGCATACCCAGAATTACCGTTGGAGGCTTGCTTGTTAAATATTACATATGATTGGATGCAGAGCAAATCACTGAAGGAGTGCGCTAAAATGCTTCAGATGCTTCCATGCTTTTATGCGAGGCATTATGAAGATTTAGGTGAACTCCCCCCGCCGCTTCAATCATCTCTGATCAGCCCGCCGGAGTTGGAACTAAAGCCGCTGCCCCCGCATCTCAAATATGTCTTTCTAGCTGAGGAAGACAAGTTACCGGTGATCATTTCTGCTTAGTTGAGTGCGGATGAGGAAGAACAATTGTTGCAGATATCAAGGGGATTTCCCCTACTCTATGTCAGCATAAGATTCCGCTCGAGGAGGGAGCCAAGCCCGTGATTCAACCTCAACGACGTCTTAATCCAAGCATGATGGAGGTTGTGAAGAAGGAGGTCATTAAACTTCTTGTTGCAGGTATTATCTACGCCATATCAGACTCGACATGGGTGAGTCCCACACATGTAGTCCCTAAGAAGGGGGGAATTACTGTCACCAAAAATTTGTTGAATGAACCTGTCACCACCCGATTGGTAACTGGGTGGCGAGTTTGTATTGATTACCGTCGTTTGAATGTCGCCACGCTAAAGGATCACTTTCCTTTACCTTTCACTGATCAAATCTTAGAGCGTCTTGCCGGTCGATCACACTTTTGTTTTCTAGACGGATACTCGGGGTACAACCAGATCTCGATTGATCCTTTGGATCAAGAGAAATCTACGTTCACTTGTCCCTATGGGACTTATGCTTACCGCCGAATGTCGTTTGGTTTATGCAATGCACCGGTGACATTTCAATGTTGTATGCTCGCCATATTTTCTGACATGGTAGAGCGTTGTCTCGAGGTTTTTATGGATGACTTTTCGGTGTATGGTGCATTGTTTGATGAATGTCTCTATAACCTGGACAAAGTTTTACAACGTTGCGAGGACACACATTTGGTCCTCAACTGGGAGAAATGTCACATGATGGTGACTGAGGGGATAGTGCTAGGACACAAGGTGTCCAACAAAGGTCTAGAGGTGGATCCGGTAAAAATTGAGGTCATTTCCAAGCTGCCCCCACCAAATTCTGTAAAAGGGGTAAGAAGTTTCTTGGGACACGTCGGGTTCTATCGGTGATTTATAAAGGATTTTTCTAAAATTGAAAAACCTCTATCCGAGCTTTTGGAGAAAGACGTTGTATTCGATTTCAATGATAAGTGTCTACATGCATTCGATGTTTTGAAAGAAAAACTGATTTCTGCACCGGTTGTTCAAACGCCGGATTAGACAAAACCTTTCGAATTAATGTGTGACGCTTCGGACTTTGCGGTAGGAGCCGTATTGGGGCAGCGGGTGGACAATAAGCCCGCCGTGATTTTCTACGCTTCAAAGACTTTGAATGACGCCCAATTGAATTATACAACTACTGAAAAAGAATTACTTGTCGTTGTTTTCGCTTTTGAAAAATTCTGGCAGTATTTAGTTGGATCTAAAGTAGTTGTATGGACTGACCATGCCGCAATAAAATACCTAATGGAGAAAAAAGACGCAAAGCCTAGACTCATTAGGTGGATTTTGCTTTTACAGGAATTTGACATCGAAATCAAGGATAAATTGGGGATTGAAAATGTTGTTGCTAATCATTTGTCTAGGTTAGAAAGGGTGGATGAAAAAGATTTACATATACCCATAACCGAGACGTTTTCAGATGAACAGATTTTGAAAATTAACTCTAAAGATCCTTGGTTCGCTAAGATTGTACATTATTTGGCTTGCGGGATTATCCGGAAGATTGGTCATATCAGGAGAAGAAAAGATTTTTCCATTCTTTAAGATATTATTTTTGGGATGATCCAATTCTTCTTAAGCAATGCAGGGACGGTATCTTACGCAGGTGTGTGCCTGAAGTGGAGTACGAGAGCATTTTACGTCATTGCCATGCATCACCTACGGGAGGACACCACGCCAGCTCACGCACAGTAGCTAAAGTTTTGGAAAGTGGCCTTTATTGGCCAACCTTGTTCCGAGATGCCTACGAATTTGTAAGGCAATGTGATTCCTACCAACGAGCCGGTAACATCTCAAAGAGATAGGAAATGCCCCTGAATGTGTTTCAGGAAGTGGAGGTATTTGATTTGTGGGGAATAGATTTCATGGGACCCTTTGTGTCCTCAAATTCGAATTTATATATCTTGTTAGCAGTTGATTATGTGTCGAAGTGGGTGGAAGCAATACCCACAAGGACTAATGATTCCAATGTAGTGTGCAGATTCGTGAAAGAAAATATTTTCTGCAGGTTTGGGGTACCCCAAATGATAATCAGTGATGGGGGTACGCATTTTAGGAATCACAAATTCTCTACATTATTGAAGAAATATGGGGTTAAGCACAACATAAGTACCCCATATCATCCGCAAACTCAAGGCCAGGTGGAGGTCTCCAACCGTGAAATTAAAAAGATTTTGAAGCGTACGGTGGCGTCCACGAGGAAGAACTGGAGTGCCCTACTGCCGGATGCTTTGTGGGCATACAGGACGGCGTACAAAACACCTATAGGCACCACGTCTTTTAGGTTGGCGTATGGCCGGGCTTGTCATCTACCGGTCGAGTTAGAGCACAAAGCGCATTGGGCGCTAAGAAGGCTTAACTTGAGTTACAATGAAGCGGGAAGGAAGAGATTGCTGGAATTGAACGAGTTGGATGAGCTACGGATGACGGCGTATGAGAACGCACGGATATACAAGGAGCGCACAAAGCTGATCCACGACCGCCACATCCAGTTGCGCACGTTCCAAAAGGGAGACAATGTTTTGTTGTTCAATTCACGACTCAAGTTGCATCCCGGGAAGCTAAAATCCCGGTGGAGTGGACCGTTCGTGGTAGAGGAGGTCAAACCACACGGCGCGATCTTAGTGTGTGATGGTGATACCACGTTCTTGGTAAATGGACAAAAGTTGAAACTCTATTTTGGTGAGAACTACAAGAGGAAGGTGAATGAGGTCAAACTCATTTCCGTGCTGGATGCATGAGGTGCCGAAAGTCGTCTAGCCTAAGACGTTAAATAAGGGCGCTTGTTGGGAGGCAACCCAACCATTGGTACCTTAGTTTAGTTCATTTACATTCATAGTTTAATTTGATTTTAATTAGTTTTTCATGTAAAAAAGATATCGTGATCGTTTTGTTAGATGTGCAGGCTGAGGCAGAGTCGATACCATGAACTGATTGACGACTGCAGATTTCGCACTGCGTCGATACCATCGACGGCCTCGTCGATGGTATCGACAGACCTACAGGCAGATCGACAAATAAAAGTCGATGGTATCGATATGCCAGTCGATACCATCGAGATCTCTGAAGATTTACAGACGAAATCGACTCAGTGAAGTCGATACCATCGACGGGCGTGTCGATGGTATCGACACTTTCAAGTGAAAAAGGCGGCGGCCGGTCTCGCGAGGATTTACCCTAATCAGGATAGTCAATACTATCGACTCTCATCGATGGCATCGACCATCCACGTCACCGATCCACGCGAATGAATCAACGGCGATCGCAGCTTCAAGACAGTCGATCCGGGTGAAGCGTCGATACCATCGACCCTCGTCGATGGTATCGACACGTCAGCGATCCGGGTTTCAAGATCCAGCCATCGACAACCGTTGATACTCGCGATGGGGGCGGATAGCATCGACCAGTGTCGATGCCATCGACTCGCGTCGATGGTATCGACGGGTCAACAGTGGCACCGGCCAAATCTATATAAGGGGATTCATTACGGCATTTGACGTCACACCTTCAGAGTGATCTTCTTCCTTTGCGCCGAGCACTCCTCCGAGCCTTCCGAGCCTGACGACGAGCAGCACCGAGCGACGATCTTCATCAAGCGGAGATTCAACTCTCCATTCTTCACCGAGCTCTCTCTCTAATCCCTTTTTCTCGTCGCCAACATGGTGAATGTGACCGGAGCTTCTTCCTCACGCACGACTCCGCCGGAATTCGTGCCACCACCGCCATCATCGGTCGCACGTCCCCAACTCGTCCATCCTTCCTCGGAGGTCCGAAAGATCTACGAGGAGATCATGCGGAGGAAGATAGAGCCCACCCGGTATGTGGACCGGGAAATGATCCGAGACCTCGGATTTGAGGCCAACTTGGCCTATGTTCTGAATGGGCAGGCCCGTCACACACCAATAAGGCATGGCGAACTGGAATTTTATCAAGATGGCCAGCCGTTCTTCGGTGACTGGCCCACATACAAAGAGTTGCTGGCGGAGTTTATGGCATCGTTGGACGTCTGCGTCGTTCCCAACGACGTTAATGCCACCGACCGTGAGTGGATCCAAGGCCGGGTGTCTTTCCGGCTGTTCAACATCGACTACACTCTGACGCTCTGGCAATTCAACGCGATCTTCAACTGGAATCATTCCCAGTACGACTACCGGCGGCCGGACAACCGCACCGACTACGACACCATCTTCTCCGAGTTG
This sequence comes from Alisma plantago-aquatica, assembly GCA_963693085.1. Classification (NCBI taxonomy): domain Eukaryota; kingdom Viridiplantae; phylum Streptophyta; class Magnoliopsida; order Alismatales; family Alismataceae; genus Alisma; species Alisma plantago-aquatica. The sequence continues at coordinate 778,196,384 of OY856409.1, forward strand.
GTGACAGTGCCGCAAGGCAAGTCGGTGAGCTACCACAACGCCGCGTTAGCCGATTTCGAGCACCCATTCGTCCGGGTCTTGCACCGGATGCTTAGTTCCACAGTTTTTGCTCGGGGTGATCTGGCCCTCAACAAATTTCAGGGGTCAGATCTTTTCTTTCTGTATAAACTCCTGAAGAAACAAGAATGCAATTGGGGTGCCTTTTTTCTGCAACGTGTTTTGGATGTAAAAAGGAGTACGAGGAAAGTGTCGATTCACTTCGGCGGGCTCATCACCAAGCTGGCTTCATATCTTGGCTTGAATTTCCAAACCATCACTCCTCTCTCTACAAGAAGCAAGGTGAACTTGCAGCATTTGCACCGGTCCAATCTATTGCTTCTCCGAGATGGCGTGGCGTTTGCGTACTGCCACGTAAATCAAGCATATCAAGAATGTTCTCTTCCCGATCCCGTTTTCAACATTGAAGGTGCACAACATTTCCAGTGGCCAATCATAGCAATCGCGGACTCCGATGAAGAAGGCGGAGATGACGGAAATGAGGACGATGCTGAGGAGGAAGAGGAGGCCTTTACACCTCTTCGAGCACGAGTGGCACCACGGAAGCGTCATCGGATGCATCCAGGTGCATCATCATCAACACAGCCTACTCCGCCACCCCCACAGCCCTCGCAACCAAGCGAGGATGCCTATTCCATGCAAGGCATGTACACTATGTTGTAAGATATCCACCAGACACAGTAGCAGCACATGGTGATGTATACCGGTATTCAAGACACTACAAACCGGATACTGGACAACCAAAGGGCGATGTTCGAGAATGAACGTCTTCTCCTCGACAAACAACAACAGATACATAATCGGTTGCAGCGGATGGAGATGCAGCAGGAGCCCTTCTACGACCATTATTGGAGCCAAAATTATTTTGGAATTTACCCACAACCTCCACCCAGGGCCCAGTTTGATCCAAGCTTCCAGGGGGAGTTTCCTTCTTGGGACTCTACGGCTCTGTACTACCCGCCTCCACCACCACAAGATTGATCTGGTATCACTGTTCCAATCTTTAAGTTTGTTTTTGACTATGAGGCCATAGTCAAATTCAAGCTTAGGGGGTAGTTGGAACAGCTTTATCTTTTAGTGTTTTTAGTTTTCAGCTTTATTATTTGTTCTTGTTATTTGTTTCTTGCAATTTTAGTTTTTGTAGGATCCACATGCTATCTAGTGTAATCGTGGATGTCATAAAGTTGTGTCATCTCATTAATAGTGCATGGGAAAATAGAGGGAAATTTAAAAAAAATTTGTGTGTTTGGGAAGCTTGTCTTGTTTAACCTTGGGCACATATCCTATGAAAATGATTGGTTTTGTCAACTTTAAAACAAAATTTCACAACTAGACTCCTAATGATTCATGAAAGTGGACGGTAATGGTTGTTTGAGCCTAATCTGACCAAATGGTAATGAGATGCTAATTGGATGTAAGAGAGAGAAACCTCTAAGCTACTACACAGGTCAGTAAGGAGAGACACAATATCTTTCTAAGGTTCAGTCATCTAGTCTTGTGATCGTTCCACCTCATTGTTTCCATAATCCACCCAAGAATTGGAAGTAGAGTACAGTTTTAACTCTTTTTGATTGCATAGCATCTAGATAGGGCATGCATTGCTTTGGCCTATGTGTTCTGCATATATTAAATATATATATATATATATTTAGAATTGTGATTCATGCACATTACCCTTAGGTGCATGCCATGTAGTTGCATTCATAATTTTCATGCATAAAGTATATCATGTATCTCAATTTTTCTCAAAATGGTGAATTAAATTGTTCCATACCTTCTAAATAGTGTAAATTTCTGAATATGAAAAAAATAAGCCCAATAAAATATTCTTTATCAATTATGGATATAAGGGCTGGAAATTGAAAAAAAAAATCTGAAAAATCTGCACAATGAAAAAAAGAGTTATTTAGAAGAAAGTAGAATAAGAAGGAGAAAGGAACGTAATATCACCTGCATTTCGAGATAATGGAGTACATGATGTAGCTTAAATAGATGTCCATTTCATTTTGAGATGGATGGTTAGTACATGCATCATTTCACCCAATTTTAGGCATTAGGGCATTTCTCATGTGCATTTGCATCACGTAGGACATTTTTTGTATTATGCATGTTGAAATAGTACAATACTTCCACTTTCTTCCATGAGCCACCTATTTTCATCCACCCGTTGCTCAGATTGGTAGGCCACCGTGAATTTCTCCTCACTAATGTATATCAGGAGAACCGCTTCCATGTAGATGGTAGTTAGGGCGAGCAGCGTAGTTAGGCGATCACAAGTTGCACCAAGTCTGAACCGGCGAGTTTTATTATGTTAACTGCCTTATGTGATAGTGTTCATCGGTTTTGAGGTCAATTTCTTTTATTGATGATTACTGTCACCTTCAGGGTAATTACCGTTCCGTGGTTAGAGAGGGCCGGTATGTGAATGTCCGGTGGGAGTCATATGGGACGTTGGTTGTGGTGGGTTGTTTTTCAGTTGACATTGGCAATTCTATTCTAAGGATTAGTTGCTCGAGGGCGAGAAACGTTCAAGCTTAGGGGAGTTTGATGCGATGATTTTGAGTCACATTTGTAGACCTATTTCATAGGTGTTTTATGCTTTAATTAGTCATTTTCATGGTTAATATCGCATAATTCATCTATTTTGGTCTTTGCTATCATTTTATGTCAAATCTCCCTTATTACATCGTTTTGAGCATTAATTATCAAAATATTATTATTTGTGTGAATTTATTTGGTTCCATGTTTAAATTTCAGGTCAAACGAGTATTTTCTTCCGTCGATACCATCGACTTGGTCACAGGTTGCCATGGTATCGACGGAAGTCGATACCATCGACTTGGTCACAGGTTGCCAGCCGAAAGGAGCAGCAAGCGTCGATACTATCGACAGGGATGTCGATGGAATCGAGATACCATCAGCTTGCTGGCGAATAAGCAGTTGATAGTATCGACACCAAGTCGATACCATCGACGCATGGAGGCTACAGCGACGTAAAACGACAAAACCGACGCCTACAGGAAGTCGATACCATCGACCCAAGTCGATGGTATTGAGATTGCATCAGGCACTCGAAAAGAAAGAAGGGCTGCCGCTACTGTAGCGGGTCGATACCATCGACTCGCGTCGATGGTATCGACACCGTAGGATATGAGTTGGCTTTCTAATGATCTCAATCGGACGGCTACAGTTAATTAGCGACCTAATGACCGAGATATACCTAATGACGGCCACCCAGACGAGAGGATCTCATTAGCCATTGCACGAGTACCGAGGAGCGGTAGAGAGGAGAACGGAGGCTAGAAGCTCACACCAGTTGATTCGGACGCCGCATAAGACGGATTTCACCACTGAAAGGCGGGAAAGCACGTGTTCTACACAAAGGATCAACCGGTTCTTCTCCGTTCAGGGGTTTTCCCTTTCATTCCACGCTTTTCACATGTTTTCCCCTATTTCTATCATGTACTTGTGTGAGATGAACATGCGGGGCTAATCCCCTTCATCTTTAGGACCGGGAGTATCCCGGGAATTCATTGTATGACAATTTTATAATAGTGAATCATATTTTATCCCTCAAATCAGTGGTGTAATTTCGTGTTCTCAATATATTTTTATGCTTGATCACCATAATAATAACCTAATGCCTTTAATCACTTTGAAAGAAGGATTAACGGCTGAAAAGAGACGAAATTTACATTAATTGATAAATCCCTTGACCAAGGCGGTGTAAAATTAGTGGTGGAAACTGAGAGATCGTTCATAATGCACCTAGTTTAGGGTATAGGTTACTACGACGATGGAACCGACCTAAACCTAGGTAGTGAATTGCACAATGACAGTGGGCAATTCTATTTTCAGGCCACTACCCGGATAGAGAGATAAAATTGAGTAGCTATATAGAATTTAATACAATGAAAACCCGCGGTGAAACCGCAATCCTAAAGATACCCTTTTGAATTGATTAAATTAACATTTAATCGATCGCTTGTTTCATTTTTTTTTATTTTCTTTTAATTTTAACAACAACCCTCAATTTGTTATTCGGCTTAGCTGATCGCAAATAGTTAGGAGTCTCCAACAATTCCGAGTATCCCTGTGTTCGACTCGGGCCTCACAAAGGCTTGTACTACTTGACGCGTTCACTTGCGTTTTAGCGCACAGTAAAATTGCGTCAATGCAATGGAAATGATAGATGACTTAAAGACTTATGATGTGTGTGATTTACGGTAAAAATATTGTTTGTGAATAACTACACCAATAGAGGCCTAAATATTTGTCAGTGTTAGTTTTGAAAGCTCTAGAGGGGGGTTGAATTGAGCAAATTTGATTTTTACAGCTTTAAAATACAAGTTTGGTTAGATGCAACTTGCTTGATAAGATATTACAACCTATATAGTAAAGCAATAATGGACAACAAGAAGCCATAAAAGAGACACAAGATGTAGAGAGGTTGCATCCTAAATGAGCTTCAGTTGACAACCTATTTGTTTCCATTCTAGATTTCCAATATGTATGTTATTCCTTTTTCTATGTCGATACCAAAATACACAAATACTGGTGTCTTTTATGGCTCAAGACAAACCTCCTTTTCAACTCAAGGATAACTACCATCTTCTATGTGGGACGCTAGAACACCCTCCTTGGAGAAGATCATGATCTTCCTCCACCACCTTTGGACACAACCTTCTCGCAAGAAGTAGCTTCATAAAGCTCCACCACAACCTTCTCGTAAGAAGTAGCATGAAGCACCTAACCAACGTGAACAAGAAGGAAAGAAGGAAAGTGCAACTCTTTCTCACAGGATATAAAAATGAAGCACTATGAACAATTGATGATCAAATTTATAAATTTTAGGCAAGGCTATATTTTATGCAGTTGGACACTAATGTTGAGCTATAGCTTAGACTACCTTAAATATAGTTGGAGATGGAAAATGGCTATTCTAAACTTGTAAGGATGGCATGTAAAAAGCTTTCTCAAATGTGCTCGAACTGTCCATAAGGCACTCCTATACATAGGAAATACTTACGAATAGTTAAGATAGTTGTTGGGAGTGTTTAGGCTGAGTTTAGTGGTAAACTAGCCATTATAAGATAGCTAGTGGGATTAAAAGCTAGTTTTGCACTTATTAAAATTTACTGCAGACTAATAGTCGGACAAAAAAAAGTTTGACTGAGATGCATCTCCATTGAAAAGAAGTTCAATCGAAATTGTTGAGACCTCCTTTGGTCTAACGATAATGTCTTGGTTGATTTGAAGTTTGACCAAATGTGTTTGATTGAAAAGAAGTTTGACCGTAAAACACTTTGTCCCAATAAGTCCTAAATTTGGGAAAATGGCTCAAACAATTTTTGCATGAGACTTACCTATCCTAAAGGGTGTATACAAGTATAAACATGGGTTTAAGATGGCTTTGATCAGATCGTCACTTATTCTTACATCATTCCTATCAAACTATACAATTTGCACCATTACAAGACATCATCTAGGTACCAATTGATGTACAAGCATCCAAACACACATATAATTATACATTCTTTGTTATTGGGTCTTGTTTAAGTTCTTGATCACTTGAAAATCATAATTCACACATCAATAGAACAAATGAGAAATATTTACATCATCAAAACTAGAGTGTGGCATATCCAAAAATCTCCCCCTTTTGATGATGAAAAATATTTCAATAAGATAAATTTGAGATAGCCAAAATAAGAGCATCATCCCTTTGATTTTCTATATTTACAAATTTATCTCATTATCTCTCTCTCTCTCTCTCTATTTGTCAAGGTCAAAAAGGTGTGCATACTTACCATAATCCCCCTCAAGGAGTTACTCCCCCTCAAAAGGATAATCATATGGAGGGGAGACCTCATACCCAACTAACCAAGAGAATATCAATTGAAAGAAACAAACTACATAGCATGGTATGGTGTACAAGAAGCCACAATTCGACAAAGGAACATGTGCAGATATGTCTCAATGTCAATGAGAGGAATGTAAAGTCCTTCATGGTAAAGAGATGTCATTTATCACAAAATGAGGTCAACAAAGAACTTCTAGACCATTATTTAGGGATGTTTAGATTGAAATTGATATAGAGAAGCATTAGAAAAACATAATCTGACAAAGATAGAAAGATGAATCACATATACATAAAAATTGAGCCCAAATTAGAAAAGTAAACTACTAAGATAAATATCTCCATTAAGAACAAAAATCATAGTTGCAACATGTAAAATAAATCATCCAAGACCTAAAGGACCAAATTTTTAGCTCCCATTAATCTAATATTCATATAAATTGAGCTCAAACTGAGAAACTAAACTACTAAGATAAAGATCTCCATTTAAGAACAAAAACTATAGTTGAAACACTTAAAAAATCTTTAAGACCTAAAGACCAAATAAACATGTAGCAAACCAATTTTTAAATACCAATTTAAAGATAGCCAACTAAAAGTTGACAGACAGTATTTTGTGTCAATCTTTATATCAATTGAACTGCCCCTTGGTCAAACTCCATTTTTACCCAGAGGTGGTCTGCTATAAAAAATTATTCTAGTAGAATTACGTCTCAACCGATTGACAACATATATAATTACCAACCAATTGAAACACTAAACATCAAAGATAAATATAAACACATTGAAAGTAAACATGTCATGATCAAAGTGTATATCCAATGAAACCCATTCTACACCTCCTTTAGAGACAGGTTATAGGTACCAAAATCATGTTTTTGTCACATTCTCTTGAAAGGGCATGAGAAAACATAGTGATGAACTATCCCACAAGAAAAACAAATGACATGGTTAATGGATAAGGAAAAATTAGCATTTAATTTTACAAATATAGGACATTGTGTCTTCTTCTTGTTATCATTTCTTGGAATATAACCAAAACCACTTGTATTCTAGCATGAGCATCCTGAGATACAATACATTTTTAACATATTTCTACTATTTGAAAACTTATTTAAAGATCTCTTAATTTTTTTTATTTTCATTGACAAGCATTAATGAGTAGTGGTAGAAATTAAGCATGTTCAAGTACTAGCAATGTTCTCTTAAAGTATATTAATTTTATCATTTAGCTGAATATTTACATCAAGAATAAGATCATAATCAAAATGAGAGCAACGAATAGGTTTTTTTCTCTATATTACTCAATTTATCTTATATAATTAAAACTTCAATTTGCAAGAAAGTATTTTGAGACAAGCATATATGTTCTTTTCTTTTCACTAGCATATTTATTACTTAGTCCATTGAGTTTCAAAGAATAAATAGTATTAGATTATTTGTTTCTCTTTTTCTTTTTTTTTTTAATTTTTAAAAGTTCAATAACTTCATCTTTTGAAAAGGTTGAGACAAATACCTCACTATCATCACTTTGTGTTCCTTCTTCCTCTTGTTCATCATTTTCATCATGTTCGGAGATTTTGGCATTCAACTACATGGTGGCAAACTTCATATTCATCATTTGACCCCAGATTTGAAGAGGAATCCCAAGAAACATGATATGCCTTATTCTTTTTTTCCTTGAAATTCTTCTTCTTGTTCTTTTTGAGTTATGTGCATTCATCCTTCCAATGTCCCCTTTTCCTGCAAAGATGACATTAGTAGACAGAGATTTATAATTTTTGTTCGAAGAAAAAATTAACTTCTTACTTTTGTAGTTCTTACTTCCTCACAACTAGATGCGCCACTTGAATAAGAAGAAGCTTGTTTTGACACCCTTGCTTTGATGATTGTGATATTTTTCTTAGCATGGTTTTCTTCTTAATCTTCCATCTCATGTTCTTGGATCTTGATTTCATATGTCTCTAAGTTACCAATACGCTCTTTAAGCATAGTCGCATCTCATTGCTCAATCTCTACGAAGTCTTATATGGTGGGATTACCATATTCCGAAGTTCAAAGCTAATGCCTTGAATGAAGAGCAACTTGTGTCATTCAATATGTGTAGTTGGAGTTGTTAACGATAACATGTTGGTAGACATGTGCTCCTTCAAGGCTGAGCTGGCCCAGTAGATTTTCCCCCATCTTTAAGACTCATTGGAACTTTTTGAACCCTCACTTTGATATCAATTGAAAGCTCTAGAGAGGTGAGTAGAGGAAAATTGATTTTTTTACTTTAAAACACAAGGTTGGTTAAATACAACTTACTTGATAAGATATTACAACGAAAATAGTCCAGCAAGTAATAGATGACAAGCAACCACACAAAAGATACAAGATGTAGAGTGGTTCCATTCTAAATTACACCATTTCACTATCTATTTGTTTCCAACCTATATTGTATTCCCTTTTTTATACATACTAAAAGACACAAATATCGGTGTCTTTTGTAGCTTAAGAGAAACCTCTTCTTCAGCTCAAGAATAACTACAGTCTTCTTTGTAGGCCGCTGGAAGACCACCCTCCTAGGAGAAGATTGCAATCTACACCACCTTTGGACACAACCTTGTCACAAGAAGTAGCTTTAAAAAATCTCCACCACAACCTTCTTGCAAGAAATAGCAAGAAGCATTTAAACCAACAATGAACCAAAAGGCAAGAAGGAAAGTACAACTCTTTCTTACCCCAAACATCGTGCTCACCCTCGAAATTCTAAATTGTCGCCAGATTTTGTTATGAGGGTGCATATCAACCTTCCTTCGGGTTGCAACGGCAGGACAACCTCCAGGCAAGTGAGTTCTACACCCATAGAGAATGGTCTTGTACCATCAGCAATTCGACCCCGCATTGGGAAATTCTCTTCAATCGCGCATCCACCCCATGTGTGCACAAAGGATCATCATCGCCGAAAGATAAGAAGCATCCTCGTCCTCCACACCTACTGAGTAATCACCCAATACATCCACCATATTTTCATCAATAAGGAGCAGCAACAAACCATGATGACTCAAGCAGATGGTGGGTCCTCAAACAGATATCGTTCATTCACTCCCAACCAACGGACGTGAAAGTTTGATGAGGAAGAAATCCTTACATGATGGCCTCAAGAAGCCAATTGGGATGATTTGGGCTCTTTCCTTCGATGTTCTTGGCCAAATGTGGTTGATACTTAGTGGTTTTCGGACTACAAAGCAGTTGCCTTCTTTCCCACTTCAACAGATGCCCCCAAGGTGATCAAGTAAAAGATCTTGTGATTCTAACATCTCTCCCTACCTCTTAGATCCATGGAAAGTAGGGTCATGGGCAATCACAAAGAGGTTGTCTAGTTCTGGATCACAGATCTGCCAACCTTTTGTAGGGATGAAGACTCTGTCCGAGATATTGTTACATCCTTCGGCGAATTGAGTTTCATCTCCAAGTTGTAGAGAAGAACGGACGACGTATTGGTATCTTGATTCTTGTCAAGGTTTTCAATGAGGATATCCTCATTTCATATCCATTACCACCCAGCGGTTCTGCAAGCTTAACAAACTTCCACACTGTAGCCAAGGGGCAATCAACAACAACAATGTCTTAACACTCTGAAGTCAACAAGGAAACAATGGTACCTATAGGGGCTCTCGATGTACGAGCGGGATGCAGAATACCCCGCTGGCATCAACTATCATTGACTTGGCACATGAACAACAGCGAGACTTAGAGACCCTCGATTTGTGGTGGCAGACCAAGATGGCACATACACTAAGCTTGCTCAAGTGTGCTCTAAATGTCCTTAAGGCACTTCTATATATAGGAAACACTTAGGAATATCTAAGAAAGATGTTGAGAATGTTTAAGTCAAGTTTAGTGGGAAACTAGCCATATAGGGTAGCAAGTGGGTTGAAATGGCTAGTTGTGTACTAGCTGAAATTTACTACAAATTGACAATTGGTCTGGAATAAATTCAATTGAGAAGCATTTCAATCAAAAAATCTTAGATCAAAAAGTTGATCGAAACACTACCGAGACCTCATTTGGTCCAACGGTAATGTGTCGATCAATCTGAAGTTTGACCGAGATGTGTTTCAATCAAAAAGAAGTTTGACCCAAAACACTTTGTCCCCATAGGTCCTAAATTTTGAAAAATAGCTCAAATAATTTTTACAATGAGACCTAACTATCCTAAAGGATGTATACAAGTGTAAAACTAAGTTTAGGATGATTTTGAGCCGATCATCACTTGTTATTACTTCATTCCTACCAAGTTGTACAATTTATACCTATACAAGACATTATCTACATACAATTTGATATACAAACATCCAAACACACATAATTGCACATTCTTTGTTAGATCTTGTCTAAGTTTTTTTATCACCCGAACATCATAATTCACACATTAATAACACAAATGGAAAATATTTACATCATCAAATTTAGAATGTGACATAACTATAAATCCAACAACTTTAACAATCACTGAAAGATAGTAAAGTTGCCATAAATTTTTGACGTCAATACAGAAACTTCTTGTAGTAACAGCCATGCAGCGTTATAGGACACAACATAGTCTTATGTTTACATAAGACTAGCAATTACATTTACTATGTAGTAGTGGATGGGATCGCGGCTATATATTCGCTTTAATTTCCTACATTGAGAAAGAATTAACACAAATGAATAATCGATTATTTCTTAAGCTGTTGCCCTGTTATCGATGTTGACTAACATGTCAACCATTTTCCAAATACAGGTTCACAATCATTACAAGTTCACAATCATTTCCACAATCAAGTTTAAAATGATCACCTAAATACTACAATGATCACCACAGGTTCACAATCATTGTCTAGAAGTGTTCACATACCTGAGAAAAAAATGTTCGACTTATTGTACAGGTCATCATATAATGTAGCCTTCGTTCAAGTTTTGTTGATATAATAAGCTATTTTAATGATTAGGACCAACAAGAAGGCAAATTCCTTTCCACAGCTAATACGTTTTACCTGAATGCAGCATTTAAAATTTCAAACCCCTAGGTGCTCAAATTAGAAGAACAAATAAGTGTAGTCCACAGTAAGAGGACACGGTGCTGAAGAATAGCCTGTCCATAAACTATAATTGAGTTTGCCACCAACAGGCTATTTCCGCTCAAGACTTGTTTGGTTCTATGTAACTGCAACACCTCCTATGAAATGAAACACAGTAAACACAGCTGCACTTCCATTCATTTGAGTGGACGTTGTATGAACTCAACATCTTGGCTTTGTTTTTATTTGATTGAAGGTAATTCTAATGCTGACTAATAAAAATTTATAGACATCCAAGCAGTTCAGAGTGCAAGTAGAAGTATCTTCCATTCATGAGCGGATTTGTACATGCTGCAGGTATGTGTTTTGCAATCTACTCAACCATTGCATTACTTTGTGGAAATGGACAAAAATCTTGTGTTGTCCGTTTGCATTCCTTTGTGTACAGATTTACAGCTACGTGGGTTTTCTTTTCGATATGTATTTTGCAACCCACTCAACCAAACAGAAATAGTTCAAAAATAGTTGGAAAATGTATGGAATGCTTTGATTTTTTTTCATCCCAACCAAACTGGACCCGATTGTACGTTCAAGACTGCCCAGCAATGTGGCCTTACTGTGGCAGCCGATTAGCATAGTCGGTGTTCACATGGGATTAACAGATCTGCACCTGAAGGCACGTCAGGTTATATAGGACCGCTGTCTCTTAGAAAAAGAGGCCGTTGTGCGTATTAGTTTGTTGGATAGCAACAATATCAGTAATAGTCGATTTGCGTCACCCACACAAGTATAAAATATATATTGCATATTATATTGGCCTATAACTTATAGAGTTACCTTGGGTCTTTCTTGGCATCATGGTTTATAACATGATGCAGATAGATAGGAATCTTGGGTAAAAAAGCCAATGATTTACCAAAATCTTTATTGGGTATCCTCACTTTCCCATTTACGTAGAAGCCACAGATTATCTTACCTGCAGGATCAGCAAACACTAACGATTTCATTCTTTTTTTTTTATTCGCATCCCAAGGACACATCCACTTGCATCACATACAGAATTGCCCATCCAGGATCCAGATTGTGGCAAAACCAGTCACTTTCCAATAAAATATCTGCAATGCACATCCTTTGAACATGGTCACTGCAACACAAGTAATCCAGTTTTCAATTTATGTACTTCGTTTGCAATACACCTCGAGTTATAATGTTCATGAAACCGTTTTACTCATATGACAACCCCAGAGGACTAGCGGTCTCACATCAAACTTGTATTCAGATGCAGTGTCATCAGCATGGATACTGTAAGAGGTTCATAATCCTTCAGAAATGAAACCCACCCACTTGAGATATTCAGCCAGTACAGGCAATTATACAGAAATAGCACGGGTTGTCAGTGCTTCTCTTCTCTTTCGTTGGAATAATACAGGTCAAAAAGCAGCAGGAAAACAGATGTAATATTCTAATTAGTCTCTATAGATCAAAACGGCCAAAAAATATTTCGGTTCATGCCAAGCATCTCATTTCTTGCTTCCTAGCGTTTCTAGATGCTACGAGTATATCTGTGTTTTTTAGCGATAACCAATAGCTATTGAAGTGCTAAAAGTGCAATACAATAAAGGGGCCTCAGCATTTTGGAAGCCGCCATGAGCATTGGACCTTCAGTTGGATCACTTGGCCTGCCTATTGCTTACAATAATTAGCGAGTACTAGTACATTTATGCCCAACTGCTTTTGATAAATTGATGTCCTGTGCGTGTAACTCGATAATCACTGGCCTTGGTATTTTCTGAAGCCACTGCGCATTAGACATTCATTCGTATCATTGGCCTTCATTTTGCTTGCAGTAATTAATGGGTAATCAAACCACGCCATTTCACTTGGCTTTCCAAACCTTTTCTCATAAAATTCCCATATCTCAATCCAAAAGGCCAGGAATTGAAAGGGTGCATACCTCTCGTAGATGTCCTCGAGATCATTCTGGATAGTTGCTAGGGTAGACATCCTCTTGTGAACCTGCTTTAGATGCCTAATTGTCTCCGTATCAGAAGGGACCTTATGGTAAAACCCCATGCACATAAGGACGTTGGCACAGGTATAAGGGCCGAAACCATCTATTGCCAACAATTTCTGCCACAAAGTGTCATAACTCGTCGGTGATAGAGAATTACAAACTTGTTCGAGTTCCTCAAGGCTGACTTTGTTTTCGACAATGCTTTTGGCAAGTGATAATATGCGTTTTGCTCGGTAACCCAGACCACAACGATTTGCCAAATACTTCTCATCTAGCTTCGCCAGTTCCTCGGGACTTGGGAAATTACCAATCTGATCGTAGTATTCCTTTTCAAAAACTTGCTCTGCTTTAGAGGAGCATACCTCAACGCAGGCACTGTGTGACTCAGAGAAGTTGCCACTATATTCTGACTGCATTTCTGATGGGAGCCCGATGGAGCATGCCACCTTCTGATTCAGATCTTCATTAGAGCACTTGAAGTAAGCTGAACAGTTACTTTGAACCCTCAATGCCCCAACTTCACTCGTAAACATATCAAGTGCCCGCATTGCACGTTTCCTTTTCTTTGGTTGTGTTCTAGTTAAGTCTATCTTTTCCGGTGTCTTTGGATGGATGTCATATTTGTGGGAACCATTACTGAATTCTAACTGTAGCTCACACAGTGCTCTGGCCATGGACAAAGTCCTTGGCCACTGACAGTTGCATAGGAGAACACACTTGACCATATCCTCAAAGAGTGTGGGAGAGCGGAAAATCCTCCCAAACCCCAATTCCTTGGCACGTGGATGAATCTTATGAAACTCCCTTATAATTCCATGTTCCTTATCAGATATCCTCAGCATTCTCATTACCTGTAGGAGGATGGTTTTCTGCTGAACAGTGGAGAGAGCAGAGGCGCCGATAATAGAAATTATGAGAGAAGATGGGTGCGGCCAAGGATGGGAAATGCACACATAAAGAGATGAATAGGGAGTAATACGTAGAGGCCGTGCAAGCGTTTTAGTGACAGGGTCCCAACAGTTGGGAGCCATCATGAATAGACCATGGCTACAAACAGCCTTCTCAAGATCAAAATCAGGGTCTTCTGGATCCAGCTTCAGGATCACATTTTCACCTGTCTGCCCCTCATTCTTAACTTCGCCCCTTTGCAGCTCCATTTCACTCTCCTGTTAGTCTGTAGTTTGCTTCTCTGTAAAAAACATATATGTTTACTAAATCAAAGAACGGATCAAAAGGACATTCAACAAGCAAATTGCTGAAACCAAAGCTATCTTGTCATGTAAGACCACCACAAACTCTCAATCTAGAACGAGAAATTTTCTGAGACAAATTGCTAATTAATATTGTGATGTAAGATTGCTAATTAACATGGGATGAGCTTATAAAGAGAGATTTTGAATCTCTACATCTCAATCAGAATATGGCCCATGATAGAGCTGAATGGAAATGAAGGATCCATGTAGCCGACCCCAACATAGTTGGGATTGAGGCTTAGATGATGATGATGTAAGATTGCACGTCTTAGTTTTGTTTCATATCAACTGCACCACAGTTACCGCTTAAAAGCCAGGATATAAAGATATTATTTTAAAGAACGCAGCATGACACATCACTATAAGATAAGGATCCAAATGGATCAACAATCATATCCAAACCCGGGATCTGACAAGCCCAATTAGTACCAATTTCAACCAGCATCAAGCATGAGTTTTTTTTTTGGGGGGGTTTGGGGGGGGGGGCTACAAGCCTACAACCAAGTGTATACATGTTCCTTTTTGCGTATGGCATCGCCACTCCCTTTGGCTGTCCTATTACTATGAGTGCAAGATCTCACATATAATCCAGGCTTCATCATTTCCGGTAAGTTGTTACCAAGTTGATCCATTTTCTTCCTTAATTCACAACTTGTTCAGATCGAGAGGTCGAATACAAAAGACCACTAGAGGCACCCGGAATTGAAAGACTATGTTGCAGAAAATATAATTTAAGGAGACAGAAAAGTTCTCCCATTGAAATTTGCTTTGCTAGTAACGTGAGGAGACACCTGATCTTGTGGTCTCTCTCACGTATCATATATATATGAAGAATAGCCGGTATGTTGTCACCAAGTTGATCCATTTTCTTCTTTAACTGACAACTTGTTCAGATCGAGAGGTCAAACTCAAATACAAAAAACCACTTTTGTGTGTGTGCGCGCGTTGGGGGGGGGGGGGGGGGGGGGGTGGGGGGGTGTGTGTGTGTGTGTGGAGGCTACAAGCCTACAACCTCATCCTCGCAAGTGTCTACAGCATCCTTGTCCTGTTACTATGCAAGACCTCACATATAATCCAGGCTTCATCGTTTCCGGTATGTTGTTATTAAGTTGATCCATTTTCTTCCTTAACTCACAACTTGTTCAGATCGAGAGCTCGAATACAAAAGACCAGTAGAGCCACCCAGAGTTCTAAAACTATGTTGCAGCAAAAATAATTTTAAAGAGAAAAGTTTTCGCGTTGAAATTGCTGGTAATGTGGGAGGAGACACCTGATCTTGTGGTCTGTCTCATTATATAAGAAGAATAGTCGGTATGTTGTTACCAAGTTGATCCATTTTCTTCCGTAACTCACAACTTGTTCAGATCGGGAGGTCGAATACAAAAGACCACTAGAGGCACCCAGAATTTGAAAACTATGTTGCAGAAAAAACAAGTTTAAAGAGAGAGAAAAGTTCTCCCATTGAAATTTGTTTTGCTAGTAATGTGGAAGGAGACACCTGATCTTGTGGTCTGCCTCACGTATCACATATATAAGAAGAATACACCACACTTTTACAAATACATCCTTGGCCTTAACATATAAAACCTCGTCATTTGCATATAAGTCCCTATAAACTAACACTCCCTTCAAGCTAGAGCATACATAATTACACATCACATGTGCCCAGCTTGGTACCTAAGAAGTGAACCTGACAACCGTTCAGGGACTTTGTGAATAGATCAGCTGATTGGTCTCCAAACCTGATAGGGACAATTAAATCACTCTCTCCCGAATTTTCTCTCTACGGAAATGGTAATCAAATTGAATGTGTTTAGTTCTTTCATGGAAAACTGGATTCTGGGCAACGTTGACAGCAGCTTGGTTATCACATATAAAATCCATAGAGCATCTTGGGCAAATCCAAGTTCCTCTAGAAAATGTTATATCCATAGCAACTCACATGTTGCTGAGGCCATAGCTATATATTCAGACTTTGCACTTGATCTGGCTACTCACATGTTGCTAACACTATAGCTCTATGTTTAGACTTTGCATCCAATCTGGCTACAACTGTCTACTTCTTGCTCCTCCATGATACTAGATTTCCTCCCACAAACAGACAATAACCAGATTTAGATCTTCCGTCAATGCTAGATCCTGCCCAATCAGCCTCAGAAAATCCTTCTACTTTTAGCTCACCATGACTTTGATACAAGATTCCCTTTCCAAATGATTTCTTTAAATACCTCAAAATGCACATCACAACCTCTAAGTGACTATAGGGATTCTCCATAAATTGGCACACAACACTAATAGCAAATGCAATATCAAGTCAAGTGATTGTCAAATAACTCAGCTTGCCAACAAGCCGTCTATATCTCCACGAATCATCAAGCAACTCCCCTTGCTCCATGGAATGACTTTAGGATCCATTGGAGTATCATTAGGTCTAGTCCCAAGCATCCATGTCTTTGTGAGCAAGTTGAGGACATACTTTGGTTGTGAACTTACTATCCCAAATTTTGACTTGGCAACTTCAATTCCCATAATATATTTAAGATTTCCTAAGTCCTTTGTATGAAATTGTCCCTGCGAGAAAAGGCTTCAATTGTGCAATACCATGTTTGTCATCACCAACAATCACAATGACGTGAACATATACCACAAGGAATATATATCATGAACACCTATCGCCTGTAGAATACATAATGACCCATAGTACAATTCTGGAGCCCAATCTCGGAAAGAGAACTGCTAAGTCTACCAAACCAGGCACGAGGTGATTGTTTCAAACCATATAAAGACTTGTGCATATGACACACTAGCTCACTCCCCCTGAGCATCAAACCTTGGTGGTTGCTCCATATAAATTTCCTCATGAAGGTCACTGTGCAAAATGCATTCTTAATATCAAGCAATATAGTTTCCAGAATGTATGGTAGTAAGAGATAGGAAGTTACAAACAGACGCCATCTTCACAATAGGAGAGAAGGTTTCTAAATAATCCTCACCATAAACCTGAGTGTATCCCTTGGCTACTAACAATGCCTTAAGCTGATCAACTAATCCATTGGCACCAACTTCCACAGTGAAAACCCAATGGCATCCAACCACAGACTAGCCCGACGGGCGCTGAACAAGAGACCATGTCTGGTTCTGGGCTAGTGATGTCATCTCTTCTTCCATAGCATGATGCCAACCTAGGTGGTCCAAGGCAACTGAAAGAAATGAGGGTATAGAGACAGAGGACATGGAGGATAAAAAGGCATGAAATGAGGGTGAGACGCCGCTATATGAAACAAAATTAAAAATGGGATGAAGAATGCAAGACTGAGTGTCTTTCCTTAAAGAAATAGGACAATTATCAATACATGTATCTACTTGACATTTAGACAATGGAGCAGCTAGAGAAGGTGAACTGGCAGAAGTTTTTGTACCACATGTACCTATACTTGGATGATGAGTATACACTTCGATGATAGGAGGTCCAGTACAAATGGGTGGTACACTGTCATGAGGACCATAATTACCCAGATAAGTGGTAATAGAGAACTCAATGCCAATAGGAAGAAGCAAGAGCTCTTCCACAACTACTGGTGTCATTGAAGAATTTTCATCAAATAATGATGTGTCTTCAAAAAGAGTGACATCCAGCGAGATTAAAAAACAATGTAAGGTAGGACTACTGCACTTGTACCCCTTCCAAAGTCAAGAATAACCTAAGAAAACACATTTGGTGGTTTGACTCAACTTGTCCAGACTAGGTCCCAGGCAATGAACAAAATAGACACATTCAAACACCTTTCGTGGGACATGGTACAATGGCTTTATAGGATGAAGAATTCGAACAAGTATGGTTGTTTTAGATTACAAAATGGCATATAATTTATGAGGTAAATGGCGGTGAGAGAGAACTGCATCACACCAGAATTCTCCTTAGATGCATGTGAAGAAGAAGGGTACGTGCGGTCTCCACGAACAGTCAAATCTTTCTTTCACCCACCCCATTTTGTTGCTATTTATGTGGGCAAGATGACTGGTGGATGATACCATGGGTGGAGGTGAAATGGGTGAGATCATGGCTGAAGTATTGCTTGCCCTTATCAGGATGGAGAGTACATACTGTCTTCTTAAATTCGATATCCACTTTCACACAAAAAGATTCAAAGACAAACAAAAGTTTAGATATTTCTTTCATTAAATAAAGCCATCTATCAATCGAATAGTCATCAACAAAGATAACAAAATACTGATAACCAAGCTAAGAGGTTACACAACTTGGACCACGTACATCTGAGTGAACTAAGTCAAACAAAGACTCGACTCTTTGATTCTCTTTTGACCAAGGAATGAGGTATCCGATTTCGATGTCATTTTGACAAGCATGGAAACCGAAATTTACTGAAATCTCGACAAAATTTTGATACATGCAATCGTGCCTATTTCGACGCCAAAATGAACAAATTAAGCCATGAAATTTCGCAGGTGTGATCTCTACACCTAAATGCATCGTTTTATGCAATAAAATTTGATATGGGGATAGGTTGGGGGTCCTTCATGTGGGAGGAAAGGAGACTTTCTTGTTCCCTGGGAAAATTTTGAATTTTGGGCACAAAGATTTGTTGGTTTTAACATAGCGGCACAATGGCAAGGTTTCGTAGATGGCGTCAAAATTGAAAATTTCGACGATTTTGACGAAACTGCATTCCTTGCTTTAGACTTAAAAACAAACGTTGTATGTTTCCCTAACTTACATGACTCACACTTAGTGTTAAGAAAATCGGCCCAAGCGGCCAATTAATCGGCCAGTTAGTCGGTTCCGCCTGTGGGCCATGCCGAATAGGTTCAATCGGACATGTAATCAGGCCAGGACCGATTAATCAGCACCCAAGCAATTGATCTCCGGAGTACTCGCCGATTTTAAAGAACCTAGCCCACCTGGCCCAACTAGGAGAAAAGAAGGGAAAAAAAGAAAACCCCTAACTAACCCCCTCCCCCCGATTCAACCCCCACTCTCATGCAACAGACCCCTCCCCTAACTCTCTAAGGGCAACAACTCACACCGGCGGTGGAACAACCTCCTACAAGCAGTAGTAGAGGTAAAACCCTCTTCTAACCATGACGAAGGTGTGGGAGTGTAGAGGCAGCAACGTTGGAGGTGGAGTGAAGTTGTGGCGCTTCAAGCAACAGCGGACGCGGCCCATGACACTCCCGCTCACTAACGAGACGACAGGAATGGTCGATGATAGTGACATTGTCCTTGCATGTACTTTTCTTCCTCTCATTAGTACATCTACTTGTTGTTCTTCTTCCTCTATTTCTCCTCCTGCTTTCTGCCCCCCTCCTTTGATTCTTCTTCTTTCCTCTATTTCTCCTACAATTCCACCCCCCTCACTCTTTGATGCTTCTCCTCCTCCTATCTTTTGATTCCTCCTTCTAATTTCTCTTCTTCTGATTTTATTTGCCAACAAACCTTCTCGTCCATCATCATCTAAGCCACAGTCCCGACTATGTTGGGGTCGACTGCATGGATCATTCATTTCCATTCAGCTCTATCATGGGTCATATTATGGTCGAGATGTAGAGATTCAAAATCTCTCTTTATAAGCTCTTCCCATGTTAATTAAGGCCTTCCTCTTCTTCTATTAATTGTGCTAGACATAACAAAGTGCACTAGACTGACACAACGAACCTTCTTGCCCATGTTCCTTTTTTTACCTCTTGTCTTACTGTTGTCCTCTTCTAATTTCTTCTTCTACTCTTCCTTCCACTTATCCTACATCCGCTTCCCTTTCTTCCCCAGACTCCCTTTGTCAGTCTAATTTCATGCTATTTCACCTAATTGCATACAAATGCCCAATTGATTACTATTTTATTATTGTTTCGGTCTTCCATTTGCTTTTTCATCTAATTGCTTTTCCATACATCCAATTAGGCATTTTCATCTAATTGCTTCTTTGTTGTTCATCAAATTGCATGTTCTAATTAGTTCTATTTCCCTAATTGCCTCCCATATGATTGCTTTTTAATACATGCCTAATTGCATTTTCATCTAATTGTTATTCATCTAATTGATGTTTTGTTGTTCATCAAATTGCTTGTTCATTAAATTAGTTCCACTTCCCTAATTGCCTCTTCATATAATTGCTTGTGCAAGTTTTTATATATGTGAAATTTTGATTGTGTTTATTTGTTTGATATTTTCATTATTGTCTCCAGTGCAATCATGGAGAGTCTTGGATCAGCCCCAATTGGGGCTAACACCCAATCAGACACACCCCATCCATGCATAATTCCACCTGGGTCAATTGATCTAGCATGGAAATATTGCTTCCTCAAAGATAAAAACAGCTCCAACTGGGTTGTCTAATCTCTATGCGTGAAGGAGATCAAGGGGAGTGTAAATCGCCTGAAGCAGCGCTTAGCTCACATACATGGCAATGTCTCATTATGCCCTAACGTTGACAATGACATTAAGTTGGAGATCAAGCTGAACATAGAGGAAATAGAGAATAAGAAGGATGAAAGGTCAAAAAGGAATGCAGTTTGAGGATGAAGATGATCATGAACCTATATTAGTGGCATTTGAGGAGGAAGATGTAGCGATGATGATGATGAGCCTATTTTTGTGGAGTTTGAGGATGAAGATGCCACCTTGATTAGATATGTATCGATACCATTATCTTGATGCACTATGTTGTGTGATTCAGACGTGTTGTGTGATGATTTGGTGTTTCCCATTTGGTGTTTACTTGTTTTGTACCTTTTGGGACGTGGTAAACTATGTTTATCTGTATGAGGCTTAGTTAACATTCTAAATGAATTAATGCTTCTTGTTACATCTTCACTTGTTATTGTTCACTCTATATATATATAACTATATAGAGCCAATATAAAAAAAATTGTCAATATATAACTAATATTTTAAAAAAGTCCAAAACCGAGCAGAATTGATTATACTCGTCTTTATACTCCCACAAACTGTATGTACTCCCTGTCGGCATGTACACTATATATTCCATTCGGTACCATGTCGGCCCATAAACCGATTAGAACACTACTCACACTACAACCCTTCTACGGGGGACAGACCTGGTTATGGAGCCCTAGTTTGGGGTCTCCATCTTGAGTTATTTTTGCTCCTTATTCACATCAAGACGTTTAGAATGCATATTATGTCTCAATAATTATCACTTTATGACAAATGCACTTATGGATGCTTTTGCATGTATCTATAGGTACTTTGGCACTAGTTGATGGAAGGGAGGGATAGAAGAAAATCCTAGGACTTCCCCAAGCTTGGAGAAGCTCAAAGTGATGACAAGATCAACTCCAACCTACCCTAGGTGACCAAAGATCGAGTTTAAGCAAAGAGCATCATGGATGTGCACTTAGAAGACTAAAGTGCATCAAAAAGCCCTCAGAACGGATGTGGTATCCAGCCACAACCATGCTACTAGAGTAAAAATCACATACTTGATCAGGTTCTCTAAGGACCATGACATTCAGTCCAACATGGTCATGGCCATCAAAACGGTCATGGTGGCAGCTCCAAGCGTTGCATGGAAAAGAACCTCCTACCTCATTCACCAGGGCCATGGCACTTGCCACAGTCGTGCTACCCTCAAGCCACCACGGACGTGATGACCACGATGATCATGCTACCTCTTCCATTTAACCATTTTTTATCTCATCCTAACCCATTTTCCACCATGACCATTCTCCACCGTCACGGTCATTCCTAGACCTACCCACCACGACCATGGCACTTGCCACGGTCGTGCTACCCTCAAACCACCATGGACGTGATGCCCACCACGATATAGTTGTCTAGGCGGCTAGGCGGTCCATCCCACCTAGGGGAAGCCTAGGCATTTCTAGGCGTTCTTCATATTTGTTAATACTTTGCATATATATAAATGATTTTGTGTATACATTCAGTTATATTCAAATATGTATATCATTATGTACATTTGTATTGCTTATCCCTAAGCTTAATCAATCATAACTTCACCTACATCACATATGTCACGACCTAAGATAGACCTATTCGGCCTTAATTTGACCTAACACGATCTAAATTGGACCTAATTTAACTCGTCTTACCTAATTTAGCCAAAGCCAGACCGATTGTGGCATAACATGACTTATCAGACGTAACTTCCCCTAGTTTGTCCTACATTGACCTAAATGAGTCCTAATTTAGCAAAATCAGATCTAATTCCCCCAAATAAGACTTTTTTTTCCCAAATCAGACTTATTTCCCCCAAATCAGACCTAATTTGCCCAAATTAGATCTGATTTGGCCTATATTAGATCTATTACTTCCCCAAAATAACTAAACATGATCTAATTTGACCAAATTCCAACCTAATATATGATAATTTTGTCTTAAGCAGTGAAATGAAAAACGGGCTGAGCGGCCGATTAAACGGCCGATTAATCGGCCAGACACCCAGCCCGTTCAATTTTTGCTAAAATCACCGGTTAACTTTTTTTGTAATTAATCGGCCGTTTTTTCCCGTTTTTTACCCGTTTTTTGCCCGTTTTTTTCCCGTTTTTTGGCCTTTTTTGTAAATTTTGCTGTACACCTGCAACTTTATATAAACTATATGGCCCCAAGTATTACTGACTATAATATATTAAACTTAAATATCCTATGATAAGCCTAGTCTAATAGAATGCATACTTGTATGCAAGTTGGGATAATAGGGTACTGTTGTAAAGTGTAATTTATACAAGTAAAATATATGTAATGTAACTATTATCTAATTTTAGAATGCATACTTTAGTTAATTGTACTGCTGTAATGTATGACTAATTGATGATATGCACATATAACAATAAGTTAGAAAGGTATCCAATAATGAGTCTATTGTTTACTGTATGCAAGTTGGGATAATAGGGTACTGTTGTAAAGTGTAATTTATACAAGTAAAATATATGTAACTATTATCTAATTTTAGAATGCATACTTTAGTTAATTGTACTGCTGTAATGTATGACTAATTGATGATATGCACATATAACAATAAGTTAGAAAGGTATCCAATAATGAGTCTATTGTTTACTGCTTAACTATGTAAACATGTGATGCAAAAATATTTCTGAATCATGTATGTGGGGTATTTTATCTATGTCAAATCTATTATTTATTATATTATGGCTATAATTATTGTCTTATAGCTATCTTATAAACTAATTGGGTGTTTTTACTGTTGGGTAGAGTGTTTAGAATCTTTAGATATATATAAAAGTTTCAAAGAGTATTAGTATTTATATACACATATATGTAATTTTGTATAAAATTATATAGGAAATTAAAACCCGTTTTTTAAAAAATTGGCCGCTTAATCGGCCGCTTACCGCTTAACCAGTTACAAGGTGTTGTCTGCACGGTTACCGCTTAACGTTTTTTAAAACATAGGTCTTAAGTGTCTTAATTTGGGCCTAAAAATCCTTAGGCATCCACTTTAGTTATCTAAAAGCCTAGGTGCCTAGTTTAAGGCGGACCACCTAGAGCCTAGGCGGAGCCCAGGCGAGAGCCTGGATAACTATGCCACGATCGTGCTACCTCATTCCATTTAACCACTTTTTATCTCATCCTAACCCATTTTCCACCATTATATTCCTAGACCTACCACCACAGACTTGGTGACCACCACTATCGTGCTACCCACCTCACCCTAATGCTTCTCACTACCACTTTTACCACTTAACCCTAGACACCCTAGGCTAAAATACACTAGTGGCGGTTGGGAGTCAAAGATTACCACTTGTTAGCCATTATATCCGTTGCTCACTCCTCTCTACCTCATTCACTCTATATCCTTCCATCTTCCACCCCAAAATCCTAGTTTTCTAGGATTTTTTACCATATCTACTCCATTTTTCATGCCATTCCATCCATTTGGAGGAGCATGATATCATGTCGGGAAATATTCATGCAGTAAACTTTGATTTTGTTATCTATTGCTATATTATTGCTTGTTCTCCTTCCTTGCATCTTGCAATGGTTGTTTGAGTTGTGGAATCACCTAAGGCATAGAGAAAGTGATGATTTTGGGCTTTTTGGTGGGAAAACTCCTAAGTTCCCAAGAGGAACTTTAGCAAGTTTCTCCCCCTTCCCCTTTCCCTCCATTCCACTAGCCCCAAGTTAGAAATCTAAGTATTTAGGTATGTTCCTCCATAAGCACTTAGCAAAAGACGTGTTTAGTGGTTGGATGAGGGTAATGGGAGGTGAAACCCCCTTCTCTTACACCCCATACCACTCCTTGCCCTAAGTGTATTAGAAGAACCATACCTAAAAACCTAGACTAATGTCTATCTATCCCTTAGTCAATATAACCTCGTAAGGTTGGATGTAGGGGCGGAACCAGAAATGCACAATGGCGGGGGGGGGGGGGGGGGGGGGGGGGGCTGAATTCACAAAGTGGGGGTGAAAAATAAAGCATGCAAATGTCAAGATTCGAACCTGCACCACTTGCACAACTAAAGGTGCAGCACTATTATAGTTTGGATGCCCTTGTAGCAAGGAAGAACTTTGTAATCAATTATACTTCTTCAAATGCCCCAAAAGATTCTTCAAAAACACCCAAAATCAAACTCTGCAATAGGGTTGCATTGTCTTGCTACAGTAACCGTGGGATATAGAGTGGAGGAGGATTGCTCGCTCCTTGGAGCTCTTGTGCCCTTACCTTCTAGGACAAGGTAGCAGACGTACGGGCGCCCTTCAGGACCTAACCTCAAATGAGAAAAGGATCCCTCTCACCGTTTAGGAGAGACAGACGAAACCACACCTTGCTGAATTTAAAAGAAACTTGAGGAGAAAAATCTCCTTGTTGAGTGTAGAAGCTCCCGCACACCCCTAGGAGACCACTAGGGTCTAGGGGAACGAGGGATGCTTGTTGATCCCTCTCCAAGAAATGACATGAGAGAGCTTGCAATATTTTGTCTGCTACAATAAATCATTGTAGCAGTGCGCTACCTCGAAGAGAAGTGGGAGAAAGACATCTCCCTTACAACTCTTTCATGTAGAAGAGTTTAACTGTTCTCCTAAGGTCTGAATCCTTAGGTTATGATACCATCTTGCTAGAAATGTGGGAGAAGGAGATGACCTAATCTTACAGTTTGGTTCAAGCATCATATATATAAGAAGAATACATGACATTTACAAGTAGATTGCTAACCTTAATATATAAGACCCTGTCATTTACATACAGTCCATATACACCAAAAAAATTCAAGAGCATTATCAATCTAAATTATATTAAGAGAAAAATAAACTTTAACTTCATTCAGAAATTGTGACAAAGTGACTTTTCAAATAATTTCAATTACTTTTTCACTTTCTTCATAATCTCAAATACATCAATCGTTTACATGCCCTTTTTTTTATTGTCGGGGGAAACCCACCCCCCTAGGCGAAGGCCCAGATAGCAAGGATGGTAAACCCGGGAGACCCGTGTGCCCGCACACCGGTATCTCAACAAGTCGCATCAGAGGCCGGCTGACGCTGCGGGAAATTCATTTCCGAGCAGCGCTTCCAGCGAGAGTCGAACCCGGGACCCTTCGTGAGGGATCCCGAGCTACGACCAGCTGGACTACTGCTCGCCGGCTTACATGCCCTTTTACCTCTAAAAGTTTCCTACAATCATATCTAACCTACAAGATGAGACCCTAAAGTTACAAAACCTTAATTTGTTTGGATGTTGAGTATATAAGACACATCTGACTCTATACCCAACATGAAATTTATCAATCATCTGCTCAAATTCGATCACTAAACTCGAGGCCAGTGATTTGAGGGATGGCCTCCTCGCCAATCTCATTCCAAATTGACTTCGAACCTGAAATATATTTAATTTAAATTCCCTGAAGATAGATCAAAAAAGAAAGGCACGGGATCAAAAGTTAAATAGTGCTCAATTAGCTCTATGCAACTAATAAAAAGAGTCATAAGATCAAACATCACAAAATCAGGATTTGCATGGATCCCCTTCAAGAGGAAGGGAAAAACCACAGGAGGAGAGAACCCGAAACCTATGATGGTGAGAGTTTTTCTTCCTTTTGTCTCAGTGAAAACAGGGGAGATGTTGAAATATATAGATAAACGGTGTTGAATAAATCCACCTCCTAGATCTATCTACCGCAGACAAGGAAACATAAAATAATATAAGTAAATGGGCCATCTCCCTAGCCCATAAACATGCAGAGATAACTTAACATCCCCCCTCCCACAAATTGGGAAAACAAGCCAAGCACGCCCAACTTGCAAATAGAATTAACAAAGGTGGAGACAGACATGCCTTTTGTGAAACATCTATCACTTTCTCGCTTGTCTTCAGACGAGGTTGGCAAAGAATCCCAACAACAATCTTTTCATTGATTAAATATCAATTTAACTCCCACATGCTTGGTTTGATCATGAAACATTGGATTTTTAGCAAGATTAATGGCAATTTCATTTATAAACACAAGATAACATCATGGGATTCTTTGAATTGATGCCCATATCAGATACAAGTATTTGGACCCAAAGCATTTCAATGACCCCAAAAAGCAATAGCATTATATTCAGCTTCAGCAATAGATCCAGCAATAACTGGTTATTCTTTACTTCTCCAAATGACAATATTTCCTCCTAGAAAAACACAATATCTGTTGGATAAATTGGATATTATGATAAATCCCTTTGTTTCGATGATGACAAACATTTCATTCTTATTAATCTAACTAGCTACTTAAGTGTGCAGGACTAAGCAGGATGACAAAGTAGCAAGGGAAAATCCAAGAGCTTACTTAGTTATATTTTCATGCAATGTAATCAATGTTGTAAAACTTGTACAAATATATAATGTACAAGTACTTAGAATTGCATGTAAATCAAGCGTTAGATTTTCCCTAGCCAAACACCATAGTTAGACATGTCATCCCATTTAATTTGGATCACCTTTGCACACTCACACATATAATTAATGTTTAAATTGAAACTTTGAAACAGGATCATTCTCGGTCGACAAACTCCTCGACCGAGACACTCTCGGTCGACAAACTCCTCGACCGAGAAAGATCCAAAGTAGCCGTTAGACACAACAGACAAAGTAGTTGGCAGTTGCAAATGAACGTTAATCCAGAGAGCCTGTCGGTCGACAAAACTTCGACCGAGTAGGTGTCTCGGTCGACCATTCCTCGACCGAGATGGTCTCTGACAGGAACTGCAAAATAAATTAATTAGCCGTTGTTAAAGCAACAACTTTGTACCTAACGGCTAGTTAAGCACTTAGAAACCCCTAGAAGTTGTCTAGAACGTCCTTAAACATATTTAGGCCATTCCTATAAATAGGACAAGCCATAGGACACTAGAATTCACTTGTTACACTTGAGAATACACTTGAGCATACTTGAGCAATCTTTTGCAAGCAATTTGAGCACTGTGATCATTGGCCTACATTCTCCTTAGCTCAATCTTGTGTCCTATAGGCTAGATTCTCCTACCCACAGCAATTACAAGTTCACATACTTGGCTAGGAGATCTTACGCTTGATCTAGGCATATCAAGCCTCGGGCTTAAAGGATAAGTTGTAATTTCTCTAATTCTTTCTTGTTCCTATTTATTCTTTGTACTCTCCTTGCTACTCCTAGGGTTGGAGGCTGCGGATTGGAGAGGGTTGACTTCTCGGAGGAGAAGGGGACTTCAAGCTACTTCAAGAAGGCTATCGCACGGGAAGCTACTTCAGAAGGCTGGTGCAACGGGAGTTGGTGCATCTACTTCAAGGGAAGGCTGCTTCGAGTTGGGCGATTACTTCTAGGTGAAGGCTGCTTGAAGGGTTTAGGGAAAAGAGATTGTATTTTATGTAATTCCTTGAGAGGTAATAAAATAAATTTCTTTTCAAATCCCGGTTGGGTAAGCAACCGGGTAGTGGACTGACTACCTTAGTATTTGCTAAGGTAGGAACCACTCTAAACCCTTGTGTCTCCTTGTCCAATATTTTCTTTGTGGTTGCTTGAGTAATTAATTGTTAAAATTATCTATAAAACTCTATTCACCCCCCCTCTAGAGGTTTTAAATTGGTATCAGAGCAGGCTTCAAGGAGCCCTAACCAGGTCTTGAAGAGATAAAGGGAGGAGGTGACTACAACCACAAGAAAAGGAGCATGGACCAATGTGCGACAAGTTGCAATTGGTGCTTAGGAACAAAGCACTCTACGTCTAGATGTCCATGGAGGTCAAAGAAAGAAGATACATATAAAGAATGTTTCGTTGCTACAATAAGTGAGGAAGAAGAAGAAGAGGTAAGCTTGCTTGATTTACCTAAAGAAGAGTTAGTTACTATTATTGAAGAAACACATAATAAATATGTTGAATGCAAAAAGAAATTAAAGAAATCAAATAAAGAAAATGATGATCTAAATGCTAGATTTCTTGAGCTTACATCCGAAAATGACGATTTATATGCTAAATTGAATACTCTTGGTTTTGAAAAAGATAGCATTATGTCTGACAATCGTACTTTGAAATCATCTCTAAGTAATAGTGAAGTGAAAATTTTCACTCTAGAGACTAACTATGATCTTCTATGTCAAGAAAAGACTGAATTGCTTGCAAAGATAAATGATATTCAAAAACAACCTATATTGTGCACCCATGTAGATTATGACAATATAGTGAAAGAAAGAAATATGTTATCATTCAATCTAGACCAAGCAAAATTAGATATCAAGAAAAGAATGGATGAGATCGTTAAGTTGCAACAAGAAGTTAGTAAGTTAAGCAACAATGGAATCCTTGATAGAATATTAGAAAATTCCTATCATCAAATAGGGAGAAGAGGACTAGGTTATAAGCCTAAGGAGAAATCCTATCAACAACCTAGTTGGAGAAGGACACAAGCAAGTCAATCCATGAATGTACATAGAGGCAAATATACTTTTGTACCAAAGAACAACCTAGACCAAAATCATAGAAAGAGATATGAGGTTGATTCTATATGTTGCCACTATTGTTCACGTCTTGGACATTACTCCTTCTCATGCCCATACAGGAAAAAGAATGTTGAGATGGTATGGGTTCCAAAATCCCCAAATTGATTCGATTAGACTAAGTTGAGATATGACCAAAGTCTCAAATTTGCACATCTTTTTGTCTATCTCAACTTAACATATAGGGATAACAAATTTATAATAAATTTGATATCACTCTGATATCCATATGTTTTATCTCAAACTGATCTTCGAAATAATTGAATTAGATACAACCTTTATTGCATAGATTTCTGAAACAGTTTCCAGAAACATGGTCGGTCGAGCAGTTGTCGACCGAGAAAATGTCGGTCGAGCAATTGTAGACCGAGCATATCACTGTTTTTTTTTTGAGCTGATGTAAATTTTCTTTACTATATGAAAATTATTCTTGAAAGATTATATGGATCATGCTTAGATTAAAGAAAAGTCCTATTTAATCATACTCTTATTGCAAATTTATCTCTTAGAAATACTTGCAATGATTAAAATGTTTCAAATCGACTTTTGAAAAATTGTGCTAAGCATCACTTAATATGCTTCATCATATTTGATGCCCTTACTAAGTTCTCATAATTTGTACACTTTAATGAGCCTCATATTGATATTCGTAAGCTATCTGCAGAACTTACTCTTCACGTATGAATATTTTTTTGGAAACCTGCAGAATATGCCTCTTGGTTAAAATAAAATTTGACCAAGGGGCGCCATGGTCGTAATCAAGGGCGACCTAAAATAAACTTTGATAAAAATTGTTTATTTGATACATGAGAAATCAATATACATTCATCATATGCTTAAGGGAATCTCATATCATTTCAAGGCTTAACATCCTTTGCGAATGATTGAGAAACAAATTGTGGATAAATTAGATAAAAATCCATGTTCCTAATAGGATATCTAATTAAGGGGGAGCATTATCTTAAGGGGGAGAAGAAAAATAAAACATTCAACTTGGATATCTTTTTGAAATGACAAAGGGGGAGAAAGAATATAAAAATACAAATGAGTTTCATCACATCTTGGCCAGCACTCACTTGAAAAACATAAATAGCTACAAAAGGAAAATTTTCAGGTATGAAACTCACATGCTTTATATTTCCTTATTTCATATTTAGGAAATGTTTGTCATCTTCAAAAAGGGGGAGATTGTTGGATAAATTGGATATTATGATAAATCCCTTTGTTTCGATGATGACAAACATTTCATTCTTATTAATCTAACTAGCTACTTAAGTGTGCAGGACTAAGCAGGATGACAAAGTAGCAAGGGAAAATCCAAGAGCTTACTTAGTTATATTTTCATGCAATGTAATCAATGTTGTAAAACTTGTACAAATATATAATGTACAAGTACTTAGAATTGCATGTAAATCAAGCGTTAGATTTTCCCTAGCCAAACACCATAGTTAGACATGTCATCCCATTTAATTTGGATCACCTTTGCACACTCACACATATAATTAATGTTTAAATTGAAACTTTGAAACAGGATCATTCTCGGTCGACAAACTCCTCGACCGAGACACTCTCGGTCGACAAACTCCTCGACCGAGAAAGATCCAAAGTAGCCGTTAGACACAACAGACAAAGTAGTTGGCAGTTGCAAATGAACGTTAATCCAGAGAGCCTGTCGGTCGACAAAACTTCGACCGAGTAGGTGTCTCGGTCGACCATTCCTCGACCGAGATGGTCTCTGACAGGAACTGCAAAATAAATTAATTAGCCGTTGTTAAAGCAACAACTTTGTACCTAACGGCTAGTTAAGCACTTAGAAACCCCTAGAAGTTGTCTAGAACGTCCTTAAACATATTTAGGCCATTCCTATAAATAGGACAAGCCATAGGACACTAGAATTCACTTGTTACACTTGAGAATACACTTGAGCATACTTGAGCAATCTTTTGCAAGCAATTTGAGCACTGTGATCATTGGCCTACATTCTCCTTAGCTCAATCTTGTGTCCTATAGGCTAGATTCTCCTACCCACAGCAATTACAAGTTCACATACTTGGCTAGGAGATCTTACGCTTGATCTAGGCATATCAAGCCTCGGGCTTAAAGGATAAGTTGTAATTTCTCTAATTCTTTCTTGTTCCTATTTATTCTTTGTACTCTCCTTGCTACTCCTAGGGTTGGAGGCTGCGGATTGGAGAGGGTTGACTTCTCGGAGGAGAAGGGGACTTCAAGCTACTTCAAGAAGGCTATCGCACGGGAAGCTACTTCAGAAGGCTGGTGCAATGGGAGTTGGTGCATCTACTTCAAGGGAAGGCTGCTTCGAGTTGGGCGATTACTTCTAGGTGAAGGCTGCTTGAAGGGTTTAGGGAAAAGAGATTGTATTTTATGTAATTCCTTGAGAGGTAATAAAATAAATTTCTTTTCAAATCCCGGTTGGGTAAGCAACCGGGTAGTGGACTGACTACCTTAGTATTTGCTAAGGTAGGAACCACTCTAAACCCTTGTGTCTCCTTGTCCAATATTTTCTTTGTGGTTGCTTGAGTAATTAATTGTTAAAATTATCTATAAAACTCTATTCACCCCCCCTCTAGAGGTTTTCAATATCTAGAAGTAGAACGTATGTCATATTGAGAATCGGCACACTCAGCATCAGTGAAGCATTTAATCTTTAGCTCATCACCTTTAGTATAAAGGAGGCCCTTGCCAAGATTCTTTTTCAAATAAGCAAGAATACAATAAACAACACAAAGATGTGAGTCAGTAGAAGCATGCATTAATTGGCTTAAAATATTAATATGTTATATCAAGTATGGTAAAACTAAGATAGATAACCTTTCACACATGTTTCTGATAATTATTCTTTTGTTCATTATTAAGGGGATTCCCATCCTAAAGACTTTCACTAGGAATGTCAACCGGCTTATAGCCCAAATTTCTTGTTGCTTTAGGATATCCAAAGTAAATTTGTGTTGCCAAAACCAAAACCGTCTTTAGACCTTGCCATCTTAATTCCCAAATAATATTTCAATTTCCAAAATATTTTATTTTTAAATTCATCCACAAGTTTATTTTTGAGTTCCATGATCTCATACTCATCATCCGCAGTAACCAGTTAATTGGATAATGGGTTGTGCGCTGCTCAAGAGACCACTTAAGAAGTCGCTTAAGTGACCGCTTAAGGGCCTAGCCCGTCATCTGCTTAAAAAAGTCCCTACGCACCATTTAAGTGGATCAGTGAAAAGCGGCCACTCAAGGCCCGCTTCACCCGCTTAAGCGATTCAGCCCACCATCTGCTTAAAAAAGCCCAAAAGCGCCAATTAAGTGGATCAGTGAAAAGCGGATACTCAAGGCCCGCTTCATTCGCTTAATCGGCCTCTTGGAGCAGCCAAAAAAAGTACCCCACTTTGACACATTTTATTGAAAATATTATTATAAGCATGTAACACTAAGTAAATTATATGATCCAAGTATTATAGACTATAATATATTTGATTCTATATACATTAGAAACTATACGATAAGTCGTAGTTCTAATTTAGAATGCATATTTTATATGTAAGCCGTAGTAATAGGATATTGCTGTAGTGTATCAAAGTAAATTGTATGTAACTATTATCTAGTTCAGAATGCATATCCTGATTAAATGTAATACTGTAATGTAATACTAATTGACGATATGTAATCTAATACTAAGTAAGGTATCTATGATAAGTCTCTATTGTTTACTACTTAGTTATGTAAACATGTGAAGCGAAATTGTTGTTCTATGACGTATTTACACTTATTTTTATATTACTTTGCTAGATGGATGATGATCTAAATGTTGCTCCAGTGCCTGAAAAAATACACCAAATGTCATTCACAATGCTATTGCTAGCTCAAGTGACCCAAGTTGGAAGTGTTGTGAATGTCCCGATCCATCTCGAAAAGATCGACTGCGATGTATCTTTCTGCAAACACATCAACAAAGGAAGGATTTTAGATGCAATTGTTGTTTTATATTTGTATTATAAACGATTTCGATGTTTTACATTATTGTGCAGTGTGTGCATAATTTTGCATAAAAGTATATAGGAAATCAAAACCTGCTTTTTCAAAGATCGCCTGCTTTAGCGTCTGCCTGGCGCTTAAGTATTAACAAGAAGTTGCCCATACGCTTACCAGTTCACGCTTTTTAAAACATTGCAAGTATTTATCAAGTCCACATAAACAAGCATTAAGGCTACACTCCTTGCAATCCTCCTGACAAAGAGCGTGTGGTCACTATTCCTTGCAAAAAGCCCAAACTATTTCATGAAATCTTCAATCTTTCAAATCAAGCATGTGGGAATTGTCTAAGACCATACAAAGCCTCTTTTAATATTTAGCAATTTCCTTCTTGCTCATATCCAGCTGGCATCTGCATAATAACTCAACAAGATCCCATTTAAGAAGGCAATCTTCACTTCCAGTTGGTGTAACTCCCATGAGAGGTGAACAGTACCGGCCAACACAGTCCCAACTGAGTTAATTTTTGCATCACGAGTAAAAGTCTCCAGATAAACTATTCCATAGTTTTGAGTAAATCCTCTACCAACCAATCTAGCTTTACATCTGCGCACAGTTCCATCAGCTTTAAATTTGATGGTGCATACCCGCTTGGATCCCACAATATGAGCATCCTTGGGTATATTAACAACACCCCAAGTTTGATTTGTTTCAAAAGCATTCACCTCCTCCATAGCCTGCACCCATCTCGGATCAAGATAGGCTTCCACAACCCACTTTAGAACAGAAGACGTTGCAAGTGAAGAAAAAAAACAATGATGTTATGTACTGAGATGGGAGAAAGTAAAATATCTTTGAATAGGGTGCCAAGTGCATTCACGGATCATCTTTCTAAGAGCAATAGGTTGGACATCAAAAATATTTTGTATCATCTTGTATACCAAATGCAATAAGTCATTTTACTTTTTAAGCACAATATATAGACTTAAAGCCACAAATTTGTGGAAATATAACATGATCTAGGAGGTAGGACCTCTAGGTAGGATGACAGGACATAGTAAATAAACAATGTTGCAGTGGTATGTGAGTGAGTGTTGAGGAAGCATGAGACAACTATGGTTTATGTATCTAGTTGAACCATGATGTTATGTACTGAGATGGGAGAAAGTAAAGTATCTTTAGATAGGGTGCCAAGTGCATTCACGAATCATCTTTCTAAGAGCAATAGGTTGGTCATCAAAAATATTTTGTATCATCTTGTATACCGGTCAGCGTTGAGATTAACCTAGTTTGGGAATAGAAGATAGATAGGGATCAGTTGGGATTTAGGTCTTCTCTCATATACTTGTACTAATATTTCTATGCTTTTAGCTCTAGAATCCTCTCATACTTGACCTATTGACATCCGTACGCACATGCACTTAGATCTAAAGACATTTAGAATGTATCACAACAGTGGCACGATACTCCGCCTTAACCCTCAAAATTGTAGTTGAGGAAGAATAAAGGGGGATTGCAAGAGTAGAAGACAAGGATTACTTGGGGGAGTTAAGCAACAATAACTAATTGTTGCAGACAACATTGATGGACAATGAGAGCTATAGGGGTTGTTACAGGGACCTTTGGAGGCCCAATCTTAGTTGTATGATGAAGAAAGTGTAGGTCTAACTATAAGTCGAGGTGAGAGAGCACACAACTCCTGTGCTGGTTAAGTCTAGCCACCCCCCTCCCCCAAAATGAGATATGGTGGCAAAAGGCTCTCGCCAAGGAAGAAAATGTCCATTTCAACGCCGTTTCGGTGGCCAAAGAAACAGAATTTTCGACAAATTTCAAAGGAAATTTTGATAGATGTATTCCTGGTGTTTCGACGACCAAATGATCGAATTATTTAACGAAATGTTACCAGAACGATCTACTTGTGTAGATCTACTCAAATATGCAATAATATTTCATGTTGGATATGTGGGGGGTGGGGCTCCTCATGTGTAAGTAAAGGAAGCTGAAATGTTTCGATGGGGATTTCGATGGGGATTTTAGGGTCAAATTTAATGGCAAAATGAATGCATTAAGTCATTGTAGTTTGTAAGCACAATATATAGATATAAAGCCACAAATTTGTGGAAACATAACATGATCTAGGAGGTAGGACCTCTAGGTAGGATGATAGGACATAGTAAATAAACAATGTTGCAGTGGTATGTGAGTGAGTGTTGAGGAAGCATGAGAAAACTATGGTTTATGTATCTAGTTGAACCATGATGGTTGTCATCCTCCTCGTTGATTATACCTATCAACATATTGGCTCCAGTTTATTTTGTTTTATACAAGCATAGACATGTCTAAATATTAATCTCTATATGCCTACTAGTGATAAAATGCATACTCATGGATTAAACTCAAGGTTTGTTCCTGGTCACGTGCTTTTGTAGCTACAGTCTATAGGAGGCAACCATATAGTTAGAGGCATACTTGTTGAGTCGGCAAGTCGTTTTTCTTGACTCCGCCTAGCTGATCGAAAGGAATTTGGAACCAAATAGTCGGGTGACTCGGACGACTAGTCGGCCAGTCGGACGACTAGTCGGCCAGTCGGCCGACTGGGCGGGCCAAGTTAGTGAAAGTCGGTCGTCAAGTCAGGCCCGACATAACTGAAGAGGACACTGCTCTTGGAGATGAAGATGAAGAAGAAGATGATGAGCCAGAGGATGGAGAAGAAGAGCAACAACCATTTGAGTTTTAGTTTATTTTCATTAGCAATTTAGCATTTTGAAGTTTATTTGAATTTTGAATTTAAACATTATGCATTTGTGTTTGAATGAAACTTAAGTTAAACATGTTTTTATGTCTTTTGGATATTTGTGTTAAGACGATATATTATTATTAAGTTACAGGACATCCTTGTGTTAATTATTTAGCATGATATCACATTTAAATGCATCTTGTAGCAATTCAAAATTTATACAAGTCTGAATCAACACATGGTATGTCACTCTACACTCTTATTATGCATGTTATATTTGTTTAATCATTCATTTCTGTTATTTATAGTGTCATATATCAATTTAAAACTATAATATATATTTATATATATATAATTATATATTATATACATATATATATTATTATTAACCAGAAAAAACATGCGACTAGTCGACCGACTAGTCGGCCTGGGCAGCCTGGTCGCCCAAGCCAACCGGCCCACCGACTGGCCGACTTGACAAGTATGGTTAGAGGTGTGATTGATAATGGCATACATACAAAATATCTTGGCTAGTCTTGCACACTATCAATACAAATCATGTGACCTCAGAAATGAAAGCTAACGGGTCATCATACCACACCCATTTTTATATATTTCCTTCTTTGATCTTTATAGAAGTGGGAGAAATAGGAGAGAGAGGTAGAATTAGGCTAGGAAGAAAAGAAACATAACTTAGATTGCCCCTACCAAACTCAAGGAATCATATAGTAAAATCTGTAGACATTGTACCCCATTTCTCGAAATAATACCTATGTTTCTCAAAATTTCATCGAAATGCAGATGAAATGGGCCCTTTGTCATTGGAATTTACCTAATTTCGTCGAAATTCAAAAAAAAATGTTGAAATTTAATTTTTTTTTTCTGGCGAAATTCCGTACGTACAGACATGTAAGGCCATTTCTACGTCCGATTGATGTCGGCATCGAAATAATTGGCGAACACTCGCCAATTTCAACGAAATTTTGAACATTGGCTCTTGCACCACATCTACCAGCATCGGAAAATGGAAAAGTTAGGGGCAATGGTGGTAGTTGCCTCCCCTTAGATAGAGTAGCAATGGTGAGAAGAAGAGGGCAATGGTGTAGGGAGAGGAGATAGGGGAGAAATTGAAGACAAAAGAAAAACAACGGCTAAAGGCTCTTGTTATCAACTATTTAGAATATTATGTATTATTTGCTTTTTAACATACAGGATTCATACTCTGCTATCAGATGAAAAAGGCATAGGAGCTCCCTTTTTATATTTAGGATTCATACCCTACTATCAAGTGAAAAAGAACTTACGAAAGAACTTATTCTAGTTCATAAGGAAACATTTACATAATGTATACAAGGAAGAAAATGTCTGATTTTGATGTCGTTTCGGTGGCCACAGAAACATAAATTACCGAAATTTTGATGGAAATTTCAACATATGCTTTCCTGACGTTTCGACGGCAAAATTAATTAATAAATTAATGAAATTTTACCAGAATTATCTACTAGCGTAGATCTACTCAAATATGCAATAATATTTCATATTGGATATGTGGGGGGGGGTCTCCTCATGTGTGAGTGAAGGACCCTGAACTGTTTTGATGGGGATTTCGATGGAGAATTTTGATGTCAACTTTCATTGGTGAAATCAATGAATTAGGTCATTATAGTTTGCAAGCACAATATATAGACTTAAAGACACACAATTGTGAGAAAAAAAATGCTCTAGGTAGTCCATAGTATTATTAAAAAGAAAGAAAAATTTCCATGGACAGCGCGTTTCGACAGTGAATTCGATGCCCGATGCCTATAGGTATGGAAATAATTGTGGAAATATCGACAATTTTGCCGAAATTTTAAACTATGATGTATACGTTATTACACGAGTAGACTAAATATTGAATTCATACATAGAGAGAAGTGTGAAAGAGTCAAGCTAGGATACACTTCAGTCCACAAATGACATCATTTATCTAAAAAGCAGTATGTGATGTTCAAGCAAACTGAGTACTACAGAGTATATGTGGTATGCGAGAGTATACGTTGACAACATGCAATGTTTGATATTTTAACAAATCAATATATATAATCATTAGCTATTATATTAAGCTCATACATTTATATATAATGTAGAATCATATTTGTTCAATAGTAAAATAAATCAAGATGTACATATATAGGCATACAAATATGTTTTGAAATGTGTTACATGTGTATTGCAATGTACATTTCCATATGTATGCAGGTGGGTGTAATTAGGATTTGTCAAAAAATTGTTGTTTGATCAACCACTAGATTGGCCAGGTGTCAGCATATGCGGCTCAGATGCTTACTAGTGCTATTAGCAATGTGCAATGTGGCAGGCTCGTTGCATAAGCGCTATGTATGCTATCTTGCAGGCCGATTACCAAAACACTAAATTATGTCACACACTCGAGTAATCTTTGGAAAAACCAAACTCACAACCTTATTAAATAGACCATGAATACCTTATATACTAAGTTTGGTCTCATCTGAGTATCTGTGAGTCATTCATGAGGAACTACAAAGTGGTGTCCTAAAAGTTCAACATCATTTCCATATGATTTAGATGCATGGAGATAAGTTCCACATAAGCTCAAATTCAATGTATATGCTACTCGTGATTTTAAAAGACCAATGGTTTGAATTTTATTGAAAAAAAGATAGTATATATAAATTAACTCAAGCATATGACATCAAAGGTAAACTCAGGTGTATCCTAGTTGAAAGAGTAAAGCTAGGATCAAGGTTTTAAATTGCAGGAGTACCAAAGCATTTTTGTCTTAGTGAGGTGTAAGCCTCAAGGCGTTTGAGGCGCAAGCCTTGAAATATGTATGAGGTGCTTATAAATAAATAACTTTATACATATGTAACATATCTATATGTATTTATATATGTATTTGTACATTCATACAAGTATGTAAAATATAAGTATTATATATAAGCAAAATTTAAAACTAATAAATTTCTTCAACGTAGCTTATCAAGAATGAATGGGAGTTAAAAACAAAGTGAATAATATAGATCACCACAATTATAAGTATTACATATTTGGATCTAATTTTCAACAACATTTTTTGGGGTACTGGACGAAGAAAATCAGGGGAAACATAAACATGAATCGATGGCACCAAAGAACTGACATTAGTTGAAAGTGAGATACGAAATCCACCGGCATAGTAAATACAAAGATAGCCAAATATGGATTCTGAAGATTGATCTCTAACTCAAAGCATGATTAAAGAAATTTCATTGATGAGAAAATTGAGTGTGATAATTTACTATAACGACTCCAAGTAGGAAACTTTTCAAAAAAGTGTGTAACAGAATCTTAAAAAAACAAAAGTTGATGGATATCATAAAGATATTATAATCAAGAACCAAGGCTTGCCCCTCAACTAAGCCTCAATAATTTGAGGCAATCCTCAAACATTTTGAGGAATAAGCCTCATTTTAGATGTTGAGGCATAAGCCATGACATGCAAACCAAATAGCCTCAACTTGAGGCATAAGCCCTAAGAGCCTCAAGGTGGGTTTTTTAAACCCATGGCTATGACGTACTTATAGCGTATGAATATCATCATACACTCAAGTGGTGTTACCAGTGTTTCAAAAAAAGGCCACGTGGGCCGCATAGCGGTCCGCATATACTTAGCCGCTTTTAAGGCCGATTAGTTGGCAATTTTTAGATAGACATTCGTTATCTCGGCCCAAACTAGATTATATATTTATTAATAACATTCTCTTGATGTATGTATGTTCTGTACATGAGACACACGCTTAATGTTTGTTTGTTTTTACCTCAAGGACATGCAACCATTTTTTGTATGATTTGGTTAGTATTGATTGTTATGTGCTTGTGTTAAACCATTTTCTGTGTGCTTCATTGGAGTTTATGTTTAAATAATTCTAGAATGCATTCTAAATGTTTCTTTACTTTTCATTGAAACTTTATATTTAATTCTATCTCAAATTTTAGGGTCTAAATATGTAATGTACAAATTAAATATGCAATTTTACAATTACTTTATATATACAGATTAATTATTAAAAAAATTCAAAACCGCATATACTCCCGCATACCGCATATACTCTATAAGGTGACCTCTCCGCACGCACAAAGCATACCCCTTTTTAAAACTATGGGTGCTACATAACAAAATCAACATTTTAGAAAACCCAAACCACTCTTCGTAAATATCTCATATATAGCCCATGGGGCAGATCATTTGATAATTAGAAGTCATTCATTCAAGGACTACAAACAAGTGTCTTGAAGATTCTTCGAGTGCTCATTTTAGTATCCTTAATATGCATAGCCTATAGTATCAAATGAGCTAAAATAACAAAGGATTTTCAAATAATAATTGAAAGATCAATGATTTACAATTCCATCCAAGAATTATTGTAAGTCACCCATCCCTAGATGATTGAGCTAAATTCACTCAGTTGGATACTTATAAGTATAAGTCATTCATCCAGGGACTACAAAAGCAATGTCCTGAAGTTTGATGGCTCAAATTAGATATGGTGCTTAATCATATGATATCTAAGAAGATCAAAAGTTCAATTTCCATACTCAAACACACAAATAGGGTTGTAAATATACCAGTCCAAACAGGTGCACCGAACGGTCAATCCGATTTTGGACCGACTTCAATTTCAGTCTGGTCCTCGGACCTCCATTTTTCCTGATTCTGGACCTCGGTCCGGTCCAAAACTAGTTTGGACCGACTAGACTAGATGACATTAAAAAAAATCTCTCTACATTATGAATTAAACAGCATGCTTATATTAGTCTTTTTTTTATGAAGAGTCGTGGGAGTGGACTGCAGGATGGTCAATTCCATAAATTGCTAGTAATAGATAACTTGTTAAAAATATTATTACTCAAGATTTGGAAGTAAACGCATGTTAGATTATGACATGAGATGAAATGATAGATATATATTGATAGCTAAAGTTGCATTCCCTTTGGCAACAATGAGAGAGAATATGGTATGGTCTGATTATGGACGTTGTGAGGAATCACTATGAATAGGGTTGTCAACAAGGAGGGTATGGGGAGGTTACGAGCTTACCCTTACCCTTATCCACCTTGGGTAGCGGGTAAGGGTAAGGGTAAATACCCACCTTATGATTCCACCATTACCCTCCCCTTACCGTTACCCTTTTTCCCTCCGGGTAAATGGGAAGGGTATGGATAAAATGAGTAATTGAACATGGCTTAGGTCAAGAAGACAAAACAACACACATGTGCTTCAAGTCATGGTGGTGTCGGCTGACCTTAGACGATGTAGACAGTACAACACAAGAAAGTTTGTAATATGAACTAGCTTAATATTTCTCTATGCTTGAAATAGTACAAAAAAAGATATGAATAAGAAGACATCGAAGTTGTGCACATAGAAAGAATCAAATATACAACAATTTGTTACAACTCCAAATATCACAATCTTGTTGGCTCGACATTTGCACGCTGCTGTTTGGGCGTCAATTATTCAATATATTATTTGATTCGAAATGCATATTCTCATCATCTTTTTATATGATTTTAATATTTCTTTCTCCTTTACTAGATCACAAGAAACGAGTCAGTTTGTAGCTTACGTGATGCTTTTCTATTTATGGTAAACTAAACTTAATCAACTTACTAAATTGTATCCTATGTAAGAAAAATCTGACTTTTACGAAATATCGACGATTTTTTACAATTTTATAGGTTCCTGAAAGTTCGACATAGTTAATACGTTGGTTGTTAATTTTTCATGACCTTTCACAATTGTTCCCGCTTTTTCGTGATTTATATGATTCTTCATGACTTTTCATGTTTTCCACGATTTAACTTGCTTGCTCTTTTTTTTTTACAAAACCATGTAGGAAGAACTCCCAATAATACCATAAACCCAAAAAGCCCACTCTCTAGACGGTCCATGTTGTTGCATTGTCCTTGCACCCCCTCCTTACCTTGTTCTATGATGTTGCATACGCATTATTCTCCTCTTCAATAAGCAAACATGCAATCTTACTATTAGTGTTTATTTTTTCTTATTTACCTCTTATTTGTCATTACCATTGCCATGTATGCCCAAGGTTTTATTAATCAATATTGTTGTTACACATGTTTCTCTCGGATTGTCATAACATTGTTATTATTCAACTTTTCTTTAATTATTTTGTGACTTTTTTCACTCATTAAGATTGTAAATTGTATATCCATTGACTTAAATAAGTTCAGACACACACACTTATACCAACTTAACCCCGATTATTTCTGAGTAGCTGACCGAACTTTGACCAAAAGTTATCGATTTTTTCCCGAATATTTCCGTATTTTTTTAATTCTGAATTTTTCTGGCTAGCTGAAAAATTGCCGAATCCTTCTTAACATGTATTAGTTTTTGTTTGCACAGATGCACTTGATTGTGATTACAAATAGATGTAACTTTAATTGAACAATGGTAAGTAAATATGAAAGCTCCACAATGCCATGTTGTCAATACCAAACTAAGTTGTTACATGCATAAATGAGAAAGGGTGGGATCCAAGTATGTCCCCCTGGGTCGGGCTTCATTGTGTCGACTTGGCGCTTGGTCCATGTGGGTTTTGTTCAAAAATTTACATATTTAAATATGATACATAAAGTATACTAGTAGGTAAACATAAAAAGGTATGGAGAATGTTTATTCCCTACCATTACCCTATAAAGGAGTTGATAAGTGAGTGTAGGGAAAATGGTTGAAGGATAATGAAGTGAAGGGTAGAAAATGTTCTTACCCTTACTCTTACCAACAGGGTATGGGTAAAGGATAAAAGGGTAATACCATGCCCATTGACATCCCTAGCTATGAGGGGCAAATGATCATAGATTTGCATAGTATTGCTTCCTTCCTAAATCTAGATCTGTCAAACGGGTGAGTGGGTTGGGTTTGGGTAGGGTCATTGCGGGTTTGGGTCTCGCGAGTGCGAGTTAAAAAGACCTAATGTTAAATGGGTGGAGAAGTAGCACACCCAAACCCGACCCAGCAGATTGTCGGTCGCCCGCGGGTGCCTATATAATATGTGCACAGTGAAAAGATATTGCTAGTTTTCTCTCTACAATAAAAAGTCGAATGATTCATTAATAATTTTTGGTGTCAACATAGCAAAATGAGGGCAACATTCCACTACTTTTTGTGTCAAACACAATGTAACATCCATTTTGATATTTTGGAATAAATTGTAAGAGATAATAAGAAAACAACCATTTTTGCAATGTAAAATCAAAAAAATTAAATGATATCGATGTTACAAATAGCATAATGTATCACCATAACAACACTATATTTTATCATCTTATGTTAAAGATTCTTGATATATCATGTTCTTATGATTGTCTACTACATAAAGTGAACAAAAAGAGAATATAATTGTTACGGTTACAACATGCATTACACTATATGTTCATTAACATAAGCAATAATATACGAAGGTAACTACTTTGTTTCCATTAGTATAAACAATTAACAAAGGACATCAATCAAGAAAGTTGGACTTTAACTCTTTATATTGTATACATTACACATCATAAATTTAGTTGCTTGATAATTGTATGGGTGTGCCATGTCTTAGTTGTATACGTATTATATTTATATTAATATATTATTTAGTTAAATGGGCACCCACGGGTGCCCGCGGATCACCCGTGAAACCCACTAAATAAACGGGTGGGTATGGGTTTGGGTGATTTCTAACGGGTGGCAAATTTCGTCACCCAAACCCAACTTAAACGGGTTGACCCATGGGTGCCCGCGGATTTTGACCC
Source organism: Alisma plantago-aquatica (assembly GCA_963693085.1). Lineage (NCBI taxonomy): Eukaryota > Viridiplantae > Streptophyta > Magnoliopsida > Alismatales > Alismataceae > Alisma > Alisma plantago-aquatica. The sequence continues at coordinate 778,240,121 of OY856409.1, forward strand.
AGTTTGACAGGTCTACCTAAACCTAATGGATTTTTTTGCTAGAGAGAGAAGTTACAAGAGCAATGTGATAATTTAGAGTATGTGTTCATGCATTGCTTTGTGAAGATGGTTAGTGATCCATCCACGGTTGACAAGGTTATTGCAAACATGGAGACATATATTATGTGTTGTGCTCTATTAATTGAAGATGCTACTATTTGCCATAAATCACATAACCAAGCATGTAAGTGACAAAACCTTTTAGCTACTTCACTTTACACATTTAGAGCTATGTGTTTCTTTATACTTGCTTGTCATTCTTGAGAAGTGCCTTGGTGGGATATATGGCATTGGGACTCCTGGCTTGAAGAAGATATAGACCTACGTTTTCTCAGTCTTTGTTGTACCACATCTAGTTGTGAACAAAATTGGAGTACTTTAGAATTTGTAAGTACAACATACGACCTATGAAGTGTTGAATTTGATTAGTTAATTATTCATCAAGACAATTTTTTACTTTATGTGCATATCAAGGAAGCATGGGCACGGACACAGATACAGACATAGGACACGAAAATTTTCTAAAATATAGGACACGGACACAACATTGGATGAGGTGATAACATTTTTTCATATAAATATATATATGTGTGTATGTATTATATGAATATGAATATGAATGTTTGTGATTGTGAGTGAAGTGAAAACAAAACGGAAAACTTAACACTTTGCATCTTTTCAATAAAATCAGTAAATTTGCAGAGTAGATACATGTATTCTCATTACTCAACTAACCAATTTGTTAGGCAACAACATGATTCATGTTAAAAATGTTTTGGGTTGTGTCTGGAAAGTGACTTTGTAGAAAAAGTATCTGACACGGACATGGGGCTTCCTAGGTACATGTAGGTTCACAAAAAGAGAAGGAATCAGTTGTTGCGGAACAATGTTCCTTTTTCCTATCTCCCATCTAGGTTTGTTTAGTTATTCACTAGAGCAACTATCAGTTTAAAGTCAAACGATGAAAATTTCTCTTTTTCTCGCCTCTATCTTGATAAGTGGAAACCAAGGCGAGATTAGATAGTTAGGATATATCCAATACAACCGCAAACTAGATGATGGTCGGGAAAAAGTTACGGATGATAATGACGATTTTGATTGATTGCATTAGACAAACTGAACTAGAGCAATGAGTGGATGAATGGTATTCCAGAAGCCACGATTCCAAACCATGATGGTCTTACATGGAACTTGTAGATGAGGCAATGGGTGTTGAAGAAGAGAGTAGACCCAAGAGAAAGGGAGTTGTAGGTTCTTCTCTTGTTGATGAAGAAGGGGAAGAAAACACTATTGCAAAGCTTGCCACATATTCTCATAAGATAAAGGCTGTGAAGACTTTTGCATCCAAATCAACAAAGGCAAAGACACCAAAGAAGGGCAAGGTCCTGATAGAGTAAAGAAGGGAAAGGGTGGCGTATCATGACTTCAATGATGATGATGTTGTTGTTGAGGAAGATGATGAAAACGACTCATTGAAGATGATGATTTTCATGATTTCATTGCAGCTGACACTTAGGCTTCGATCTTGATATCTAAGGTTGTCTTGTTTGTTTAGTTAAAGACATTGAGTTATAGTATTTCTTTTTTTGGAAAAGTTATAATGTCTCTTAATTAAATTTTGACACAACTTTGCCCATTTTTTATCATGGTTATGATCTTTTTTATGCAAAGTGTGCAAAGTTTTGAGCATACTTTATTTTTTTGAAAGTATGCTATAAGTTTTGGTTTAATGCTGAATGTTAACTTTTGTTGGGCACTTCAGTTAACTATTTCATTTTTTTTATTTACAATTTATTAGTTGTTTGTTTGCATTGAAAGTTTTGTTATATTGTATAAAATATATGTAATAGTGTCATTATTGGATACTTGTAAATCTGATATTGTGAATGCAAATATTAGAATATTAGTATTATTTTAAGAGGAGTAAAACGCATGGGCCCCACATGGGCCCCCCAAGAAATACCTATCGCCTAGCCACCTTAACATCTATGATTTTATTATATTTTATTAAAAAATATTCACTACATTATATGTAAAGTTATTGTAGTACAAAAATATTATTTAAAAAGTAAAAACAAAATATTATCAGCTGCCATGACGTGCCTGATAATAAAGGTGTGTGGATAGGAAATAAAGAGGTTACTAAATTAGCCCAAGGCACAGAAGCGACTATATAAATTAACATTGTATATGTTCACTACATCAATGTAGTGAAACCAAATGACTAATAACACCATTACATGGTTCTTTCAAATGTTCCAACTAGCGAGAATCTTAGTTGGTCTGGTCCTTACTTTTTCAGATCTGGATCGGACCGGTTCTTATTCAGACCAGTCCTTAGTTCAAAAAAAAATTGGGTTTTAGTCTGGTCCAGGTTTGGGTTAATGTACGGCCTTACATGCAAACATATACACATATATATATAGAGAGAGAGAACCGTATACCATAATACATGTAGGATGTAGCTTATATGTACACTACCTTGCTTCAAAATCCAATAATATAGATTTAACGTGCACCCATATAAATATAAATGTTTCAAAATTTTATCACAATTCGACAAGTGTGGATCATCCATGAGAGATGTATATTTTCTATTCAATGGTAAGTTGTACCATTGGAAGAATCCATTAAATGTTTTTTTTCTATTATACAATGTGCATGAGATATTGTTGAAATACATATGTATATTATTGTTAGTACATATAAATTACATGTATTAGCCGCTATAGTTCCTGGAAATATATAGTCAGCGGAACACTTATAGATACACATCACTACCTTTTCAACATGTGATATAAATTGACCAAATAGAGATACTTATCTTTGAATGGTAGTAGCTTTGTCATGAATGGTGAGAAACATTTGCACAGTAAAGTTTTCAAAGATATCAGAGACGGAAATGTGTGGTAGCTTTGAAATTAACTGGTTTTAAGCTTGTTTATGCTACTGAGTCTCATAAGCTTTTTTAAGGTTTGTACAGTCTTAAGAAGGTATAGCACTGGACTCTGAATAAGACAACTAAATACATTAAGATCTAGCGTATATAAATCAGACATAAAAAGACAAGCATATCAAATAATACGAATATTATAAACCAAACATAGCCATTAAAATAGCATCATGGCTGGTAGAAATCCTTTGATCAAGGACTAATAATTGTATGTCTTGACGATGTGTTTTCTCCGAGGGATATAGATGCAAATAAACAAAAAATATACCAGAAACAGTGGCTGAAAAAGAATCTCTAGATGGACAGTAATAAAAATATAAGAAAAAGTGAGAGTGGCGAGAGCAAGAGGGGGCAGGGAGAGAAAAGGGAAAACATGAAAAATGAAAATGGAGTGGCAGTAGAACAACAAAGAGGAAACTCAGCAGAAGAGAAGTCATTCAGCAGATGATGAGGGAAAAGCAGAAGTTGCTACTGTACCTAGAGAAGCTTTCATCGTGGGGGCTATCTTGTCGCCACCGCTGGCACAATTAAAGCAGCAGCCGTCAGTAAAGCCCCCACCCCCCACAGAACCAAATAAACTGATCGTCACTGCCAACGTGCTTAATCACCACACTGCAGCACCATTCGGCCGCGTCCCAACAGTCATGTGCACAAGACCGAGCACCGAGGGTTAAGAAGGGGGTAACGCACTCACGCTCGATTGTATTGGAGTAGTTAAGAGTTACGTTTCACAACCCTCCCACCCACACAGACGAGGTAAACAACTTATGAAAGAGACAAAAATATGAGGAAGAAAAATATTTTGTACATAATTTTTAAATTGTAAAAAAAAATTGTCGAAATAAAAGATTAATGATGACATACTTTATAAAAAAAATGAGAAACATAAAAGAGATGAAAGAAGTATAAACGAGTACAGTAACCACAAAATTTCAGGTATCGTACTCAGATTGACCATCATGTAAACTATTAAAATTAAACTGGGTATAGTAAACATTCGTATTGTACTGGGTACAGGTACAGTACTCGTGTTTAAGGTATAGTACGTCAACAAGCAAAACATTAGTATTGTACCTTAAAAAAAGACTAGTGTGCCTCAAATATGTGCATTGTAACCCCAAAACATTGGTTATATAATCAGATAGATAAATAAAAGGGTACAATACCTTATTGAGGTAAATTACTCTTATTTTGAAGTACAATATAAATGTTTATTGTCTGATGTACAATATTCAAAATACGAGTATTGTAACCCAAAACATGTGTGTGGTACCCTTAAAATACTATATTTTTCTTGTACTATCATCTTTCCAAAGTATGTCAACACTAGTTTTGTTAGAAAATGATTTTTGTAAGGAATCCAATACTTTTTATTTCATCAAAAAATACACTCCAGATTGAAAGTATGGATAAAAATATTTTTTCTATATTCTACTTCTCTCATCTTTAATTGCTTTAATTATTGCTCGATGTATGGACAAACTGTCCACTCGGTACATGCAGGTGTGTAGGTGACTATGTCTATAATTTTTCTAATTCTATATGGTGTGTAGAGACAATCCCACCGGCACTCGCATAAATATAGGGTTGCGCACGAAGCCAGACCAAACCATTGAACTTAACCAATCCAAACCAAACCAACTAGTTCAGTTTTATAGGGGTAGATGGTTTACTTCGGTTCCAAAAATTTTGAAACCATAAATCAAAGTGCAGCTTCACCGAACCAATACTTATATCTATAGGTCATTAAAACATATACGTGAAGAATACTTATCTAAAATAAATTTTTTGATATTTAATAATTTGTATATGTTAATGTGTAAGAGGTATGATATATAAATGAGACTCAGGCTTACAATGTTTTAGACTATGTGACATAAGGCATAGTTATTTAAAGGTTATTGGACACTATCTACTTATTGTTTATATATATGTTCTTACATTGCCAATTTCTAAACATTATTTTTTCAACCTAAAGTTTGTTTATTATGCTAGAAGCATTGCTTAAAAAGATGAAAACTAGTTAATTTTTCATTAAAAAAACTTAATATAAATATTTATAATTTATCATATAATAGTTTGAAACCAAACTAAATCGCACCAAACCATAAATCAATAATTCAATAGTTTGGTTTTGGACTAGTGAATGGTCCGGTTCAGTTTGAAAATTTTTCAAATCGATATGTACGGTTTGGTTTGTAATTTATGTGTTAAACTGAACCAAACTGACCTATGTCCGCTCTTACATAAATTAGAGGAGAGCAACGGTTACACATGCACAGTAGCCCTCAGGATTTGTTATTCCTTATTTAACAAGGAGTAGACTGCTCCTCTTGTGAGATGAGGACACCTATGAGATGCATGAAATCTGCACCCTACCATTCTATGGGCAAGGACACATCACGTGTTGATTGATAACAGGAGAAGCAACCTACTCCTCATAGAACTAAGAACAGCAAATCTGAACTCGTACAGTAGACTTGTCAAACTGGTTAAAATATGTGATTACTTATGGTGAACAATTTAAGTCCTTTGAAAAATATTCAAACCCATATCCATTCATTTAGTTAACGAGTTTTATTGGTAGTCAATGGAACCTAAAGGTGATCTTTAACTAAATTAATTATATTAAAATAAATATAAGGATTTAGTACTACTTAGAAATAAATATGATGATACACAACTATCTATAACTGTAAAGAGTTCGAGTCTAAATTAGAACTTGATCAACAAAAGCTTATATGTGAGCAACAAAAACACGGGGAAATGAATCTTCATCTACTACATTATCTAGTTTCTCTATCAAAATTAATAGAATCACTACTTGTAGTTTATCGAGCATGATCAATGTATTAGAGAATTTTGTTTTAAGAAAAGTTTTATGTGGTTGAGTGGATGTAGAAAATAAACAACAAACTTTTTTTGTTTGATAGCAATAGTGTATTGTAGTCATTTGTTTTTTTGTGTTATATTTCATGCAAGAGCATCAGAAAAGGTATTTTTTTACCATTGGAGTGACAATTTGCAAAGAACTTTTTACTGAACATGTTATATGGGCACCTTCAGGTCGACCCGCAAGTAGATGGGTCGGATTTAGATTTGTCATTGTTCTACCCATTTAAAATAATGTAAAATGATGGACATCACCATGTATGTACATTTTGACACACTACATTTTTTTGGCCTAAATCTATCCATTCTGAAAGAAAAAAAATATTGCATGTTAAAACAATTAAAACCTATAGAAAGTCACACACATATATCATTTACTTTTACCCTGTCATGCAACATTTACTTGGTACATCAACAGATATAGATAAGCTCTTGCCAATATAAATAAGCATGTAGCATTTACTCCTATCCCACTATATTTTTTTAAAAATCTAATTTTGTGTTTTAATACCCACTTTTTACTTGAGCTATTTTTTAATTTAGAAGAGACATTAGTCCCCCCTCCCTCAAAGAGCATACCAGAGCCCGGATGACTGCAAGGGTGGTAAATACTGTGTGCAACGGGAGGTTCAAACCCGGGTCCCCCGGGGAGGACCTACCGTGTTCAACCATCTGCGCTACACATGTCGGGTTACTTGAGCTATTTATGTGTTTAGGTACTAATAAAGACAATACTAAATGTATACTTTGTCTTTTATATTTTTAACAAATAGGTATTTAAAATAGTCCATTTTTGGTTACACAAGCACATTTACAAGACTCTAGCTCATACCCCTGTCCTTCGTGCGTCACCAGAACTACTCTTTAGACCTTCTCCTCGTTTTTTTAGTATTGAATTTCTCCATTAGCCAAGAGGGAAGTCTTGTAACAATGCTAGGATCATTATGTTTGAGCCAGTGTTTAGCAAGTCCATAAACAATATTGTTGGTTGTTCTAGGAGTAAATTTGATGTGGATATTCTTCTGCACCTCAAGATCCTTCCTATTGCTTCCATTAAGGTTTTGTACTTACATGGACACTATGTGAGCTCCATAATAAGGTCCACAACCTTAGAATTAGATAATAACATGACTTCTTCATGCATTGTTGTGTCCCCACCGAGATTTCATCCATCATTGCCATCAACTCCCTTTTCATCGATTCAATTTCACTGTGAGTGGAGACCCCCTCCCTCAATACAAGCACCATGCTCATTCCGAATGACATAGCTCACACTTTGTTTTCTGCTCGTGTGATCTATAGTTGTATCCACATTAGTCGTCACACTATCTTGTATTGAATACCATTGTCGAATTGCAACCTTACCTGAAGGACCTTCCTTCTTCTTCCTTTGATCCTTGCTAGGATCCTTCCAAATCTCCTTATACATGGCCTGAATATTGATGTTAGTTGAACCTTTCCATTCTTATGCTTTGCAAAGATCCAATCATTCCTAACCTTCCAAAATTTCCATCATGTGACGGCAAATAATGTCTCCAGTCTGCATTGTTCCTTAACCTTTATGTTTTTAGCTATCCAAGCTCCAATGTTAGCTTCCCAGAAAAAGTTTGATCCTAAAACCGGGTTTAGACTTTCCCAAATCTCATTGCTCACAGAGCAACCTCGAACAACATGTAGGCATGACTCCTTCTGTTTAGTACACCTTGGGCATTGACTTGAAGTTGACATATGCAAAGTCTCTCTGAGCTCATTCGTCATCGGATGGTTGTGTTGAAAACACCATAGGAAGGTTTGAATTTTGTGAGTTGTGGGGGTCTAGAAAACAACATCCCAGTTCCCTTCGAATAGTTTGGCTCATCCTTCCATTAGCAAATGGTAAGCATACTTTACTAGTGAATTCTCTATTCGGGTTAGGTACCCAACATCGGTCATCCTTACCATATTCCTTTTTTGGAGGAAGCATTCTTTTAATGCTCTAGGTCGTGGAAGTATCAAACCACTCAATGATGAACCATGTGTCCCATGTTCCATCCTCTTTCACTGTGATGTTAACCTTAAGATTGGTAAGCTCGTGGGGAACATATTTGTTGTTCAAAATCACTAGTTTCTTTCTTTCTCTCAACTAGGCACCTCTTATACCCTTGTTTGGTCGCCACATTTAGATATTCTTATAGCATTGGCACTGATCAACTCCAACTTTGAGCAAGTACTTCTTCATAACATCGACCCATTTTTCTTGTACCCATTCCATCGTGAGTTTTTTTTTTTTGCATAAAGCTATCCCAGTTACTTCATCCTTCCAAGCTAGCCCCTTTACTTCATCCTTTCCTTTCAAAATCCCATGATGCCCTTGACAGAAGGCCTTCGTTATGTTCCTTAGTAGACTTCACCCCCAACTAACTGTTAGTTGTATATGCCACCACTTTCCTCTAGGCTACTAGATTACTCTTCTTCTCTCAGTCCCTCCACTCCAAATGAAGTTACTTGTTATTTGATCTATCTTCTCACACACCGAGATGGGGAGTTTTGATGTTTGCATGACATAAATTCGTTTGGCATTCAGCATTAAGCACGCTAAAGTGATTCTCCTAGCTAGAGATAGCAACATATTCATCCATCCTCCCACACATTTCCTCATGGTACTCAATAAGTCAGATTATAGCTCTTTTGAATTTCTTTTGTAGATTACCAAAACTCTAAGATATTTTTTGATCTCCTAGACATGTTTGATGTCAGTGCTTTCTTCTCACCTATCTATGAACTGACATAGGTGTATTCTGGAGAAGAAGATAGTCGGTTTTTCTCTAGATAGCCATTGTCCTAAAGCCATTTCAAACATTAAAAGAGTATCCAACATCACTTGAGCTTGCTTCCTTGATACTTCAAGAAACAACACAATGTCGTCTGTGAAGCACATGTGAGAGAATGCCTCCCTCATGAAAAGTGTAGGTTTCCATTGCTCATTCACTAGTAAAAATTGGGCCATTATTCACGAGTGAGTCCTGTCACAAACCCCTCTCTACAGGCCCTCACAAATAGGGACGGTTGTGGGTCTGGCCCTCACAAATGGTCCCTGAAGAGAACTCACGTGACAAATACCAGTGGCCCTCACGAATACCATTGTCATGGACCAACTGACCCTCAAGAATGTTATATTGAGGGACTATTTAGCCTTCATAAATACATTTTTGAGGGACTATTTAGCCTTCATGAATACATTTTTGAGGGACTATTTAGCCTTCATAAATACATTTTTGAGGGACTATTTAGTTCTCATAAATACATTTTTGAGGGACTTGATGGTCCTGGAGAATATATTTTTGAAGGGATAATGCCTTCATTAATATTATTTTTGAGGGGCTATGTAGTCGTCATCAATGCAATTTTGATGGTCAATCTGGACCTTCATCAATATATTTATGAGGGACTACTATAAATGATTTTGTTATTGATTATTGAATGATTTATTAAATGATAATTAATTGTTACTATAGTGAATATCAAATTTTAAATGAAAACTTTGTATACATAACCTCAAGCAAAACATTTATACTAATTCACATGACATCATAAGAAGATTCAACACCAAAATGACACATAAAAATGTTAAATCACCTCAAACCAAATTTTGTTATTGAAGCAAAATATTATCCATACATTGCGTGCTCAACGTTGGTATAAATAAAGAGTACATATGGTTCAAAATTTTGAGATTGATGACAATCAACATATCATGCTAGAAACTCTTAAGATATATAATGTCTCCATATTCCTTCAAATGGTGTGGTGCTCTTCATCAATGTCAGGCCTCATACGGTTAGGTACTTGAATATTCTTCTCCTAGAAATGACAAATCATTATATTAATAGAATTTAAAGTTTATACATAAATCATAGTACAACAAACAACTTACCCTTATATTTCAGTTTTGGTCTACTCCAAGGTGCATTGTCCGTCGAAATCCATCATTAAAAGTAATTCTACTCTATTAATATAAATACAAAAAGGAATCAGAGTGAGTGCGAAGTAGAGATAAATGTAAGTGAACCAACATAGCAGCAACATGCACCCGTAAACTAAAATTATGATTGAACTTAGTAAATAGTACATTATTAAAAAAACTCAATGGGTTATATGCCTATATCTCTGTGGACTCCACTTAGTTGCTTTCATCAGCGAGATGCATCTATAGATACAAAAAGAGGACGATCCTCACATGATACAAAAGGATTATTACTGAACTTGTCTTCTTGATCATCTTCTGTTAATTAGTGGAGCTGAAGACATAATGGTTTGTTGGAGCACAGTGTAATCACAAATTGAGATGGTCATTTGTTTCCAGATGCATTTCACACAGCACACATCTCAAACAAAGGTGATATCCTATACACTTGAGGCGTTTATGCTGGTACACCTTTCAGGTGTGTAGCTGCAGTCGACATGAGGTGTATTAGTTGCAGCTGCAGTCATTAGTTACAACGATAAGGATGTTAATTAATATTTCTCATTGACAGCTACAGCTGCAGTCATTAGTTTGTCCTATGCTTTTTAGTCAAGATCTGCTAAAACCAAAAAACCAGGAAGAACCTAGAACCACAAAACATCATGGGGCCTGACATGAGGGGAGAGGGTAAACAAAGGGCCAGCACAATTAAAGGTAGTGAAACCGTAATAGTAGTTGGATAATTCCAGTATAATTCAACCTTAGCAGGTGGTACTTACTGGTTAGTATCATGGCCCAATATACCACTATGTCCACTACACCAAACCCTTTGCAGGCTGCATGTATACTACCAGAACTAGGGCTTTTCCATTGTTCTTTAAAGATGGTATGCGCTTTCATTCATTTTTTGAGATGGAACCTTCTGATTTCTTCAAAAAGAGGATACACCATAACACATTTGCTGTAAAAAATTATATTTTCAGCATCCTTTCAAAGTTCACACTGTTAATATTACCTACATAAACTAGCTTCTATATGAAGTAAATTACAAGCTAATCCCCTCTATGCTCTAGCCCAACCCAGCACTTAACAGGGTTCCAGACTTCCAGTTTGGCAGCCAAGGAAAAGAAAATAGCATTATTGGCCCGTAAATTATAACATACAACCTGGCTTCATATCATAGATAAGATGTGTTCAATTACTTTTTCTTTGAAGATGGTATTATCCAGAAAAATTGATCACTGATGTGTATTTTACTACGCGCTAAAAACGCAAGTGTACGCGTCGAGTAATATAGGCCTTTGTGAGGCCCGAGTCGAACACAGGGATACGTTGAATTATTGGAGACTTCTACTAACTATTCGCGATCAGCTAAGCCGGATAACAAAGTAGGGTTTGTTGTCGAAATTAAAAGAAGATAAAAATAAAACAAAGCAAACAATCGATTAAAGGTTGATTTAATCAATTCAAAAGGATATCTTTAGGATTTCGGTTTCACCGCGGGTCAACATTGCATTAGGTTTCATATAACTCCTCAATCTTCTCTCTCTATCCGGGTAGTGGCCTGAAAACAGAATTACCCACTGTCGTGGTGTAATTCACTACTTAGGTTTAGGTTGATTCCACCGTCGTAGTAATCATTCCCCTAAACTAAGCGCATTACAACCGATCTCTCAGTTTCCACCATTAATTTTACACCTCCTTTGTCAAGGGATTTATCGATTAATGTAGGTTTCGTCTCTTTTCAACCGTTAATCCTTCTGTCGAAGTGATTAAGGACATTAAGTTATTATTATGGTGATCAAGCATAACAATATATGGAGAAAACGAAACTATACCACTGATTTAAGAGAGAAAATATGAATTATTAATATAAAACTGTCATACAATGCATTCCCGGGCTACTCCCGGTCCTAAAGATGGAGGGGATTAGCCCTGCATGTTCATCTCACACAAATACATGGTAGAAATAGGGGAAATCATATAAAAAATGTGAATCAAATGGGAAAACCCCTGAACGGAGAAGAACCGGTGGATCCTTTGCATAGAACACGAGCTTTCCCGCCTCTCGGTGGTGAAATTTGTCTTCGGCAGCATCCGGATCGACAGGGATGAACTTCTGGCCTCCGTTCTCCTTTCTCTCGCTCCTCGGTACTTGTGCAATGGCAAAAATGAGATGATCTCGTCTGGGCGGTCGTCATTAGGTATAAGTCCCTAATTAGGTCATCAATTAACTCCAGCCATCCGATTGAGATCGAAATGAATCCAACGCATATCTGCCGGCGTCGATACCATCGACGCGGGTCGATGGTATCAACCCAGTGTAGTAGCAACAACCTTCTTATCTTTTCGTCCGAGTGCCTGTAGCCATCTCGATACCATCGACCTCTCTGTAGCGTCGGTTTTTGTCGTTTAGCGACGCTATAGCCTCCATGCGTCGATGGTATCGACTTCCGTCGATACTATCGACAGCTCCCTCGCCAGCAACCTGAAGGGGTCTCGATACCATCGACTTGGGTGTCGATGGTATCGACTCTTTGCTGCTCCTTTCGGCTGGCAACCTGCGGCCTCGTCGATGGTATCGACTTCCGTCGATGGTATCGACGGAAGAAGATACTAGTTTTTCCTGTAATTCAAAGACAAGATCAAATAAATCCACACAATTAATAATAATGTGATAATGAATGCTCAAAATGATGAAACTAAGGGGATTTGACATAAACTGATGGCAAAGACCAAAATGGATGAATTATGCAATATTACCCATAACAATGACTAATAAAAGCACAAAATACATATCAAAAAGGTCTATAAATGCGACTCAAAATCATCGCATCAAACTCCCCTAAGCTTGAACATTGCTCGGCCTCGAGCAACTAATCCTTAGAATAGAATTGCAAATGTCAACTGAAAAACAACACACCAACCCAACATCCCATGTGACTCCCACTGAACGTTCTCAATCCGGCCTTCTCTAACCACAGAACAGTAATTACCCTAAAGGCGGCAGTAATCATCAATAAAAGAAATTAACCTCCAAACTGATGAACACTATCACATAAGGCAGTTAGCATAATAAAATTCGCCGCTTTTAGCATTGGTGCATCTTGTGATCGCCTATACTACGTTGCTCATCCTAACTACCATCTATATGGAAGTCGTTCTCCTGATAATCATTAGTGAGGAGAAATTCACAGTGGCCTACCAATCCGAGCAACGGGTGGATGAAAATGGGTAGCTCATGGAAGAACTTGGAAGTATTGTACAGTTTCAACATGCATAATACAAAAATGTCCTAAATGATGCCAATGCACATTAAAAATGCCCTAATGCCTGAAATTAGGTGAAATGATGCATGCGCTAACCTTCCACCTCAAAATGAGATGGATATCTAGTCAAACTACATCATGTACTCAATTTTCCTGTAATGTGAGTGATATCATGTTCCTTTCTCCTTCTTATTTCACTTCCTTCTAAATTCTCTCTTTTTTTTTCTTTCTTTTATATATTGCAGATTTTCATAATTTTTTTCTTTAGCCCACATATCCATAATTGCTTAAAGATAAGTTTATTGGGCTATTTCCTTCATGCTCAGAATTTTTTTTTTAGAAGAGAGAAGGTATGGAACAGTTTAATTCACCATTGGGGAAAAATTGAGACACATGATGTAGTTTATGCATGAATATCATGAGTGCAACTACATGGCATGCACCTAAAGGTAATGTGCATGAATCCCTATATTTTTTTTCTTTTTATGCACAAGTATGGAAAAATATCAATGCGAGTCCTATCTAATTGCTATGCACACAAGAAGGAATTAAAACTGCACTTTACTTCCAATTCTGAGGTGGATTATGGAAAAATGAAGTGGAATGATCACAAGATTAAATGACTGAACCTTAGAAAGATATTATGTGTCCCTCCTTACTGACCTGTGTAGTGGTTTAGAGGGTTCTCTCTCTTACATCCAATTAAGGTCTCATTACCGTTTGGTTAAGTTAGGCTCAAACAACCATTACTGTCCACTTTGCATGAATCCATAGGAGTACAGGTGTGAAATGTTGTTTTAAAGTTGACATAATCAATCATTTTCGTAGGATGTGTTTCCCAAGGTCAACCAAAGCAAGCTATCCAAGACACAAAAATTTTTAAATTTTCCTTAAATTTCCCATGAACTAACAGCAAGATGACACACGTTTACGACATCCACAGTTACACTAGATAGCACGTGGATCCTACAAAAACTAAAGATGTAAGAAACAAATAACAATGCTAAAAACTAAAATAATAAAAGATAGAGTTGTTCCAACTACCCCCCTAAGCTTGAATTCGACTATGGCCACATAGTAAAAAACAAACTTAAGAGTGGAACAGAGATACCCGATCAGTCTTGTGGAGGCGGAGGTGGGTACTGTGGGGCCGTAGGATCCCAAGAGGGATACTCCCCTGGAAGCTCGGATCGTAATGGGTCCTCGGCGGAGGCTGTGGATAGCCTCCAAAGTAGCTCTGACTCCAGTAGTGGTCGTAGAAGGGCTCCTGTTGCATCTCCATCCTTTGCAACCGATTGTGTATCTGCTGTTGGTTGTCGAGGAGGAGACGTTCATTCTCGAACATCGCCCTTTGGTTGTCAAGTAACCGGTTCGTAGTATCCTGAATACCGGTATACATCTCTAGATGCTGCTGCTGTGTCTGATGTATGTCCTGCAGCATCGTATACATGCTTTGCATTGAGTAGACATCCTCGCTTGGCTGCGAGGGCTGTGGTGATGGCGGCGGGGGCTGTGATGATGAAGACGCACCCGGATGCATCCGAGGACGCTTCCGGGGTGCTACCCGTGCACGAAGAGGTGTGAATGCCTCCTCTTCCTCCTCAGCCTCGCCTTCTTGTCCGTCGTAGCCGCCTTCATCGCCGCCTTCTTCCTCATCAGAGTCGATGGCTATGATCGGCCATCTGAAATGTTGTGTGCCCTCGATGTTGAAGACGGGATCCGGCAGTGCGCACTCCTGGTATGCTTGATTCACATGGCAATGTGCAAATGCCGCGCCATTCCGAAGAAGAATTAAGTTGGCCCGGTGAAGATGTTGCAAGTTGACCTTGCTTCTTGTAGAAAGAGGAGTGAGGGTTTGGAAATTCAGTCCCAAGTACGACGCCAGTTTGGTGATGAGCCCACCGAAGTGAATCGGCGCTTTCCGCGTACTCCTCTTTACATCCATCACACGCTGCAAAAAGAATGCACCCCAATTGCATTCTTGTCTCTTCAGAAGCTTGTATAGAAAGAAGAGATTGGAGCCTTGAAATTTGCTAAGGGCCAGATCACCCCGCGCAAAAATAGTAGAACTCACCCGGACGAAGGGGTGCTCAAAGTCGGCTACCGCAGCGTTGTGGTAGCTAACCGACCTCCCTTGTGGGACCTTCACCAACTCAGAGAAGATCATGTCATAATCGGTGCGGTGGTCCGGCCTCCGGTGGTCATACTGGGAATGATTCCAATTGAAAATTTTGTTGAACTTCCGCAGCGTGAGGACGTAGTCGTGGTTGTACATCCGGAAAGATACCCGGCCCTGGATCCACTCTCGGTCAGTAGCATTGATGTCGTTGGGATAGATGTCGATGTCCAACGAGGCCATGAACTCGGCTACCAGCTCTTTGTATGTCGGCCAGTCACTAAAGAACGGCTGGCCATCTTGATGACGCTCCAGTTCACTAGGCCTTATTCCAGTGTTACGGGCCTGTCCGTTAAGAACATAGGCCAAGTTGGCCTCGAATCCCAGATCGCGCACCATCTCCCGGTCCACATAACGGGCGGGCTCAATCTTCCTCCTCATTATCTCCTCATAGATCTTTCGAATCTCCGGGGAAGGATGGATGAGTCGGGGACGAGAAACTGATGTCGTTGGTGGTGGGATGAATTCCGTCGGAGTTGCATGTGAGGACGATTCTCCGGCTGTATGCACCATGGTGGCGACGAGAAAGGGGTTGAAGAAGAAGAGCTTGGGGAAGATGGAGACTTGATTCTCCGCTCGGTGAAGATCTTTGCTCGATGTTGCTGCTCTTCGATCTTGGATGGCTCGGGGGAATGCTCGGCGTGAAGGAGGAAGTTCACTCTGAAGGTGTGACATCAAATGACGTAATAACTCTCCTTATATAGACTTGGCCGGCGCTACTGTAGACCCGTCGATACCATCGACGCAGGTCGATGGTATCGACACGTCTCGATGCTATCCGCCTCCCTCGCGAGTATCGACGGCTGACGATTGCTGGATCGTGAAACCCGGATTGCTGACCTGTCGATACCATCGATGCAAGTCGATAGTATCGACGCAGCACCCGGATCGCTGACGTGGACTTCGCGATCGCCGTCGATGTCGTTGCGCGGATCGGTGACATGGATGGTCGATACCATCGATAAGAGTCGATGGTATCGACTTGGCTTCATTGCGACACCGCCACTTTTTCACTTCAACCTGTGACCATGTCGATACCATCGACATGACCGTCGATGGTATCGAGTTGACTGAGACAAATCGCTCTGAACTTCTCCAGAGATCTCGATGGTATCGACTGTTGTGTCGATACTATCGACAGTTGTTCCGTGACCTGCCTGTAAGTGTGTCGATACCATCGACGAGTCCGTCGATAGTATCGACGCAGCACGAATCTTGCAGTTGTCAACCTGAACCTATGTCGATACCATTGACCAGTGTGTCGATGGTATCGACCCTGCCTCAACCTGCACAATGAACAAACGGATCAAGGTATCTTCTTTACATCAAAATTTAAACGAAATGAAAGCAATCTATGACTATAATTAAACTATCCTAATGTACCGATGGTTGGGTTGCCTCCCAACAAGCGCCCTTATTTAACGTCTTAGGCTAGACGGCTTCCCAACATCTCATTCATCCTCAAGTGTAATGAGTTTGACCTCATTCACTTTTCTCTTGTAATTTTCACCAAAATACAGCTTTAACCTCTATCCATTCACCAAGAACGTGGCATCTCCATCACGCACCAGAATCGCACCGTGCGGATTAACCTCTTCCACCACGAATGGCCCAATCCACCGGGACTTCAGCTTCCCGGGATGCATCTTGAGTCGGGAGTTAAACAACAGAACGCTATCTCCCTTCTTGAACGTGTGCAGCTCGATATGGTGATCGTGGATCAATTTTGTGCGCTCCTTGTATATGCGGGCATTCTCATATGCCGTCATGCGCAACTCATCTAGTTCATTCAACTCGAACATCCTTTTTCTCCCAGCTTCATCATAATTCAAATTTAGCCTTCTAAGCGCCCAATGGGCCTTGTGCTCCAATTCCACCGGAAGGTGACAAGCCCGGCCATACGCCAACCTAAAAGGCGTAGTGCCTATAGGTGTTTTGTAAGCCGTTCTATATGCCCAAAGTGCGTCCAGTAGTAGGGCACTCCAATTCTTTCTTGTGGATGCCACTGTTCGCTCTAGAATCTTCTTGATTTCCCGATTTGAGACCTCCACTTGGCCTTGCATCTGTGGATGATATGGGGTGCCAATGTTGTGCTTGACCCCATATTTCTTCAAAAGTGTCGAGAATTTCTGATTCTGAAAGTGTGTACCCCCATCTCTTATTATCATTCGGGGTATCCCAAACCTGCAGAAAATATTTTCCTTCACAAACCTGCACACTACCGTAGAATCATTAGTCCTTGTGGGGATTGCTTCCACCCACTTCGACACATAGTCAACAGCTAGCAAGATATACAAATTTGAATTCGAAGACACAAACGGTCCCATGAAGTCTATTCCCCACAAATCAAATACTTCCACTTCCTGAAATACATTCAGGGGCATCTCTTGTCGCTTCGAAATGTTACCTGCTCGCTGACACGGGTCACATTGCCTTACAAAATCATAGGCATCCCGAAACAAAGTTGGCCAATAAAGGCCACTTTCCAACACCTTTGCTGCTGTTCGCGAACTGGCATGGTGTCCTCCCGTAGGCGATGCATGAAAATGGTGGAGAACACTCTCGTACTCCACCTCAGGCACACACCTACGTAGGATGTCGTCCCTGCATTGCTTCAAAAGAATTGGGTCATCCCAAAAATAGTATCTCAAAGAATGAAAGAATCTCTTTTTCTCTTGATATGACCAGTCTTCCGGGATGATCCCGCAAGCCAAATAGTTAACAATTTCAGCAAACCACAATTCTTTATAATTAATTTTTAAAAGTTGTTCATCGGGAAACGTCTTGGTTATGGGTATGTGCAAATATTTTTCCTCTATCCTTTCTAACCTAGACAAATGATCAGCCACTACATTTTCAATTCCAGACTTGTCCTTGATTTCAATATCAAATTCTTGTAAAAGCAAAATCCACCTAATGAGTCTGGGCTTTGCATCCTTTTTTTCCATCAAGTATTTTATCGCAGCATGATCAGTCCATACAACCACTTTCGATCCAACTAAATACTGCCGAAATTTTTCAAAAGCAAACACGACGGCGAGTAATTCTTTTTCAGTAGTTGTATAGTTCAATTGAGCATCATTCAGAGTTTTGGAAGCATAGAAAATCACAGCGGGCTTATTATCTACCCTTTGCCCCAAAACGGCTCCTACTGCAAAATCTGAAGCATCACACATCAATTCGAAGGGTTTTGTCCAATCCGGCGTTTGAACAACCGGGGCCGAAATCAATTTTTCTTTCAAAACTTCGAATGCATGAAGACACTTATCGTTGAAATCGAAGACCGCATCTTTCTCCAAAAGTTTGGATAAAGGTTTTGCAATTTTAGAAAAATCTTTTATGAATCGCCGATAAAACCCGGCGTGTCCCAAAAAGCTTCTCACCCCTTTTACAGAATTTGGTGGGGGTAGCTTGGAAATCACCTCAATTTTCACAGGGTCTACCTCAAGACCTTTGCTAGACACCTTGTGTCCTAGCACTATTCCCTCTATCACCATCATGTGACATTTCTCCCAATTGAGGACCAAGTGTGTGTCCTCACAACGCTGCAGCACTTTGTCTAAGTTATATAAACATTCATCAAATGATGCACCATAAACCGAGAAGTCGTCCATGAAAACCTCAAGACAGTGTTCTACCATGTCAGAGAATATGGCGAGCATGCAGCGTTGAAACGTCGCCGGTGCATTACATAAACCAAACGACATTCGTCGGTAAGCGAAAGTCCCATAGGGACAGGTGAACGTAGATTTCTCTTGATCCAAAGGATCAATCGAAATCTGGTTATACCCCGAATACCCATCCAGAAAACAAAAATGCGACCGACCGGCAAGACGTTCTAGAATTTGATCAATAAATGGTAAAGGAAAATGATCCTTAAGAGTGGCTGCATTCAGACGACGGTAGTCAATACAAACTCGCCACCCAGTTACCAATCGGGTGGTGACAGGTTCATTCAACAAATTTTTAGTAACAGTAATTCCCCCCTTCTTAGGGACTACCTGTGTGGGACTCACCCACGTCGAGTCTGATATGGCACATATATAATACCTGCAGCAAGAAGTTTGATGACCTCCTTCTTCACAACCTCCATCATGCTCGGATTTAAACGTCTTTGAGGTTGAATAACTGGCTTGGCTCCCTCCTCGAGCCGTATCTTATGCTGGCAAAGTGTAGGGGAGATCCCCTTAATGTCTGCAACAGACCACCCAAAAGCTCCACGGTGGTTCTTGAGCACTATCAGCAGTTGCTCCTCCTCATCCGCACTCAAGTAAGCAGATACAATCACCGGTAACTTGTACTTTTCAGCTAGAAAGACGTACTTAAGATGCGGGGGCAGCTGCTTCAACTCCAACTCTGGCGGGCAAATAAGAGATGATTGCAGCGATGGGGGAAGTGTACCTAAATCTTCATAATGCCTCGTATAGAAACATGGATGCATCTGAAGCATTTTGGCGCACTCCTTGAGTGAATTACTCCGCATCCAATCATAGGTAACATTCAACAAACAAGCCTCCAGCGGCAGTTCCGGATATGCCTCAACAACCAAAGTAGTAATCGCATCATCCTCCCAAGAAGGCGGAATGTCTTCATTCTCATCATTCGGAAATCCAATAGCTTTACATAAAGGGACAACCTTAGTTTGCTCCATGATGTCCACAACTAAGGTTCCATTATCCATCTTACTCATCACATGAGCCATGTCCAAGAATGGTTTTCCAAGGTAGAGTGAGATGTTGTGATCCACATGTTTCACCATGTTACATTGTTCTTTTACTTTAGTAGACGCAGTGCTAGTGGGCATGACCATCTCAAAGCGGTCATCTGCTATGCCTAAGGTCAAGCGACCTCTCCCCATCTCTAAGATCATGTCGGCTGTAGCTTGGAATGGACGTCCAAGTAACAGCTCATTGCCATGCTCATCTTGCATCTCCATAACCACAAAATCAGCTGAAAAGACAAATCGATCCACCTTTACTAAGACATCTTCGCAGATCCCATAAGGCTTCACCACAGAATTATCGGCCAATTGAATAGTCATATTGCTCGGCCGTGACTCCTTTAATCCCAGCTTTTTAAATGTCGAAAGGGGCATCAAATTGATGCTTGCCCCAGAATCACATAATGCCTCTCCAAATTTAAACTTCTCGATAAAGCAAGAAATGTTGAAACATCCGGGATCCTGTCTCTTTGGCGGTAGAGTGCCCATAATGAAGGCACTCACTTGCTCCTTCAGCACCACGACCTCAGTATCTGGTATTTTCCTCTTCTTGGTGATGACATCTTTTAGAAACTTCCCGTATGATGGAATTTGCTCAATAGCTTCCAACAACGGAATATTGACCGAAAGCTTCCTAAAGCTGTCCAAGAATTTCTTAAATTGTGCATCTACCTTCCTTGCCTTTGCACTATTCGGATAGGGAACCGAAACGGTGTGTGCCCTTTGATGGGGTGGCACATATGGTGTCATTTTCTGTGGTTCCTCCTCAGTAACCTGTTCATCATTACCATCCACGACTATGTCTTCAACCTGCCCTGTGACTGGCGTGGGCTGCTCCGTAGTGGTTTCACCTTCAACTTTATCTTGCGGTATGCTTGTTTCATCCATTCTTGGATTCAACACCTTCTTGCCGCTTCTCAGTAAAATGGCCTTGGCTTGCTGGTTTCCCCCGGGAACATTGGTGTTCCCCGGAAAACCCGGATGTGCTGGCTTCTTCAAACTAGCAATTTCAGCTGCCATCTGCGCCATGGAGGTCTCTATGGTCCTCATTTGAGCCCCATGGCTCTGCAATGTTTGCCCAAATTGGTTCATATATTCACCCTGTTGCTTGATTTGCTGCCTGAATGTGTTCATTAATTCCTGGTTTTGCTTGATGACCTGATTGAGCAACTCCGTGCTCTTGTCCTCTGTAGCTTGTGCGGGCTTGGCTTCCGGATCCTGCAGAAAATTGTTTGGATCCTTCCATGAGAACTTTTTGTCCTTACGCCATGAGTAGTCATTGTTCCTATACCCTTGTTGTTGTCTCATGTACTTGACTTGAGCCTCATCCTCGGACTCATTTTCTTCTTTTTGCAGTAACTTCTTTGCGAGAAGATCCATCTTCTCATTCAGCTCTCTCATTGCCTTTGATTCGCTGGCGACTCGTGCTTGCTCAACTGGACCTCTCTCTCTTTCTCCCCAGGACTGCTTTCTCGCCATGTTCTTGAGTATTTCCCAGCATCTAGTGTCAGTGTTATTTAGGAAAAATCCCGACCCGGCTGAGTCCAAATTACTCCTATCATGCTCGGAGAGAGCGAAATAGAAGATTTTTACCTGTGTCTCTTTGTCCAAACCATGATGCGGACATCTCCTCAACATAACCTAAAATCGCTCCCAGGTCTCAGAATATGTTTCACCTGCCTGTTGGGTGAAATTGTGAATCTTCCTAATCATGTCGTTGGTCTTCTCAGGAGGGAAAAACCTCTCGAAGAAAACCTCCACCATATGATCCCAAGACTCCACAAATTCGTCATCGAGGTTATGTAGCCACTCTCTTGCTGCTCCTGCCAAGGAACTCGGGAACAGCTTGAGGTACAAAGCATCTTGTGGAAACCTGTCTATCTTCACCATGTCACAGTTTTCGACGAACTGGCTGATATGTGCAACAGGATCCTCGTTCTTCAACCCATGAAATGCATTTGATTTTACCAAGTTAATCAACGCTGGATCGATCTTGTATGTCGGTATGTTGATCGCCTACTTTTTTATAGGCCCCTTTGAAGCTGATGAGGAGGAAGCTTTGATCTTCTCCCATATAGTCTGTGGCTCGGCCATGTCTTCTGCTTCAGATTCATAATCTATCTCTTCTTGGTACTCGTGCTCAGAATGCTCCTCGTCTCCAGGTCCCGGAAACGGAACCTCGGGTGTGCGATTGTCGTAGTCTGTACTACGTGTATGCACCATACACAGTACCCGAAATAGGAAAATTCAAGTTCAGTACAGTGCTTTGACGAGTATAAAAATGAACGAACAATAGAAAGAAAATATTTGAAGTTGATTGAAAATTATAAAAAAAAATGTGGCCTAGAGTGGCCGCTCGTAGCACTCGAAGTGCCAACAATTTCGCCGTATCCCCGGCAACGGCGCCAAAAACATGACGTGTATTTTACTACGCGCTAAAAACGCAAGTGTACGCGTCGAGTAATATAGGCCTTTGTGAGGCCCGAGTCGAACACAGGGATACGTTGAATTATTGGAGACTTCTACTAACTATTTGCGATCAGCTAAGCCGGATAACAAAGTAGGGTTTGTTGTCGAAATTAAAAGAAGATAAAAATAAAACAAAGCAAACAATCGATTAAAGGTTGATTTAATCAATTCAAAAGGATATCTTTAGGATTTCGGTTTCACCGTGGGTCAACATTGCATTAGGTTTCATATAACTCCTCAATCTTCTCTCTCTATCCGGGTAGTGGCCTGAAAACAGAATTACCCACTGTCGTGGTGTAATTCACTACTTAGGTTTAGGTTGATTCCACCGTCGTAGTAATCATTCCCCTAAACTAAGCGCATTACAACCGATCTCTCAGTTTCCACCATTAATTTTACACCTCCTTTGTCAAGGGATTTATCGATTAATGTAGGTTTCGTCTCTTTTCAACCGTTAATCCTTCTGTCGAAGTGATTAAGGACATTAAGTTATTATTATGGTGATCAAGCATAACAATATATGGAGAAAATGAAACTATACCACTGATTTAAGAGAGAAAATATGAATTATTAATATAAAACTGTCATACAATGCATTCCCGGGCTACTCCCGGTCCTAAAGATGGAGGGGATTAGCCCTGCATGTTCATCTCGCACAAATACATGGTAGAAAATAGGGGAAATCATATAAAAAACGTGAATCAAATGGGAAAACCCCTGAACGGAGGAGAACCGGTGGATCCTTTGCGTAGAACACGAGCTTTCCCGCCTCTCGGTGGTGAAATTCGTCTTCGGCAGCGTCCGGATCGACAGGGATGAACTTCTGGCCTCCGTTCTCCTTTCTCTCGCTCCTCGGTACTTGTGCAATGGAAAAAATGAGATGATCTCGTCTGGGCGGCCGTCATTAGGTATAAGTCCCTAATTAGGTCGTCAATTAACTCCAGCCATCCGATTGAGATCGAAATGAATCCAACGCATATCTGTCGGCGTCGATACCATCGACGCGGTTCGATGGTATCGACCCAGTGTAGTAGCAACAACCTTCTTATCTTTTCGTCCGAGTGCCTGTAGCCATCTCGATACCATCGACTTGGGTCGATGGTATCGACCTCTCTGTAGCGTCGGTTTTTATCGTTTAGCGATGCTATAGCCTCATGCGTCGATGGTATCGACTTCCGTCGATACTATCGACAGATCCCTCGCCAGCAACCTGAAGGGGTCTCGATACCATCGACTTGGGTGTCGATGGTATCGACTCTTTGCTGCTCCTTTCGGCTGGCAACCTGCGGACTCGTCGATGGTATCGACTTCCGTCGATGGTATCGACGGAAGCAGATACTAGTTTTTCCTGTATTTCAAAGACAAGATCAAATAAATCCACACAATTAATAATAATGTGATAATGAATGCTCAAAATGATGAAACTAAGGGGATTTGACATAAACTGATGGCAAAGACCAAAATGGATGAATTATGCAATATTACCCATAACAATGACTAATAAAAGCACAAAATACATATCAAAAAGGTCTATAAATGCGACTCAAAATCATCGCATCAATCAGCTTATATGTAAACTCTACAGAATGATCCATCTTGTATGTGTTAAATCCAAAACTCTAAAAAGTCTTGTGACAAATCCATATTACACCCTCTCTCTCCTGCACTGTTGTAATGTGGGTCACCCTCTCTTTACTGCCAATTTTACCAAAATCGACCAAGGACTAAACCAGACCACAAATAGAGTTTTTGTTGTACTCGTTGTCTTCATTCTGTAATCATTTATCAATTTCAAAAACTGATAATCAAATAATAAAATTGAAAACTAGCAGTAATACAGAGTAAATGAGATGTTTTCAGTTTTTATTGTTGTATCCTCAAATATGAGGATATTCAATGGATAACCAATTTGTATCAATGACAGCAGATCATAGGAATCAATCCAAAAGTTTGTGTTTTGTAATTTTTAGATTGATGCAAACATGATTATAGAAAACAAATGGGCTATATGTTTTGCAACTATTGGATTGATGAACTTCAAATATAGACCAGCATATCAATCAATATTTGAAGTTGCTAGAATCGACAGGAAAAGAGCAGTAAGATATGTTAAGATGAAACAATATACCAAAATGAAGTTTTGGTATGTAATAACATACATATGTATTCAAATAATTACATTTTCAAATGTAAACAATGTTGCATACCAGACTAACATACCAGCAATAGAAAACAAATGGGCTATATGTTTTGCAACTTTTGGATTGATGAACTTCAAATATAGACAAGCAGAAGTTACTCAATTTACACTCAAGTTGAGAAATCTGAGTGTTATTTACTAGGACACATATTCAAACAAAGATCTATATAAAATGAGTTTGTATATTGCAATCCTCCTACATCATCTGTATATTGCAATCCTCCTTCAGTTTTTTTAAAATCATGTCATTCAGAGCACTAGAAGTTTAATCAAGCACGTAAATGAGTTTGTATATTGCAATCCTCCTTCAGTTTTTTTAAAATCATGTCATTCAGATCACTAGAAGTTTAATCAAGCACGTATTGAATACCTGATTTAAACGCTGAGTTCTTGGTGTGAAAGACACCGATGAAGATGTGCTTGGTGTGTTCTGCATTTGAGGATGACTTTGTCGATTATTACCAGAAGAAGGGCACCAACTTTCAACTGTAGTCTTTAATAAAGTGTACATGTTAATATTCTTATGTGTATGAATATTGAAAATAATATATAGCTGTTATGAGGTACATGTGGCTGAAAGATTAGTGAATGTCCATTGCCTTGTATGGAAAGCCTGCCTACTCCATTCTCCCTTGAATTGCCTTGTATGGAAAGCCTACCTACTCCATTATCCCTTGAATTGCCTTGTATGCAAAGCATACCTACTCCAGTCTCCCTTGAATTGCTTGAACTGCTTTGTCTAGAAAGTCTTCCTAAGCCATCCCCGCTTGAATTATTTTTCCTGGGAAACATGCCTACATCTGCACCATTACTTGTATTGTCTTGTATGTGAAAAGAACCCACATCCGACCTATTTGTGCCACTTTGCATGTGTAAGACACCTGTAGTATTCTGATTGGGGTATTCAGCTGCACAATCAACATTAATACCGCCATCCTATAACAAATACATCAACAATGTCAAAAAAAATTATATATTACATTGACATAGACAACTGAATCTGAGTTACCTGTGATTGATTATACCAAGTCATTAATTGGGAGACGGAGTTCTTCAATCCATTTACTGTTTCTTCAAGTTCCTTAAGTTTATCCTGAAATAGAAAACAAATTACAAACATCGATCTAATAGACTAGTTGTAACTAATAGTTCAAGTTTAGTTATAATCCAACATACATTCTTTGCATTGGTTTCCTCAAGAAGCATTTCATATCTTATACGGGTAGCTTTTCCCCTATGTCCTATCTCTTTGTGCCCAATTCCAACACCTCGGATCCTAGCCTTTTTGGAAGGATTTAAAACTTGCAAATAAGCCTCACGTGTTAGATTATCAACACTTCTAGGATCTATTTCTTCTTGGTTTGCTACTTGGTTTTCCACAATATGAGAGATTTCAAGCTGTAATTAGAAAGCATCATAAAAGGAAAGCTTAAATTGAGATATCTAAGCGTATGTAGCTTTGTAGACATCATAGGAAAGCAAATATCCATTTTCTAACCACTTGTGGGCTTTTTTCGTAAAATTTTTCCAAAAATTTGTTAAGAGGCACAACGGGTTGATCTTCACTGACCTACACATGATAGATAGCATAATAATTGTCCATGTTATATGTTCAACTCCTACTAAGAAAGACAAGTGTCCATTATTAATACCATTCCTGCCCGATAACAACTCCATGGCTTTGATCATGTGGTATGATCCATCACTTTTTTTGCTCTGTTTGCCTTGTTGATCTCGGAAAATTTCTAAACCATAAGAAACATATAATTAGAAAAAGTAGATAGGTATACATGCAAGTTATATGAAACCATTGTACCTTAGACTTCTCGGTTCCCCATTCTTAAACAAGATTTTTAAACTGGTCCATATCTATGGAAGCATTTTCTCAACTTTCTTCATCATCAATTCTGGTTCAATCTTGTACTTTTCATAGTAATCTTTCTTTACACGTGCCCTCCACACTGATATCCATTTGCTAATGTGTTCATCAATGTGATTCCATGCATTAGGGTGACTGCCTAAATCGAAGTATTTCTATACAAACATAGAAAATATTACTTTAGATATAACAATCATACAATTTGTTGGTCTTTTTATGAAAAATATTACCTCAATAAATGATTTTCTATCTGCAAAAGCTTGTTCTGGTTGTTCGTTCCACTTCAAGTCTAGATGCCATATGTGTGGTTTCCTTGCTAGCATATGACAATAACGATTCAATTTGGCACCATTCTCCCCAATAGCATTTCCTTCATAATCCCATTGGACCTTGTGATGTGGATGCCCTTGCTTAGGAAGTAGGCTTTGCTCACTTGCAGGCCCACGTCCATACTTCCTATTCTCCTGTTCATCCTCAACATTTTCTTCAACTGTTACATCATTTTCAATATTGTTGGACAGTAGAGTAGGTTCATCCTCACAATTTTCTACAATTGTGGATGGAGGGATAGCAATAGGTTGATTGGGTGTGTTGTTACAACTAGATCTAGTGATTCTTCTTCCTGCCATCCTTCAACTGACAAGAAAAAAAATTAGATTATTAGTGCAGAAATGTCAGTAACAAAAATAGTAGCTACATTTGAAAAACAAATAAATTGCGGAGAATATGAGACACCAACATATGAATATTCAGCATTTGAAAAACATATAACTTGTAGAGTACCTTGGTTTCATATCCCAAAAAATAATAATGTTGTCCTACTTGCTGGTATATGAAACAAGACTAAATAAATTGCAAAGAATATGCCATATAGTAACAGTTTGCCAAAAAAATGCAATAGAACATATTCCCCAAGTAAATTATTCTAGACTTGCAAACAAAATATCCCTCGGTGTCACTCCTCGTCCAAGACACATCACTAGTTACATGTGATGAAAACAGACAGATTAATGAACTAAACATTAGCCCCATCATTCTTTTTTTTAGTTCTATCAACAAAAGATCCCTCGGTGTCACTCCTCGTCCAAGACACATCACTAGTTACACCACCATCAATAGCTTCAGATTGTAAACCAGTCAAACAATTCTCAATAAGAGGTACTTCAGAATAATCTTTAGGAGGATGCTTTAGCACTGTGCACCAATCATCAACATTAGGATCCTTCACATAAAAGCATTGCAATGCTTGAGAAGCCAGGATAAACGGTTCCTCCTTTTTTTTATCCTTGAAGTGTTGATTTGTGTGAACCCATATTCATCAATTCGCAACCTGTTAGAAGTGCTTTCATCATACCAAGAACATCTAAACAACGAAACTTTGATTCTTGGACCATAAGTTAGCTCAATAACCTCCTCTAAGTAGCCATAGTATGTGACTTCAGCATTTATAGGATTTCGATCTCTACCACTTGAATAACTTGAAGTGTCAGCACACAAATACACTCCACTATTTTGTGTAGTACATGTACTTTCAATGTGCTTTGAACGGAAAACGATATCCATTGACCGAAAATCCTTCATAAGACATTCCCTCAGCACAAGGGTCTTGGGATAACCATCTCAAATCATCGCTAATATTGTTCGGCCTAATCTCTCGCATTTGCATTACCTTCATAAAAAAGTAAAACATTAATGTAATCTACACTAACTTGAACATTAAGAGTGACAACAATATTTATGTTTGAGACTTACATGCTCTTTCAACCACTTAGAAAACTCCTTTGCATGTTTTGTTTCTAGGGTCCGTGGGGCAATGTTGGGTTCCATATCTTGAAGAATACACATGTGTTCACTGCTTTATAAGAAGTGTCTAAATTAATGTACAACAAATATACAAATAGCAGCAAGAATTTTAGTACGTAATTAAATCTTACCTTCTATAAACATCCAATTCCTCTTTATTGAAAAGGACATAACGATGGGCTTGTTCCAAAGTGTGGATGTCGAAATTTCTTGACACTCCAACTCTAATTGGAGATCCATCAACATTATGAGGAGTGCGGTTCAGTTTTGTCTCAAAATTATGCAAGTACCTAGCACAAAATGTCAAACTTTCTTCAACTAAATAGCCACTAGCAATACAACCATCCGGTTTAGCTTTGTTTCTTACATACTTTTTCAATTTCTTCAAGTATCTCTCTATTGGGTACATCCACCTAGTTCAGACAGATCCGGCTTGCCTGGCTTCATAAGCTAAATGAATGGGCAAATGCATCATGATGGTGAAGAAAGAAGGAGGGAAGATTCTCTCCAACTGGAAAAGAGTGACAACAATTTCTTGTTCCAATTCTTTGAATTCCTCCACATCAATAATGTTAGAGCAAAGCTTGTTGAAAAATGAGCACAAATCAGCAATAGGCTTGTACACATCTAAGCTTATGCAATGTCTCAAGGCAACAGGTAGAAGTTGATGCATAAGAACATGGCAATCATGACTTTTCAGCCCAACAAGTTTTCTATCAGATTTGCTAACACACCTAGATATGTTAGAAGAATAGCCATCAAGAACTTTCAACTTTTCTAACACAGACAGGAACTTATCTTTCTACGCATTAGTCATGGTGTAAGATGCCGGAGGCAAGTAATAGCGGTCACCTGCATCTACTGGCCATAAATATCTTCGAATGCACATTTTCTTCATATCTTGATGAGCTTGTAAGTTGTCTTTACTTTTCTTAGAATCACCCAATAATGTGTTTAAAATATTCTCGCACACATTCTTTTCTATGTGCATCACATCCAGATTGTGTCTAACAGATAAATACTTCCAATAAGGTAGCTGAAAAAAGATGCTTATCTTATTCCAACCAGGAGGTAATGGTTGAATTTGATCTCCAAGCCTCTTGCGCTTATTCATTTTTCCAAATGTGATATTTTCATATCCAACAAATTGCCTCAGTATATCTTCTCCAAATAGTGGCTTAGGTGGAAGTCAAAAATCTTTTTCACCATCAAAATTTTTCCTATCACGTCTATATGGATGATTCATTGGAAGAAAACGTCGATGGAAACCATAGCATTGCTTTTTCCCATACTGTAACCATTTTGATACAGTCTCCACATTACAACAAGGACATACCAAATCTTTCTTACCTTTAGTGCTCCAACCAGATAAGTCACCATATGCTGGGAAATCGTTAATGGTCCATAAAATCATTGCCCGCATAGTGAAGTTCCTTTTGCTATATGCATCATAAACTTTGACTCCAAGCTCCCAAAGTAGTTGCAACTCCTCAATTAATGGCTCCAAGTATACATCAAGGTCATTGCCAACCATATGTGGACCTAGGATTAATAGGGACATCATAATAAATTGTTCTTTCATAAGAAGCCAAGGCGGAAGATTGAGAGGTGTCACCAACACAGGCCAGATGCTATGTGATGCACTCATATTGCCAAATGCATTAAATCCATATGTTGCTAATGCTAATCTAATATTGCGTGGTTCAGCAGCAAAGTCTGGATACCTGGCATCAATAGACAACCATTCTGGTGTGTCTGAAGGATGATGAATACGACCATCCTTGCCTTTTACTTCTGATGTCCAAATCATATCTTTAGAATAGATGAAGACATATAGAGCCTCTCTAACCGAGGTATCAAAGGGAAGTGATACATGAACTTAGCAACTACCTTCTTTCCCTTTGTTTTGTATTGCTTTTCATTCCATCTTGAAGCACTACAAGTATCACAATTTTCTTTTGAAGCTGCATCTTTGCAAAAAAGCATGCAATTATTTGTACATACATCTATAGTAGAATGATAAAGTCGTAAATCCTTCACGATCGCATTTGCTTCATAGTACGTCTCCGGGAATAGACAATTTTATTCTGGAAATCCTGAAATAATCAACTGTAACAACTTTGTGAAAGAATCGTTGGACCATCCAGATTCCTCCTTCAGAAATAGTAAGGCAACCAAATACGATAGCTTAGAATGACTTGTGCAACCTCTATAGAGTGGTTGATCCGCCTCTTTTAGTAGCTTGTAAAATCTTTGTGCATCTACATCTGCAGGTTCCTCTGTAGCTTCAGTAGAGTGGTCATTTGTTGTGTCGCCCATACCAAACAAATCCTCCAGCATCTGATGCATATTGTCGGTGCTAGGCATGTTTGGTGCCACAACAGGATTGCTCCTACCAATCACCTCCCCATGAAACGTCCAAACATCATAGCTATGCACAAATCCTTTTTGTAATACATGTGAGAATACCTCCTCCTCTGTTTTAAGGTATCTGTTCAAACATACCTTGCAAGGACATATTAATTTCCCCTGTCTAGTTGGTCTCTGATGGATAAGAGAAAACTCAATGAACTTTCGTAACCCTGCCTTGAATACATCACTTCGCACTCTGTTCCCAATATACATCCAACTCCGATCTATTAGAAAATCCATCTACATGAAGGAAAATATATAATAAGTTAAGCACAACTATTTGAGATGTTAGGAAACAACTGTTAGGAAAATATAAGAAGAGATCAGGAAGCTTTAACAAATACATGCAAACAACAACAGCTGTTTGAGATGTAGTCATGTAGGAGCAAGAATAAGTAAGAAAAAGTAGAAGAAAACTTGCAAATAGAAGTGGTACTAGTAGTCTAGAAGACGTGCGAGCAGGAGATGCAAGTAAGAGTCTGAATTTCTGATATGAGTAACAAGGAAATAGCAATAAGAGGGGACATAGAAGTAACAAAAATTTAGGTGCAATAGTAGGAACAGGTACTTCTATATGTTTGTTGTGTAGAAGTTTTAATGAATTTATCATTCATTTATTCTTTAATTGCCATGTAGCTGATTTCATCGGGGTAAGGCTGTTGAGTGTAAACTCATTGATAGGATTCCCCTGTCATCGAGGATATGTTGAGACATGTGAGCAAAAGTTCCTTTTATTAATGCATTTGTATTTTGTACTATATCTGGTGATATTGAAATAAAGTGATTTTTGAAGATTGGACTCATGATATAAACAATTTAAGGTATATTGTCTTGTCTAAGATCAGGTTGTTGTTGCCTAAGGGAGATGTTGGGTCTCTCTATTTGGGATGGATGGATCTGTGAACTATTATTGATTAGGTGGGTACCTATGCTATTGCAGTTCTTGAAGGATTTTTCTTGTTCTTTTGAAGCTCAACTCTGGGGATGCATATGAAGAATGTTTAGTGATCAACAAAAGTTTCTTCTACCTCTTTTTTTGCTTCTTGTATATTGATAGACTTCATGTATGTCTTCTCCCTTCCCTCCCCTTTTCTCTTTTTCCTTTTCATGTTGTATATTCGACCCCCTTTTGCTGCAATTGTTGCAAAAAAAATCAGTCCTTTTATACTACTGTTTCTTTGATTTTTTTCTATTTCCTCTTGTGTCTCCTATTCTAGCTTCTTTTCTTTTCTTTTTTTGCAAACCTTGAAAAGTTGGGAACAAACTAACTTCTAACCTCAGCTAAACTATTCTATCTAATTCCTCCTTGTTCTTTAATTCTTGAATTCACAAGGTGTCGCTTTACTGTTTGTACCTTTCATTGTACCTAAAATGCCGACAAACAAAATGTCGGTCAGCCGAAGCTGGTATGTGGAGGAAACAGATAATGTTCAACTATGTTGATAATATAATCATTCAATTAATCATTTAACAATCAAGATTACATTTTAAGCCATACAACTCAATCCATACATATTCTCGAACTCTGGGCTGTCCCTGCAGTGGACATGAATATCACCTCTCTTTAGGTTATAGAGTCGCATGGCACTATCTGAAGATAGCCCAATATCTAACTCATTATGACTTGATGGTCCTACCTCCATGGTATCCATGTACTAAGTCAACCATAGACCTAATGGACCTACCCAATAGGTAGCCATGTACTAGGTCATCTATAGACCTAACGGACCTACCCAATAGGTAGCCATGTACTAGGTCATCCATAGACCTGATGGACCTACCCAATAGGTAGCCATGTACTAGGCCTTTCTCTAACCTGATGGACCTACCCATAGGCAGCCATGTACTAGGTTAGCTATTATGCCACAGAGAGAACCAGGATCTGAGTTTATAGGCATATACTTCAAGTGATAGTCATAGTCACTTTATAATTGCAATATGAACATCCAAACAGTTTAGTTGCATTCAATGCGATTAAACGTCCGAGAAACCATCGGAAAACTAAGCGATTATTCATAAGTAACCACATACCTGTCTTGGAGATCTCAAGAAACAATTTATCCAAATCCAACTAGATGTCCAATCAAGCAAGCCAATCAATCAATCATGAAAACATTGATCCTGAAAACATGTATAATGTCTAATTGTCACAAGCATATCCCAAACAACTTCTTATTGACTTGGGACACCTTTCTAAGGTTTCTAAGTCTCATTAGGATGCATTAAGGTTTCTTAGATCAATTTCTCAAACTTTATCCATTTTAGGTCAACAAACCCTAAAATACCCTTTTCCATTTATATGAACCTTAATTGCTCAACTATCCATTTTTTATAGTCTTTTATACTCAAATTGGCTTAAGGTCATCATATCCTGATTTAATTCATGGATTTGAACCATTAAAACAATTAAAAGACATATTCATCTAAATTAGGGTTTTCGAGTTCATTAATGCACAATCATGCATGAAACCCTAAATTAAGCCAATTATATAAAAAGATCATCTTTTTAGATCCTATTCTCACTTTTATTAACAACAGGTTAATATCAACTTGAATTTCGTCATTAAGTCCATTTATCATCAAATCTAAGGGTTTTTCCTTAATTAAATCATTAAAGATGATAACTTTATGCCCTTTTCAAATTTCATGCATATTTAAGCACATAAACTCTAAATTATACTAATCATGTGCAAACTTCTTCCTTTTTGAACATAATGTATCTTTTTGCATTTAACAGGTTAATATCAACTCTAATGATCCATTAAACCCTATTAATCATATCAAAGTAGGGTTTCTTTACCATTAATACATTAAAGTTCATACATTACACTAATTTTCGAATTTCAAGAGGAATTAGCTTCTAAACATATTTTTATTGAATTCCCCTCGTTCTGAGGATCAAAATTCATATATAACTTGTTTCAATCCGAGCTACGGTTAAATAAATATGAATTTCATAAAAGTTCACTTACTTGAGCCAATCAAAGGCTGACACGTCGACCCCCCTTTCATGCAACGTAATCCGCTTTGTTTGGAAATATGACAAAATGACGCGACTGCCCTTTACTTAACAGGTCGGCGCTTCACACCCCGAATGGTATTTCTGTCCAAAGGCTGAGGGGTCATCCCCTTCCTTCAGCCAACTGCGCGACGCTGGCCCTAGCCGCCCAAGGCGCGGCTCTACTCCCTTCCCTGACCGCAAACTTCACCGGAAACTGCTCCACTACCTCCGCCGTTCTTGGGCACACACGTGGTGCCCCTAACAGTTGGCCAAGGTGGCCGATCCCCTGCTCGTGGCCCAAGCTTTTGTGGTCGGTACAGCAGGCTGCCGACTGCCATTCCACACACACTAGGGCACAACCTTGATGGCGACGAGGATCCTCGGCTCCGTGGTACCCCAGGCTACCACCAAAACCCACCGTTGCCTCTTCATTGCTCCCTGGTCTCTCTACTCTCCCAAGCTAGGGTTTTGGATGGAGAAGGAAGAAGAAGGGAGGTATAGCTGCGTGGGATACCTCTGGATTCGCCCCCAAGCCTTACCCCCTTATATAGGGGAAGTCAACGAAGCCCTGGGATGGCCTTCCTTAAAGAGACAAAGTCCCTCATCTAATAGGATTCGTTTTCCTTCAAAGAGAAGCCATTCTTCTCTCTCTCTCTCCTTTGATATATCCTATTACTTGGATATTAGGAATTCGAAATTCCTCTTTCATTTTCTTTGCACTTGCCTTTTTATTTCATTGGCCACGAATTTCTATTCTCTTTCAATAGAAATAACTCCCTTTTTAGTAATACCACAAAATTCATTAATAAAGCAACACATTATCCTCTTATTTTGCCTTTTTAGTATTTTATCTTTCTTTCCTCTTAATTGGGGCTCCTTGGACCCCAAGAAACTCTATGATTTCGAAATTCTTTTCCAAGGATATTTATTATCCTTCTAGATGCATCTAAATGCATTATTTCGCATTATCATGTTTATTTCTCATTAAAATATCTATTTTTGAGGATTTCTCTTTATTTCCCTTTTATTTTCCTCATGGGTATTCCTTTTATCATTAGAAATCCTTGGAACACGAAATTCCACAAAGGATCTCCTAATTACACCTTCTCTCACTTATTTCTAACATTTTAACATTATTTTCAATCTCTTTCTTATTAAAGAAATGCTTAATTAAACTTTTCTTTTCTTATTGCCTTCTTTTTGCAACTTTGGACTCCTTGGAACCCAAGGAACCCAAAAGGCACGAAATCCATCCTTGGATTACATCTCTTTGCCTTCTAGAGGTTTCTACCTCTTTCTATTCTTCAAATATTCAATTTTCATTTACTATTTCATTAATTGAATTTTCCTTTCTTCATTTTCTTGTTATTGGGCCCAATAGCCAATAAAGCCCACGACACAATCATCAAGGCTATTGTAAAAGAAATCCACTCATCAAAACAAATCATATCTTTATTTGTTCAATTATCTTCAATATGAGAAATTACATTTCTCACCAATGAACCCAAAAATTGGGGTTGTAACATCCTTCCCCTCTTATAGGAATTTTGTCCTCAAAATTCAGGCAGGCAAACAAACAATTCAGGACAAGACTTTTCCATGTCCATCATTGGCCCCTATGTGGCTTTGCCGTACTCATGGCGTTTCCAAAGAACCTTTATCATCACATATTCTTTTCTCTGAGTTCTTTCATCCTGGCGTCTATAAACTACACAGGTGACTCAGGCCATTTCAGCCTCCCTTGGGGCTCACTAGGTTCATTGCTCAGCACATGGTCGGGGTACCTCACATAGTGCTCTAAATTGGACACATGGAAAACATCTCCCATTACTCTATCCTAAGGGGTAGGGTCAAACCTAACCTTCTCCACCCATCCATCTCTAATGGACCCATGTATCGGGGACTCAGCTCTCTTAGTTATAACTTAGAGCGGTCGGATTTTCATGTCACATTTTCTCCCACAGTAACTTGTATGTCAGTCTACTTTGCATCTGCTCACGACTCTCATCGTCTCTAGGCTCCTTTCAGCCCTTGCACAATCAAAGTGACTTCATCTACACGCACTGGGGTCTCTTTTTCTAACCATCATGTGGTACTTTTCTAACCATCATGTGGTCCTCTCACCAACATCACCTTACTGAAGTGGTGACCGACACAACCTCCCTTACAGAGCTTCATATAAAACTCGATACTGGCTATGGTGGTCATTGTCACATCTTTCATAGGACAAGAACTGTCTCTAGATATCACCCTGAATGAGCACACATGCCCTCATCAGACCCTTTAGTCTGGATCATACTAACCATAGTTAGGAGTGATAAACTATACTAACATTGAGTTCTTCATGTACCTACTTCCAATTTATGGAAGTGAACCTTTAGGTCAACCTCAAGAACCTTTGAACTCACTTCCTGGTGTAGTTGAACCATCTCTCTCATGGGTAGTTCAACTAGATCTGTCCCTTAACATAACTCTTTCTTTCTCATGTCATCTAGGTAAGGCGACCTACCATAACCCATATTGCATATCGACCTTTCTTGGTCAAGGGGAGACTTATCACAACATCCATAGTGGTGAAATCCCATTCCCTCTCAGGGACTCTTTTGTCCTCTATATCGATACACTGGGTTACTGGGGTTCGTCCTTTACCTCCGGGCTTGCATGGCCATAAACCACATGCAACCTTATCTTAAGCATCCAAAGTGCTATTGCCATTTTCCACGGTGTATCATGATTTCCTGTATGTCATGATTCTTCCAAGATCGATTCCTCCGAAACCCTAAACCACTCTAGTTGGGGTTTCATCACCTTCTTTTCCAAAGAAGTGCATCTGAGGTTCTACCACCATCCTTTCATTGCATCAAGGACTAGACTGGCTAACCAAACAACCATTAACTTTCCAATGTATCTTGTTACATCTGAGTGTTATCCAAACACCCCTCCTTTTCAAACTTAGGGTTAGCCAAACAACCTCTTCTAACTTCTAGTCAAACAAGTCTTAACCAGAGCATTCATTACCACCTCTCATCCTTAGGTATTAGGTAACATTGAAGACATACACTTTCATGTATTTCACTTATCATCTCACCTCAAATTCTATGTCTATCTTCATTAAGAACACTTCTTTGATTTCATCATCATGGTGATCAAACTCTACCTGGTATAACTTGTAAGTTCTACATAGTTCATGATAAAAACATCCTCATAAGGGGACTACCTCATTCCTCATAATGTTTACAAACCATCCATGTATCATCCACTTTACCATGGTAGGTTATCCTCTCTATCCTCATTTCTCGTGGCAACGTTCCAACCTACATCATCTCTTATCCTTGGTGTATGACATGCATAATGTCCTATCTCTCACCCCCATAAGAAGAGGAAATAAGCATTTGGCTATAGTCCAAATACAGAGTTCTTCCTGTTCCAAGAGTAGAGATGGTACATCCCACCTTGCCAGTACACCTTTAAATCTAAGTTGCAATGTGCCACATATGTCTCTTCATCACAACCATCATGATATCAAACTAGTCTTGAAGCTACTGAGGTTTATATCCTTGGTCATCTCCTCTAGGTCTATAGGGTACCGACTCTTTTGGGGTCATCCCTCTTCCCTCATGCATCAAGAGAGTGCCCTACTCATCTTCCCTTTGGGTCCCATGAGTTCATGAAGGTGATCAATCTCCTAACCCATGACCCTCAGACAATGATAGATGTTACCTCCCAACCCTATGGTCATGTGCAACTGGGGAATTAGGAAACTCCTACTTTCATCAGTCTTATCCCTACCTGACCCCAGGATAGACTTAGGATTCTCCATTATAGAACATGTTCACTTAGAACCTTACCCAAGTCTTCATCATCTCTCTTTCTGCATTCATGGGCTGACTCTCATCTGTTCATAGGCATCATGGCAACCTGCCTACCTTGGTCAAGCCCCATACTGGTTACCTCCATGGTAACACATTCACATGCAAAAGATATGGATATCTATGGGTCTGTAGATTCAATCTCATGCTATGTACCTTTCACTTAGTTTCTCAAGATCCTATGAGACCTCTTTAGGTTACCTTGAACCAACAAAACTGATATACACCCTTCCAAAGGGGTCCCTCTCCCAGGATGGGAGGAAAACTATCTCTAAGGTCACAAAAGCTCTTAGGTCTAGGGTTTACATCCACACACGCCTACTTAACCCTAGCAAGACATTAAGGCATGAGCAGATCACTTACTGTACCATGCTAGGTCATACTTGTCTTCTTTCCTCAATTTTGGATCAATATCATACCTTTGTTTATCATCAACCTAGCTGTGAGGGCTTCATCAAACACACCTTAAACTTCAGGGGCTCCCCTTTTCCTCTATACATTAGGATTACCATGCTCGCTTCTATAGGAACTCAAATTCTCATCATGAGCATTAGGTATACCACTTCCCCTCTTAGGCCTAGGAACCCTAGGTTTACTTTTAGGTGTCAAACTGCATGCTCTATCCCTTAACTATGAATCAAGCATACAAAAGGCATGACATGCACTTCTTGTCATCCTTCAACTCGAGCAACACTTAGGATTGGGTCCTCCTTAAGGACAACCATCAAGGTACAAGGCCTCAGAACCTGTTCACTAAACCTCTCTAGGTCTAAGGAACTCTTCTTCCCACCTCAGAAGGTAAACACCTATATTGTAGGCACATATGCACCAGATGCTTCATCTTCACTATCTAGGGTTTGGTCCCTCTAAAGGCAACCAAGATATCATCAACTTATGAGGCAACCACTGTCATCCATTGTTTTAGGCTTCCAACCTTCTTGCTGGGTTTCCTGCTCTCTCTAGAGCTAACCCTACATCCAACCTCACCCTTAGAGGTCCTCTCTTCATGAAGGATCAACCCCAAAAGCATGCTCTACATGGGTGAAGCCTAGGTTTGAACTTATGGTCGCTCAAGATCATCCATAACCCTTTATGCTCCATCATAATTCCTTATCCAGGGTTTCATCCTACTGCCAACATTATGACGTGCCCTAGGTGCCAGCTATGCCCTACTTGTACAAGCCCATAGGGTTTCTATGGTCCTTCACTAACATCATCATCTAAGGAGATATCCTTTACTCTAACATGCACGACCCTTCTCAGGGTTGGGTTGCCAAAGGTGCTA
The DNA here is from genome assembly GCA_963693085.1 of Alisma plantago-aquatica. Lineage (NCBI taxonomy): Eukaryota > Viridiplantae > Streptophyta > Magnoliopsida > Alismatales > Alismataceae > Alisma > Alisma plantago-aquatica. The sequence goes on from OY856409.1 coordinate 778,279,031, forward strand.
GGTCACCCATGGATCAGATGGCATCCCAAAGGCATGTCCTTTCAAATACCTGGTCCAACTTCTAACCTTCACTTAGGGTTAGGGTTAGCATCATCCTCAGAGGATGTGCCAGGTCTCTACTTGCAATGGATATCTCTATCGCCAAGACTAACTTATCCTCCTGACAAGAAGGTCTAGCCTCAGGTCCCTTCTGAGGACATGACATCTTACGTCATACGTCCTAAGCACGTATCTATTATTTATTTTGCGCTTAATCTATTAAGCTTATGTCCCTGACATCTTATTTACATGCCTTTCATTAATTTAGTGGAGGATTCCTTAAACCTTATTAACCTTACCCATACCTCAAGAGGGTGAGGAGAAGAAAGAAAACCCTAATCCTTTAGGTCCTTATCAAAATTTTGTGATGAGAAGGGATGAATAAGATGAGAAGTCCTAAAGGTATCTTATTTCGATTCATACCCTAAGACTTTGGCCAGGCGGTCACACGGGTCCGGGAGTCCTTGTATTCCGACTAGCGGTGCGGAGGAAAATCTTGCCAGCCCCCGGTCATGATCCCTTTCTAGACACCTCCGTCTTTCAGATAATTCCTCTAATAACTCCCTTGGGTTCTATGGAGTTTGTAAAATTTAATAATTATTAATGGTTAATTGAGGAACCCAGGCTCTGATACCAAATGTTACGACCCCACCTCCCGATAACCCCCAATTAAGGGAGACCGAGAGGTTGAAGCCGCACCCATTAATCCCGGATCAAAGGTTCGACATATAACCATAAACAATTATTAAATTCTAACAGACTATACTGAAAATGGTAATAAAATTTTCCTTTGCAAACCTTGAAAAGTTGGGAACAAACTAACTTCTAACCTCAGCTGAACTATTCTATCTAATTCCTCCTTGTTCTTTAATTCTTGAATTCACAAGGTGTTGCTTTACTGTTTGTACCTTTCACTGTACCTAAAACACCGACAAAAAAAACGTCGGTCAGTCGAAGCTGGTATGTGGAGGAAATAGATAATGTTCAACTATGTTAACAATATAATCATTCAATTAATCATTTAACAATCAAGATTACATTTTAAGCCATACAACTCAATCCATACATATTCTCAAACTCTGGGCTGTCCCTGCAGTGGACATGAATATCACCTCTCTTTAGGTTATAGAGTCGCATGGCACTATCCGAAGATAGCCCAATATCTAACTCATTATGACTTGATGGTCCTACCTCCATGGTAGCCATGTACTAAGTCAACCATAGACCTGATGGACCTACCCAATAGGTAGCCATGTACTAGGTCATCTATAGACCTGATGGACCTACCCAATAGGTAGCCATGTACTAGGTCATCCATAGACCTGATGGACCTACCCAATAGGTAGCCATGTACTAGGCCTTTCTCTAACCTGATGGACCTACCCATAGGTAGCCATGTACTAGGTTAGCTATTATGCCACAGAGAGAACCAGGATCTGAGTTTATAGGCATATACTTCAAGTGATAGTCATAGTCACTTTATAATTGCAATATGAACATCCAAATAGTTTAGTTGCATTCAATGCGATTAAACGTCCGAGAAACCATCGGAAAACTAAGAGGTTATTCATAAGTAACCACATACCTGTCTTGGAGATCTCAAGCAACAATTTATCCAAATCCAACTAGATGTCCAATCAAGCAAGCCAATCAATCAATCAAGCAAACATTGATCCTGAAAACATGTATAATGTCTAATTGTCACAAGCATATCCCAAACAACTCCTTATTGACTTGGGACACCTTTCTAAGGTTTCTAAGTCTCATTAGGATGCATTAAGGTTTCTTAGATCAATTTCTCAAACTTTATCCATTTAGGTCAACAAACCCTAAAATACCCTTTTCCATTTATATGAACCTTAATTGCTCAACTATCCATTTTTTATAGTCTTTTATACTCAAATTGTCTTAAGGTCATCATATCATGATTTAATTCATGGATTTGAACCATTAAAACAATTAAAAGACATATTCATCTAAATTAGGGTTTTCGAGTTCATTAATGCACAATCATGCATGAAACCCTAAATTAAGCCAATTATATAAAAAGATCATCTTTTTAGATCCTATTCTCACTTTTATTAACAACATGTTAATATCAACTTGAATTACATCATTAAGTCCATTTATCATCAAATCTAAGGGTTTTTCCTTAATTAAATCATTAAAGATGATAACTTTATGCCCTTTTCAAATTTCATGCATATTTAAGCACATAAACTCTAAATTAGACTAATCATGTGCAAAATTCTTCCTTTTTGAACATAATGTATCTTTTTGCATTTAACAGGTTAATATCAACTCTAATGATCCATTAAACCCTATTAATCATATCAAAGTAGGGTTTCTTTACCATTAATACATTAAAGTTCATACATTACACTACTTTTCGAATTACAAGAGGAATTAGCTTCTAAACATATCTTTATTGAATTCCCCTCGTTCTAAGGATCAAAATTCATATATAACTTGTTTCAATCCGAGCTACGGTTAAATAAATATGAATTTAAAAAAAGTTCACTTACTTGAGCCAATCAAAGGCTGACACGTCGACCCCCCTTTCATGCAACGTAATCCGCTTTGTTTGGAAATATGACAAAATGACGCGACTGCCCTTTACTAAACAGGTCGGCGCTTCACACCCCGGAGGGTATTTCCGTCCAAAGGCCGAGGGGTCATCCCCTTCCTTCAGCCAACCGCGCGACGCTGGCCCTAGCCGCCCTAGGCGCGGCTCTACTCCCTTCCCTGACCGCAAACTTCACCGGAAACTGCTCCACTACCTCTGCCGTTCTTGGATACACACGTGGTGCCCCTAACAGTTGGCCAAGGTGGCCGATCCCCCGCTCGTGGCCCAAGCTTTTATGGCCGGTACAGCAGGCCGCCGGCTGCCATTGCGCACACACTAGGGCACAACGTTGATGGCGATGAGGATCCTCGGTTCCGTGGTACCCCAGGCTACCACCAAAACCCACTGTTGCCTCTTCATTGCTCCCTGGTCTCTCTACTCTCCCAAGCTAGGGTTTTGGACAGAGAAGGAAGAAGAAGGGAGGTATAACTACGTGGGATACCTCTGGATTTGCCCCCAAGCCTTACCCCCTTATATAGGGGAAGTCAACGAAGCCCTGGGATGGCCTTCCTTAAAGAGACAAAGTCCCTCATCTAATAGGATTCATTTTCCTTCAAAGAGAAGCCATTCTTCTCTCTGTCTCCTTTGATATATCCTATTACTTGGATATTAGGAATTCAAAAGTCCTCTTTCATTTTCTTTGCACTTGCCTTTTTATTTCATTGGCCATGAATTTCTATTCTCTTTCAATAGAAATAACTCCCTTTTTAGTAATACCACAAAATTCATTAATAAAGCAACACATTATCCTCTTATTTTTCCTTTTTAGTATTTTCTCTTTCTTTCCTCTTAATTGGGGCTCCTTGGACCCCAAGAAACTCTATGATTTCGAAATTCTTTTCCAAGGATATTTATTATCCTTCTAGATGCATCTAAATGCATTATTTCACATTATCATGTTTATTTCTCATTAAAATATCTCTTTTTGAGGATTTCTCTTTATTTCCCTTTTATTTTCCTCATGGGTATTCCTTTTATCATTAGAAATCCTTGGAACATGAAATTCCACAAAGGATCTCCTAATTACACCTTCTCTCACTTATTTCTAACATTTTAACATTATTTTCAATCTCTTTCTTATTAAAGAAATACTTAATTAAACTTTTCTTTTCTTATTGCCTTCTTTTTGCAACTTTGGACTCCTTGGAACCCAAGGAACCCAAAATGCACGAAATCCATCCTTGGATTACATCTCTTTGCCTTCTAGAGGTTTCTACCTCTTTCTATTATTCAAATATTCAATTTTCATTTACTATTTTATTAATTGAATTTTCCTTTCTTCATTTTCTTGTTATTGGGCCCAATAGCCAATTAATCCCACAACACAATCATCAAGGCTATTGTAAAAGAAATCCACTCATCAAAACAAATCATATCTTTATTTGTTCAATTATCTTCAATATGAGAAATTACATTTCTCACCAATGAACCCAAAAATTGGGGTTGTAACACTACCCTACCTAGGGTTTATTGAGATATCACAACTTTCACAACTTTTGAGCACATTATTTTCTTATGTAATTTTCTAACCCAAATTCCCTTCTTCTCTTGGGGTACACATTTTTCACTTTGTCTCTACATTGGGCTCATAAAGACCTTCCCTCTTGGGCTTAGTCTTTCATGGAGACCTTCCTTTCTCAGCTTGGCCTACTAGTGACCTTTCTTTCTTAGCTTGATCATTAGTCATTGCAATGACTTCCTTTATATCGACCTTCCTTTCCTGACTTGGCCTATTGGTGACCTTCCTTTTCTGACTTGATCCCCCATCATTGCAATGAATTCCTTTTATACCAACCTTCCTTTTCCAACTTTTCCTATTGGTGACCTTCCTTTCCTGGCTGATAACTGGTCATTGCAATGTCTTCCTTTTATACCAGCCTTCCTTTCATGGCTTGGTCTATTGGTGACCTTCCTTTTCCGGCTTGATCACCCATCATTGCAATGAATTCCTTTTGTATCATCCTTCCTTTCCCAGCTTGGCCTATTGGTGACCTTCCTTTCTCGGCTTGATCACTAATCATTGCAATGACTTCCTTTTATATCGGCCTTCCTTTCCTGACTTGGGCTATTGGTGACCTTCCTTTCCCACCTTGATCATCTTCATTGCAATGACTTCCTTTTATATCAATCTTCCTTTCCGGGCTTGGCCTATTGGTAACCTTCCTTTCTCGGCTTGGCCTATTAGTGACCTTAATTTCCCATCTTGATCACTAGTCAATGCAATGGATTCCTTTTATATCAACCTTTCTTTCCTGGATTGGCCTATTAGCGACCTTCCTTTCCCAGCTTGATCACATACTTTAGCTGCTTCCTCAGTAACTTTTCCTTGTACCCCTCATAGATGACATACTTGAGTTCAAAGAATGCATGTATTTTCATATTTTTGTATACTTATTCCTTCACACTTTAGGTGGCATTTAAGGTTACCTCAATTCTTAAACTAATTTATGAATTCACCCTTCTAGGAGAGGTCCTAACCTAGGGTGCCTTCTTGAATCACAGAAGGAGGTTAGGCTCTCTAGACCAACCTGACCCCACTGGTTTAGGGTTTTGCCTCCTCTATAGGTCCTTTTCCCATTCTTGGGTTGACCCACCCAACTCTGAATGCCTACCCTAAAAGTTGTATTAAGGGTTTCATATTTTCATTTTTATATAACCATTGGTTGCTTATGTTTCTTGAAAACCCTTCACATGAACCATGAATGCTTTACCACGTGCATACATGCATGGGAGACTGGGTCACCTAAACTCATTTGCAATTTTTCATTCCTTTTTACCCCAATTAGGGTTCATATGGGTAGGATTGTTATTTCACCCACACTGCTCCCATTTCCCAGGATTAGGCTTTTGGGTTCAGGTTAGGGATTACTCCTTAGGGGTGAGCATCGTTCCAGAACTAGACCAGACTAGACTGAACCGGACCAGACCGATGACCGATTTTGTAAGAATTTATGGACCGTAGACCGGACCATTTCGAGGTAGGACTGGACTGGGACTGAACCGTTTTGAGGTAGGATCAGACCGGACCAGACCAGTTGGACCATATTCGGTCTTTTTACTTTTTTCACAACTTATTTAATTGTCAAAAGTAGATAATATTAGTTACTTCTAACAATTATATAACATTAATAGAAAATATTTATGCTACTAGTGCTTATATGTGTACTTTATCTATACTTGTTACATAATATATCGACAAATATACATGTATTTTACATAAAAATCAGTCTACGGTCCGGTCCACGGTCGGACCATTTTTGGATCAGACCGGACCGAAGACTAAATTCATCAAAATTTGCAGACCGCGGACCGAACCAAACTTATTATGGACTGGACCGAACCGGACCGGACCGGACCAAACTGACTGGTCTGGTCTAGTTTTGCGGTTTGGACCATTATTTTCTCACTCCTATTACTCCTACACCTTGGGGTTTCTATACCCCTTCACCCACTAGGGTTTTCCTAAACCAACCCTAGCTCCATCTAAGGTTTACTCTTGCAAGAAAAACCTATAAAACATTTTCTTTACTTTATCATCATGTCCATATTACATGTAAATTAATTGGCAGAGGATGCCTTAATCCTACTTCTTCTCAAAAACCCTAACTTTAGATGAGGAGGGAAGTATCGTTTAGGGTTTATTAGGTAAGAGGATGAGAAGTGGATGAAATTATAGATAAGAAGACTAAGAGGAAACACTACTTCAGGAAAATCCTAGGTTCTGGCTAGGTAGGTATCACATTATCTAATGGAGTCCTCATATACCAACTTAATGGTGTAGAGGAAAATATTTCCAGCCCCTAAAACAACGATTCTTTCTATATACCATTACCATTAGGTCACACTTTAATAATTCTTCTTATATTTCTAAAGATTACTTAAAACTATCAACTATTAAATATTATTTGAAAAATTTGGGCCTCTGATACCGAATGTAAGGACCTCACTTTTTAGCATCCCCCAATTAAGAAACAAAGTTAAAGTTGATGGCATTACCTAAAGTTCTCAAGATCCATATTAAATCAAATAATAAATAATGGCAAATAATTTCCATTATTTCACAAATATTGTTTATAAGATATACAATGATGCTGTTCTAAGGAGTTACATGAACTTCAAACATGGAATATGAGAAGAAATATCTAACGAATCCTACCTTACTTAGCTTTAATGTCTTTGGTGTATTTCATCCAATTCATCATGTCTTGATATCTTCATATTTTGCAATTACCTAAAATGACATGAAACAAAATGCGGATCAATATATTGCTATATTGTGTACGTGGCGTGCAAACAAAAGTGTGCAAGTAAAATAACAACATATAATCAATCAATTCCTTACAAATAACAACTGGCATTTTCATAGATATTCTAACCCACACTTGATATGCTATCTTGGGTATAATCGTTGTCCCTTCTAAGGATCAGGTGCATCGCCCCTTGGTACATGTCATCCTAGAGTTCAAAATATGAATCTAATCTTTATGTGGTACTCATAGCGACATTATTGTTGAGTAGATGTAAATAAACATCCAACATTTTATTTCAGCAATCCTTGAGGAATACTCGATAAACATCGATAGTCAATAATGTGAATAGTCATAACTGTAACCACAGACCTCAATGTAAACCATATAGACCATGCAATCATACTTTAAGTACTTTAATCATATCATCCAATCAATCAGGCAAGGATGGATCCAAGCAATCAACATTTAATATGCATGTATGTATATCCTAAAGTGTCACCATCATATTACTCATATTGAACCCCACTCGGGTCCTAATCTATGATTTAGGGTTGTCTCAAGTTTGGATAAGGAGTAAGGGTACAAAACCTAATTCAATTTCACCCCGATTCTTTAGAGTTGTAAACCCATATTATGCTTAGGGAATTTTAAATTATTAGATTTATCATTTTCTTTCATTATTAACATAGATCAGATTATGTGCATTAGCATTATATCAACTTATGATTTTAGGTTTGAAAACCTTAAATAATCATATTTGTGCTTCAGAACCTCAAATCATGAATGTTATTATCCGAACTATATCAAGGACATATATTCTCATCATATTGAACAATATGAATTTATATCTCAAAGTAAATTTTTTTTTTGATATACTCAACATGTAAATTATTAGATCTAGACTTTCCATGTATATAATCACAACTAAAACATGTATTGACCCTACCTTTAGAATAATAATAGATCTTGGTCATGGTAGTATTTTATTTTTATTGTACTCATTCTCTTGATCAGTTTGGTATATAATTTTGCCACATTTTTGGTAATCCTAGAAATTTCTACAAATTAAACAAAATAACAATCTCTACCTCAAACAAGGGGTGATATGGCAGCCTCTTCCATGGAGACTTAGAAGGAAAGGGATGAGGGACAAAGTACTTTGGAAGATCCAAGACTCCTATGTCATTGTGGCAAGAACCATGTTATGAGATACAACGAGACAATGGATGCGGAAGAGCATTACCATGATGAAGGGAGAGTACCACACTATTGTTGAAGGATGCACATCAAGGAAGAAGGGGATTGGGGTAGTCCATCTTCTCTTTGTACCACTTCTTATATAGCACAAGGGTTGGAGATCTATGGGTCTAGTTTCTATAAAGCTTCCTTATGCAATTGGTAAGACATCATGCTAGGAAAGTAATAACTATATTCCTCCCTCCTGTCCTTATAATAACAATCTCATATCTTTTACTTTATAGATCCAAAAGTCACATAAAGGAAACCACCCCTCATATAGTTATTTTGGAAGAACTATATTCATACAATAAGAAAACTCCTTCATTATTTCCTTATTTAACCGAATCTTTGTTTCAAAGGCAAAATTACATAATTACCAACTAAATTATCTCGTCCACAAATTATCTTAGACTTCCTAGATTTTCTTACATAATCCTATATTTGGATATATATCTCATACATTATCTTGAGTATTTTTATGAGCAGGAAAATAGTTATTTCCCTGTTTGATATCCCAGGGACCCCTTTGTAAACCTTGATTGTGGAAATTGAGTAATTCATATATATTTCTCATTTTTACTCTAGCTGGTCCCAAAATTGTATACTTCCTTTATTATCCTAGAATCTTGTATTGAGCCAAGTTTGGTAACAGAGCGATGTTTCTAGATATCTTTTTCTCTTTCTTAAAACATGAGACACAATATTTAATTATTACAAGTAAGTCCCTATTCCTTCTCAATTTTTCACAGGATACTATGAACATCCTTTCACTATGCAACTTGAAGGAAAACTCATTAATATCTTTTAAACGTATATCTATTTTTTGGAATTTATTGGGATAACTTTCATAGGAAAAAATGGCCCTTTATGTATTCCCTTAAATTAATTATCCACATCATATAGAAAGCCCTTTTTACCTAAAATTCTTAAAATATCTTAGTTTCCATATTATTTATATGTGTTTAAAAAACCAAACTGAATTATCTTATTTGATGCCTCAAACATGTGTTGCACGACATAAAAAGCTAATTGCTTCCTATATAAACTACAAATTATCGTATAATATTTTGGAAACTTGCTTGTTATCTCATATTAGTTATCTAAAAATTCACAAAGTCATTATTATTTATTTATGTATGAAATATCATATTTATTAAACTTGTGCCACAAGGGCCTATTCACAAAGAAATTAGTCTCATGGGCCTCACTTAAGCCATGGATTGAACCCATGCTACAAGGGTAAATTTATTATTCCATCAATAATGAAATTAGGGAATTTACTTATCAATTCAAGCCTTATATTTATATAATTCAAATTCACCAAATTTTAGGATTTTAGATTCTTTAAATCAACTCTAAATCAGCCATCTTGATTGTGGTAATCTTCTTCCCTCACGAATCATATCTAGTGCACGTGATGCTCTTATGGCGTTAATCACTGGGTAGACTTTGACCCCGAGGCCAAATGAACCTACCACTGACTCCTTCACAAACACCAAGCCATATTTGGTCCTAGATACTTGCGTATAATTTCCATAAAAAACCAATCCCTTCTTATTGATTATATCATTGGGCCAAAAGACACCCTTACTTACGAACTATGTTACTAGATAAATCTTGCTTGTTCGTAAAGACTCATTTAGTTCCGATGATAGTTTTATTGGGTGGTCCACGAACTGTATCTCAAAATTTATCTGAAATTTTTTTGTGAGGGTCTTCCTGCATGGAAATGATCCAATAATCATCACCTAGAAAATAATAAAGGATTTTTAGCCCTAAAATGGGTAGAAAATGTCTTCTTCTAAAAAAGGAGATCTAGTTTTTTGCTTTATCTCTAGGTTCATTATACTCGAGAATGATTTTGAAGAATTGGTATCAAACTTATCTCTATCATATCTTGTTTTTTTGGATAAGTCATGTAGAAGCAAAGGTGTGGAAGTAATCAACTTTGGGAATCTTGCTAAATACAATATCATAGGAAGTTGTCTTAAGATAGAAACATATGGATGCTATATTTTGGATGTAGAAAGAGGTGTAAATTTCTTTCACCAAAAAGGTTTTAGGAGTTTTGAGTTCAAGAATCATTGTTCTTGCCATCTTTTTAAGTGGTCTATTTTTCGTTCATCTAAACCATTTTGTTGGGGATTGTAGGCAGAAGAGAAGTTGCATCCATATCCTTCTTGGTAATATTGTTCTTAAACTTGTTGTATTCAATTCACCACCATAGACATGGTACCTGTGCTAATCCTTAAGTGAAGCTAATTTTTCATTGTAGTGCTTTTGAATGTATCAAGTTATTATGTTTTACAATAAATAAGTGGATCATGTAAGTCTAGAATAATCACCAATGTCGAAGAAATAGTATATCTTTACACCAAGACACTGTCTTCCCATAGGTTCAGAAAGACACACATGAATGAGTTCTATAGGTCTAGTAGTTTATAAGATGTTATTTTACTTGAATGAGCCTTTGGTTTGTTTTCCCTTCTTAAAAGGTTCGCATTTTTCCTGTTTTCCAAAGGAGATCAAGTTTGGCCAACTTTTGGATTAAGCTCATAATACATGTCTAAGTTTGTTACCCAAAGAAGTTTCGTACTCAGCGTGAGCCTATTCAGTAGCCATAGCCTTGTTCCTCTATGCACAACTTTTCTCCGGGGTCTACCCCAACAGAGGCTGCATCTACAATTTTAGAGTGCGGAAGGGAAACAAAATTAGCTATTTATAAGAGAGGGATGCTAGTGATACAACAACTTCAGCTTCATTGCTCCTGGTTCAATGTAGGTCAAAGTCAAAGCCGGTTCTCATCCCCGATTCATAAGACAGTTTGAAAGTGTAAATGCAACTACATTTTCCTTTAACTAGACTATTTCAGTTGTTCTTAAGGATATATAAATATCCATTCCTCCTTCCCTCATAAACAATGTCACTAGCATTTTTATAGAGAATTCTACACACATTCTATTTAAATATGACATTAAAATTACTATCTTAGGAGGTGTCTGATACTAATAAGGTTATGATGCAAACCATTCACAAGTAAAACATTTTCAAATGGAGAAACTTTTACCTATACTTTTAATTCCATTTACTTTTACTTTCCCATTGTCACCAAAGCTCTATTTTTCTCCTTTTTTCTTCTCTAAGATTTTGAACTTTTATTTTTCACCAATCACGTAATTGGAGCACCCCACCAATTATCCAATCCTTCAAATTGAAATTTATAATAAATTTATGAATATAAATGACATTATATTCATTCAAATTAAAAATTTTGAAAAATAATTTTTTCTTACCATTGTCTTTCTTGTTGTATTGTTATCTTATAGATAATTTCAACAATTTTATATCTCTTCACATCTTGCATGAATGATAAGGTTTAAGTAGTTTCTACATCATTCCATCCCCATGATATATGCATATCATTAATATACAAACATGAGAAATATGGAGTAGACACATTCATTGCCATGTACTTGGAGTATTTGGTTTGTTTGGTTAATTCATTAATGAGAGGTGTCATATTGATGTAGATTTGGATGTCTAGATAGGTACAAAATTGACAAGGTCATGTCTAAGAAACATATTATATCAAGTTTGGACCTATTATTAAAATCATGGTCATGTTAGATCCACTTGGTCTCTCATATATTTCATATTTTCTTACTTGTAAACACATTGATTCAAAAGGGACACAAATAGTTTTGCTCCTACCAACTAATATTTGTAATATTTTAACGGGACACACCAAATGCCAAAGGACACATGATATATTTAAAATAATACCCATTAACTAAATTTCTATTTGAAGTCCAATAATGTGAAACGAACTTGGGTTTTTTTAAATCAATTTTGCAATCATTGGGCTGTCCATATCTAGAAACCATGACAAGTAATCCTTGCAACAAAGTGACATAATAGATAAAAGCTGAAGCGAATGACCAATCCATATTAAAATTGGAAATTAACCACATATATAATATGTGTAAAAAAATTATTCAAGTTTTCACGACGAATTTTCTTTGAATTAGTGAAGTTATTGCAATCAAATGGTACAACACTTAACAAAATAATAATTATCCATGTTCACAAAAAACAAATTTCACACACACAGATATATATATATATATATATATATATATATATATATATATATATATATATATAGGCTCATCTTTAATACCCATGTGGGTAGCTACCCGCACACCCTTTCTGTCATTTTTTTTTAAATTTATTTTCATAATTGTAGAGGAGAATTTTATTTAGCTCCCCAAAAAATTTCATCCAAAAATAATATCATTTGCCCCACCAAAATAAAATAATACGTCCATATATATTGATTGTATATTTTCTGCGTAATTACTTTTTTAGTCATATAGTTACTCTTTTTTCAATACAGTTACTGATCTTAGAGTTACTTTTGTGTACCATATAGTTACACTTTTAGATGTGCGCGTAGTGAAAAATCAAGCTACCCGCGTGGGTATTAAATGAATGCCCATATATATATGTGTGTGTGTGCGCATGTGTGTGTACACACACACGCGCGCACACACATACACACACACACACACACATATATATATATATATATATATATATATATATATTTGAGTTCAAACCATAGTTCATTAATGTAAATCAAGGTTACATGAAAAATCCTCACATAGGACAGGAAAGTCCTTTACCCATATTTCATCACTTACATAACCCTTCCCCATTTTAGCAAGTGTGTGCTGAAATATTGCCCTCCCTAAAGACATGACAAAATACAACTTTGTTGAAATTAGAAACCCGCCTACTGATGTTCTTGAAGATTTGGACAAGAGGCCCGCCACCTTTCACAACACCATTCAGAAGCTGAACCACCCCTAAAGCATCTGTTTCCACACTAATGGATGTCATCCTCATGTTCCTTGCAAGCTCTAAAGAAAAAAGGATGGCCGAAGCTTCAGCAGCAAAAGAATTCCAGCAGCCAACCACTGTTCTAGCAGCCATCACTAAAGGTGTGCCGTGTGGTTTCTGAAAATAACTCCACAACTGGTCTTTTTATTATCAATCAAGGCTGCGTCAGTGTTGATCTTTATCTCCCCTTCTATAGGAGGCTGCCATCTACTATTTTCTCTTATGCAGAAACCTGATTGGTTGACTCCTCTAAATTTTTCCACTTTGTGAAGGGCCGCCCATTTGTGGAGACCAGCAGCAAGGAGAGATGCTTTTGGTTGTTCATCCCCGTAAAGGTGAACATTACGGGCTTTCCAAGCAGCTAAACAGTTGATAGAGAAAAGGTTAAACCCATATGTTTGTGTTCTTTGCTTTATCCATGATAGTGCCTCTTTAAAGGAAGTTCTGGGCATATCTTTTATCAGGTGTAGGAGATGGCTGTTCCCCCAAATTTCAGCAGTGTAAATGCACTCAAAAAAATAGTGGAAAGTGTCTTCAGTAGCCTTGGTGCAAATAGTACAATTATCATTGTCTATAACATGTATGTGCTTCAAATTTAACAGTGTTGGGAGATGACCACTGCACGCACGCCATAAGAAATTTGATAACTTTGGAGGGCACTTGAACTTCCATAGGAAATCCCATTCATTTTGCACCACCTTTCGTTGTTCCAACCAACTTGGGGCTGTTTTGTTGAACCCCAACCAATAAGCAGATCTCACGGTGAAAACTCCATCCCGGGTAGGGAACCAAAAGAGCTCGTCACTATTAGAGTTGCATAAAGGTATTGAGAGAATGGTAGATTTATCCTCCTCTGTAAAGATATTGTCTAGTTCAGTTAGGTTCCAGGTCGGATTTGATTGGTTGATCAGATCACATACTTTGCTGTCCATAATATCCAACATGTCATCAGTTTCCATCGGCTTTGTGCAGAAACCTTTGACATTTGGCAGCCAAGGGTCAACCCATATGTTGATATCTCTTCCATTGCCTACTTTCCACCTAATTCCTTCCTTAAGCAGTGACTTAGCATCCCAGATGCTTCTCCATGAATAGCTTGGATCGAAGCCCCTAAACGCATCGAGGATATCACCATTTTTGTAGTATTTATTTCCTATCACTTGACTGACCATAGATTTTGGATTTGAATGTAATCTCCAAGCTTGTTTGGCTAATAAAGCCTTATTGAAAACAACTAGATCTATGAAGCCCATGCCACCTTCTATCTTAGGCTTGCATAATTTTTCCCACGCCACCCAATGAATCCTCCTTTTGTTTGCAGAACTTCCCCACCAAAAATTTTCCATCAGTTTATTAATGTCATCAATTATGTTCCCCGACACATGGAAAATACTCATCATATAAGACGGAATAGCCTGTATCACAAATTTTAGCAACACCTCCTTTCCCGCTTGGCTAAGGTATTTTTCTTTCCAACCTTTTAGTTTGTTCCACACTTTATCCTTTAGGGCCTTGAAAGTAGCTTTCTTCGACCTGCCTATCACAGTTGGGAGCCCGAGATATTTGTCATGTTTTTCAACTTGCTTCATTTTGAAGGTATCTAGAATATTGGTGCTGGACGATGTATGTGTATTCTTGCTGAACACCACGTCCGACTTTGAGTAGTTAATTTCCTAACCGGAAGCACTCTCGTAGCAGCTGGTAATCACATCTATCTTGGTAGCTTCCTGTGGTGTGGCTTGAGCAAAGATAATATTGTCGTCCATAAAAAATAAATGAGATATGTTGGGTCCGCCTCTGCATGCTTTAATGCCATGTATATTTCCTGACTCCACCTCCTTGTTGATCATTCTTGAAAAGACATCTACACAGATTATGAACAAATATGGTGAAATTGGATCCCCTTGGCGAAGTCCTCTCTGTGGTATGAGGTGTCCCCTTCTCCTTCCATTGACAATGAAGGAAAAAGAAACTGACTTATAACATTCACCCACTTTTCTACACCATGTCTCGCCAAACCCCATTTTTTCCATGACTGTGTCAATAAACTTCCACTCTACTCTATCGTATGCCTTGCTCATATCAAGCTTGATATCCATGTGCCCTCTTTTACTTTTATTTCTTATTTTCAAGGAATGGAACATTTCAAAAGCTATAAGTGCGTTATCTGTGATGAGACGACCTGGGATAAAAGCACTCTGATTAGGGGATATGATGTCATTTAGATATACCTTCAGCATGTTCGCTAGAAGCTTTGAAATTATTTTATACACTGTGTTGTACAAGCTGATTGGTCTGAAATCCTTCATGTTATCTGGCACCCCACACTTAGGAATTAAGACAATGTTAGTCTTGTTGATGTCTTTCAACGTGTTGGAATCTCTCCACCAATCAATAATGAACCGGATGATGTTAGCCCCAATGACACTCCAGAAAGCTTGGAAGAAACCTGCGTGAAGGCCATCGAGACCAGGCGCTTTTGTTGGGTACATTTTCCTAAGAGCCCCCTCGATCTCCTCCTTGTTCGGTTCTTTTTGGAGGTAGTAGTTCATCACATCATTTATGCATATTTTAACTTCTGATGTTGCCTCATGAAGGCAAGGTGATCCCTGTGAAGTGAAAATAGAAATATAATGGTTAGTGATGATGCCCATAATGTCCTCTTCGTCTGTTTTAGTGATCCCACTCTCATCTTTTAGCATGTTGATTTCATTTTTCTTCCTTCTTTGTGAGGCTTTTTTATGGAAATACGACGTGTTTCTATCACCGTCTCTCATCTCATTAGCTTTTGCTCTCATAAGCCAATAACTTTCATTAAGGTTTTGGAGCTTTTCTACTTCTTCACTTAAATCCCTGCATCTTCCAAGATTGTTGTTTGTCATTGGCCTTCTTTGACTTTTGATCAGCTCATCCTCTGCTTGCCTCAACCTTCTTTGAATGTTACCAAAATGATTTTTTGCCCACTCACTCAGTCTGTTAGCACAGTTGCTGAACTTTTCATTTATAGAGTTGTGATTATCATCTTCCCAGGCCTTAGCTACCACCTCCCTACATTCACAGTCTTCCAGCCAAAAAGATTCAAACCTAAAGATTTTTTTAAAGATGCGTGTGGTCCTTTGTTTACAAGTATTCAACATGATAGGTGCGTGATTAGATTTGTGGAAAGGGAAATGGGCTACCCAAGAATTTGGATAGAGGGAGGTCCATTCCAGCGTTGCAATCCCCCTGTCAAGTCTTTCTCTCATAGCAGTAGCTTCATCATTTCCTTTTCTCCATGTAAATTTGTTACCGTTGTAGCCTAGATCTGTAAGGGCACATCTGTGAAGAGTCTCCCTGAACTCATTTGTATGCCTCCTGCCACTGGTTGCACCCCCTTCTTTCTCTGAGCTGTCTAGAATTTCGTTGAAGTCCCCCATGTATAGAATAGGCAAATCATGTTCATTTTTGATGGCCTCCATCAGGTTCCATGTTCTGAATTTGTTTGGATTTTCAGGCCAACCATAGATACCTGCAAACAACCATTTGTTATTGTTCAGATCTATTATCTCTACCAAAACATGGTGTTTTGAGTAAGATATGATAGTCACATCTATCTCCTGCCACCAAACGCCGATGCCTCCAGACCTTCCTTCACTGCTAAGACAGATCCCGTTCATGCAGCCACAGCTCCTCTTTGTTTTTTCAAGATCCCCTCCACTTATCATAGTTTCCATTAAAAACACTACCTCTAGGGGTTCTCTCCAGCAATATTTTCAGAGAGTTTTTATTGTGCCGAGGTTGCCCACACCTTGGCAATTCCAACTTAATATTTTCATTGTTTTTCACAGCATTGGTCTTTGCCACACACCGCTACAGACCATATTGGTACCTACCTCCCTGCCCAGCTTTCCTTTCCTACTATTTTGCTCATCTTCTTCCTGTTCATTGTTGATCTGATCCACATTCCTTTTTCCTTTCTTGGCTTGGACCTCGTCATACATTGGAGTTTTGGAAGTAAATCTCTCTCTTTTCCTCCTCCCATCTTGCCTTTTAAAACCTTTTTGTTTCTTTGTCTTCCCTTCCTTACTGACTTTTCCTTTTCCCTTCCAGTCTTCCCTACCTGGTCCCTGGCCATGAAAAGCATAGAGGAACCTCACATCTACCTCAACAGGTATTAAATGGTCTCTACTCTCCTGGGTAACACTGGTAGGTGGCTGATAAATTCCTTTGTTGTTTAAAGTCGGTACCAGTGATTCAGATGCGATTTGATTAACTTCTGCAGGACTATCTGTGTGTGGACTTTTGTCGAATACGTCCTCTGCGTCTTTGCCTTTACCAGCTGTGTAGCTAGTTTCGGACACCACACTACTCTCTGCTCGTCCTTGGCTTTTTTTGACTATATCCTCGTCGCTGTTAGTGGAAGCTCTTTCTGCCAACAAGCCTTCTTTATCATTTGGCGCCTGTTTCTCTTTATCTTTCTGCTGCCTCTCCTCCATATTCTTTTCTGGGTTCCCTATTTCCGGTGCTGGGTGGGCCACACTGGTGGTTGCTTTCTCTATGTCATCCTTTTCTAGATGGTCCCCATGCTTCATTGTCCCACCTGAGAAAAAGATTCCGCTTGACTCCCTCATAGGTGACAAAGCGCTGCTCGTTGTATTGTCGACGCCGGGGGGAAGCTCGGAGCCAAGTTCCCCAATTTTCTATTCCATCTTCTTTGCCTTCATCTTCCAAGGACAGTCTCTAGCCATGTGTCCAATGCAACATCATTTAAAACAAAAATGTGGTAGTTTCTCATATCTAATCTCCAATTCAACCGTGTCACCCCCAATGCATCTTATTTTTTTGTATTTTCTTGAGCGGTTTCTCCACGTCTATATTGACTCTAACCCGCCTCGCCCTTGCCCATCCTTCTTCCTCGTGTTCTACTTCCAAAACTTGTCCAATGGAGCTGGAAATCTTCTTTACTGGTTCATCTTTTCTGTATCCGATTGGTATGTTGTACAACCTCACCCAGAAAGGGCAGTGTTTTATCTCGATTCTTGACGGCTGCTCACCAAAGCTCACTTCTTTCAGCAGTAGCACGTTATTGTCAAAATTCCAGGGGGCTCCTTCAAGCACACGTTCTTTATCCTTCTTATGGTCAAACTGAATGGCAATCAGGTTGTGCTTGATCTGTTTAAAATTTACCTTCCTTGGCAGCCTCCACGCCTGTTCCATTGTCCTGCTTAAAGCTTGGAAATTATACTGCCTATTTGTTAGAAGTCTCGCTACCACCGCAAGATCTATCACATTCCTTCCTACATCCACAGTACCATCCGTGAAGTCCACAAGATCATCTTCGGATTGGATTTGTAAAGCTTCACATCTGCTTATTATCTCTTCTGCCATCGAAATTCGCACTCCCAAAACAGGAGTAGATCAACCACCAACGTTGTCAGCCAACCGAGTGAGAGAAGCCCTAATCGCCTCTCAGCCGCCAGAGGAAGAAAGAGCAGACACGGGAGTTGAGAGCAATATATATATATATATATGTATAGCTCATGTTATGAAGACCACAAAAATTATGCATTTCAAATTAGTTTCGCGCGTCGATTTTGTTGCCCTTGGATGAGTGACTTACACTCATCCAAATGGGCTCAAAATTTGCATGTAGCCTAATTATAATATGACGGTGAAGATCAATGGTTTACATTTTCCAAAAAATAGTCTTGATATGCAAACACACTTGAGTGTATTCGTGCGATCGTACACTCGAGTGTATTCTAGCCTAACTCTCTATATATAGAGTCAGGCTAGAATACACTCGAGTGTATCCGGAGCGGAATACACTCAAGTAATTTTTCATGATGTAATATTTTTTTTTAAAATCTAATCCGTTGATCTTCTTAAACATCTCGTGAACAACTCATATGCAAAATTTGAGCACATTTGGATATGTATAGCTCATGTTATGAAGACCACAAAAATTATGCATTTCAAATTAGTTTCACGCGTCGATTTTGTTGCCCTTGGATGAGTGACTTACACTCATCCAAATGGGCTCAAAATTTGCATGTAGCCTAATTATAATATGACGGTGAAGATCAATGGTTTAAATTTTCCAAAAAATAGTCTTGATATGCAAACACACTTGAGTGTATTCGTGCGATCCGTACACTCGAGTGTATTCTAGCCTAACTCTCTCTCTCTCTCTCTAAATATATATATATATATATATATATGGAGATGACTGCAAACCTATAGACCGCGTCCTGCATCCCCGGTTCCTGTTTCCCCACTGACCCCCATCCTAATTTTTTCACTGCTACCGTGTCTTGTGGATTGCGTACTAGTTTTCTCTACTGAATTCAATGTTTGGACTAGTCGCCGTCTAACTTGTCGGTAAAACGCCTCTATGGATCCACGATAATGGTACCCGTTTTGTTGCGGTAGAACCTTATTCTTGCCGCCACCTGCTGGGTTAGCATCTTCGACAATTGCCTAGTCAGCACGCGCTACAAAGCCTTACATTTGCACTTGTTTTGTTCTTTCTAAAAGCTTATAAGTCTGTTGTTTTAAATCGAGGTTTGTGGGATCTTCTCAGTACCTTCCATCAGATGCACGGTGGTAGTTGGACACTGCAGAACTACTCTTCGATGCCACATTCTGGTCGCTGGTGGAGTGCTCCATGGTTATGAACTTTGATGGACTTTACACCACAAAGGTTTTGAATGCCATAATCGTAAAAGAGGTCTCCTCTTCAAAGTAAAACTACTTGCTAAGATGAAGCTGTGATCATAAATGGATACTTACGTCTTGCATTTGTCTATTACTTAACTAGTAGCAATATATATCAATGATTAGTTCTCGGTTGTAGATGATAATCCAGTTCCTAGAAAATCTAATCATTGCCTTGTTGGATCTTAACAACTAGCAACAATGTAGAAACCTCAAAGGCCGTAATGAGTTAATGGCTCCCGACCACGATGTTCTTCTGGAAACAAGGTGTTACATACTTTTGAACTAATTGGTTCACATGCTTGGATTGTTGAGATAGCCGCATACGAGAATTTAAAGTATGAAAACCACATACTCTCCGACGTGTTTTACAGGAAGATCGTGACAAATACAAGACAAATACTGGGACAAATGCATAATAGGGACAAAAACCCACTCATCCATCGTTTCACCTAGTGCCTCGTGAACATCTAGTAAAACGTAAGGAAGATGGTCTCATGGTAGTACCCTCCAGGGGGCCTTGTTTAGTGCTGTAGAGACATTATCCATGCCAGGCCTCATGGGTTGGACGTTGTGAGACGAAGCCGGGAGTGATTGTGAAAAAACACGGCGGTGGGTTGGAACTCAGGTAGCAGGTGAGGGGCGTCAGCAGGGAAATGGGAATCGGGGACGCAGGACGCGGTCCGTAGGTTTGCAGTCCGCAGTAGTATATATATATATATATATATATATATATATATATATATATATATATATATATATATATATATATATATATATATATATATATATATAGTCAGGCTAAAATACACTCGAGTGTACGGACCGCACGAATACACTCAAGTGTATTTGCATATCAAGACTATTTTTTGCAAAATGTAAACCGTTGATCTTCACCGTCATACTATAACTAGACTACATACAAATTTTGAGCCCATTTGGATGAGTGTAAGTCACTCATACAAGGGCAACAAAATCGTCGCATGAAACTAATTTAAAATACATAATTTTTGCGGTGTTCATAACATGAGCTATACATTTCCAAATATGCTCAAATTTTGCGTATGAGTTGTTCACAAGATGTTTAAGAAGATCAATGAATTAGATTTTCAAAAAATATATTGCATCATGAAAAACTACTTGAGTGCATTTCGCTCCGGATACACTCGAGTGTATTCTAGACTGACTCTCTCTCTCTCTCTATATATACACACACACACACACACACACACACACACACACACACACACACACACACACACACATATATATATATATATATATATATATATATATATATATATATATATATATATATATATATATATATGAGTTCATCTTTAATATTCGCGCGGGTAGCTATCCAGCACATCCTTCGTGTCACTTTTTTAAATTTTTTTCGCAATTGTAGAGGAGCATTTTATCTAGCTCTCTAAAAATTTTTATCCAAAAATAATATCATTTGCCCCACCAAAATAAAAAAATACGTCAATATATTTACTGACTGTATAGTTTCTACGCAGTTACTTTTTTTAGTCATATAGTTACTCTTTTGATCTTAGAGTTACTTTTGTGTACCATATAGTTACATTTTTAGATGTGTGGGTAGCAAAAAATCAGGCTACCCGTGCGGGTATTGAATGAACACCCTATATATATATATATATATATATATATATATATATATATATATATATATATATATATATATATATATATATATATATATATATATATAAAGCATGTATTTAACACCCACGCGGGTAGCTATCCGTTCCCTATTTCCATTAATTTTTTTGGAGTTTCTTACTTTTAACATGTAGAGGGTTACTTTGCCTTGCAAACTATTATTTTTCATACATAGATAGTTACATTTACAACAACTATATAATAAATATATAATTATATATATATGTATATATATAAATGTTGTGTATTGATAAAACCCAAATTTAGGCATCTACACTAAGCATTTATTTATGGTTTTGTGTCAATATAGCCTTAATATGCCCAAAATAACCACAGATTCTTATCTTTTAATAATTTATATCTTTTCATATATAAATTTGCTCAACTAGACAACTTTGGGACTTGCAGGCACCGAACCTGAAAAGACATCAATTCTCCAAGATTTCTCCCCAACACATGTTTTTGCAGTAGCTATGCTTCCATCCATCACGATCGCGGTGAACTAAGCATCACACTATGTGCACCATCTTAGGAGATGGTGGTCCCACTAACTGACTAGCGGACCCAAGAAACTTTTGATTTCTTGGACCCTATTTTTGATGGCGAGTACTTTATTAAAATACATCATTGTTAATCAGAAGGTTCATCGATGTGGCCCCCTCATCCACCAGTAATAGCCCCCCCCCCCCACCGTGGGGGTGGGTTTGGGTCAGGGGAAGAACTAGGAGGGGGAGCTGTTGGGACTTTAGCCCCCCACCACCAAATACCAAACCTAAATTAGTATATTTATATCTAAATCATTCGAATAAATATGTATATATTAAGGTTTTGCGGATAATAAACAATGAAAATTTGTAGGCAGACTGGTTACTAAGATGCATATGGAGTTTAGTGACCCGAGTTCAAACCCCATACAAGATAATTTTTGTCGTACGAGTACTGTATTTATAACACTCAACCCCCCTGTTGTAATTAATATCTAATACATGTAATTCAACCCCCCTGTTTTAAGTTTCTGGTTCCGCCACTGGTTTGGGCCATGACATTGTGACCGCGGTCAAGGAGGATGCCGCGACTGCGGCCAAGAAAACAACACCGCGACTGTGGGATCCACCTCGTCCGCGATTGCGATCGCGAGATCTACCACGACTGCGCCCCGACTGTGACCGCGACCACGACCGTGGATAGCAGGACCACGACCTGCCCCTCTCCACCTGAAGGGGGGTTCCGAATTTTTGAAGGTTCCATGTGTTAGTTCTGATATTTGAGGTTCCCAGAGCCCTGTGGGAGGGTACACAAGGCTGAAGTGCTCACCCTACGCCCGTCTCTTTAGTGTGATTCCATCCTCTACCATTTTCCGCCATCATCCACCCATTTCTGCCCATTTCCCACCATCCACTATCATTTTCCACCTCCATTCACTCACCAAGCTGCTGTTCGGGGCGGATCTAGAGAGAAAGGAGGCCAAAGAGTCTAGAAAATCAAGGAGGACGACCCAAAGGACGAGATCCGGCCTATACAGAGGCCAAGTAGCGAGAGCTACTTCTCCTCTATGGGCTAAATCTCTTCTTCTTCTCCTTTCTTCTATTGCTCTCCTCTATTTCTGTACAAATGATGTTCTTCCATCTTTGTTCGATGCTAACTATGGTTGTCCATGGCTAGTTGAGCTCCTTCTTGGCTATGTAGCCCATTTTGGGCATGTTTATGTACTTTTATCTTAAGAAAGTAGTTTTATTCCAGATCTAGTATGCTTCTTATTCTATCTTCTCTTTTTGGTTATGATTGCTAGTTTGGTTGATTTCTTTCTTGCTTGAACTTCTAATTCTACCTTTATCGAGAGATTTGTTGTAGAAATAGATAAGAGAAAGTAGTTTGGATCGAAATCTGAAAGGGGGACGGTTCAAGGTGATCTAGGCCCACTATCAGGTTCTGCCCAGATCACACTTGTTCCTAGCATCTTAGAATATTCTAGACCTGAGAGGGTATCTAGAATATTCTAGGTTGTTGATTTTTTATCCTTGAGAGAGGTTTCATATCATCGATGGGCTTTAGTCATGCTATGTGAAAGCAAGTGAGATGACTTCACATGAACAGACACCAAAGTACATACCATGTTTGGATGAAGGTTGCTTGCTCAGGTGTTCGAGGGTTGTCTACGCCCGAGAACGGGTGCATAGACTGCCCAACTTGTGGTTACATGGCCAGAAACTCCTTCTCTCTGATTAGTAGAACCCTACAAAATCTGTTTTATTTTCTTTTTTTGTTTTGTTTTATTTCGTGACATTCTGCTAGACTAGTTCTAGCTCCATACTTTTATCGACTATTAGATTGGCTTATCTGACTTAAGAGAGAGATCTTAAGCATCCTAAACATACTCACATCCCTGTGTTTGATCCCATATATCTACTTCGGCCCTGTAACAAAGTTGCGGGGGTCCTTGAAGGTTTTGGGTTATAAATGTAAATTTCGATCCTTCTGAGCCTGCCTCCTTTCAGACGCGCGATTTAGGCCGATCTTGTATTCTACCCAAATTTACTTTCCTATATGTATAGTTATTTTTTTATCATCATAGTTACTATTTTGTCCAACGAATTACATTTTTGACCATATAGTTACTTTTTGGGATGACAGGTAGCGAAATCTAGGCTACTTACATGGGTTTTGAATGAACACCCTATATATATCAACTTTAGTTAAACAAACATTAAGACCTACTTATTGACAAACCATACCCACAACCACCAAGTCTATTGAAAAAACTAGAGATATATCTTTTTCTCCTCAATTCAATTTGGACAGAAAAGCAAAGATGAGTTAAGCCACCAAAACATCAACTATAAAGTGAAAACTTATAAATCGTATACGGAATAAATTTCAATACCCCCTATAACAAAATTCCAAAGTACTCCTTGATCCATACTAGACTACTTCACTATGGTACCTACACCTACTTTGTGTCTATAACTAAAACTCAACTAGATTATTCTATTTTTAGCCTAATAGCCCTCTAATTGATATGACACATGTAACATACGCGATTTCACATAATCTTACTACTATTGTAAACATTTCTAATTAGCGCTCAATTTAAATGTAACATCAGAAATATTAATAAGTATTTTTTAAACAACTTGCTTGAAAATATAGTAAATGAGTTTCTTACAATTTTTTTTTGGTATGTCTAGAACTAGAATCTTAATTCCTTTTCTAGAGTTACTATGTATGCATTTAACATTCTTAAATTCCCTAATAAAAGAGAGAACAAAGAGTTTCGAAGCAACTTGCAACATTTCATGTTATATTTTAATTTTTGTCCTCCTATTAATAACAAATAATAATACATTTCATATCACATTTTATTGTATGAAGACCACATTGACCAAGGAAATGTAAATTTTTTTTACAATTTTATGTTACAATAAAGTAATCACATATAATAAATATAACTTAAATATCAAGAAAAAACTGGAAATATTTAAAAATGAATTTTGTTTAATTTAGAACTTATTACAAACAAGTTGGACCTTTATAAAACTGATTGTATTATTTTTTAATGATAAAAGTTAATGAAGAGAATTCACTAGACTCAGGACCGTATTGAAGCCTTTCTATAAGGCTTGTTTGGTAGGATGTAGCCAGATGACAAAGTGTGAGTTTTTCAGACTCACTAAGCTACATCTAACTACATTACAATTAAACTAGCCCTAAGTGCAACATGGCATACCGATGCATGTGGTTGATACCCTCTTCAAGTCTTGTTGAGCATAACTCCACTTGCCTTCCCATATATTAAGGAAGACACCAATTGAAGGGAGACAACACACGACCTAAGAGTCTCTTTTACCACACTTGTTGATATAATAGGGTTGATTTCTTTCTGAAGTAATATTTAATGTGGAAGCCTTCAATCCAAGAAAAACCCATATGTGAGATATAACTCAAGCATGAACCACAAAAATAATAACACCATCATCGACAAATCCAAATGCCAAAAATAGCCAATGAGAATAGATTTGGCGAAGAAGACCACAAAGTCTAATAATTAAAAACCTTCACAACATTACAGGGATTGCCACTCTCTCACAATCCCTTACCCATGATAGAATTCCTTAACCCACTCTCATCCTCTCCCCTTTTGGTTATCTTTTTGCCTTCTCCTTATCAGATCACAATGTTGACGCACACTTTTAGTCCCATGTTGACACACCCAAAGTTGCCACACATTGAAATTCATATATTGGCACACCGTATCTTATGACACTATGTCTTATTTATAGTACTCTAGTACTGCTCAATAAGACAATCCCAAAAGATAAGGCCAACCCATGTTAGGAGTAGTTTAATAGGATATTACTATTCTATTTGAAAATGATAATGAGAATACAATTCCAACTAAATAGGAAGGAGAAAAAGATAAGGAAACAATATCTTAGACTCCAAGTCTAACACCGGGTTGGACTTTCCAAAATTGTTAAGACAATTATCCTAATAGTATAAGAGACACTATCCTAACAATCTCCACTTTAGATCTTATCAACTTAAGTGTAATTTCTTCTCCCATAGAATTTTCTCCATTTCTTCTTCTATGCTTATTCCCTCATAAGATGATCTTATTTTTGAAATTTCTCTACCATGCATGCCTGCATAGTGTGGATGTCTAGGTTTGGCTGTCTGAACCATTCATATGATAGATCCTTGTGTTGTATAATTTGAAAACTGCACTGCCTTCACCCAGGATTGTAAGAATCACATACTTTGCACCTTTAGCCTCCATGCCATAGAATTGTTCCTTCTCCGAGTCAGTATGTTATGTTCTCTTTCTATCCATATGTTATTTTAAGCCTTAATCTAAATTTTTGGTTTATATAAAAATTATTTAGATATTGTTTTCAATACAATTGTTATATGACATGTGTGTTTTCTTATTGCATAACCAAACCCTCTAGCCCGATGTCTTAACTTTTTAACAATAAAACCTCTATTGCACGTTCGATGGCACCATGTGTTTGGTCCTATCAAGCCTTCCTCCTTCCAGTAGTTGACAACCTCACCCCTGCAACTATTGAAATTTGCATCCACATTTAAAGTCTCGTACTAGACCACCCCTGAGAGTTGAATACACGTAGCACTATTTGGGTGCATGACACCTTCCACCCATGCCACTCCTTCATCCACACCTTTTTTATTGGTATATCACTCATTAACGGCTCCAATTTTAGTTAGAAAAACTACAACCAAACGATATACTCCATTGAACCAGGTATTCTTCATTGTCACCTACCCCTTGTAAGTGAATAGTATGACTCCACCTTGTGTTGATATTTCAAAACCAGTGGTGTAAGATCCTCAAATTTGGTAAATTTATATTCTATAAATATATAACTTAAGTTGATAAGCAAATTTCCTGATTTTTATAACTGATAGAATAGTAATGTATCTTTGAGACATGGGTTCAACCCATGGCCCAAGTAAGGCCCATGAGACTATTTTCTTTGCAAATATATCCGTGCAACACAAGTTTAAGTAATAAAATAGTTTTTATGTATAAATAAATGATAATGACTTTGTGAATTGTTAGACAATTAAAATATGATATCATATGCAAGTTTCTAAGAGATTCTAAGATAATGTATAATTTAGATATTTAAATAAGTAATTATCTGTCCAGACCTTGCCATATAAGATTTGAGTATCAAATAATCATTTTTGGAACAATTGAGGATAATAAGAAAACTAAGACCATTCTAGAATTTAAGATAAAAGGGCTTTCCATATGATGTGGATATCTAATTTAAATATATCCTTAATGATCAAGTTTTGTCCATGAGATTATGAAGAGTTATTATGATAAATCTCAAATATAAATATAAGTTGGGAAAGGTATTTATCGATTTTCCTTTTACATCAAGGTTTTCCATATCCATGTTTTAGTGAAAGTGGTGGCTTCCATTACATAACATTTGAGTTTATAGACTAAAAATGTAAGAGTTTAAATATAAAGGAATGTAGAAGGAATATATTTAATTCTTTTCTAGCATGATACCTTGCCAATTGCATTAGGAAACTTTTATGGAAACTAGACCCATCGATATTCAACCCTTATTCTATTTAAGAGGTGGTATGAAGAGAAGGTGTGTAAGGAGTGGTGCCCAAGAGGAGACCCACTCCCTACTAAATATGAGAAATAAAAATCCATCTATTTCAAACACACTAAAAAGATATGCTGGAATATGTTTAACTTTTTATTTATCAAATAGTAGTATACAAAAGACCAAAGTATTCCCAAGTAAATATTTCATGACTATTTTCAATTAATCAAGATTATAAAAGAATCTCCCATTAAGGAGATTACATGAAAGTACAACATCATCAAGATCTACATAGAGGGATATCTAAACTATCTTATGTTCATCTTTCAGAGAGTCATCTTCATAAGCTAGGTCCACGTCTATTTTTCGTGTCCACCATGTCCTACACCTGAGGTTGGAAGCATACCCCACAAGAGAAGACAAATATAGAAGTTGCTAGCATAAAAGCTGATATGTGCATATTAATAAGGATTTGAGCAATATAAGGGAAAAAGAACAACAAACATAATAAGGCTTCCCATAGAAGAAGTAAAGTACTATCCAAGTGGATATCAAGAGAATATGAATTTTAAAAGATGATAAGCAAGTCAATAGATGAGATTAACATAAGAATTATTACCATTTAACAAAATTATCAAATCATAATCACTGCATGTAAATAATTAGACTACTTTTATTTATGTATTGCCAAAACCCATAAAATCCCAAGCCTAACTCCGGTGGAAAGATGCACCCAAGGCAGAAAGGTGCACCCAATATATATATATATATATATATATATATATATGTATATATATAATACGAGAGGAAAGGTGCCCTTGGGATTCAAATGTGCAACCAAATGTTATGGTAGTACAGATGTACACACTACTATAAATAAACTTAGTCCATTTGTATGAACCTAAAATATAAAGGCAATAATAAGTCTAGTCAATATGAAATAAAACAATGAGAACATCCAACAATTATAATGTGAGGTCAGAGGACCCACGGATATACATCCAATCATGGTTACAAATAAGATGCAAGATAAGATCATAAAGTCCACCACTAGAGGGTTTTGGTATGAAATACTCAAATCAGAGTCCAAGAAGAATATCCAACAAAATAAGATGATCACAAATCGGCCAACATAGAATCTTTCACATAAAATAAATTATCAAAAGAGAGAGAAATATGTATGTTAATTTTTCCATAGGACCAAGGGAGAGAGAGAAAACATAGGTGATTTCTCAATATGATGAACAGGGATGAAACATACCTCTATATGTGAGTCAACTTGTCGAAACCTTAGATCCAAGTTTAAAACACCGTGTGGTTGAGATGGGATCACCATATGAATTGTTTTATGAGATTTAATGGCTTTTCCAAGGAACTTGAATAGGAGGACAAGGGAGAATGTTAGAAGTTATGTCCTGTTGGTCAAATGATTTCTATGTGTATAAATACCATGGAGAGGGGTATACATATAGAATTATTTGTCTTGGGTAGTAAGAAATGTACCTATTTTGTTTACTAGAAAAATATGCATGATATATTGTAAAAGGGGAAAAGTTTAGCATTATTTAACAAATCATATGAAAGAATAAACATAAAGAATTCATTTCCCTTCCATTTATTTATGTCTATATTTAATCATATTTTTCCTTTCTTTAACAACTTGATCACAGAAATATTGACTATGATATTCACAACAAAGAGACTTCTAAGCATCTCATTGTGTAAATATTTACTCAATGTAAACATGTATAATACTTTAATGTACAATTGTGTATGATATACTTATTGAATTATTTTTCTACGATTCCATTTATCAGCCTAAGCCATTCCATTACAAAATAAATTTCTCATAATGTTTTTGTTCTCACGTTAGGGTCATTAAAACATGTATAACAACTTTATTTTAACAAAATACATCTACTTAATTAATATTAAGTTAGATACACAATTCCAAATTTTGGAGCAACTACATATATTGCTAATATATTTTACATTAATTATTTGCAGAGGAGATATGTGCTAATAAGTTTATATATCCAAAACTAGTTATTATAGACACATGAATTTGAAATCAAAAGGGTATAAACATTATCCATTGAGCTATTTTCATTTTATTTCATTGTTGTTGATGATTTTAGGAGGTAATAAGGAGGTTTAATAAGGAAATCATTTACTCAATATTATTATTACTTCTTATTTGAGTTAACTAATGAATTATATAAATTAGGGAATCTTTACTTGTTTCTAAACAAATATATAATTGAGTTAATATATTTGTATTTTAACGTGATTGTTTTCATTTATTTATTGCTTTCAAGCATATAGTAGAGAGATTTTAGTTATTTAAAGTTTGTTATAACTTATTAAAATATCTCACATATTCTACATTGTTGTAACTACCTCGGTCACATTGTATTTGGAAAGTAAATATATTTTTACATTTTCCACAATGATAATTTTTTCATATATTTTAACATGCATACACCATAATTTCCCTTTATGTTATACTACAATTTTATTATTACAACTTCACCTAAATTATATATGTATAAGCCATACAAGTTGGTTTATACTATTTATTTAATATATTATATGTTTTTTAATAATTAGTTTAATATTTTTGACTTTAAATTATACTCTCTCTCCTATCTAAAACTATGATAGATAAGATGGTTCAATTAATTTGAAAATACACACATATACTAATTTTGGTATGTAAAATATAGATATAAGATTAGGTTTCACCTTTGAAGTCATTCACCATATTATTTTATATTTTAGATCAAAACTCATATTTTATGCCCAAAAAATTTTAGAAATCCAAGATTGTTTAAATAATGTGAAGCTTGACCCGCAAGATAACTGGGGCCCAAAGAACACAATTTTACCATCATATTTGAGTTTTGAAGTTTTATTTTGGAAGTTATAATACAATTAAGATTTTCATATCATTACCATTATATTATTTTAACATTAGATCATTACCATAATTATTTATTATTTAGAGTCCTATTATCCTCACATTGTTATCAAAAGAGTTTCCTTGTATTATTACACACGGATTATCATATTTACTTATTTAATTTATTTATCCCATGAAGTACATTAATTCAATATTTATATAGATAATGGACATTATTCATATTTATGGATACAAAAACACCAATTATTATTCTAAAGCACATTATACTTTTTACTAAACATATTCTAACCACTATGGACACATTTCATGAACTTTCTCACATGTTAGAACATGTAAATGTTATTATGTTAATATGCCACATAATATGTTATATTTCACTACTACAGAAATGGCTTATAAAGTCACTTTTCAAGGTGTCAGTTGTATACATAAACCGATACCTAAACTCTACAGTGTCGGTTGATAACATAAACCAACATCTAATCTATGAAGGGTGACCAGACACGGGTACCACTTTTATTAAGTGTCAGTTACTTATTAAAGAACTGACACCTAAAATCAACCGCCAAAACCAAAATTCCAGCGAAAAAATCACCTCCACAATTTGACATATGGTGTCGGTTCATAAATAAATAACCGACGACTAAAGGGTATTCACGAGAGAGAAATAGTTGTCGGTTGTCTTTTAGTTAAAAACCGATGACTATAATCTAGTATAGTTGTCGGTTTTTGGAAAAGAACCGACACTGTTGGTTTAGATGTCAGTTATTTTGAATAACCGACGCTTATTGTCAACTTAATAGCTCGCGCTAGCACGAGCGACTCTTCCCCTAGCCTTTCCCTATTTCATTCCCGATTTCCTGATTAGGTCCGGCGATTTTCTTGCTCGTCGCCGCTCGGTGCTGCCGCCGCGTTGGTGCTGTCCTCTCGTCGCCGCCGCCGGTCGTTGCCCGCCGTCGGTCGTTGCCTGTCCTCTCGTCGCCGCCGCCGGTAGAAGCAGCTACGGTGCTCTCCTCATCACCGCCGCCCCCGCCGGTAGAAGAAGCTTTTCTCCTCCGCCAGCTTCCTGCAAGGTAACCCACAAAAGCTTCACCGCCTTTTCTGTCCTCCGCCTTGCTTTTCTCTGCCGCCGCCGACCTGGAACTCACCTAGGCGGCACCTAAGCAGGTGCCAGGGCACACCTAGGGTCCCAAGCCCAGGTGCCCTGCCTAGCTAGGCCTCTAGGCGGATGCTTGGGCGGCGCCAGGGCACGTCTAGGCTGCTGTTGGGGTTTGGATTCATCTACTGGATGCCCAAAACATGCACTGATTTCACCAAGTCACCCCAAAAGCCATGAAAAATATTCTGATTGTGTTTATTTATTAACTGATTTCACCAAGCTAGTGGAATTTTTTTTAAAGTTATTTACTGATTGTGTTTATTTAATTATGTACTGATACATATGTGCTATACCAATCTGATAGTCCATGATAGAACAAAGCATAATGATGTTGACTGCAACTTTGTGCGTCATGCTATTCTGAATTAAGTGTATATTTACTTCATAATTGAATGTTTAAGTAAGTTATAGATATCTTGATGATGAACTGTAATGCACACATGTGACATGCTTGGAATGTAAATGATGAACTGTAATGCACACATGTTTAACTTGTTTTATTGTTGAGTATATTGAGAATCCTAATCACCCTTCTTGCTTAATGATGAACTGTAATGCACACATGTGACATGCTTGGAATGTAAATGATGAACTTTTCCCTAAATTGCCAATCATGCTTTTAAAGACATCAATAATCACCCTAACTTGAAGAACTAGGATTTTAGGTATAAGAATGACAACACATTATTTGTTGGCCTAGAAACCCGTCCAAGATTTACTCATTAGGAGTAAATCTTGGATAGTCCTCGGTTTGGGACTGTTCTTGAACACCTAATCTCGCTTAGGATGTAAGTGTATAATGTGTATTGGGTTTTCAAGAAAATTTTGGCAGCATTTCCCCGTTTGTTCTCTAAGTACATATGTACTTGGAGAACAGCGGGGAAATGCTGCTGAAATTTTCTTGAAAACCCAATACACATTATACACTTACTAGTGAGATTAGGTGTTCAAGGATGAGATAGGTGGTACATGTACATTTATTATATATAAGAATGACATCACATGTATTTGTTAACCCTAGACCCTAATCTTGTTGTAATATATACTTGTTTTCTCTTTGATCATAGAGCTTTACAATTTGTTGTGATATATACTTTGTTGTAATAATGTGAACTTTACAATGTGAGCTTTACAATTTGAATTACTTTACAATGTGAACTTTACAATTTGAATGTGAATTTGCAGATGGCTGACCATTCTCCTGATGACCGTGCTGATGATTACCGTGAGGGTGAGGACATCAATGCGCCGCCTCACAATGTAAGTTTTAAAAATATATCATATATTTATATCTATATGTCCATTTATAGTTATATCTTGTAAATGTGATTATTTTGTCAAATTTTAGGTTGATGATGCACAGGTACCATCTGAAGCACTTGATGCACTTGATCAACAACACCAAAAAGTTGACAAGAGAAGGGGCATCACTATGATGAAGAAGTTAATTGCGCAAAAGGGCAATGGACCCAAACTTGTTGTGGATTTTGATAATGCAGGAAATGCATGTGGTGTGAATAGCAATTCATTTATTTCATATCTTGGGTTTGTTACTCGTAGCCATTGCGGTTGTCGCTTAGATTCTTGGCATAACGTTTCTAAGGAGAAGAAAGACTTAATATGGAGGGATTTATGCGTGAGTTATTATTAATTTGCAATTCTATTTTGTAGTTTAATAAATTTTTGGATACTAGTTAATAGAAATTCTATTTTGCAGAGTATATTTGAATTGGATGAAAAGCTGCATCGTAAATGCATGATGCAACGCTGTGGGAGAGTCCTAAGGAACTATAGGACAAATCTCACCTGAGAATACATAAAAGAAGCTGACAAGAGGAAGAAGACAGCCACTGAACAGTGGAACTTCCTGGACAAAGAAGAATGGGACGCGTTTGTCGCTTCAAGACAAACTGATGAATTCAAGGTATTAGGCGTCAGTCTTAATCTCATTAATTAATATATGTTGTATTTACCTATTCAAGATTAACATTTAGTGTTACTAACCAAATCATTAATGTGCATACTAACTAGGCCCTCACTGAGGCACAAAGATCAAGGCGTGCACTGAATGTGCATGACCACACAATGGGTCCAAAGAGGTATGAAGGCATTCGCCAAAGACTACAGTCTGAGGATACTACTCAGTCTGCTGCTACTCAGGAGTCCTCTACCATAGGTAGCACACCTCTGCCTCGCCATGATGTCTGGATAGCTGGGAGGCAAAATAAGAAGGGATAAATAATGAAGGCCGCAACTGTTGAGGCGTCTGCAAAAATGGTAAAATACAACTCTTACAGTAATCATTCGAATATTGATTATTTGTGCTGTTTACTTAATTACAAAATTTTGTTTTGGTGATTAGCGGGAGCTGCACGAGCTGAGGAAACAAGGCAAGTTCATCCCTGAGGGCACAAGGTATGAATTGACAGTTGCTCTGGGTAACCCAGAGCATCCTGGACGTGTTAGGGCTGCAGGAGCTGGGGTGGGCATCAAAGCTTTTTTTGGGCCATCCCAGTGCAAACATGTCCCAAAAGCGGGACTTTCACAAGAGGAGGTAACATATTCTTTCTTTATAATGTTACTGTAAAAGAGAATTCAATAATTTGAAGCTAACGTTTCTTTTATCCATATATAGGTAGATAAGCTAGTTGATAGGAAACTAGAAGAAGCAATGAAAAAGTGGCAGGCATCTCAGACTGCCACTTACCAGACAGTACCTACTGCAGACTCTACTCCTCCTACTCCTACTGCAGAGGTTGGGAGTAATCTTGTAGAACCACCACCTAGCACATCCGCTGTAAGTATTTTTATGACATAGTAACTAGTTTTTTAATTCAAGATGATATGTATATATGAAACTGTAGCCGTTTCAAAAAAAAGATGATATGTATATATGTATATAACATTCTTTACACAAAAATTTGTAGGGGTTGAAGCCATGCCGTCTAAAAAGTAAAGAATTTGTCGTTGCAGAGGCGTCGACTTACCCATCCCTACCAGGGGAAACATGTCACGGGTCTCCAGTATCAGCTGGTTGGATTCGTATGAGCCCGATACATATATTCTCCCAATGGATGGATCTTCCATTGCCATATGCCCACCCAGATTGTGAAACACTTGGTGAGGCAGTAGGCGGAGTGATATTGTGGCTAAAAGCGGATGTCCTCTTTACTGAAAAGGTATGGTAAATTTACATTACGTTCAATTGTTAGTGTGTGTATATGATGGCAGTTGATATGAAATTATATATATATATATATATATATATATATATATATATAAAGGTTAAAAAGAAGACACCCACAGCATCTAGGCCTCCACTTCCACCTCCTACATTACCTAGTTGGGTTCCACAGGACCTACCTGTCCCGTTAGGTCCTAACTGTAGGGGTATGGCAATATGGTTAGGCGAGCATGATATAAACTCCCCTATAACTGTTTCTTCCGATTCAGATTCTACATGTCAGTCATACGAAACAAAACTATTTATACAAGATATTTTGGAGTTGTTTCGATATGCTTGGCTAAATACATCTGTGATAGAGCTATGGATAAGGTGAGATATTCTTTATACATCCATATACCTTGTGTATGATATGGTGATCTGGTTTCTTATTTATTAATGCATGCGTAATTAATACATATTTTGCAGCTACTTAGACAACATATGTGCAGATTTTGGATTCAAACATGTAGGGTTTTTGATTCCATCTTTGATTAGTATAGTAGCTAAAGACCATATGTCAGTTCAACAATACTGCTGTGAGGCTTTTTCAAATTTTGCTGTAAATAAGAAGACGGTGATAATGGCTCCATTCAATGTAGAGTAAGTTTACTTTGCTTATTATAATTTGGACTTAAGAAAATTACATTTTTATTGTGGATTTTGAGTTATTAATTTTTAACTTTTTTACCTCTAGGGGTAGGCATTGGGAGTTACTGGTTATTGCCCCTGAGACGTTCACTGTGTATTATCTAGATCCTAAGGGGAGTAAATTGAATACAAGATTTGGACACATAATGAAAATGGCATTATTCCGGTGAGAAATATTTCATTTTCATATCCGTTAACATATGTTATTACATTACTATTTAATTGCAATGTTCTGTGTTACATTAATATGTAGGGGTTTTGAGGAGTTCAAAAAGGTTGGAGGAAAGGTCCCCACGAAAAAGAACCAGCCAATAATTTGGAAGAACGTGAAAGTAAGTTCCCGACTGCAATATATGGATATATTATTTATGTGAACAATGCTTAATTAGTTGTATTTTTTAATATTTTGTATGTTTGAATTTATAGTGTGCTACACAAGACAATGGATGGGCATGTGGATACTATGTCATGCGATATATGCACATGATTATCAAACATGCCGCACTGGATATCGAGTGTATTGCTCAGGTATTATATAGTCTCATTAGATAATATGATCGAAATATATCAATCTTATTTATAGCTCATTAATTATATATATACATCATTATCTTTACATGTGTTTAAAGCTGACCCCATTACAGGAGAGGCCTTACCAGATGAAAATGCTCCCTATATGATGGGAGAATTAAATGAAGTAAGAGAAGAATGGGCAACAACCATACAAATAGGGGAGGCTTTAAAATATAATTGGGATCCTGATAGCGAATAATGACTAAACAATGATATTTTGTAAATGAATTTCTGAATTATAATATATGTGTGAATGTTTCTACATGTCTGGATGTTTCTACATGTGTCTGAGTGAAAATGAATGAAAGTGTTGGTTGCTATATGAATGTTTCTACATGTGTGAATGTGAATGAATGGAACTACAAATTGCTAGCTACATGAATGTTTCTAAATGTGTGAAAATAAAATGGAACCACAGGTTGCATTGCTAAATGCATGTGTGAATATTTTTGTTGTTAATTTTGTAGGTTTGTGGCCTGTTGTCGGCTGATATCAATGGATGTCGTAAAACTTGCAGTTCATAACTGAACTGAACAGGTTTCTCATCCTACGACTAGCCACAACAGGTCTGCAGACTGACAGAAAAAAAAACAAAACAATAGGCGTCGGTTATTTGTAAAAAACCGACACACAATGTTATAGTGTCGGTTTTATATAAATAACCGGCATCTATTTCCTGTGGCGTGAAGATATATGTCGTCGGTTATTTGTAAAAAACCGACACTGATAGTGCCCAAGATGACGCCGTTTCTGTGGCACGAAGGGTTTGGGCGTCAGTTTCTTATCTAATAACCGACGCCTATAGTCCCATGATGGCGCATTTTCGGTGGCGCGCGAAGAGTTTGGGCGTCGGTTTTGGAACCGACGCCTAATGGGTGAGCTTTTAGTGTCGCCCACATAGGTGTCGCTTAGAAATCGACACTAAAGGCTTTAAATAACCAACACTAAAGGTAGGTTCTGTAGTAGTGTTTATTTTTAGGCATATATATTATGGGTTACCATTGAATTATTCATGTTATATGCCTTAACAATGTACATTAAGGTGTAACTTTATCCTCATTTTATCTAAAGAACCACACATTCTGAATTCCTAATCATGATAATATGATTTCTAGAGTTAAGATGCTAGGTTTGGATATGTTACAAGGTGGACTACCCCAATCTCATCCTTCCTTAATGCTACACCCTTCCATAATAGTTCAAAATAAAACCTTTCTCCTATCAACATGCCAATGTCCTTAGTCGTCCATGGTGGTATGAGGATTTTATCCTTGGCATGATGCTTGCCGACCCAAGAGCCTAGAGAGGCGGGGAGCATGCTACTTCAGGATGCTTCGACCTTACCATTTTGACCTACTATGCAAAGTGGTCGGTACAACCCAAGGTTGGACCAAAAACACCCTGACATGATGCTAGCTGATGTATCCACCATTGTATAGGTTGCAAGGAGCATGGATGAGTAGCCCATGGTCCAACAAGGCTAGGAAGTGGCTGGAAAAACCTAGAGATGGAGCATGATCATGATGAGGGTAGGTTATAGTGATAAACCCCTCACCAGAGAACCATTGTAGTAGGGCATCTGTGAAAGAAGGGTTGAAGATGAAAAGTGTTATGTGAGCGAGAGAATGAGACCATGAAGGAAAAGAGAGAGAATGTTCACACTGAGAGAGAGAAAGAGAGAGTAAGACTTCTAGGTCTTGGCATGGGTAAAGATAAGAGGAAGAATAAGGAACTAAAACTCTGGGCGATTGGAGCCTAGGAAGTCACTGTGAACAAAGATAGAGATTGGATGTTATGGCGGTACCTTACAACAGAGAAGGAGGCAAACACTAACGGTTGGCAGCCTCAACCACTAGGTGATGAACATCGACTGTTGACATTGGCACAAAAGTGTGCATCATGTGGAGCAGACCCCTCATGCAAAGGCAAGGACGAGGGGTAGACCCGAGAGACAGTTGGGCCTGGATCGGCCAGTTCAGGCTCAACCTCATGCACATGCCACTGTCCACTCATCCAACATGGCTGTGAGTTGCAGGCTAGAGGTCCAATGAGGATTGACCACATCACACCATATTTGAGGTATAGATGCTTATTTTTTTAATAATTATCATAATTTATTGTTTGGTTGAAACATAGCAATATTATATACCAAATTGATTTGGAGAACAAGTAGAATCCAAATAAAATGGTACCATGACCTAGATCTAACCCTAATTCCAAAAGTAGGACTATTACGTGATTAAGTGGTGATTATTACATGGAAGATTTAGATATGCTGATTGACATGTTGACTGTATTGAATTCCTTTATTTTTTGTCATAATCTATTATTGCTAAATATAATGAGAATTCAAGATGATGATGAATAATTAGAGTTTCTAGACCAATAATCATACATATGATGAACTAGGATTTTGAAACCAAAGATCATAACTCGATATTAATGCACATGATTAAATCTAGGTGTTTATAACACAGTGATATGATAGATTTGATAATTAGAATTTCACCTAATGTCTAATATGGGTTTGTAACTCTAATGAAGTATGATATAAAGGTAATTTGGGTTTGTACCCTTACTCCTTATCCAAACTTAAAACAGCCCTAAACCTTAGTTTAGGACATATTTTAGATTAGTATGTCTTGAATATGATTGATGGCACTTAAGGATATACATACATGCAGATTAAATGATTACTTGGATCTATGCTTAGTTGATTGGATTGTATATGCTTCAAGTATTCTGCATGAGAAACATACATGGTTACTAATGAATAACTGCTCTTATCGAATTCTAATGTTTTCTGAGGTTTTATGGAGTGTTTCTATTGACCTACTAGGTTGTCTATTTACTTCCTACAAACTATAAGGTCCTATGTGTATCATCATATATGAGCATAATTTGCTTGAACCCAAGATGTTATCTCTAGAGGGTTGAATGTACAGAAAGAGAAATAAAGTCATTATGGAAATGGCCGATGATTATACCCGAAAGGGAAGGTCACTAATGGTCAAGCCCAAAGGGATGGCCAATAGGATACTACGACCTAGAGATGAAAGGTTGTGTGAGTCCACTATAAGAATAGAACCCTCATGAGAAGGTATACCACGAAGATTGGAAAATTATTGGTTAAAAAGTTATAAATAAAATGGAAGTTCAATGATTGTTATGTCATTACACCTAGATACACATATTCTGATTGCACCACCTATATAGTATAAAAATATATTGGCCACGTTTTGGATTGTCAGCATTTTAGATAATTGCTATATATGAAGATATCAAGACATAGTGAATTAGATGAAATCTAATGAAGGCATTAAAGTTAGGTCAAGGAGGATTAGTTAGATACTTCTTCTCATATGTAATAGTTCTCATATTAGAAATTCATGTAACTCCTTAGAGGAGCATCCATATACATCTTGTAAACAATATTTATAAATTAATCGAAATGATTTGCTATTATATGTTATTTGTTGAATCTGGATCCTGGAAGTTTTAGGTAATGACTCTTGACTTTAAAGTCTTTTCTAAATTGGGAGACACTGAAAAGTGATGTTATTACAAGTGGATTCTCCCTTCATGATTTTATGATAATGTTGCCATTAAGATTTTCTACCGGATGACCTACAACGCTAATTGTCGACATCGTCATATTTTTATGTGCCTTTAATGCTTTTTCACCATCTCACATGAATCCTACTCTGATAACACTTGAAGTAATATTCAATATGGAAGCCTTCAAGCCTAAGAAAAACTCCCACTACTACAGAAACATCGTTCAATGTTGCTTTTAGAGGCGTCAATTTTTTAGTAAAATCGACTGACCGGCCTAAATCGCGCGTCCTAAAATTGGAGGCGTATTTGAGGTATTCGAGCCTTCACATTTATAACCCAAATCCTTCTAGGCCCCTGCAACTTTGTTTACGGGGTCAAAGTAGTCATACGGGGTCGAACACAGGGACAAGGTGGGTCGTGTTGACGACTCTGAATCGACACTCTACACTCTGGTGGGTATAAAGAGATATTAAAGTTCCCCGAAGG
Organism: Alisma plantago-aquatica; assembly: GCA_963693085.1. Taxonomy (NCBI): domain Eukaryota; kingdom Viridiplantae; phylum Streptophyta; class Magnoliopsida; order Alismatales; family Alismataceae; genus Alisma; species Alisma plantago-aquatica. The sequence continues at coordinate 778,319,134 of OY856409.1, forward strand.
GGAACAACAAGCTGTCACGATTAAATCAAAGAAAACTATCTCCAACTGGAGTTACAAGAAAGATTAAGATTTTGTCATTTAGTAGTTTTTAGGAATTTTCATGCAACAGAAAATAGAAAGATAAACTGCAGTTTAAGGCGTAATGCAAGGGATACGACTTCAGTAAGACAAGCGGTAGCAGTAACACCCTGCACCCCTCCTCTCAGAGCGGGTGCCTCTAACCAAGCTTCAACACCCCTCTCAAGGTTGCTGGGCTCAAGTTAGAGTGGAATGATACTAAAACAACTCCGTTCCGGGCACTCTCGCACTCCAGAACCGGACCAAAAACTAGAGACACAACCCAACTCTCGAAGTAGTTGTGACGGGAAAGACGATTCGGTAGCTAAGCGAAACGCGATCCAAAACATGCAAGCTAGAGTTCAGATATCCAACACAACAGTTACCCAATCATAAGGCACCAAGCATTAAACAAATAGCAATTAAGCATTTCTATTTCCATAAGCAATAAGGGTCTTAATACAATGCATACGCTAAGAATTTAAATAACAGAATTAAAGATAGATGTCGCCTTCTTGATGTAGAAGAACGACAGACTACTGTAGCTCTCCTACCCGATACCGGTCAGGAGCCGAGCCCGATACGGCAGTGTGGGGCGACACCCCCTCTCGGGCAGCGCCGACTGACGACTGACTGTATCGCTCAAGGACCCTGGACGATACGCTCATGTCAGGCGGCACACCCTCTCGGGCGGCACGCATGACGGGCGGAGCGTATCGGGTTCGATATCGTGTCGGGCAAAGAGCCACGAGTCTACTTTCGGGCACTCGTGTCGCTCATCTTCGCTGGCCGATATCGGCCCGCAGTGTCACCCGAGACAACACTAAGTGAACCATCCCTTCCCTCTCGGGATGAGGGAAAACTCACCTAGTGTCGTCCGGCACAAGCACTGGGGCGCGATACTCTTGCTCTCACAGCTTCCTTCGAAGGTGGCTCTCAGACTTCCGAACTGTCTTGTCCGAATTCTCTTCCGACTCTCTCGACTTGTCCGACCTATCCGACTATCCGACCTCTCTTTTCGGCTTCCTGTAGCTGCTATTTATACCGGCGGTTGAAGGAGTTATGGTGCTGGAAACACCACGTAGCTCCCTTATACGCCGGTCGATGGATGTGGACGGCTGATACAGGTATGTCTCGGCGCGAGGCGCTGGCTATCGGTCACGTGGCTGGCAGCACGCCTGCCGGTGGGTGGCTGTGTCGCCCGACGAGTTTGGTCGTCGATGCGGCTTTGGCTCCCTGTCGGGTAGACGGTATGTCGGCCGACACATCCTTCTTGCGCAGCGCCCTTCTCTGCCGATCATTCTCGTGTCGCCCAGCCCCTGTCGGGCTGGGTTGTATCGGGCGTCAGGAAGGTCGAGACGGGCTTAGACTTATTGTGGGCCGGAATCGGCCTCATTGCACAAAAACGAGGAAAACTCTATAAAAGATAGGAAAAATTGGAATAAGAGCGTTGCTTGGCCAATTATTGCAAAAATGCTAATAAAATAGAGGAAAATAGCAGAAAAGGGTAGTTTTGATAACAGAATAAAGGGCAAAAATGTCACAAAATTTGGTGTTATCACCGACGCTGTGAACATTAAACGTCAGTTAACAAGGACATCCGACGTCTATATTTGAAGACCAGCCAGACATGGGTATCACTTTTCATTCAGTGTCGGTTGAAGAAACGAAACCAACGCCTAAAGTAGGATGCGAAATCCAATTTTTTTGAGCAAAAAAAATTGCGTCAAAGTATCAGATACAACGTCAGTGTTTTACCTAATAATCGACGTTGAATGAAGATAAAATTTGTGCCAAAAGTTCCAATATGGGCATCAATTTTCTTATAATAACTGACATGATAAGGGTGTGCGCGCCGTCCCCGCCAAAAAAATTAGGGTAAAGGAATGTCCAATTGATGTCGGTTGTCTTTCGATAACCAACGCTTAATAATAAAGGTGTCGGTTATTATGGATAACCGACACCTTTTAGTAACTTAATAGCCCCCACACACATCAGACTCTTCCCCTTTCTTCTATTTCATCGATCAATTTTGCTCTGGTTCTCGACCCCTGCTGCGTCGCCGCTGCCTGCTACTGCTGTCGCCTCTGTGCCACCGCATACTGCTGCTGCAGTTGCTCGCCACCACCACCGCCTGCCTCTCCTTCTCTGCTCACCGCCGACGCCTCTACTGCTGCTTCTCTCCTCGCCGACACCGCTGCTGCTGCTGCTCTCCTCATCGGCGGTCTCATGCTCCTCCTGGTCCTCCTACTCCTCCTACCGTCGGTTGCCCTGCTCTCCTTGCCGGTTGCCCGAAGGTACCTGCTCCCTCTCTTCTTCCTCCGCCCTCAAGCAGGTACCCTGCTCTGTGTGGGATTTCACCTCTTCTTCTTCCTCCTACTCCCTCTCAGATGGCTGTTGGATTAAAGCATGGCCAAAACTGTGGCTGTGTTGCTCTACCACGGCCATGGTAGGCCAACACAGCCATGACCGTTGCCAGCCCACACCGTCGTGGCCTTGCTTTAATCCAACAACCATTTGAGAGGGAGCAGGAGGAAGAAGAAGATACATTTGCAATTGAATACTAATGCTTGACCTAATTCTGTAAATTTTGATGCATGTTGAATTAAGATATTAAAACCCTAATACCCATTTCACCATAATCTTGAATTAACTATATTGCTGAAATCTTGTGATCAATCTATGTAAGATATTAAAACCCTAATGTTAAATCTCTAATTTTGTAGTGATGTATCACCCTAACATCTACATGAATCCCTATTGTATGATGTAGATTGATGATAATGTATGAGCTAGTTTGAAATTTTGAAATCAATTATGAATCTCTCCATCCCTAGGTCATACTAATTTATGTGTAATCTTTATCTTGATGATGAACATGCATGGACAACGAAATGTTGAAATCAATGTTATAGAATGACAACACATGTATTTTTTGGCCTAGAAACCCATCCAAGAGTTACTCATTAGGAGTAAATCTTGGATAGTCCCCAGTTTTAGACTGTCCTTGAACACCTAATCTCACTTAGGATGTAAGTGTATAATGTGTATTGGGTTTTCAAGAAAATTTCGGCAACATTTCCCCATTTGTTCTCTAAGTACATATGTACTTGGAGAACAATGGGGAAATGCTGCCGAAATTTTCTTAAAAACCCAATACACATTATACACTTACTAGTGAGATTAGGTGTTCAAGAATGGGATCGGTGGTACACATTTATTATATATAAGAATGACAACACATGTATTTGTTGGCCTAAAGTTTTAACCAAGCAAAAACTCTAATTTGTTAACCCTAGACCCTAATCTTGTTGTAATATATACTTGTTTTCTCTTTGATCATAGAATGGATAGATCATGGATGTACATTCGCAATCGCTGCACCCCAGAGTTTATATTTGGTCTTGACCAGTTTATTAGATTTGCCGAGGAACATAGGAAACAACTTGGAGATAGGTTCTACTGCCCATGTAGGCATTGCGGTAACAACTTGAAAGTCAGCACTGGTGACGAAATCAAAAGTCATGTCTTGTGCAACGGGATTATACAAGGCTATACAGAATGGCACTGGCATGGAGAGATTTCAAACTCGAAACCAGTGGATATCGATAGCAGTGCTTGTGTGGAAGAAGAAATTGCCTCCGATGACGTAGATGTGAATGAACCAGTTCCAATAGACATTGTTGATGCGATGCTGGATAGTTGTGGGGTAGAGCACACCGATCCACCTCCCATTTTTAGAAACATTGTGCATGATGCTGAGATATCATTATATATAGGTTGTACTAAGTTTACGAAGCTTAGAGCTATGTTGAGATTGTATAAGTTGAAAGCTAACAATAGATGGAGCGATAAAAGCTTCACATCATTGTTGTCTTTGTTGAAAGAAATGCTTCCTGAAGGAAATGAGCTGCCAATCTCAACATACCAAGTAAAAAAATTGTTGTGCCTAATGGGAATGGATGCAAAGAAGATACACGCATGCCCGAATGATTGTGTATTATTTCAATAGGACTATGTGGATTTAAAAGATTGTCCAAAATGTGGTGCGTCACGATATAAATTGACGACTTCGGGGGAGTCCAAAACTGGTTCTCCTGCCAAGGTGATGTGGTATCTACCTATAATATCACAGTTTCAATGCTTGTTTGCCAATCCGATAGATGCGAAGAATTTGAGGTGGCATGCAGATGTTAAGAAAAATAATGATGGGATCCTACGACATGCGTCTGATTCCCCACAGTGGAAGAAGATTGATCTATTGTACCCTGAATTTGGTGAAGAAGTCAGGAATCTAAGACTTGGGCTTTGTACAGATGGGATGAATCTGTATGGGACATTGAGTAGCCAACATAGCACTTGGCCAGTCATGCTTATTATATACAATCTTCCTCGCTGGCTGTGTATGAAAAATAAGTATGTAATGTTGTCATTGTTGATATCGGGCCCTAAACAACCTGAAAATGATATTGATGTTTATCTTGAACCTCTAATTGATGACTTAAAGAAACTCTGGGGTGAAGGTGTGATGACCTATGATGCTTCATGAAGAGAGACATTTCGTTTGCATGCTATGTTGTTTTGCACTATTAATGACTTTCCAACATATGGGAATTTGTCTGGATATAGTGTCAAAGGAGCTAAAGTGTATCCTATATGTGAAGAGAACACTGTTTTAACAAGACTAAAACATGGTGGTAAGACTGTATATCTCTTTCATCGAAGGTTTCTTACAAAATTCCATCCATATCGTAGGAAGCACAAAGCATTCAATGGATTGAATGAGGAACGGAGTGCACCTAAACCTATACCAGGGGAGGTTGTTTATGAAAGAGTAAAAGACTTTGTCAATGAATTTGGTAAGAGATCACAATGTACTATGGCCGCACGGAGTGATAAATCTTTATTCAAGAAGAAGTCAATATTTTGGGATCTTCCTTATTTTAGTTCTTTGACAGTCGGGCATTGTATCGATGTCATGCACGTTGAGAAAAATGTTTGTGATAGTGTCATTGGTACTTTGTTGAATGTACCAGGTAAGACTAAATATGGGATAAAATCCAGACCGGACCTATGTGAAGTGGGAATAAGGTCAGAATTAACAGAATTACATGAAATGGGAAATCAGAGAACATACTTACCTCCCGCTTGTTACACATTGTCTAGAAAGGGGAAGAAAGCTTTTTGTGAATGTTTGGTAAATGTTAAGGTGCCACAGGGTTACTCATCCAACATTCGTAGATTGGTATCAATGAAAGATCTGAAGTTGATAGGTCTTAAATCTCATGACTGTCACACTCTAATGCAACAAATATTGCTTGTGGCAATTCAATCTATATTGTCGAAGCATGTAAGGTTTGCAATCACCAGACTTTGTTTCTTTTTCAACAGTCTGTGCAGCAAAGTTATTGACCATGATACTCTCGATAATTTGCAAAGAGAAGTGGTTGTTACCCTATGTCATCTTGAGATGTATTTTCCTCTGTCGTTCTTTGATATCATGGTACATCTTATTGTCTACTTGACTAGGGAAGTGAAAATGTTGGGACCAATTTTCTTGCATTGGATGTATCCCTTTGAACGATACATGAGCATTTTTAAAAGTGATGTTCGAAACCGTTATCGGCCTGAAGGGAGTATTATTGAGGGTTATGTGGCGAGAGAGGTTATGGATTTTTGCAATGACTTTCTCAGTGGTAATGACACTCCTGGTAATGACAAGAATATTGAGGAGCAATTTGGCAAAGGAATTTTGGGATCACGAGTGAAAGTAATCAACCGTGAGCAGTTGGAACAAGGTCACTTGTATATTTTACACAACATGGATGAAGTGAGTGTTTATATCGAGGAACATACCAATTTCATCAAGAGACAATATCCTCGAGCTAATACAATGTGGCTTTCTAGAGAGCATAACAAGACATTTATTAAGTGGTTTGAAGATAAAGTCTTACATCAACTATCTCAAACACCAGATGATATTATTGAAACAATCAAATGCCTCGCCTTTAAACCAAAATTGAATATTATGTCTTATGAAGGGTATGACATTAATAGATTCACATATTACACAAAGCGCCAAGATGATAAGAGTGTCGTCCAAAACATGGGGTCACCCTTCAAGCGTCGACTATGTTTTTTGCAAGTGCAAAGGATAAGAGTCCACGTGAAGCTAAAATATCATATTACGGTGTCATTGAAGACATACATGAGTTTGACTACATAAATTTCAGAATTCCGCTCTTCAAATGTAATTGGGTTGATAACACCAAATGATTTATAGTGGATGAATTGGGTTTCACTTTAGTGAACTTTGAAAAGATTGGCGAGAAGGGTGAACCATTCATATTGGCATCACAGGCGAAATAAGTATTTTATATCGATGATCCTGCAAATGATAAATGGTCGGTTGTTCTTCATGGTAAAAAACAGTTCATTGAAGATCATATAGATAAAGAAGAGTACTATGATAAGTATGATGACTCCAGTCCATTCTCAGTTGGGTTGCCAACACCAACAAATATTGAAGCTAATAATGACTTGTATGTGTGTGGAGATCACAATGAAGGATTGTTAATTGATAAAAATTCACAATATTAGAGGCATGTTTATATTTTTTTATATGTTTTATTTTCCTGAATGTAAACTTTACAATGTGAATGTGAACTTTACAATGTGAATTTTACAATGTGAATTACTTTACAATGTGAAATTTACAATGTGAATTACTTTACAATGTGAATGTGAACTTTACAATGTGAGCTTTACAATGTGAATTACTTTACAATGTGAACTTTACAATGTGAATGTGAACTTTCAGATGGCTGAGCATTCTCCTGATGACCATGCTGATGATTACCGTGAGGGTGATGACATCAATGCGCCACCTCACAATGTAAGTTTTAAAAATATATCATATATTTATATCTACATGTCCATTTATAGTTATAGCCTGTAAGTGTGTTTATTTTGTCAAATTTTAGATTGATGATGCACATGTACCCTCTGAAGCATTTGAGGCACTTGATGAGCAACACCAAAAAGTTGACAAGAGAAGGGGCATCACTATGATGAAGAAGTTAATAGCGCAAAGGGGAAATGGACCCAAATATGTTGTGGATTTTGATAATGCAGGAAATGCAATTGGAGTGAATTGCAATTCGTTTGTTTCATATCTTGGGTATGTTACTGGTAGCCATTGCGGTTGTAAGATAGGTTCTTGGCATAAAGTTCCTAAGGGGAAGAAAGACGTAATATGGAAGGATTTATGCATGAGTTATTATTAATTTACAATTCTATTTTGTAGATTACTAATTTTTTAGATACTAGTTAATATCAATTCTATTTTGCAGAGTATATTTGAATTGGATGAAAAGCTGCATCGTAAATGCGTGATGCAATGTCGTGGGAGAGTCCTAAGGAACTATAGGACAAATCTCACCTGAGAATACATAAAAGAAGGTGACAAGACGAAGAAGACAACCACTGAACAGTGGAACTTCCTGGACCAAGAAGAATGGGACGCGTTTTTTGCTTCAAGACAAACTGATGAATTCAAGGCATTATGCGTCACTCCCAATTTAATTAATATACATTGTATTCACCTATTCAAGATTAATATTTAGTGTTACTAACCAAATCATTAATGTGCATACTAACTAGGCTCTCAGTGAGGCGTAAAAAGCAAGGCGTGCACTAAATGTACATGACCACACAATGGGTCCAAAGGGGTATGCAGGCATTCGCCAAAGACTACAGGCTGAGTCTACTACTCAGTCTGCTGCTACTCAGGAGTCCTCTACTATAGGTACCATACCTCTGCCTCACCATGATGTCTGGATAGCTGGGAGGCAAAATAAGAAGGGAGAAATAAGGAAGCCCGCAACAGCTGAGGCGGCTGCAAAAATGGTAAAATACAACTCTTTGAGCAATCGTTCGAATATTGATTATTTGTGGTGTTTACTTAATTACAAATTTTTGTTTTGGCGATTAGCGGGAGCTGCATGAGCTGAGGAAACAAGGCAAGTTCATCCCTGAGGGCACAAGGGATGAATTGACAGTTTCTCTGGGTAACCCAGAGCATCCTGGACGTGTTAGGGCTGCAGGCGCTGGTGTGGGCATCAAAGCATTCTTTGGGCTATCCCAACACAAACATGTCCCAAAAGAGGGACTTTCACAAGAAGAGGTAACCTATTCTTTCTTTATAATGTTACTGTAAAAGAGAATTCAATAATCAAAAGCTAACATTTCTTTTATCCATATATAGGTAGATAAGATAGTTGATAGGAAACTCGAAGAAGCAATGAGCAAGTGGCGGGCATCTCAGACTGCCACTCAGCAGACAATACCTATGGCATCCCGCTCTACTCCTACTGCAGAGGTTGGGAGTAATCCTGTAGATCCACCACCTAGCACATCCGCTGTAAGTATTTTTATGACATAGTAACTAGTCTTTTCAAGATGATATGTTTTCAAGATGATATGTTTATATGTATATAACATTCTTTACACAAAAATTTGTAGGGGTTGAAGCCATGTCGTTTAAAAAGTAAAAGAACTTGTCGTTGCAGAGGCGTTAATTTACCCATCCCTACCAGGGGAAATGTTTCATGGGTCTCCATTACCATCTGGTTGGGTTCATGTGAGCCCGGTACGTATATTCCCCAATTGGATGGGTCTTCCATTGCCATATGCCCACCCAGATTGTGAAACGCTTGGTGAGGCAGAAGGCGGAGTGATATTGTGGCTAAAAGTAGATGTCCTCTATACTGAAACTGTATGGTAAATTTACATTACGTTAAATTGTTAGTGTGTGTATATGATGTCAATTGATATGAAATTATATATATAGGTTAAAAAGAAGACACCCAGAGCATCTAGGCCTCCACCTCCACCTCCTATATTACCAAGTTGGGTTCCACATGACCTACCTATCCCGTTAGGTCCTAATTGTAGGGGTATGGCAATATGATTAGGCGAACATGATATAAATTGCCCTATAACTATTTCTATAGATGCGGATGCTGCAGGTGAACCATACGAAAGCAACCTATTTATACAAGATATTTTGGAGTTGTTTCGATATGATTGGCTAAATACATCTATGATAGAGCTATGCATAAGGTGAGATCTTCTTTATACATCCATATACCTTGTGTAGGATCTGGTGATCTGGTTTCTTATTTATTAATACATGCGTAATACATGTTTTGCAACTACTTAGACAAGATATGTGCAGATTTTTCATCCGAACATGTAGGATTTTTGATTCCATCTTTGATTAGTCTAGTAGTTAAAGACCCTCCGTCAGTTCAACAATACTGCTGTGATGCTTTTACAAATTGTGGTCAAAATAAGAAGACGATGATAATTGCTCCATTCAATGTGGAGTAAGTTTACTTTGCTTATAATTTGGACTTAAGAATATTACATTTTTATTGTGGATTTTGAGTTATTAATTTTTAACTTTTTTACCTCTAGTGGTATGCATTGGGAGTTACTAGTTATTGTCTCTAAGACGTTCAATGTCTATTATCTAGATCCTAAGGGGACTAAATTGAATTCAAAATATGGACACAAAATGAAAATGTCATTATTCCGGTGAGAAATATTTCATTTTCATATCCGTTAACATATGCTATTACATTACTATTTAATTATGCAATGTACTGTGTTACATTAACATGTAGGGGTTTAGATGAGTTCAAAAAGGCTGGAGGAAAGGTCCCCATGAAAAAGAACCAGCAAATAATTTGGAAAAATGTGGAAGTAAGTTGCCGACTGCAATGTATATATTATTTATGTGAACAATGCTTAATTAGTTGTATTTTTTAATATCTTGTATGTTTCAATTTATAGTGTGCCACACAAAATAATGGATGGGCATGTGCATACTATGTGATGCGATTTATACACATGATTATCAAATATGCCGCAGTGGACATCGATACCATTCCTGAGATATTATATATAGTCTCATCAGATAATATGAAATATATCAATCTTATTTATATATTATTAATTATATATATACATCATTTTCTTTGTAGGTGTTTAAAATTGACCACACTACAAGAAATGCCTTACCAGATGTACATGATCCCTATATGACAGAAGAATTAAATGATGTAAGAGAAGAATGGGAAACAACCATACAAGTAGTGGAGTTTTTAACATATAATTGGGATGTTGATAGTGAATAATGACTAAAGAATGATATTTTGTAAATGAATTTATGAATTATAATATGTGTGAATGTTTCTACATGTCTGAATGTTTCTACACATGTCTGAATGTTTATACATGTATGAATGTTTCTACATGTGTGAATGAAACTGCTGGCTGCTATATGAATGTTTCTAAATGTGTGAATGTGAAAATGAATGGAACTGCAAATTGCTAAATGAATGTTTCTACATGTGTAAAAATCAAATATAACTACAGGTTGCTAAATGTGTGAAAATTAATGTTGTTAATTTTGCAGGTTTGTGGCCTGTTATTGGCTGATATCAATGGATGTCGTAAAACCTATAGTTCATAACTGAACTGCATGTTTCTCATCCTGCGACCAGCCACAGCATGCCTGCAGACTGAAAAGAAAAGAAAACATGAAATTGGCGTCGGTTATTTGTTTAAAACCGACGACAAATGATTACATCGTCGGATAAATAATTATACTGACGCCTAATGCATGTGATGTGGCGTCAGTTATCAATAATAAACTGACGCTGATGGTTCTGGCATAGTAACCGACGTCAATTTCCCTAATGAGGCCAGACAACACGGCCGTGCTGGCCAGCACGGCCGTGGCAGCTGGCCAGACAACATGGCCGTGCTGGCCAGTACGATCGTGGCAACAGGTGATATGGCGTCGGTGTTCACTAATAAATTGACGCTGATAATGCCCCAGATGACGCCTTTCCTGTGACACGAAGGTTTATGACGTCAGTTTCAAAGCTAATAACCGACACCTATACCCCCATACTGGCACGTTTTCGGTGGCACGCGAAGGGTTGTGGCATCGGTTTGAGAATCGAGGCCTAACAGTTGGCCTTTTATCGGCGCCCACATAGGTGTCACATTAAAACCGACACTAAATGCCTTAAATAATCGACACTAAAGGCTGGTTATGTACTAGTGTCCTTATGTGAGATATAACTCAAGGATGCATAATAAAAACAATAACAACACTGTTGACAAAACCAAATACCAAGCAGTAGCCAATGAGAACAAGTTTGGCAAAGAAGACAGTGAATTCTATTAAGTAAAATCCTTCACAAGATTTTGAGGATTGCCGTCCACTCACAATTCTTTGCCCATAATCAAATCCCTTAACCCAACCTCTTTCTCCCCTTCAATTGTCTTTTTGGCTTCTCCTTATTGGGCCACAATGTTGGCCCACAATGCTGTCCCACGTTGGACACCCAAATTTACCACATTTTAGAACCCACACATTAGCACACCGTATCATACAACACTATGTCTTATTTATAGTACTCTCGTGATACTCGATAAGACAATCCCAAAAAATAAGGCCAACCCAGATTATGAGTAGGACAAAATGATATGACTATTCTATTTGGAAAGGATAATGAGAATAGAAATTTTAAACTAAATAAGGAGAAAAGATAAGGAAACAATATCTTACACTCCAAGTCTAACACCGGCTTGAACTTTCCTGTATTGTTAAGACAATGTTCATTATCCTAATAAGATAAGAGACACTATCCCATCACTTTCACCACTACAAATTCCTTTAATTCTGCTATTAGACTTAACTCATTTCGTAAATTTAACATACTATGATGAAGTAGATGGTGCATGGAGAAGTTTCTAAGTTTCATGAGTTCCCATGATCCCATCCTAACGGTGTCAAATGCTTCTTCTACGTGACATGAAAAAAGTCATATTTCATTTTTTTTCATGCCCACGGGTAGGAATGAAATTGTCTAGAACATGATAATAATGCCTAAAAATACGTACAAGTTAAAATTCATCACTGGATCTCGTGGACCAGTGGCGGAGCCAACCCCCTAATGAAGTGGGGGGCACTTGTAAAAATAACGTTATGTATTTATATAAGATCGATATTATTTTTATTTTAAATCAGATGTAAATAGTATTTAAATAACCACCATGAGACAAGTGAAGTGTGAACATGTCTTAAAGACATGATATGGACCTATTTACTTGGATCTAGTGAGAAAAATAGATGAGTCTTACATAAATAAAAAATTAGGTTGGAGATGTAGCTCATCACTCTGTGGAGTATTTAATATAGATCTGATCAAAATAACCTTCTGTGTATATCTAATATTGCATAGTATTATGTATATTATAACATTCTACATATGTTTAGGATAATTTTATATATAAGAAGAGTTTGAAATGACGACATTGGCATTGAAAAGATTTAATTTCTTTGAATAAGACCAACTATTCCTTTATATTAATTCTTCATATTGGAAAAACTATATAAATTTAATGTTCAATTTTGATTGTGTGGATTATTATTTAGTTTTTAAGATCATGCAAATAATTTCCTACATGATGAGTTTGACAATCAAGTAACTAGAAAGTAACATAAAGTTAAGAAATGAATATATAAGTAGTACCATGTGGCAATTACTATTATTATATATAAATAAAAAAATCTAATACTCTAGTAGTTTAAAGTTAAATAAAGATACTTATGATGGTGTTAAACTTATTCATAATTTTTACCTAATAAAGTAATAGATCTTATGATAATTTATTGTTCACTAAGTTCTAAAGACAATTATTTCTATGTTGCATTGGAAACTAAGAAAATATAAAAATTTATTATCCTTGACATTAAGATGAAATCATATTTCTAATTTAGAGAAATAATATTTGCATAACTTGTGAATAGAAGTATAATTTTAAGGGTTCTTTCATAATGACACATGATATTACATTATTTTAACAAAGAATTATTGATGTATAGAAATCCGAAACAATACACTTATTTTGTTAAAAATATTAACAAATTTATCGTGACACCATGTACTACTTAGAAATTATTATATTTTATTTGACTTTATCTTTACTAGCATGCATTACACATATAATAGAAAATAACCAGCATAAACCATTTGCACAAGTAAAAGATACACACACAGAACTAATGTACTTGCTACATTTTTTATACATTTAATTATAACAATATTTGATATCCCATGGATTATACCATTAATTATGGATATCAATTTTCTTTCTCCCTATTACCTATGCACATAGAGATCAATTTTCTTTCATCTCATTACCTATGTACTTTCTGTATTTGTTACACACTTAATTATTTATATATTATTTAAATTATTTGATATTTTATAAAGTATATAATTGATAACAAAAATCTATTTTTGTTTCATCATTATCCATACAACTACATACTTGATATGTTTGTTATATATTTAAATATTTATATATGATATAAAAATATTTGACATTTAATAAAGTATACTATTAATTATAGGTATTTATTTGTTATATTATCATTATACAAATAAGTGTAAAATAATAGTTAATAAGTTGACATTTATGTATGTGTTTTTGATACATTTGTTAATATATTTAATAAAGAACAATTCGTTTAGTATGGAACATCGAGATATATTTATAAAGTAAAGAAATATCACTGATTTTTATGAAATTATCATATTTTGATTTATTTTTATTTATGATTCTTTACTAAAAATAATATTATTAATGACATTATTTATGGAAGACAGTTTATATATTTAAAAATTAGGTTAATTAGTGTTTCAAGGAGATAACACATAAAAATAAATATTAACTTTGATACCATGTAAATACACATAATATGTATATATGTTCAAAAAAATTCAAAATTGGAGGGGGGGGGGCACGTGCCCCAGCTTGCCCCCCCTCCCGCCGCCATTGTCGTGGACCTTCTCTAAACAGACATAATATATATGACTATTTGTGTGACAGTGAGATCATATCGTAATAATTTGGCATAAATTGATTGCACTTTTACTTTATTGAACATGTTGAAAGACATTGCAATTTGTACTTAATGGGTAAGTAGCCCGACGAGGTAACATGTGAAGCAGATTAACTGTTTGTCTACCCAGCTGTTTTATGCAGTCAGTTTCCTCCATAATCGGCATTACCTGGGACAGAAAAGTTACAATTGCTAGTGCGTAGACGTGTGATTTATTGAAAAATAATAAACATAATCAAGATAGCTCCATTCGCTTCATGTGCGTCTAATATATACTTTGTTGATTACGCAGTCACTGAAAAATGGTTCAGTCTCACAACGCAAGAAAAACAGAATAAGACTGACTCGTTGAGATAATATGTTGACCGACTTCTTAAACTTAGTGGCGTCTCTCGTCTGTTATTCTGCAATTCTCTTTCAAATTCACTCTGAACCCAAGAATAGAAGTACAGCCTCATCGTTCGACAGCCTAACTTTAAATTCTCTTCTCGGTCAAAGATAAGCTCTGTATTTGTCCACAACGACTGGAATATGCTAGAGCGCTAATTTTTGCTATAGATAAGAACGCACATATGCATGCAGCTAATCGCAAGTCAATAAATGTACTGAAGTGTGTAGCATGATCAAACCTGCCTAAAAGAAAGAAGCGAGCGTTCGGCCCTGTCTACATCGGACTGATTAGCAGTTTTGACTGAAGCGAGCATTTCTGCTTTGACTCGACCAGATCAGCCTCTGTGAGCTTTTTCTTTGTCTAGTGACAGCTTCTCGTGCTTTCTCGATGTGGAATATGTTCGTATATCACAGCGGCAGTTTTGCCGCTTCTCAAATTACTAGTGAACGCATACGTACACATGCACGTGATATATAAAATTTGTTGAAAATGTGCGGAGAGAGGACTCTTCCGTGAAAAGGTTCTTACGGTAAAAGATATTTGTGTCGATTGTTTGAAATGAGAGAATCAATGAACCGTTTTTGTAGGATGGAGAGAGAAATACATAATTAAAAATAATAAAAGTTTTAGGAGAGTGTGTGAATAAATATTTGTAGGAGTAAAATTCTTTGAAAAAAAGAGAGAAGAGAGTGAATCAAGGAGAGCGCAACATCAAATTCGCTCTCGATATTGTGATAAATGAACTGACTCTTTAGACTTAGGCAGTATGTCCACTATATATATCGGTTCCTAAGTTATGATTTTGAACGTAATTGTCGTGCTACCACTGGGAGTTGAATGGCGTACGTTTCTGAGCCCCGAAGATACACGATCGATACGCATTATCAATCATCACTTATAGGGTTTTGGGTTCATACTAGTTTTCTATTTGAATAAATAGTTAATACAAAGAAATCGGAGTTAAAGTGGAGTTTGTTTTTAATCGATAAGCATTATCAAGCATCACTTAAATTGATTCTTTGTTTTTTCGGAGAAGGATTATAGAAGATGCATATTGGCTCGTACCCCTCTTTTACAAAAAAAAAACAACACTTAATAGTGCTCATTTGGTTTGATGTAAAGCGAATGACGATCTAATGAGTATGCAACATGTATTCTGCAAAGTAAAATGGCATATAGAGGCCAGCCCGGTTTGAGAAAATGCAGCCCACGTACAGAGAACACACTGCATATCAACAAGATGATGATAAAAAATCACTTAGACACTTCCCCAACTAGTTCTAGTGACCTCTGATAATCTGTCAGTAAGATAAACGTGTCATGAGAAAGACGAATACCAAAAATCGATCGAACACGCATTTTGGCTTTGACTTAGACTAGGTGCTTAATCTTTATCTTTTTTGTTTGTCTGAAAAATCTCTTCAGCTTTTCTTTGGATGGAATATGTTCCATATACCATATATATGATGGTAGCCTGGTAGGTAAGGCTCTCGGCACCAATAATGGACGTTGGATGTTCTCGCTGGCTCTTCGGACCCCTCTGTAGTCAGTTTAGTCTTGTTAATTATCTCTTCGTTTATGTTACTTCTAGCTGAAGGCAGCAAAGGGTTCAGGTTCTTACTGTAATTGTCGGCAGCCGCCGGGAGTACTCAAGTGACTCGCGTATCTGAGCGTACGTAAGATTATAGTTAGGTTATCGTGCATCAGCTAATATCCCAATCCCAACATTAATTTGCTGATGAGTGCAAACAAAACTATTGTGCTGAACTGAGTTACAATTCTTTCTCGACAAGGTGATGAGATATTCGACCCGAGGGCGACACCAGTGGATGGATGTGTCCCTTGTATGAAATCTTGTTTGTAAGAAAATGATTTTGTTCTAGTAAATATTTTATCTTTTAATTCATAGATGAACCGTTGAGACGAAAAAAATAAGAGCGTCTCATCTTTAAAATCCCAAACACACATAAGAACAAGAATACTTTGAAAAGAAATCATTTCTTCTTTTTGTTTTATATATATGTATCACGTCATGGCAAAGTTTGATGTCATTGGTATGCCAATTACATATCTGCATTGTTAAAATATTAGAACTTTAATACATGATAGTGATTATATGCTTCATTTATATTAGCATATATACACTATTATGGGAACAAAAACATGCACCATTACATTTTGAGCTCATCAACCTCATAAACTTTTATATAAGCCATTATGTATGTATTTATATATTTAAGAGAGTAGTTCAATGAATAACTTGTTATAGATAGATCATGAAGGGCATTTGAGTAGTTACAATATACAATGCAATAACAGAAACGATAGGTGTGGATGAGACAAGAAATGATTAATTTAATACTCTTGAAACGTTATAAAAATGGAATCAATAGTAGAGTTATATGTAATACATAGTTTGTAAAGATTCAAGAAAGAGATTCAAAAGTATTTATGGAACAAAAAAATTATACATAAAAAAGGAGAAGGATAGTGTGTCCTTTAGTTTGACAGAATTACATAATTTTAAGCGATAAAATCCAAACAGAAAATGGATGTACTATCATGAACTATTCAACATTCAACCATTCACCTCAACACAACCTTAGAGTTATATAAATTTCAAAATAAAATATGGAAGGTCTAATTGTATTCACGATTCACAACAATAAAAACCTTGGTCATGCTTATGGAGAATTTGTATTCAAAGAAAGTTTGCCTGCACTTTTCATTCATCAACTCAAAGCTATCAACATTTGCTTCCCTAGAGTTCAATCCTGAATGAACCTTTAGTTTAAAGGTTCATACATCAAGGATCCATTTGTAGCAAATCAACTTGGCTTCCTCAAATAGAAACATACAATTATGTAAAGATCAATATTCCTGACTATTAGATGATCAACTTTCTAAACTTAAAGCTTCTATAGTATCCCAAGTGCTTTTTTCTACATCAATCAAACATTGCATCTCATCACTAACATTGGAAGCAACAAGTGTATCTACTGGGTTTCATTTTTTTTAGTAAAATCTTAGAATACATTTTGTATACTTAGGCATCATATATCACATTTTTAAATGATTATTTTGAAAAAATAGTGACCCTTCACAACTCAAATTTTTCCTTTGGATTTAAACTAGCACAATATCTTATGTATGACAGTATTTGTAAAAGAGGCTTCCAAGGATCATAGTCATGTTCGATATGCTAGAATACAAAATACATCCTACACACACCTTCTGCAAGACATAAAATTTTTAGGCATTGAATCTATTTTGAGTTATAATTCATGATTTTTCCTAACTTGAACTTATTCCAAGACTCATTCAAATACTTTGATCAATTTCTTGTTCTTTCATACCAAATTCTCACCCATTGAATTCCTTATGTCACAATGTGTTCATTTCTTGAGTATCATTTACAATTTAAACCCTTACTTCATCTTTATGAATCACTTTCACCAATTTCAGTGCAATTTGAAATTATGGCACTCTAATACTTGGATAAAAGCATTACAATCAAATTATACACTCCTTTATTTTCTAGTGACTTGAAATCTCTTAAAATATTAGTCGAAGTAATATATTGAGATTTTTATAGAAAATTTAATAGAGTGGGTTAGAGACAAAATGTAGAAAGTTAATATTCTTTAAATCCAGTTTACCATAAACCACACTCATGATCAAAATTTTATGGAAATCATATACATACTTTAAAAGATATAAACTTGGGAATTAAAATTGAGAATACTTCTTATTATTAATTATAACAAGTCTTAATGAATAATGACCAAGGTCCCCCATGTCATCTCCTTGTAACACTTCTGCCTAAAAACATTATAGGAGAACACATACTCTCTCCTTGCACCCTTCTCCTCAAACTTAGACCCGAAACTCCCCTCATGAAGTGTCGACCCCAACAACTAATGAAAATAAATCTTATAGAAACCATTGCCTTACCATCCTTCTCCTTTCAACCCTAAGAGTATACCTCTTTTACACTTCTACCTTTATCCTTTCCTCTATGAAACCCTCACGATTCAAATCAAGGAGGAGCACAAACCTACAAACAACTGAGGCAACATGCATCTCCTCAAACCTAAACCCAAAACTCCCCTCATGAACTGTCAGCCCCAACAACTAATGACAATAAATCCTATAGAAACCATTGACTTACCATCCTTCTCCTTTCAACCCTAAGAGTAGACCTCTTTTACACTTCTACCTTTATCCTTTACTCTATGAAACCCTCATGATCCAAATCAAGGAGGAGCACAAACCTACAAAGAACTAAGGCAACAAGCATCTACAATGGTGAAAAATACCGTCTCTCAACCTCAAAGACCTGCAAGTCATCAGTTACTCATATTCTAACCAACCATACCAACATTAGCAACCCTAAACCCCACTACATGCAGTTTGCCTTGAGTCTAGTTGACCACCATCTTTTCTGACCATTGGCGCCAATGCTACAACCTTTGTCAGGGCTTTCCCCTCTTCAACTCTGTCTAAGTTCATCACTATCTGATGTACTGACACCCTCATCAAAATGACCACCGTAGACCTATGGATTTCCTCATCAGATACATATTTGATAATGACAGACTCACCTCACCATCAATAGGTCTGCAACATCCTATATTTGAAGACTCATCTCCTACCCTAAACCTCTCTATAATTCCACCAAGCCGTAACTATCTTTGACTCTAGAGGCCACCACAGAGGCCAGTCAACCATGCCTCACGATCTCAACCCATCAGCACCTCCTACAGACACCAAGGAAATGATAGAGCCACAATGAATAATCTTTAAAGTCACTACAACCTTCAATTACCCTGTCCTTCTCCTCCTTGTTAGGATACACAACCCCAAAACCTTGACACCCTAATGACTTACTACTATATTAACCATGGTACTAGTTACTACGAATACACAAACTTACAAACTTCTCAAAAACCTCAAATCTACAAGTGACCTACTTTCTTCGCCTACTTCCCATTTACAACATCTTTTCTACTATCTAAGCCTCCTACATTGACCACGGGAAGACTCCTCCACCATTGTTAAAACCATCAAGGATCCAGGGGAGTCCTTGGCACACATCACAATAGTATATTGAGAGGAGAAGACCTCTCTTTCATCGTCATCATACAAAGGAAACATGACTAATAGTTGGAGATCAGTTGATTCATATGCCATACTTCCATCATACATGAACTGATCATGAAAGCTCAAGTTCTTTGTAATAGATCTCTTGCTTGGTTGTCCCTTCGATGGTAAATTTCATATAATTGATAACTTCTATTTGAAACCTTAAAAATATATGTAAGAGTAATGTAACATAAATAATTTACTCCAAAATTTGTTAATCATCTCATAGTAATCCATCACCATTTATGTAAAATGAGTTGAGGTGTCTAAGGAAGGATGTTAGTGAAGATTCTGACATAATTACTCCCAAAACACTTAGGAGGTGGTGGGTTTTCCTCACTTTACATACCGACCTAGCCAAAACAACCCTACTACTTGGAAAAACCCTAATCTTGAATTTAGTCAATAACCTGATCAAAAAAATGTGGATACATTTAGTCACCTACAATAGAGAGGAAATAAATGATAATATGTTAGGACTTAGATGAAAAATCTTACTAATACTAAATTTGTTCATTTTTTGCCTCAAGATAACTTTGACATAAAGTCCCTATCATATATGATCATTGGAATTTAAACAATATATTCTCCCTTTATATATGTAGTTATGATATTTGCGAGACAAAAAAGGTTAAAAATCCAACATTATACCTTTAGAGATGTAAAAAGAAACTAAGACTCAATATTTCATCCCAATCCTTAATAAAATAATCATATAGTAAAATGTGATAAGTATGAGGACTTCTATATTTTGAAACTCCCAATTTTCCCTGATACATAAAACTTTGAATAATATATGTTGAATTCACAATTATATTGATGTAAAAACCTACCCAATATCATAATTTTTTGACCTAATAAATTGTCAAATAAAGATTAATAACAACAATATTGAGTATAGTTTGATAGAGATTTAAGCTTGACTATGATAACTACAACTTATCTGATAGTTTTGTAGGGTAACATAAAATTTTGGTATTATTCTTAAACTAAATGTGTATACTCCCCTAGAAGAATTATATGGACTAAGTCATCACTAAGTTCTCAATTGACATTTTAGGTTATATGAAAATCTAAATTCCCACATTAGTCAAGTAGTTAGTATGATGGGGTAATAGTAATTAGAATAAAGACATGAGGTGATGCTAACTTGGTTCTAGCATTGATTTTGGCCATTTTTCAGTTTTGCATCAAAAGTTTTTTCATAAAAAGAATATTTTCTTTAAAATAATAAATGTAGAAAGCAAAACGATTTCAATGAAGTGTATCAATGATTTCTTGAGCTAAGTCACAATAAAAGAGGTATGAGAAAACCCTAGAGGAGAGTCACATGAAGCCATGAAAACCTAGAGTTTGGTGTAGGGAAATGATTAAGAGAAAGAGAAGAGTACTAGGAATTAGTTGAAATACCTTTGCATATCTTTTGATGAGTAGATGAATCCTTTTAAGGGGTAGAATGTAGTACCTAACTAGACCATGGATACATTGATTTAGGAGATAAACTCTTCTTTAAGGGGTGGAAGGTTGTAACATGTCAAACTTTTAGGTACTAAATTTATTTTGAGTTATAATTCATTGATTTTTCCTAATTTGAGCTTATTCCAAGACTCATTCAAATACTTTGAACAATTTCTTGTTCTTTCATACCAATTCTCACCCATTGAATCCCTTATGCCACCATGAGTTCATTTCTTGAGTACTATTTACAAATTAAGCACTTAATTCATCTTACGAATCACCTTCACCACATTTGGTGCTATTTAAATTCTGATGCTCTAATACTGGGATAAAATCCTTGCAATCGAATAATACACTCCTTTGTGACTAGAGACTTGGAATCTACACTCCTTTGTAACTAGAGACTTGGAATCTTATAAAATATTAGTCAAAATAACATATTGAGAATTTTATTGAAAGTTTAATAGAGTGGGTTACAACCATAATGCAAAAAGTTAGTATTAATAAAATACGGTTAATTATAAATCACACTCATGATCAAAATTTCATGGATATCAGATGCATACTTTAAAAGATACAAACTTTGGAAGTTATACTATGAATAGTGCTCATTATCATTTATAACAAGCCTTAATGAATAGTGACCAAGCCCCCCACATCATTGCCTTGTAATGATTCTACATGAAGACATTACATGAGAATTCAAACTCTCTCCTTGCACCCTTCTCTACAAATTTTGACCCCACCCCCTTAAAGTGTCAACCCCAACAGATGATGATAATAAACTTAAATCAACCATTGCCTCACCATCCTCCTCCTTGCAACCCTAAGAGTAGACCTCTTTTACACTTCCTTAAACTCTATCTTATATCCTTTCCTCTATTAAATCCTCATGGTTCAAACCAAGGAGTAGCACATACCTACAAACAACTGAGGCAATAACCATCTGTTGTGGTGACATACGCCACCTTTCAACCTCAAAGAGATACAATTCATCAGTTCCTCAACCTCTATCCAACCACACCAACTCTAGATACCCTGAACCTCGCCTCCTACAACTTGCCTGGACTCTTCTTGACCATCATCTCTACTGACCATCGACACCACCTCTACAACTTCTGGTGGGGTTTTCCCCTATTCAACTCAGTCTAAGTTCATTTCCATCTGATGAAATCAACACCCACATCACCACCACCACCACCACCACCACCACCGACCTGTAGATTTCATCACTGATTATAGATCTGACTCTGTCGACCTCACCTCTTAAGCAACTGGTCTATGACATCCTAAATATAAAGGCTCATATCCTACCCTAAATCTTGCCATAACTCCACCAAGCCGCTATTGTTTTTGACTCTAACAACCACCACAATGCCTCATCAACCATCCCTCATGATGAAAACACATCACCACCTCCTAGAACCACCAAAGAAATGGCAAAGACGCTATGGCCAGTCTTTGAAATCGCTGCAACCTTCCGTTACCTTATCTGACTCCTCCTTATTAGGATACTTGACCCCAAAATGTTAGAACTCGAATGAATTCCTACTATATTAACCATGTTACCAATTACCAGGGTATACACAAACTTACAAACTTCTTGAAAACCTCAAATCTACAACTGACCTTCTTCTGTCACCTACTTCCCATCAAAAACATCTTCTTCTACAACCTAAGGCTCTTACCTCGAACCTAGTAAGACTTCTCCACCACCATCAGAACCATCAAGGATCCATGGGAGTCCTTGACACACATCACAATAGTAGACTGAGAGGAGAAGACATCTCTTTCATCATCTCTAGGATAAGGAAACATGATCAATAGTTTGTGGTCAATTGATTCATTTTCTAGACGTCCATCATAGAGGAACATATCACGAAAGCTCAAGTGCTTTGTAATATATCTCTCTCTTGATTTTCCCTTAGAGTCGATACTTAAAATTTTTGAATTTTGGATACTTCTTCAAAGGTATCATATATCTATTTTATATTTGGAAAACTTATTCCCTCTTTAAATCATACCTAGTAGATAGTTCTATTGGCATAAATTTGTTTTAGAAACTTTAGCATTCCTTTTTGAAAGGCCAACAACAAATTCCTAGAAATAGAAGCACAATGTTTAAGTGTTGAAAAAGGATATGTTAGTGTTCCTAGTTTAGTGGAATTAAGATTCCAAGCCTATGCACAGAGTTAAAGGACACAGGGTCTCTTAGTATACTTGGAATATCAGTTGGTGTATTGTTGTTCTCTATAGGAGTGAACACATGGTTTCCCCAATAACTAGACATTGACATGTGCTATCTATTTGAAATTTGAATCACTAGTCTCAAAATCAGATATTAAATCCTGTTGAATTTGAAAAGCCACTGCTTCCACTTAATACCTTACCTACACTATTTACATATTTCCATTTTTTCATGAAAATCCCTTGTAGTTAGGTTCATATTATTTTATTTTCTAAATATCCATTTTGTACTAGTCATTCGATTGACCTATGTTTCCCTTCTTCGGGTCCATGTGTGGTTTTGTTCCCTCTGGGAACTCATAGACATGTAATTAAAGAAGACCTAGAAGAGACATGCAAGAGCTGTCGACTATTGAAGAGTAGATAGGGATCAATGTCTATTCTTGATTCTGTAACCATATGTATAATCTTTTGTGACTCTTGATGTAAATCATGATTCTAAAAAGATTTTTTTTAAATATTTTCTCATGCAAATTTGTAAATATTTGATCATAAGGATTGGATATTTATTTTCAAAATAAATAGTCTCATGGTCCTCACTTGGGCCATAGGTAAACGGCATGTTATTCTATCAAAATACAATTAAGGAATTACTTATCAATTCATGCCTTGTATTTCTATGATTCAGTTTCACAAAATTGAAGATATTACATTCACCACTCATTAAAAGGAATTTTGTCCCCAAGTTTCAAATCCAGTGAGCTTAGATGAATGATACCCATCTTTGCTTCAAACCTTAGGGTTAGCAACCCTACTTAGAATATATTTAACAACTTTTATTAATATGCAAAATCCATACATTATTACCAAGATTAGTACTTGAATTCAATTATAGGTATATCCACCTCCTTAGTATTTACATGCATCCTCTTGACGATTACATTTTCATTTTTGATTTCATATTCACTTTGTGATTACCATCTCACATAGGTTTCCTGCCTATTATTCCTATATTTTCATATAAGGGTGAGGTAACACCTCAAACCCTAAATCATGTCATTAAATTCAACTAAAAGTATTCCTTCCTCACATGTCAATTTTAAGCATAATATGTGTCTACCCAATCTCTCACACTTATAAAGGGATGAAATAAACATTTGAGTGCAACCTAAATACAAAATTCATCCCATTCCAAGAGCAGAGATAGTGTACCCACACATTGCCTCAAAATTTCTCGTTTTAGATTGAACCATTATCAACATGACTCTAATCCATAAATTACCTTTTTAATTCACAATTTTCTTATATTTCATGAAGTCAAATGTCTTTCTCACTCTTGAGTTTGTGCACAACTTCCTTTCAGATTTCATTATTATATGACTTCTTGTGTCTTTTATATTTACATATCATGTATCATGATCCTTAGCCACTTCCTTGAGGTCTCTAGGGGCACATTTACTTTTTGGAGTGATCTCATCCTCATTCATCTAGGAAGTGCCTTTCAAATCCACCCATTGGGTAACATGAAAATCATGAAGGTGGCCAATCTCCAGAGACATGGGCCTCGGGTATACATAGCTGTTACTCCCAACTAGATGGTCTTGTGCATTCAGGTAATAATCAACTCCTATTCCCATCGGTTGATGCACCTTTAATACTACATGCTTGACCTTAATATTGACTTAGGGCTCTACCCTTCCTAAGGGTTCATTGATAACACATTATTTTCATATGCAATTCTTTAAACCAAATTTCCTTCATCTCTTATGATGCTCATTATTCACTTTATATCCCCTCACTGGACTCATGGAAACTTTATTTTTTGGGGTCAGTCTCATATGGTCAGCCACTCCCATAGTGACTTTTCCTCATGTTCCTTAGATATTGCATACTTGGGTTCAAAGATTCAAACTCAATATATATGCTTTCATATTTTATATCCTTACTTCCCCACCCTTTAGGTGACAGTTAAGGTTATCTCAATCTTTAAATTGATTTAGTCAACTTATTGTTCTAGGGAAGGTCCTAACCTAGGATGCCCTCTTGGCTCACAAGAGGAGATTATGCTCTCTATCCATAACCTGAACCCAAGGTCTAAGGTTTTGCCTCCTCCATAGGTCATCTTCCCACTCTTGGGTTGACCCACCCCGGGTTGGCACACTAGCGCTAAAGGCTTCATATTTTCATATTTTTCACTGTTTTTATTATAGCTTCTCAACCTATTTTTACTCAACCTCTGGGATACCCCTTTCAGGGTCTTTTTCTTGTAGTGGATGTTAGGCCACCTTCTTAGCACCATATCAATCTTCCCCTATTCAGGTATATGACCTTTGATGTCTTCCCCTATTTAGGTAGATGACCTTTGATGTCTTCCTCTATTTAGGCAGATGACCTTTGATGTCTTCCCCTATTCAGGCGGATGACCTTTGATGTCTTCCCCTATTTAGGAAGATGAACTTTGATGATCCTCTGCCCCATGGCCTAAATCATCATCATTTGATGCATCCTGAGGTGGTACGAGGGGTTCAAGAAAGTTATATTTAGATTTTCATTTGCATGTATAACCATTGGTTACTTATGTTTCTTAGAACGTTTCTCATTAATGCCTTGTTCCACATGAACATATGCAAGGAAGACCGAGTTACCTAACTCATTTTTTATATATATTATAACTTCTCAACCTTTATTTGACCAATCTCTATGGTATACCCACTCGCTGGGGATATTCATACTCACTTTCTGGGAGTATTTCAATGGCATACCCACTCAGTGGGGTAGCATTCTCTAGAGACAATCTCAATAACATACCCACTCGTTGGGGTTAGTTTCAATTGCATACCCACTCGACGTGGTAGCATACCCACTCACTGGGGGTATTATTTATCCACCATTCCTCCAGAGATATCATTAGGGCGATGAGCAAGTTATATTCCTATTATCATTTTCATGTATAGCCATTGGTCATTTATGTCTCTCATGTATATTCAGATCTCATTTTTTCACATGCATCATGCATACATTTCTCCATATTTATACATGAAAAAGTATTTCATATAGGCTTATTTACATGTTTCATAATTCTCATTACTCTTACCCTAATTAGGGTTCATATGGGTATGGTTTCCATTTTACCCATTCTACTCTGATTTCCTAGGATTAGGGTTTAGGTTTAGGTTATAGAGACTACACCCTGCCTCTTAGAGTTTTTGTATCCCTTGACCCATTAGGGTATTTCCAACCAACTCTACTTCTATATTGGGTTACCCTCATCAAGAAAACCCATAAAATGTTTTTCTTTACTTTATCATTATTTCCATGTTACATGCTCATTTTTTCCCACATTACATTACATCTACATTTATTGGCGAAGGATTCCTGAATCCTACTTCTTCTCAAAAAACTTAACTTGAGATGAGAAGAGAAGTTCCTTTTAGGTCTTATTTAGCAATGAGAATGAGAAGTGGATGAATCAAGATGATTAGTAAAACTTGAAGGTATTTTACTTTGGGAAAAATCATCTGACTTTGGCCAGGCTGGATGCACAGGCCTGGGAGTCCTCGTAAGAAGGATAGTGGTGTAGAGGAAAATATTTCTAGCCCCCAGCTCGTAGTCCCTTCTAGACACCATCGTCTTTAGAAAATGCCCTAATAGTTCCCTCATATTTCTACATAATATTTGAAATTATATAATATAAAATATTATTTCAAAAAATTGGCTCTCTGATACCAAATATAACGACCTCACTTCTCAGCAACCCTCAATAATGAAAGGCAAAAAATATGAGAGCCATTACCTACCAAATTACCCAAGGATCCAAATTTTAATCAAACAATATAAAATAGCAGCTAATTTCATTCATTTCAAAAATTATATTCAAGATGCTTACATGAACTTTCTATCCTCAAAACTATACATTTGAGAAGAGATAACAAGCTAATCCTACTTTTTAAATCTTCAATACTTTCATGACATCTCCATATTTATCTTCATGTCCTTTATCATGTATATCAGTTTATACCTAAAACGGTGTGAAACAAATACGCGATTAGTATGTTGCCATATTGGTACATGGGGTGCATCCAAAACGTGCAAGAAAATAACAACATATATTCAAAAAATACTTACAAATATAAACTAACATTTTCTTCACATAATGTTTCTTTTATGTAATATTCATAGGGCCATTATAATTGAGCAGAATTAATTAAACACCCAACAATTTAATTGTTCAATCCTCATGAATCACTCAAAATATTCCAAAAAACGAATGCGGTTATACTTATGCATAACCACATACCTTGATGGTGAGCCATGCAGATTATCAAATCATACTTTAAGCATAACCAATCCAATCAACAGATCCAAGCAATTTAATAATTAATCTGCATATATGTAAATCCTAAAATGACACCATCACATTAATCACATTAAATCATATTAGGGCCCTAATCTAGGGTTTTTGGGTTTAGACAAAGAATAATGGTATTAAACCTATTCCACTACATGTTAACCATTAAGTGAAACCCTAATTACTACATCCATCATATCCTTTAATTATGATTACTTGGATTAGTCTGAGTCCATTAAAATTATCCCTTTTAACTTCATAACCCTAATTCTTCATATGCATGGCTATCCATTTTAGACACCCTAGATAGCATCATCATGACCATAATCATGTTAAGTTACCATTATACTCCATATTATCAATTTGCATCTTAAGGAATGATGATTAACAATTTATTCATAAAAATTAGGGTTTTGTTCATTAAACACCACTTTAACACCTATTGCTGATTATCTACTTTACAAAACCTAATTCTTAACAACATATGATTGTTTAACCCCAAAATAGGTCCAATATAATCCCTTTATATAAGAAGGTTAAGCTTTACCCATTAAACAAGTAATGACCACCAAAACATGAAACTTGGATTTTCTATACATATTTTTACATTGAAGATTGCATCTTTATGTAATTTTAGGCAAGGAAGCATAACTAGGGTCTGCAAGTATTTTATTTGTGCTACTCTTGTTCTCCTAATAATTTTTTGTATATAACTTATTTTCATCGGATCATCCTAGTAATTTATATATTTCTTACCAAATAAAGATATTTGGGCCAATCACCCACTTATACGTCAGCACATAACGACTTATCTAAATGGCCACATAAGATCTGGCCCAACTAATGGGCTTACACAACATCAGTAGCCAATTCCATGTGGGTGGGGCCGCAGACCTGGGAAAAAGACCCTTGTGCCTCTTCGCAATGATCATACGAATCAGGGCATAGTAGTAAAAACACCAGAGGGGCTGATCATCCCCTTCATCGTGAGCACCCACCATTACTTTCATCCATGGAGAGGTCAACTAGAAAGTTGAGTCTTGACCTTAAGGAATAATGGAAACAACCGGGAGTGGCCCCACATTTGACTAACTCTGTCAAACTTAGGGGACCTCTTAGACTAGCCATAATAGTTCTAGAGTAAGGTCTCATGTCTCGAACTTAATGGCAGAAACCATGATATACATATTGGAGAGGAGGTAGAGGAGTACCTTGCCGAGTGCCATGATAAAGATGGGAAGGGGGTCTGTGCCTACCTCACAATCCTCTGGGTACTCTCACTATGACCTGGGACAACCCACAACCTATGGTTCAAGCTCATGTTTTGCAGTAGGTGGAAGAGAAGGCAGGGGGTGGTGTTCTGGGATCCATGCATCCCCTTCAAGGATTGAAATGCCATCAAGGAAACCTCGCTAGTATTCCTATATGAGGAATTGGGAAAACCCTGCCTTGTGCTGTTGTAACACGCTAGGAGATGTTGGTGACAAAACTGGAGTCGCTGACCTTCCTCAGGGTACTGTGAGACCAATTGATAGACAAGAAGAATTCTCTATGTTTTGCTCAATGTCACTGACGCCTTATATAGGCCTGTGAGAGAAGGGGGTTGGGGTTTCCAACCCTAACCTAAGATCTTGATGAAAAGGGATTTGGGAACTTTCTCAAAACTGTGAAGTAGGTAGTCATTAAAAGATTTCTAGATTCACCTTTCCCTAAAGACTCTACTGAGCATGGAAATAGAGATAATTGTGGAGGCTAGAGAGAGAAAGAGGCAAGGGGAAGATATGTTTACTACTTCTCCAAATATTCTTCCTTGGCCGAAGGTAGGTGACAAAGGCATAATTGTGGATCTTTGATCCAATGATTGTTGGGGTGCATGACACATTACGTGCAACATGTTAACACTTGCCAAAGTTGCCCGTCATTAGTTGATTTCCAAAAAAGGAAAACATTTAATTATTGCAAAAATGTCATTTCTCCTTCAAGATTTTCCAAGGCCTCTAGGAATATTCTTTTTCTATGAAACTTGGAAGGTAAGTCAGTATTAACTTTATCAACATACCTCTAATTTTTGGACTTAGTTGGAACAATTTAAATATCTGAATCATGCTCTTTTGACAAAACCTTTAATTAATTACTCACACACCTCATGAGAACTACTCTTCTCCCAAATTTGAAAGGGAAGTCTTATTTACTTTTATCTAAGTGTGGGTGAGATTGTAGACTAAAATATAAAACTTAACGACCCATTTCTTTGTCTCCAAGTCTCCCTTTTATATCCTTTATTTAAGGCATCAGATTAATCTTTTTTCTTTCTTTCTATCTTTTCCATATCTCTTATTTTGATTATCTTTCTCATTAGGAACCATGTGACAAAGAAAACAACCCATTAGTGGCCCTCAATACCACTATTCTAGAAAACTCCACCCATTACCTTTAGTAATTCATTTACTTTGGGTTTTTCTTTCTTTCCTTTCCTCATATCTATTACTGGATTATTGAAATAGTGAATTCCATAGAAACCATTGTGAAGATTTGCACTATAAATTCGTAGTTTTAAAACAAGGTATAGAAAATTTTCTAATGCACCCTTAACAAACCAATATTTGCATTTCAAATAAATCGGCATAAATACATGTGAATCACTAGGTTGTAACACAATACCATCAATTGAAATAAGAAGAAGAAAATCTTATGTAGGGTCACACTGAAGGGAAGTGAGAAAAGCTTGTTTCCACTAAGAGAAGTCGGGTTCCTTGAAGTGTTGGAAGACCATCTTGTAGTAGGCCTCTACTAAAAGAGATTGTGTTCTTGGAGTGATAGAAGGTGTACAT
Organism: Alisma plantago-aquatica; assembly: GCA_963693085.1. Lineage (NCBI taxonomy): Eukaryota > Viridiplantae > Streptophyta > Magnoliopsida > Alismatales > Alismataceae > Alisma > Alisma plantago-aquatica. The sequence continues at coordinate 778,349,541 of OY856409.1, forward strand.
GACAAACTAGACCGGAAAAAGAATGGCATAATATCACATACAAAATAATAAAAGTGTAGAATGGATAGCCAACATGAATGGGATAAATCTACAAAAGAATATTATCTTAAATTTTTGCAAAAATCCATTTAGAAAACCTCTACATCACCCCTCCTTCCCTTACAGTGGTATATAACATCAAACTCAATGATATGAGTAGTTATAACTTGGTTTAGATTCAATGATATTTCTATGTTGCTTCCTTCCTTTTTGTTTTAGATGGCTCTATAGATAAGGAGAGAAAAGAAGATATATCTTCTCATTCAAGAAAGAGATTTTTACCAATAGATCCTTTACATTAGACATTTGTATTTAATGTATAAGTCCTTTGTGTTCTAAACCTGTCAACTCCTTAACACATTGGATTTTGATTCATACTTTAGGAGATGATTTGTTGACTCTATTTCATATTACGTGTTGGGGTGTCTAAGGGGAACCCTACAACTTGTTTATATGTTCATTATTATTCTATGGGTCATTCTCGTGGCCTCTTTTGTGTGTTTACACTATACTACCACTACTTTCATTCATGATGAGCACTTTTTTTGAATTTCTTATCTCTATATCTCTTGAGCCCTTGGGGATTCCTAAGTTTGGCATATGTAATGTGCTATGAAGTTTTAAACATTTCTTAAAAAAAGACTCCTAACAATGACATTAAATGTGTGTTAAATATCATTTCAACTTACTAGGATTTTAACGTGCTGCTCTGTAATTCTGGGGAAAATTACTTTCGGCTTAATATCTTGGTTTTTACTTTTGGAATATATATATATATATATATATTAAAATTTCGTATTTTAAAAAATGGTTTAGGGTTATTATCTATATTTGGACAAAAATTATTTAGTGTACTTATTGTGGAAAGGGCAGTGTGAATGTTTCATTTAAAAACTACTTTTCTAATAAGAAGGGATGTCAATAAAGCCCTTCTCATTTTCAGGAAATGTTTGTAATGCATGTGACAACATTGTAGAAAATATTCAAGAGAGAGAAAACTTTTTTGTTCTTATAATGTATTTTTACCCATTTATGTTCATGATAATTTCATGTTAGACCTATCATGTATAAAAATTAGTTCGGCCAAATAGATTTAGATTTATTCTAGCAGTTTACAATAAACTAATACAAAAGATGAAAAAATATTGAAAGAAAATAGCAAAGAAAAGGAATGAGTGGTGATAGAAAAAGGGAATCATATGACTCCCCAAATTGTTTTTGAAAACAAAATATAAAATAATTATATTTTTGTTTTATAAAATATTTAGAGAAAAATAAATTATTAGGTATGAGAGAGATTGATGAAAATTTCAAAGAAAAAGTTATTCTTTGTTGAAATAATGTTCTTTTGTTATAACCATGGTAAAAAAGGGCTATCTCAAGTGGTGTTCTTAACAATCTCCAATGAAGGGATCTAAATATAATTGTCACCCCTCTGAAAAAAAATCTAAAAGTAATGCACATGTTGTGCCACCATGATATTAAGTACAACATGATTTGTGTCGAGGTTTACCCTACCAAGATGGGTCCAATAGTGGCCATTTCTGTAAGGGGTTCCTTAATAAAAATAACAATGATGAAAACCTAGTATTTGCAAGAAAATAAAGAAATGACGAGGAATAGTTTGGTGTAGGGTATCTGACACAATATTATCTAGATAGCCCATCTTCATTGACCAATATGACATCCATGAAAAAAAGTAGTAGTACTCAATTTAGCATTCTTAGTTCTTGATTCTTTACCAATCATCCAGATTTGGTTGGTCCAATAGGAAAAAATAGGCAAATACATTTGTCAACCGTCAAACCCTCCAATATAATAGTTATTGTCGTGACGTCATTAAAATCAATCATTGAAATATCTATTAGGGGCACATCAAATAATGGACATGGGGGAATATATATGACCCTATAGTTTAGTAAAAGAGAATAAGAAGTCTCCCACTTGAATTTTATCCGAATATTTTAAAATTTGCTCTATTAGGACCAACTATCTTGTGTGGATTCAAAGGATGCATATTAGGGCATATGTATTTAGTAAATTGATAATAAATGTGGGGATATTCAACTTCAAATCATATGCATGGAAGCATTTTGGACAATCCTCTTTAGACTCTATCCTAAATAAGATTTTATAGGCAAGGCCATTTTTAAAGAAAAATAAATAAACCATTTCAATCCTAACCTATTTTCATTATAGCATTTTTTCTTACAAATAGGTGATAAAATGTGATTTAGATAGGTAAAAGGTGTATAAAAGGATGGTAGGCTTCATTTAGTCATTAATGTGGGTGCGGGGCCAAAAATGAGATCTCAATAGGTTTCCCATCTCATGATAATAAATGTGGAACATAGAAAGACCATAATCCTGATCTAAGAGTTGGCATACATTTTCCTTTTGTTCTCTTATACAAAGGGGTCTATTTGGAGGGGGGGTACATATTATTTTATGAACAATGAGAGACTTGATTCCCTTTAGATACAAATCTACAAATAAGACATCATGTCTTCCTATATATATCTTGAGGATATTATGAGAACTCTCAAGAAATCACAACATTATCATGATCTATAGGTGGGGTGATGCAATGAAATTATCCTTTGATTGATGTCAAAGAAAAAAATATGGTGAACAAAACATGCATTTCACAATAAAAAGCAATTTTTATACTAGACTGTTGAGGATTGTGTGAAAGAAAAGAAATGAAAAAGGAGGTGAAGTAGATTTTGGCACCTACACTAGAATGGACCTATTGCAATAGAATACTAACAGTAGAGATGAAATCATCATAATATAAAGCTACCACTAGGTTTGAATGTAGTGTGAGGATAGATATATATACTTAGAGGTGAACCTAGGTTGGCATGAGTAATGTATGGCTGTGTTTAATTTCATAGAGCAAGAATCTATGCATGATATGAAGGTCTTTAATGGTCTTCATAATGCAAGTGGAAGACATAAAAGACAAAAAAAACCCTGATAAGTTAGGATATGAAAATACTAGCTATGATTTTCTTAGGGGGTATACAAGAATGAAGAAAATGCACCTCTTAAGTAACAAATATTCAATTTTATGGTGACATTACTCTTGGGGAAAATATTGGTACACTTCTATTTCACAAACTTACTTCTTTGTAGATGGTTGTATGGAGTCCTAATATATGTTCAAAATCTAGCCCCCCATAAGTATCAATGCTTAGCATGCATGATGGGTGTCTTTGAAAGGTTGTCTCTCACAACCCATCTTTTTCTAGTTTAAAGTTAGAGTCTAGGTCCATAATATTAGATGATAGGGATCATAGACATATTAAGGTCATAAGATAGGTCTAAATATTAAAGTTGTGAAAAAATGGTCTATTTCAAGTCTGTCTAGAAACTAGGATGGGATAATGAAGGTCTTAGTCCAAGAGTCAAGGTGGTCTAGTTGAAGGTCACAGTCTAAGATTAATCAAAGGGTGTATGCTGTATGTTCTATATATAATTCAATGTGTCTATACAAGTAAAGAATTTTCTCAAGCGAAGTGTGTGTGAAGAGAAAATATTTTAAAAGGATTCCTAACTACACATAAGGCTTAGAGTCAAAGAAAATGTTTTGGATTGTGGTAACTAGTCATGTTTATGGTCTATTATGATTCATCTTCTATTTTAAAAGACTTAACGTGGTACTTGATTTATTTTGGAGTCTAGTCAAGATTTTAGTTAGTGAATTACTTAAATGTAGTCTAGGTATATTGGTCTGGTAGTTTAGTTTAGAATGTTGGTCTATATTTTGATTTTTAAATTTGAATATGTAACCTTAGTGGGGAATGATGTTTCTAGATCATTTAACATAAACTATTGAAATTTTGGATTTTATTGTTGAGTCAAATCTTTCATCTGTGCATGGTTAGTTTATTACAAACTAGCATTGTAAAAAATTATTTGGCACCCATTGTTACACACTAATGTCACAATCTAGATCATGGAATTAGGCCTAGATTAAGCCAGAGTAAATCACTCTTAATTTTCTTTTCATGAAAATGGTTTATTATACAATACTTTACTACATAATAAATCTAGAATAAGGAATAGCATATGATCTCTTGAATTATAGTTGCAAACATAATGATGTAGAATAATATATTCAAATTATTGTAACACATATACATGTCTTGTCAATTTTGATTATACAACGTTATAAGAAAGCAATATTACAATACTAATCATGCAAAAATCTCTTTACATATATACATGGACCTAGAGTGAGAGGTACATGTTAAATTGAATTCTCCTAACCCATTAATTCATAGAGGAACTTCTATGATGTACTAAATCTTCATAAGCACTAGTTAAACTAAAACATTTGTAAGTATAATGGTGAGATACATTCCCATACAATGAACTCATCTCTCTAATTATCTTAAACCACTTATGTAGGCTAATAATAATTATGATCAATTGAATATAAAAGCAAAGCATAATTTTTTATAAAAAGATTTATTTATATGATATACAACTAAATGTACAATGTGAACTACTAATAAGATTCAAGAATACTATTCACATTTCATTTTAATTTCTTTGTCAATATTTCATTATAGTTGATTCTGACATGGGTATGCAACTGACTACTAAATATATGGATTGACAATTCTGATTGAAGTAAATGATCTGACTATCTTAATTTTTTAATTGAATTTGATAAATGAACATACCTACTCCTTTACTTTTCTCCTAACTTTTCTTGATCTTACCATCTAAAAAGAAGCCAATACATCGTAACTTAATGTACAAATCTTAAATTGTTTCTCAGGAAACTTAAGACTTCTAATCATACTACTTTACTTTCTAAGAGGTTTAGTCCTACCGGTGACGAAACAATATCCCCAAAAACTGTGGCCTTATGGGTTCCTCTAGGATAAACTCACTGACTCTAAGTAAACAAGTTGCATAAGGATTGTCATGGTATACAAAGTGTAATGCCCGGGCCCATTGCCCAAGGCTCTAGTAGAGTTTCAAGAATGATGACTAGCCCCATAGACCACCAATATCTTTAACTGCACACTTTGTCCTCACTAACACACAAGTCAGGATAAACTTCCCGAGTGGTCACCATCCTAGTACTACTCTGGGATGAGCATGCTCAACCACAAAGTTCTTTAGTGATGAGCTCCCTGAAAAGGAGGTGCATCTTGGTGATATGGGTAGTGTAATCATTCCCTTTAAGATCATTTTATCTGAGACTTCAAATCTTAGGATGTTACAGTCTCTCCCACTTATACTCATGACGTCCTCATCAAGGCTCAATTATATGGCCTCATAATCTATTCCCATTTCAGTGCAAACTCAAATGACCCATGTACACTCAACTCCCGACCATGGTTACCAGTGCTAGGGTGGCTCCATCAACTTGGATATCCCTTTCCAATATCTATGGACTGTAGGCTCAAAACTAGCATGCCACAGACCCAAGTGGGCTCCACATACTGGAGGAGAATTGACTCTAATACCATTTGTAAAACTTGTAACTATAATATTTCCTAAAATTGCTACTTACAAAACATAAGAATATATCATAATTGAATATCATTTCCCCATTATCAGTTCAAATTGGATTATCCAAATTTTAATGTGATTCCAAAGACAAAGACTTAAATTTAAGAGTAAGATATGAAAGCAAGGCCAAATCAAAAGTTCGGATACAATTGATTCCAAACTTAATACTTGGTATTAAACTGGATCAAGTAACAAAATACGAGTTTCCAGTTTAAAAGAATATTCGAATAAAGTCATCTACAAACAAGGAGTTCAAAATATACAAACTAATATCCATACGTGATAATTGACTAAAATAATCAAAAGGGAGACCAATTTGGAAATGGATTCAAGTTTCAAGAGAGTTAGGAATTATAACTCAAAATAGATTTAGTACCCACAATTTATTATGTTACAAAAAGTAACTATGATATCAAGAGAAGTGGACCATGAAGGATAGTAGGTCCAAAGGTGATAGTACCATACTGAAGACCTAGATATAGTCAACAGAAGTTGAATATGTAACCTTTGTATAAATGATATAACTTCTTTGTTATAAAGATATGGATATCATTATAAATTGTACTAGGTAAATGAATTGTATGAACTATTGAAAGGGTAATGTGTGTTAATATTTGTAAGTCCCAATTCCATTGCATAAATGTATACATGTATCCATATGTCAAATTGTACATTACTACACTTAGTCAAGTAAGGTTTAAATATAGATGAACTTCTCTATATATGTGTGATTAGATGATTGTCCTTAAGTAGAGTCAAATACATACTATTAATTTTCATATTTAACACAAGTTGAATAACTTAGCTTATAATTATCTAGATGAGATTATGTTGAGGAAACATAATAGATAGTCCGAGGGAAACAATATATATCATGCAATATGAAATGTGAGACTTATGTCATGATGATATAATTAAAAAATAAGTTTAGATCTCCAATATAGTAAGTAAATATGAGTCGTAATAGTAGATAATTTGATGCTTCAAATAGTTTCTAAGACAAAGAACGATCTAATAAATATTTCCACAATAAGAAATTAAGGTGTGATTTCTAACATATACATCCTTACTAGTCAAGATGTCATTTTTCTTCCTAAGTGGATAATGAATCTACAAAAAATAAAATGTATAAGGAAATAGATAGCTGTTAAAAGATATGAGAATTATATACATTCAATAGGGATAAGAGTTCATATAGATTAAGATAGTCCTCTCTTTCCGGATTTAGACCGTTGAAACGTAGAGTACATTTATGAAGCCAACTTTAAGTACACTATTCGTTGTTTTCAAATTGGAAGAAAATAATAGTAAAATACTACAATGCAAAAACTTTAGGTGAGAGATAACATACACACAAATTAGTATGTGTTATACTTTTTGGAAAGTTTATACCATTACACGCTGACGTTGGAATCCTTGAAAACAAGGAAAGTCATTGTGAATTTTCATACATAGATAAGGAAAAAAATATAAAACATTGTCTATATATAACAATTCCTCTTTTTCCCAACCCATCTCTTTTCTTGCGCAACCTGTCTCTCTCACGGATAAACATTTGCTACATAACCTACATCGTTTTGGAGTGGTCCTCTCAACTTTGTTAATTCAAAACGTCCATCCTAGCTATTACAATTAGATCATGGAGGAAGAGATTCCACCAGGGAGACACTAACATGAGATCCCACTGCTCGAGGAAGAGATTCCACCAGGGAGACACTAACATGAGATCCCACTGCTCGATTTTCTTGACAGTGAACAACTTTATTCCCAAAATGACATGAGAAAGAAAACTGGGGAAGGATCTATTGAACATGGTAATATATCGAGTGATATAACATATTCTATTTGTTCTAGGTGCTTGATGAACAAATTTTTTAGACGTGTTCGTGTAAATAATGTATTATGTATATTGCTTAATTGCCTTGATACATTAGAGTTAAGTTTGCTTCCGTGTACTTGCCTCCTTTCCTATATATTGGAGGGAATCATGAATGACAATAGTGTTGCGGAAAAATCATATCCGTAGATAACCACACTATATTTTACATTGCATAACAACATCAAGTGGTTATGGTTTTAAAATTTTAAAACTGTTGTGGTGTGATGCTGTTATGGTTCTAGAGAAAAAATTATGGATAAAAATTGCACAACAAATAAATCATGTCAATTATATATGAATTTATACAAAATGCTATTCTAAGCACATTATGGTTTGTCATTTTCAAACAGACAACTACATCTCTATTTTTAAAGTGGATTTAATGCATAGAGAAGGAGTTTTTTACTACAATTACTATCGACATGGTTGTCTTCCTTCTACAACTAATAAACATATAAGTGTACTTTATTTGTTGTCTATGCTGTTATTTCTATTCATTGTGTATAATTCATAAATTTTATGTATGATGCTACTATGGTTAATAAAAATTTATTCATTATGTGGTGTGGTGTGGTGCGGTTAACTGTGATTTTTTGACGGTGTGGATATGATTTCTCATAATTAAAACCGCACTAGATATGGTTATGATTTTACTATAAACTGCACCATATCCACATCACTACCATTCTTAAAAGAGATTATATCATCTATTAATAAGAAACATCTCATATTCAAGATATAACTTTACAGAGAAAATATTAGCACTTGAGCCTGAGAACCCATCTCTTCTTGACTTAGCCTTCCACCAGGATACGCCCAACCTCTTTGGTCGCATCGCATGCTTCTCCATTCTTCTCTGCTGACCGAAACTTCACCAAATATCCAGTTACTTTTCTGCGTAAATCCTTGCCTCCAGGGGGCTTTGCCTGGGAGTGAGAGATCTCCCCCTTTCGCTGATTTTTTCGCAGTAAGTAACCTTCCTTGATTTGGTGGCAAAAAGTCTAAACCATAATTGATGCCCTACGAGACAGCGTCCAGAATCAAAACAATGTCTTTCTAGGTGCGAGAGGGACAAAGAAAGACGCACATGATATGATGATAGAATGAGGACGCAACTTATCAAGACCAAGACAGATGTCTCTGAAATCCTTCGAGGGATGGGTGGTCTTCTCGCCAGTCCAAGCCCCATACCAGTAGCACTAGTACGTACGCATGCCCCAACAGCTGATTTTAGCGATCATCCCGAGGCTCGTCCTACGCCCGGACCCCTTGAAGGCCTACGCCAACTCTCTCATCTGTTTTCTACGGCCGTGCATTCTTTCCTATTCCCAGCAGCCACCCTTCCTAATATGTGGATTTTTTTTTCTCCTTTTCTTTTTCTATCTGCTAACACTTACCATTTCCGTTACGTTCATTTCCATGTTCATTATCTCTTCTTCTTTTTCCTAATCGATGAGCGTCAATATAATTTCTGCTTCACTCGTTATCCGCTTTTTTTTTTAATGAACCAGACGAACCCACTTTCCTTTTAACATGTTCACACATTCCTCTGGCGTGTCATTCCGCTAATGTCCCCAGTCATAGCTCAAATTCCAACAATGATCGCACTAGTTTCGTACTACGCCTTGCACCAGATCTGCACATGACGACGATCGGCCACAGGTCCCGACTTCGCAGTTAAATAGAAGTCCGCAATCTATCCTTCCACCGGAGATTCGAACGCCAATGCTCAAGCGAATCCTAGACGATCCTCACGTTGCTCATGTCAATGCTCCTCTACCGGTGAGGAGCACGATGATCCACTGATGTTGCCCTCCTCGCTCTCTTCAATCTCACGGTGTGGAATGAACTTCCTCCACCCCCACCTTGCTACTGCTTCTCTTCCCTGTCGGTCAGTTGAGGGCATTGTACGGAATTTTCTTCCTCTACGTGTGATTTTTCCAACCTACATGTTTAGTGTCTTTATTTTAATATGGGATCTTTTATGTTGCACACCACAATGTCTATAGATCCGTGATTTTATTCCCCATGTCTATATTATTGGTGGCACTTTGTTCTTCCTACCATTCATCTATACTAATAGTATTTTTACTTTTTTGTCGACCTTTATATATTCATTTCTTTACTAGTGTTTATGATTTTCCACCCAACTACTCTCATGATCTATTTTGTAGTTCGATTGAAGGAGAGAATAGAGGAAGATGAGTAAAGAAAAGAGATGAGATGGAGGAGAGAAGAAGTCATACCATCCAAATATATTGTCTAATCTCTGCATCATGATCCGTATTTTGTTGACACTTGCTATGTTACGTCTTCCTATAGAGGCGTATCTCAAACACGTGTCCCACTTAGTATAACACAATATTTCTATAGCAGTACTCTTATTACAACTATAATATATTATTTCAGTGTTGGTTCTTCTTTTATAGAGCTATTTCGACAATAATGATGACTCGTGTCATCTACATACATCTTCCACCATCTACTACGATCTGGATGCTCGTCAATGTTTCATGAAATAGTTTGTGATTGCTTCCACTAGTCAAATGTTTATCAATTTTAAGGGGGAGTCAATTTTGTTGTTATTGCATCTGCATTAATGATATCTTAGTCAAGAGAAGAATACATATTTGCTGCTATATGCTATCTTCTTTAGGGGGAGTTTTTTATTACTTTATTTTTTTATTGTAAGATTCAGGAAGAAATTATTTCTTATTAGAGGAGACAATTTCTCTATAGGCTATTTTATTTTTTACATATATTGGTAAATTAGACATGTGTTTCACCCATGCTCCAACTTGAGGGGAAGTGTGAGAGTAATTAGTTTCTTATAAATATTGACCTAATTGTCTTGGCCCATTAGGAAGGATAAGTTTTCTTCCTTGTGCCTACCTCCTCTCTTATATATAGGAGGGCAGTTTTCTATCTATCAATAAGACACATCTTATAAGCTTCAATCCCACTTGCAAGCAGACATATCTTATCATATTATAGTATATGATCAAACTCAAAGGATAACATATTAAAGAATTATTTGATCAATTATAACTGAGAAAGAACTAGTATTTAACACAAAAGGTAGTTGTTTATTGATAACACTAAGATTGCAAATAACAAAAACTCTAAATTAAGGCTTGATTATCAAATTATGGAGACACCAGGGTGGATGGGTTTTGCCCATGCTACGTAAGATTCACTATCTCAGTAGATCATAATTAACACGTGCATATATATATGTTAAGATAGGATAAATCTACCTTTTTTATTTAGGATTAAAACTAAGTATATATTACTCTAAGGACGTCTTCACACTACCTAGACATCATTTATCTATTGCCTCATAAAACACTTATCTGAATGGATTTAACATGAAAAAAATGATATTCTAGATACTAAGTTTGAAGTTTTCTACATGCAAGATCTGATAAACATGCAAAACACTAAATATACAAGTATAAGAAATTTATTTGAAACGTAGGTTGGTTCGTACAAGAGCGCATGCATTTACAAGATTGTAACATGGTAGCAAGGCAATTCCCTGTACCCAAGGAAAAAGACTACTCTCTCATGGAAGCACAAGTATAATGGGAAAAAGAGAGTGGAACTCATTGTCATAGTGGACAATGGAACCATCTCTTCTGGTGTGTGGAAGCATTTATTCAAACTTGGAGGAAAAACACAAGAACACCGTTTGATGTTCGTTAGAGGTTGATGTGAATTTTATTAAATAAAAGTATCCCTTCGACTATTTAACCCTAGGTTTGAATCCTTTTTTCACATGCAATAACACTCATCCGCTAGTTGATGAGTCTACCTTAATATAGTTAAGGGACAACCCTAAAGGACAACTGGATTAAGAAATTACTTATAAATTAGCTGTTAAGAACTATATTTGAATATGATTTGGGGAGAATTAATTAACTAAGGTTGAACTAATGATTGCAAAGAAATGAAAGAAATCAAATGAGAATTTATAAAAATAATTAAAAGGAACTGGGACATTTGGATTTGAACACCGTCATGTGTGTAATTATGCTAAATGATCATTATCATCATCATCATCCAAGCCTCATCCCAACTATGTTGGGGTTGGCAACATGGATCCTTCATTTCCATTCAACTCTGTCATGGGTCATATTCTGGTCGAGATGAAGAGATTCAAAACCTCTCTTTATAAGCTCTTCGCATGTTAGTTTAGGCCTTCCTCTTCTTCTATCAATTGTTCTTGATTGAATATAATTACTGCATTTAGGCACATTAGTCAATCTGCATTGCACATGTCCATACCATCTGAGTAAGACCTCACACAACTTGTCCTCAATGCTCACCACCCGCATTTTAACTATGATATAGTCATTTCTCAAGTGATATTTTCTTATCTTACCATACATTCATCTCAACATACACATTTTAGCCACGTTCATCTTGTTGAGACCTTATTTCTTCACCGCCCAACATCCACTCCCATAGAGCATGGCTAGACGTATAACATTTATATAAAACTTGCTTTTTAATCCATTTTATTCCATTTACTTTCTTCAAAGTTCAACTTTATCTTTCAACTCATCTTTAATTTCATCAATCAATACAATATCATCAGTAAATAACATACACCAAGGAATATCATCCTAAACATTCTTTGTCAACTTATCCATAACAAGAATGAACATATATGGGATGTGTAGATCCTCGGTGTACCCCAACTGTGATAGGGAAAGTTGGTGTCTCTCCTCCAGGAGTCTTCACACTTGCAGTATAACTATCATACATGCCTTTAATCGTCAATGTATTGGATTGGAACACCCTTTTTCTTCAAAACCATCCACATCACTTCCCTGGGTACTCAATCATAAGCCTTTTATAAATCAATAAAAACCATATGAAGATCTCTTTTGCTTTCTATATACTTCTCCATAATCCTCCTTATTAGAAAAACAACATTTGTTGTTGATCTTCCAGGCATGAAACTAAATTGGTTGTTTGAAATATGCATTATAGATCTTAGCCTCTACTCAATTGTCCTCTCCCAAAGCTTCATTATGGAACTCATCAGCTTGATACCTCTTTAGTTTGTGCAAATCTTAACATCACCTTTGTTCTTGTAGATGGGGACTATAGTACTATTTATCCACTCATCTAGCATCTTCTTGGTCTTCATGGTGTGTTAAAGAAATTTGTTAACCACATATGTAAGACCCCTAATCAAGAATAAACTCTAATGGTGCTTAATTTAGCTAATTAGATGCTTATATGCTTAATCAAACTCTTACTTATGCTTTGATATCAGTTAATTAAGCCATGTTTCGAGTTTGGTCTAGTTTAGACACTATTTGTGCAAGTTATATAATTTTGTGCACATTTTGGACTTTTATGCAATTTACCCATATCTAAGCCTTTTCTTGCAACATTTCACATTGTTGTTGTACCTCACATGTTTTCATATAAATTTGGAGTTAGTTGTACCATGGGACACCTAGATGCACTTTGGTTTTGTGTGTGACATCTACCTAAGGTTGAACTTAGGATTTCCTCTCATACATGGGCTACCTTGTGTAATAGATTCAATGGGTTTTCTTATGAGTTGGGTTGGTGGCTGACATGAGAATCAAGTTTCAATGGGACTCATGAATTCCACTAATGATGGGCTGTTGGGTTGAATGGAACTCTTGACTATGGACACTTGGCAAGTTTGGCTAAGACACTTTGCCTCTTCATTCTCTCTCCTTTTAGCTTTATATACTTCCCTCCTTGCATGCAAATGGACCCCTTACACACTCCATGTTGGGTTTTGTGGAGAAAACATGCACGGCGGAAGAAACAAAATCCACACAACCAGAAATAGGATCTCGTCGACAACAGCGTATTCGGAAGGAGTGTTTGTGGGATATACCTTATCGCAGATCAAGTCCAACGATGTCCCACTGTACAAAGGTGTGCAACGACGCTGACCTACATGGACGGAACTTCTATCCCGTTCACTGTTACAGGATGATCTGGTGGCGCTCCTTTCGTGCGATGATGTACGTTGCTCGTAACGCGCACGGATGGTCGTTGATGTCCTCCAAATGCAGACGTCTCAGCGTTTGTGTCTCTACTTCGTCAACATGGATGGAATGGAACTCTACGTCACGCTTCCTAAGTCGGCGTGAAGGAGTCATGTCTGTGTGGCGGCATGCTAGCGGCGCGTTTCTCTCCTTTCTCTCCTAAGGACGGTGATGGCTAGGGTTTACGTACGTGAGCATAAACTGAAAAGCCTCTCTCGATATCTTATATAGATATCGGCCGTAAACCTCCTTTAAATAGGATACGAAGGGAAGTAGGGTTTCCTAAACCCATCGGTAAATAGAAACATTGCGTTAATTAGAATGCTCATGGATTAATTAGAATATTCTGGAATTCGTTAATTAACCAAATAATTGCATTAATTGATTAATTAATATCTGACTCCATGCAATCGCTTGGGATGGCTCTATGGGCATATATACCAACAGACTCCCACTTGCACTTAGATCCAGTCACTCCAATATTATTCTAATCGATTACATAAATATTTTAGTAATCAATGTGATTCGTAGCAATTCCAATCAAATCCACAGTTATACTCCTATTCCAACACATCCTATGTGTGTGACCCAGTACGCTCCAAATTACGTTGGCAGTGATATCCATAATCATATTATGATTTCACAAGAAATGATTGGTATCTAGTAAGACTTCATTGCCACCCAAGTAATTGGAGAAGTTGGAGAACAACTTAACCTATCATTCATGATTGGTGTTACAGTGATTGTATAGTTCCTTTGTCACTGATATCCAGATTGAACTCGAGTCATGGAATTGTTATCCTCTTCAACGTTCAATCCATGTTCCTTGAACTAGAGCAGACTATCTGAGATATATGTAAGCTCAATATCACATATTGACTCACATCAGCATGGCCATGCATTTCTCAGTCTCGCTTATCAAGTGGCCAAAATATCAAACTCCCGTAGGAAGGACAAATTCCATCTACATCACTCACAGTCATCCCCATGTTCCACAATGCACCCAAGAACCATATTTATGGCAATCCTTACTCAAGACCACGGTGGATGATGTCAAAGTACACTGAACGGCATGTGATAAGTGTAGTGACTTCATGTCTAAGAACAATAATCACCACCATCATTATGAGATGTGACTCTAACTACCAATTATGGTATCCATGTGTCACTCTCAAGATGGGTCTATCCGATACACTATTCTCTAACAAGTATCTATGTATTTGGTTTGATATCTCCATATCATGGATAATGAGATTCTTCCATCAACCAACATACATTCTAATCTTATGTGTTATTGATGTCTATGGATATTTCCACAATAACAACCGATTAGGGACAAAATAAGAATACATACTCTTAGCATACATATGATCTCACTGTTCAGGTCATCAACCCGAAGACATATGTCATTGAGTATATTATTCTATAGACATATATAAGTTTTATGGTCATATCACAATATAAAACACAAACATATAGATTGGAAACTTTCCTTTATTAATATGATCAATGTAGTATTAAAAATCGTTTACATGGTATCCCATTACAATCATCGAATGATAGTCTCTATGGGCATACATACCAACAGATTCCCACTTGCACTTATACCCAATCACTCATGAATCTCAATCCAAGTGATCGAACATGTCCATCATGTTTCTGCTGTGAAAGTGCTTTTGTGAGCGGGTCAACCACATTGCTTTCTGTAGGTACTCTGCAAATCTTCACATCTCCTCATTGTACGATCTCTCGTATGAGATGGAACCACCATAGAATATGTTTGGAATGTTGGTGCGATCTTGGTTCTTTAGCCTGGGCAATTGCTCTGTTGTTGTCGCAAAACAACTCAATTGCATCACCAGTGCTTGGAACCACTCCAAGTTTAGAAATGAACTTCTTGATCCACACCGCTTCCTTTACAACATTAGATGCATCAATATATTCGGCCTCTGCTGTAGAATCTACAATCGTCTCTTGCTTAGAACTCTTCCAGCTCACAACTCCATTGTTCAGGAAAAACACAAATCCAGATTGTGATCTGTAGTCATCTTTGTCAGTTTAGAAGCTAGCATCGGTGTAACCCTTTACCACGAGCTCTTCCTCACCACCATATACCAAGAATTGATCCTTAGTCCTTCTCAAGTACTTTAGGATGTTCTTTACAGCTGTCCAGTGACATTCACCTGGATCTGACTGGTACCGGCTTGTCATGCTCAAAGCATACGACACATCAGGACGAGTACATAACATCATGTACATGACAGATCCAATTGCTGATGCATATGGAATCTTACTCATGCATGCCCGTTCATCACATGAACTAGGACATTGGGATTTAGAGATCATAACCCCACGGGACATGGGAAAGTTACCTCTCTTAGAACCCTCCATGCTAAACCTCTTTAGCACCTTGTCAATGTATGTGCTCTGGCTTAGGCCTAGAAGCCTTCTAGATCTATCTCTATAGATCTTGATCCCTAGTATATAGGATGCTTTGCCTAAATCCTTCATAGAGAATGTCTTCCCTAGACAACCTTTTACTATCTGAAGAGTAGGGATGTCATTCCCCATCAATAGTATGTCATCCACATACAATATGAGAAATACGATTGTGCTCCCACTAACCCTTTTGTAAACACAAGGTTCATCTTCATTTTGACTAAAGCCAAACTTTTTGACTACTTTATCAAAACGTAGATTCCAGCTCCGAGATGCTTGATTCAATCCATAGATTGACCTTTGTAGCTTACATACTTTATTGGCTTCTTTTGGATCGATAAAACCCTCAGGTTGTGTCATGTACACATCCTCGAGTAAATTCCCATTAAGGAATGTTGTTTTAACATCCATCTGCCAAATATCATAGTCATGATAAGCTACAATGGCAAGCATGATCCTGATGGATTTAACCATGGCAACTGGTGAGAAGGTCTCGTCATAATCAACACCTTGAATTTGACAGAATCCTTTCGCAACCAATCTACCTTTATAGGTTTGTACATTTCCATCCATGTCAGTCTTCTTCTGGAAGACCCACTTGCACCCTATGGGTTTTACCCCTTCGGGTGGATCCACCAAGGTCCATACCTTGTTCGTGTACATGGATTCCATCTCAGATCTCATGGCTTCGAGCCATTTCTCAGATTCTGGTCCCTTAGTAGCTTCTAGATAGGAAGTTGTCTCATCTGCTATGCCCAATTCATCACTGTCTTGAGTCATGAGAAATCCAAATCTCTCAGGATCAAGTCATGTCCTACTAGACCTACGAGGTTCCTGTGTTACATTTGGAACTTGAAATTCCACAACAACATGTAAGTCTTCATGTTCCTTATGTACCTCCTCAGGTTCTCTGCTTTCTTGTTGGTCTCGAACTTCTTTGAGCTCTACATTCCTCCCACTAATTCCTTTGGAAATAAATTCCTTTTCAAGAAATACAACAGTCCTAGCAACAAACACTTTGTTGTCAGTTGGTGTGTAGAAGTAGTATCCCCGAGTTTCCTTGGGGTATCCAACAAAACAACATTTTTCTGATTTGGGTCCAAGCTTTTCAGGAAATTGTTTCCTAACATAAGCTTCACATCCCCAAATCTTTAACATAGACAAATTGGGACGATTCCCATTCCATATCTCATATGGTGTCTTTTGAACCAATTTGGAAGGTACACGATTAAGTGTAAATGCTACAGTTTCAAGAGCATGTCCCCAAAACGATATTGGAAGTTCGACTGAACTCATCATTGATCGTACCATGTCTAATAATGTACGATTCCTTCTTTCTGACACACCATTATGTTGTGGTGTACCAGGTGGAGTCCATTGTGATACAATACCACAGTCTCTCAGAAGGTCCTCAAACTCTTGACTTAAGTATTCACCACCTCGATATGAACGGAGTGCTTTAATACTCTTACCAAGTTGCTTCTCTACTTCATTCATGAAAGTCTTGAACATTTCAAGAGTTTCTGACTTATATTTCATAAGATATACATAGCCATATCTACTGAGGTCATCAGTGAAACGTCTATTTCGAGAAAACAAGATTAACTAATGCGGAAGCGTTCACTAAGCATCGGATTACCAGAAATCACTAAAAAATTTAAACTTTTTACAAAGAGATCCTTTAAAGGTAAAGCTTTCTCATAAAGCAACATGATAAGTTGTTTACAACTGATCCATCAGTAAAACTCTGTAAGGCAAGATACAAAAGTCTCTAAGGACTGGACCAAAAACTCGAAAGCACTAACTATTACTCTGAGGACCTGAGAGTACAGAGATGACATATAGGACTCTAACACTATCTACACATGACATAGCAGCCAATGCCTCCACCTGAAGCTTCACTGCTGTCCTTGGTACTGCTGATGCTGCCCTTCACCTATTGAAGGATTTCTGCCTCCTCGCCTACGTCCACCTAAAGGTTGAAATCTACGGGGTGAGACAATTATAAAAATCGTCCCAGTGAGAGATATAACTCTTCACCAGAAGCGTAATTATTGCAGCATAAGAGAAAAAATGTACACAAAGAAGTTATGTATATTTGAGAGTAGTTAAAACAATGTTTAATAGATTAAACTATTCTTTCTACTAAAAGCAATGCAACTATAAATTGATAAAATCACATGTCACTTATCACATCACTAACTCCCTTCAGACTTGGATCATATATCCATTGCCTGGCATTATTATTTGGGAAAGGATGGCCTGTAGCCATACTCCTTCTCCCAAAGTGTTAGGATTCCAACTCCACAACATATCTGCATAACTTGTACATATGATATCAGACTTAACATTACTTATGTAATACAAGGGTTATTTACATTCATAACCCATTAGTCTGTAGTTAAGCTTTTCATAGGATTATTTCGTAATAGAATTTCACATAGAAACACTTTGGTTTAGGTCATACATCATATTTTTAATATTGGGATATCAATCCCTAACCATCTTATTAATATGAAATCCGGAATGTGGGAGTTCAAACCCCTGGACTAATCATAGCATTTGTTACCAAGTAACATCTCATTTTATCTGGTTATCTAAATAATATGACCTTTGAAGATCAACAAATCATATTACTCGTGGCTCATTCAACCTATCAAGCTCATATGTTATCACTTACCAGATAACATGACATTTAGTTATACTCTTGAATTATAGGTAACAAGTGTTCTTAATGCAATTAGCATTATAAATCTTACCTGGATCTGATCACCTCTATATGAAACCTGTCAAGCTTAACTTTTATCAGTTATTCCATATACTCCCACATACTCTAAAGTATGTGATCCAGGAGTTCCCTTTGTAAAACCTATTTCACTATTATTTAAATTCTGACAATGATGGATCTATGATCAGGGCTCTACATGGTATGATTATACTTGATTATTAGATACATATCAGTATTCTTTTAGCATCATACATGTTTCCAAACATTCAAGTACTAAACATGGCTATAACAGAAGAATACTAAATGTACAAGTATAACTCATATCAGTTATCAACTGGATATCAATTCTTAATCATCTTATCACTATGATTCAAGAACATGGGTGCTCACACCCTTATATCATCATAACACTTGCTATCAAGTGCCATATCAACATCAAGTCATCTATTAGCATGACCTTGATTGAAGCAATGTATATACTTTTCACATATCATTACTCTAAAAGCTTATAATTGTTTTCAAGGAATATGACATCATAACTCATACCTGGCTATGATTACCTCATAATATCAACCTGTATGACTTATACAAATAAGGACATGCATATATAACAATGTCAGCACAATACCAAAACTTCTCAATTTCTATATAGGACACCACGGCCGTGCCACCTTGCACGGTCGAGCAAAGTAAGGCTACCACGGCCGTGCTCCCTTGCACGGTCGTGCAAGCTAAGGCTACCACGGCCGTGCTCCCTTGCACGGTCGTGCTACAACAGATCATTACATGATTCATATTTCTATCTATCTATATATATGTATTCTAATTTCTCATTCTTTCAAATTGATTAGGTCACATCGACCCTTCAATCAAGTACATACTACCATGGTTAACATAGTGTATCAAGCTATTAATCCTATAAACAATTAAGAATACTCCCTTTAATTGGTTCTTAATCACTTAGGTATTATTAGGGTTTCAACCTTCACACCTTCATTGATTATCATTACTAATCATTATTGGATCAATAGAACATTCACCATCTTAATTCTCAAAGATTCAATCACATTGGACCTCCACTTCATAAGGTATCCAATCGAATTAGGGTTTCCAATGTTGATTCCTTCAATCTTTGAATTCATGGAACCAATCATCAATTGAACCTATACTCATACCTTAATTGAGTTTTATAGGTCAATCTTAAACTGATTTGTCCCTCACTTGACCCTCAATTGACCATCAATTAGGGTTTAACTCAATTGAATTAGGGATTGGAATCAATAACCCTTCAACATATTTCAATGTGGGACTAATTGATTTGAACCTATTGAACCATCATTACATTGGGACATGACCTGACCCCAAACGGTCTTGAGGTCGTTTGGATGACCTCCAAACGGTCTTGAGACCGTTTTCCCATCATATCATCAAAATCTAAGTCAACCAATTAAGGTTTGGATCATTGGATTGATCACCAAAACAACAATTGATTACATTCCAACTTAGTATCATTGTATCATCAATTGCTTAACCATACTCACCCCTAGACCTCCAAACGGTCTTGGATGACCTCCAAACGGTCTTGAGACCGTTTGGCTCACCCAAACCTTGGATTCTGGTGAAAAATCATTAGGGTTTGAGCTATTGATTTGATCATCAAATCAGCAATTGATTGCTTTGTAATTGTGTACCTTTGGACCTTCAATTGGTCAACTATACTTGACCCCAGACCTCCAAATGGTCTTGGGTGACCTCCAAATGGTCTTGAGACCGTTTGGGTGATCCCCAAATGGTCTTGAGACCGTTTGGGTCAATCAACCCAAAACAATCAACTCAATTCAATGCAAATCCAACACTTAGCCGATTAGGTTTCACACCACATCTTTGGATCTTCAAACACCTATCCATACTTGACCCTAGACCTTAAAAAGGTCTTGGGTGACCCCCAAACGGTCTTGAGACCGTTTGTATGATCCCCCAAACGGTCTTGAGACCGTTTGGGCAAGAAAACCCAAAAAGTCAAATCAATCAAGTTGAAAGTCAGCACTTAATCCAATTAGGATTTACATAATTAATTAGCCTTCAACTCATGATTCCTTTGGAGTTAATCCCTCAAATTTGGTGGGTCATTAGCTTACATAATTATGAACAGAAATCCCAAACGGTCCATGCTTGGTCAATGCCCTCAAATGGTCTTGGAGACCGTTTGCTCCAACCAACCATGTGAAACCGTTTGCCCCTCAAACGGTTTTGCAAAACCCCCAAACGGTTTTGCAAACCGTTTGGCCAAGGGTGCAAGACCGTTTGCTGAAGTGACATAGGTATTCACGCCCCCCTTCTTATACCTCCAGATCCAGGTCTGTTCCTCATGGTTTTAGATGCAAGAAAGCAAGGAAGGATGGGGGAAAGGAGAACAAGCTACTTTTGCAAGTACAAAGATATGCATAAGAAAGCAAAAGGTTTAGAGTTATAAAACCCGCCTTAAGGTCGTTCCTTGAGCTCCAAGCTTCCAAGATTCCAGTATTTAATGGTGTATTGAGCTCCACAGGTCGGCCAAGGGTGTTTCTCCAAGGAAAGGTTGGGAAAAGATGGCTAGAAAGAAGAAACAAGTAAGGAAGACCATAAAACCAACCTTGCACCATGAATTCCTCCATGAATTCGAGCAAGATGATGATCAAAGCTTACCTAGAACTGCTTGGCCGTTCTCCTCTTCCCTAGAGCTCTGTCCTAAGTTGGTCTAAGAAAGGGGATAAGAAAGGAAGTGAAGGAAACGATCCTTGCTAAGTGAGAAAAGGTGTATATATACTTTAGGTGAAATTTCAACATAAGGACAACTTGTTTCTCCATTTCTCCTCTAGGTCCTTCCCTTATTATAAACCACGTTTCTCCCTTCCACACTTAAGCAAAACTCATCTTAAACCCAAGGTCTAAAGGTGAAGAAAGCCAACTTCTTACTAAGTTGCACATATAGAAGGATTATTAGACTTATAACTTGATCATTTAATTTATAAGGGTTATCATTCTTATTTGATTATTCAATTGAAGTGACCTCTTCATAATTCTTACTCTTAATGATGCCAAGAGTCATAAAAGATACTCTAGAAGGTGTATTTTACAAGTTGCACCCCATATTTTGGGTAAATTGCACTTTACACCAAAACTAGAGTTTTAAGTACAAGGATTGCTCCACAAGCTGCATCTTGGTGCCCAAGCTTGGAGAATACATCATACTTTATCATATTCATTCTTATGATGTCTCAACACCAAAGGAACATCTTAACATGTGAAATTTGTAAGTTAACCCCTTTTAATTGGGTAATTTGCACATAGGTCCCTGTATTACAAAACAATATTACAACATTGTTCAAAAGGGACAGAAATGGAAATGTATGTTCCTTAGGAGATTTAATTACATACCAAAAGATAATCACAAGTATCTAATTACATAATTAAGCAAAACACCTAGGGTTAGTTCATAACCCAGGTCATGGATGTTACAACAACATTGTTTTAAAAGGACAGAAATGAAATTATAGATTCTTCTAAAGCTTAATGACATATCAAGGGGTAATCACAAGCCTCTAATCATATTTTAAGCAAAACATATAGGGTTAGTTCATAACCCAGGTCAGGGATGTTACAAATTATATCCCCTAACAAGGATTTCGTCCTCGAAATCTCAAATAAAAGGAAGCATATATTATTTAAGTATCATATCTTGCTAATCAATTAATTTGGAAACATTCACTGAGAAGGTTCACTAAGAAATTTGTCTTGGAGGATTTCACTAAGTAAATTTACTAAGTGTATTGTTTCAAAGGCTTTTACTGAAAGAGTTCGTTAAGTATATTCACTAAGTATATTCACTAAGTTTGCTCACTAAGTATTCACTGAGTAAGTTCACTGAGTATATTCACTAAGTACATTCACTAAGTTTGCTCACTAAGTATTCATTGAGTAAGTTCACTGAGTATATTCACTAAGTACATTCACTAAGTTTGCTCACTAAGTATTCATTGAGTAAGTTCACTGAGTATATTCACTAAGTATGTTCACTGAGTATTCACTGAGTATATTCACTAAGTATGTTCACTGAGTATTCACTGAGTATATTCACTGAGTATATTCACTAAGTATGTTCACTGAGTAATCACTGAGTATATTCACTGAGTATGTTCACTAAGTATGTTCACTGAGTATTCACTAAGTATATTCACTGAGTATGTTCACTGAGTATTCACTGAGTATATTCACTGAGTATATTCACTAAGTATGTTCACTGAGTATTCACTGAGTATATTCACTGAGTATATTCACTAAGTATGTTCACTGAGTATTCACTGAGTATATTCACTAAGTATGTTCACTGAGTATTCACTGAGTATATTCACTGAGTATGTTCACTAAGTATGTTCACTAAGTATTCACTGAGTATATTCACTGAGTATGTTCACTGAGTATTCACTGAGTATATTCACTAAGTATGTTCACTGAGTATTCACTGAGTATTCACTGAGTATGTTCACTGAGTATTCACTGAGTATATTCACTGAGTATGTTCACTAAGTATGTTCACTAAGTATTCACTGAGTATGTTCACTGAGTATATTTACTAAGTATGTTCACTGAGTATTCACTGACTATATTCACTGAGTATGATCACTAAGTATTCACTGAGGAAGTTCACTAAGTATATTCACTAAGTATGTTCACAAAGTATGTTCACTAAGTATTCACTAAGATCCTCTCATTTTAATTTTTCTTATACTCCTTAGATTGTTTCAAAATAATTACCTGATCAGAGTAATCAAAAGATAACAATCTAAGAGTTTCATACTTGCCTTATCTACAATAACCATATACCTGGCCAGGGTATATAAGTATTGAGATTAGGTAGTATGTATTTTGCTTATCATCCTATTCTTTGCTTTTCATATCATTATACACGCAGAATTTATCACTCTAGGTTATTCTTCAGGTATCACATCTATATCTCATCCTTTTAATACACACTTAAGGGAGATTATAAATTGTTTTAAAGAATATTGAGTAAGATATGAATTCTTATCTTTCTTGTGTCCTTCTAGGACTTAGTCAAGAAATTCAAAAGCAGCTAACTTCCATATTTTTAACACATAGAATCCTAATATGTAATAATAAAACAATACTTATTTCATCTGACCTGTATGGGATGTTTGTCCACGTCCTCTATTATTATATTGCCTCCCTTGTGGGCCTTGCAGACTCTGTCCTTGAGGTCGAGTCATTATTGCATTCCTGTCTGGACAATCCCTTGCCAGATGTCCCGGTTGTCTACATAAGTAACAGATCCTAGGTGCAAGGTGTCTATACGATCCAGTTATCGATGCTGAGGCTATGTCGGAGGGTCTTCTTGGAATACTACTATGGTCCCTATTTCCACTTGACACCCATTGTGTCTGGGTAGGGAATTCTGATATTGCCGTTGGTGTAGAAAATCTTGGCTTCTTAAAACTTTCAGGCCTTTGTTCTTGAGGCTGGGTGTACATCTTCTTACTACTTGTCTGTTGTTTCACGGTTTCCGACCTCTCTATCCTTCTTACTGACTCCACAAAGGTGGAAAACCTTTGTCTGTTCTCCAAGGCAGACATAGGAGTGGCTAGTTCAACATTCAATCCTTTCTCAAAACGCCGAATTCTTTCTTCATCACTAACTGCCATCTGTGGACAAAACCGTAGTAACTCCATGAACTTAGCTTCATATTCGCTAACGTTCATCAGTCCTTATGTGATCTTCTCAAATTGAGAGATCTTCTCATCTAGATACGTCTTAGGGAAGTATCTATTGACGAATTCTCGTCGGAAAACCTCCCATCCTATTTCTTCACCTGGTCTCTTATCTTCCTCTATCATCCACCAATTACCAGCACTTCCTTTTAGGAGGTATACCGCATGCTTAACCTTTTCAGCTTCAGGAATATCAAGGATCCTGAAAGCCTTATCCAGCTCTGTCAACCATAGATCAGCATCTGCTGGATCAGATGTACCAGTATAGTCTATGGCTCCCACCCAACGAAGTCTCTCGAAAGTCTTGCCGGTTCCATAACCTTCCTGATGGGCTGGTGCCCTAGATGCAGATGGTGGCACCCTATCTGCTATGTGTGTTATGGATGCTAGAAACTTATCAAATAAAGCATAAGTAGCTGGATTTTCTATCTCAGCTGGGTCAAACTGGGGCTGTTCAGGTACAAGCCCTTCCCTATTCTGGTCTCCTGCACCTCCTCCTGGTGTAGCAGAACTGCCCCCATCGGCATGCTCTTCACGTGGTCCAAACATCTTCAAGTTCTTCTCCTCCTATGTGAGCAGAAGATACTATTAGATAATCTGGAAAACACTTAGAACAGACTCTACAATCTTAGTCCTATGTCTCTGTAGACTCAGCGAACCTAGAGCTCTGATACCACTAATTGAAACATCTATTTCGAGAAAACAAGATTAACTAATGCGGAAGCATTCACTAAGCATAGGATTACCAGAAATCACTAAAAAATTTAAACTTTTTACAAAGAGATCCTTTAAAGGTAAAGCTTTCTCATAAAGCAACATGATAAGTTGTTTAGAACTGATCCATCAGTAAAACTCTGTAAGGCAAGATACAAAAGTCTCTAAGGACTAGACCAAAAACTCAAAAGCACTAACTATTACTCCGAGGACCTGAGAGTACAAAGACGACATATAGGACTCTAACACTATCTACACATGACATAGCAGCCAATGCCTCCACCTGAAGCTTCACTGCTGTCCTTGGTACTGCTGATGCTGCCCTTCACCTATTGAAGGATTTCTGCCTCCTCGCCCACGTCCACCTAAAGGTTGAAATCTACGGGGTGAGACAATTATAAAAATCGTCCCAGCGAGAGATATAACTCTTCGCCAGAAGCGTAATTATTGCAGCATAAGAGAAAAAATGTACACAAAGAAGTTATGTATTTTTGAGAGTAGTTAAAACAATGTTTAATAGATTAAACTATTCTTTCTACTAAAAGCAATGCAACTATAAATTGATAAAATCACATGTCACTTATCACATCACTAACTCCCTTCAGACTTGGATCATATATCCATTGCCTGGCATTATTATTTGGGAAAGGATGGCCTGTAGCCATACTCCTTCTCCCAAAGTGTTAGGATTCCAACTCCACAACATATCTGCATAACTTGTACATATGATATCAGACTTAACATTACTTATGTAATACAAGGGTTATTTACATTCATAACCCATTAGTCTGTAGTTAAGCTTTTCATAGGATTATTCCGTAATAGAATTTCACATAGAAACACTTTGGTTTAGGTCATACCTCATATTTTTAATATTGGGATATCAATCCCTAACCATCTTATTAATATGAAATCCGGAATGTGGGAGTTCAAACCCCTGGACTAATCATAGCATTTGTTACCAAGTAACATCTCATTTTATCTGGTTATCTAAATAATATGACCTTTGAAGATCAACAAATCATATTACTCGTGGCTCATTCAACCTATCAAGCTCATATGTTATCACTTACCAGATAACATGACATTTAGTTATACTCTTGAATTATAGGTAACAAGTGTTCTTAATGCAATTAGCATTATAAATCTTACCTGGATCTGATCACCTCTATATGAAACCTATCAAGCTTAACTTTTATCAGTTATTCCATATACTCCCACATACTCTAAAGTATGTGATCCAGGAGTTCCCTTTGTAAAACCTGTTTCACTATTATTTAAATTCTAACAATGATGGATCTATGATCAGGGCTCTACATGGTATGATTATACTTGATTATTAGGTACATATCAGTATTCTTTTAGCATCATACATGTTTCCAAACATTCAAGTACTAAACATGGCTATAACAGAAGAATACTAAATGTACAAGTATAACTCATATCAGTTATCAACTGGATATCAATTCTTAATCATCTTATCACTATGATTCAAGAACATGGGTGCTCACACCCTTATATCATCATAACACTTGCTATCAAGTGCCATATCAGCATCAAGTCATCTATTAGCATGACCTTGATTGAAGCAATGTATATACTTTTCACATATCATTACTCTAAAAGCTTATAATTGTTTTCAAGGAATATGACATCATAACTCATACATGGCTATGATTACCTCATAATATCAACATGTATGACTTATACAAATAAGGACATGCATATATAACAATGTCAACACAATACCAAAACTTCTCAATTTCTATATAGGACACCACGGCCGTGCCACCTTGCACGATCGTGCAAAGTAAGGCTACCACGGCCGTGCTCCCTTGCACGGTCCTGTAAGCTAAGGCTACCGCGACCGTGCTCCCTTGCACGGTCGTGCTACATCAGATCATTACATGATTCATATTTCTATCTATCTATATATATATGTATTCTAATTTCTCATTCTTTCAAATTGATTAGGTCACATCGACCCTTCAATCAAGTACATACTACCATGGTTAACATAGTGTATCAAGCTATTAATCCTATAAACAATTAAGAATTCTCCCTTTAATTGGTTCTTAATCACTTAGGTATTATTAGGGTTTCAACCTTCACACCTTCATTGATTATCATTACTAATCATTATTGGATCAATAGAACATTCATCATCTTAATTCTCAAAGATTTAATCACATTGGACCTCCACTTCATAAGGTATCCAATTGAATTAGGGTTTCCAATGTTGATTCCTTCAATCTTTGAATTCATGGAACCAATCATCAATTGGACCTATACTCATACCTTAATTGAGTTTAATAGGTCAACCTTCAACTGATTTGTCCCTCACTTGACCCTCAATTGACCATCAATTAGGGTTTAACTCAATTGAATTAGGGATTGGAATCAATAACCCTTCAACATATTTCAATGTGGGACTAATTGATTTGAACCTATTGAACCATCATTACATTGGGACATGACCTGACCCCAAACGGTCTTGAGGTCGTTTGGATGACCTCCGAATGGTCTTGAGACCATTTGCCCATCATATCATCAAAATCTAAGTCAACCAATTAAGGTTTGGATCATTGGATTGATCACCAAAACAACAATTGATTACATTCCAACTTAGTATCATTGTATCATCAATTGCTTAACCTTACTCACCCCTAGACCTCCAAACGGTCTTGGGTGACCTCCAAATGGTCTTGAGACCGTTTGGATGAGTTCCAAACGGTCTTGAGACCGTTTGGCTCACCCAACCCTTGGATTCTAGTGAAAAATCATTAGGGTTTGAGCTATTGAGTTGATCATCAAATCAACAATTGATTGCTTTGTAATTGTGTACCTTTGGACCTTCAATTGGTCAACTATACTTGACCCCAGACCTCCAAACGGTCTTGGGTGACCTCCAAACGGTCTTGAGACCGTTTGGGTGATCCCCAAATGGTCTGGAGACCGTTTGGGTCAATCAACCCAAAACAATCAACTCAATTCAATGCAAATCCAACACTTAGCCGATTAGGTTTCACACCACATCTTTGGATCTTCAAACACCTATCCATACTTGACCCTAGACCTTCAAACGGTCTTGGGTGACCCCAAACGGTCTTGAGACCGTTTGGATGATCTCCCAAACGGTCTTGAGACCGTTTGGGCAAGAAAACCCAAAAAGTCAAATCAATCAAGTTGAAAGTCAACACTTAATCCAATTAGGGTTTACATAATTAATTAGCTTTCAACTCACGATTCCTTTGGAGTTAATCCCTCAAATTTGGTGGGTCATTAGCCTACATAATTATGAACAGAAATCCCAAACAGTCCACGCTTGGTCAACGCCCTCAAATGGTCTTGGAGACCGTTTTCTCCAACCGACCATGTGAAACCGTTTGCCCCTCAAACGGTTTTGCAAAACCCCCAAACGGTTTTGCAAACTGTTTGGCCAAGAGTGCAAGACCGTTTGCTGAAGTGACATAGGTATTCACACCCCCCTTCTTCTACCTCCAGATCCAGGTCTGTTCCTTATGGTTTTAGATGCAAGAAAGCAAGGAAGGATGGGGGAAAGAAGAACAAGCTACTTTTGCAAGTACAAAGATATGCATAAGAAAGAAAAAGGTTTAGAGTTATAAAACCTGCCTTAAGGTCGTTCCTTGAGCTCCAAGCTTCCAAGATTCTAGTCTTTAATGGTGTCTTGAGCTCCACAGGTCGGCCAAGGGTGTTTCTCCAAGGAAAGGTTGGGAAAAGATGGCTAGAAAGAAGAAACAAGTAAGGAAGACCATAAAACCAACCTTGCACCATGAATTCCTCCATGAATTCGAGCAAGATGATGATCAAAGCTTACCTAGAACTGCTTGGCCGTTCTCCTCTTCCCCAGAGCTCTTTCCTAAGTCGGTCTAAGCAAGGGGATAAGAAAGGAAGTGAAGGAAACGATCCTTGCTAAGTGAGAAAAGGTGTATATATACTTTAGGTGAAATTTCAACATAAGGACAACTTGTTTCTCCATTTCTCCTCTAAGTCCTTCCCTTATTATAAACCACGTTTCTACCATCCATACTTAAGAAAAACTCATCTTAAACCCAAGGTCTAAAGGTGAAGAAAGCCAACTTCTTACTAAGTTGCACATATAGAAGGGTTATTAGACTTATAACTTGATCATTTAATTTATAAGGGTTATCATTCTTATTTGATTATTCAATTGAAGTGACATGTTCATCATTCTTACTCTTAATGATGCCAAGAGTCATAAAAGATACTCTAGAAGGTGTATTTTACAAGTTGCACCCCATATTTGGGATAAATTGCACTTTACACCAAAACTAGAGTTTTAAGTACAAGGATTGCTCCACAAGCTGCATCTTGGTGCCCAAGCTTGGAGAATCCATCATACTTTATCATATTCATTCTTATGATGTCTCAACACCAAAGGAACATCTTAACATGTGCAATTTGTAAGTTAACCCCTTTTAATAAGGTAATTTGCACATAGGTCCCTGTATTACAAAACAATATTACAACATTGTTCAAAAGGGACAGAAATGGAAATGTATGTTCCTTAGGAGATTTAATTACATACCAAAAGATAATCACAAGTATCTAATTACATAATTAAGCAAAACACCTAGGGTTAGTTCATAACCCAGGTCAGGGATGTTACAACAACATTGTTTTAAAAGGACAAAAATGAAATTATAGATTCTTCTAAAGCTTAATGACATATCAAGGGGTAATCACAAGCCTCTAATCATATTTTAAGCAAAACATCTAGGGTTAGTTCATAACCCAGGTCAGGGATGTTAAAATCAGTGAAGGTAATGAAGTATTGATAGCCTCCTATAGCATTTGATCTAAAAGGTCCACATACATCAGTATGTATGAGACCTAGCAGATCACTAGCTCTCTCACTATGTCTAGTGAAAGGAGTCTTGGTCATCTTCCCTAATAAACACGCCTCACATGTGTCCAATGATTCAAAATTAAAAGAGTCTAGATAACCATCCTTATGGAGTCTAGATATGCACTTCTCGTTTATGTGCCCAAGACGACAATGCCATAAGAATGTTTTTTTTGAGTTGTCAAGTTTTAACCTTTTAGTATTTACGTTGTATATGCCAGTCTCATGTTCTAACAAGTAGATACCATAAGACATAGGGGCATTGCCATAAAAGATCTCATCTTTAGAAATAGAAATAATTCCATTCTAAATGTGAAATTCAAATCCACTCTTGTCCATACAAAAAACAGAAATAATATTTCTATTAATGGTAGGTACATAATAGAAATTCTCTAATTCTATTACAAGGCCTGTAGGCAGAGATAAACTAATAACTCCAACTGCGGTGGCAAAAACTCTTGCTCCATTAGCGACCCGCAACTCGACTTGGCCCTTTCGTAAAGGCTTACTTTTATCAGATCCTGCATATTAGAACATATGTGAGATCCACATCCGGTATCCAGTACCCATGGTGAAGAAGTATTTAAGTTTATCTCAATAACGTATATACCTAAAGTGGAGATCTCTATCCCCTGCTTCTTTTTCCTCAGTTCCTCCAGGTAGAGAGGACAACTTCTTTTCCAATGTCCATCCTGGTGACAATGGTGACAACTGCCTTCTTTGGAGATCCCACCTTTAGCTTTGAGCGCGGATGACTTTGGCTTCTACCCAACTTTAGAACCATTCTTATCCTTGCCTTTACCTTTTGACTTTCCCTTTGCCTTACCGATCATCATCATAGACTTGGGCTTGTCTTTCTTCATCTGTGCTTCATCTATCCTCAAGATGCCCAACAATTCTGACAACGGCTTGTCAAAATTGTTCATGTTGTAGTTCATGAAAAAATGATTATATGATTCAGGCAATGATTGTAGAATCACATCAGTGGCCAACTCTTGACCTAGGGGAAATCCCAGCTTGTATAGTCTTTCCACATACCCAATTAAAGTGAGTATATGGGTTCCAACTAAGTCTCCCTCTTTCATCTTGCTCCTGAACAAAACCTTTGAGACATCATATCTCTCCTATCTTGCTTGATGTTGATACATGTTCTTGAGATGTGTTACCATCTCCATGACATTCATGTTCTCATGCTGCTCTTGCAACTCATAGTTCATTGAGAACAACATCAGACACTTGACATCCATGAAATCATCAAGGTGCTTCTTGTAAGCATCCTTTTCAACCTTGAGCGCATTTACGGCGGGTTCCGCTGGCTCTGGTGTTTCAAGGACATAGAGATTACGCTCATGTATGAGAACAATTCTCAACATCCTAAACCGGTTTTGAAAGTTATTTCTGGTAAGTTTGTCCCTCTCAAGGACCGATCGCAATGAGAAAGTGTGAGTGTTGTTTGCCATTTGATTTCTATAAAAGAAAAATTTGCATTTAGTACAAAACATTTTGACTTGTAAAAATTTGATAAACGAGATTAATTAGGCCTTTAATTAATTACACTCCCACTATTTTATTCAAATTGATAGCTCACTATCAACTCAGAAGATTGCAACGTACAACCTTCTAGTGAGCCAAGATCCAAAATAATTTGATCAATGCCCAGCCAATGCTGGCGTCAAAGACCAAATACTAAGGTAGGCAACTTTTGCCAATTGCATCATATGCAACTCTTGGATAGATGATCATGCACAACTCCTTGCCATGATGCATCTGTGTGCCTCTAGGTACTTGATCCTATCAAGGTTCCCTAGTTAAGTCCAACCCATAAGCCAACACGATGAGTGTGCACCCTATGGAGACAGACCCACACACCCACCATCACACTTCTACGAGATAGACAGTGTACCACGTGGAGGCGTGCCCACACATAATCGATCAAGATTTTCATGTGTGTTTCTTTATGGAAGGCAACTACTTAATATTATTAATTGAGGGGTTTTATTAATACATATACATATCCAAACAACACATACTTATAGTACGTATCATATACTACTATATCCACAACCAAAAACGATAGACATGCAATCACAAACACAAATACATCAGTTATGGCCATACTATTGTAATCCTTTGGAGCAACAAAGGATTACAGTCCACCTATGGTCTTATGCATCTCATGCAACACCTGTGAATCAACCTGTAAGCATGTAATGATCAACATTACAATGAACAACTTCATGGATGCTTCGTGAGGTTCGAACTTCAAGTTGCTTCTTGGAATTGGATCTTCTTGTTGCTTCTCCATGGACACTCCTTGGAGTTGGATCTTCATGTTGCTTCTTGGAATTAGATCTTCATGGTGCTTCTCCATGGACACTCCTTGGAGTTGTATCTTCAAGTGGCCTCCTTACATCAAGTTCACAAAGACTAAAACTAATCCTATCTCTATTACATCATATGAGTACAAATATAAATGTGAAGAATTAATTACACTTTGAAATAAGAGATGAGGCTCAACATGCAAGCCGAATACTTTATACAAAGGATCCATATACAACCATTATACATCCATAGCATTCACAAACAAACATATCCACAAGATCGACATCCACATTCATTCACAACATTCACAAAAGGCGATACTAGGCCATAACCGTGCATGCATTCACCATATAAAATAGATTTCAAAGGCGACACTTATGCTATCATAGGTATATCTACATATACGTATATACATATTAAAATTGAAGTACTTTTAATTCGGGACATTCCCCATTAAATAATTTTCTTGACTCCCACACATACTATGCGGGGTACACAGGGGCAGCGCCCCTGTGCAGTATAACTATCATACATGCCTTTAATCGTCAATGTATTGGATTGGAACACCCTTTTTCTTCAAAACCATCCACATCACTTCCCTGGGTACTCAATCATAAGCCTTTTCTAAATCAATAAAAACCATATGAAGATCTCTTTTGCTTTCTATATACTTCTCCATAATCCTCCTTATTAGAAAAACAACATTTGTTGTTGATCTTCCAGGCATGAAACTAAATTGGTTGTTTGAAATATGCATTATAGATCTTAGCCTCTACTCAATTGTCCTCTCCCAAAGCTTCATTATGGAACTCATCAGCTTGATACCTCTTTAGTTTGTGCAAATCTGAACATCACCTTTGTTCTTGTAGATGGGGACTATAGTACTATTTATCCACTCATCTAGCAACTTCTTGGTCTTCATGGTGTGTTAAAGAAATTTGTTAACCACATATGTAAGACCCCTAATTGAGAATAAACCCTAATGGTGCTTAATTTAGGTAATTAGATGCTTATATTCTTAATCAAACTCTTACTTATGCTTTGATATCAGTTAATTAAGCCATGTTTCGAGTTTGGTCCAGTTTGGACACTATTTGTGCAAGTTATGCAATTTTGTGCATGTTTTGGACTTTTATGCAATTTACCCATATCTAAGCTTTTTCTTACAACATTTCACATCGTTGTTGTACCTAACATGTTTTCATATCAATTTGGAGTTAGTTGTACCATGGGACACCTAGATGCACTTTGGTTTTGTGTCTGACATCTACCTAAGGTTGAACTTAGGATTTCCTCTCATACATGGGCTACCTTGTGGAATAGATTCAATGGGTTTTCTTATGAGTTGGGTTGGTGTCTGACCTGGGAATCAAGTTTTGATGGGACTCATGAATTCCACTAATGATGGGTTGTTGGGTTGCATGGAAAATATGCTATTGACTATGGACACTTGGCAAGTTTGGCTAAGACACCTCGCCTCTTCATTCTCTCTCCTTTTAGCTTTATATAATTTCCTCCTTGCATGCAAATGGACCCCTTACACACTCCATGTTGGGTTTTGGGGAGAAAACATGTGTGGAGGAAGCAACAAAATCCACGCAACTTGAAATAGGATCTCATCGACAACAACGTATTCAGAAGGAGTGTTTGCGGGATATACCTTATCGCGGAGCAAGTCCAGTGATGTCCCACTGCACAAAGGTGTGCAATGACACTGACCTACATGGACGAAACTTCTCTCCCATTTGCTATCGCTTGGATGATCGGACAGAGCTCCTTTTGTGCGATGATGTACGTTGCTCGTAACACGCACAGATGGTCGTTGATGTCCTCCGAACACAGGCGTCTCAGCGTCTGTGTCTCTACTTCATCCACGCGGATGGACTGGAACTCCACGTCGCGCTTCCTAAGCTGGCAAAAGGAGTCGTTTCTGTGCGGCGACGTGCTAGAAGCACATTTCTCTCCTTTCTCTCCTAAGGACGTTGACGACTAGGGTTTATGTATGTGAGCGTAAACTGAAAAGCCTCTCTCGTTATCTTATATAGACATCGGCCGTAAACCTCCTTTAAATAGGATACGAAGAGAAGTAGGGTTTCCTAAACCCATCGATAAACAAAAACATTGCGTTAATTAAAACACTCATGTATTAATTATAATATTCTAGAATTAATTAATTAACCAAATAATCACATTAATTGATTAATTAATATCTGACTCCATGCGATCTCTTGGGATGGCTCTATGGGCATATATACCAACACTCCATTTACCCTAAATTCTTCCTTACTTCCTGTAGCTCATTTCTCATGTTTGGTGGAGAAGAAAGAGCCCAAGGTGGATGAATCTTGGTCGATCTTCTTGCATCTGCACCTAGAGCTCGGATCTACCCCCCTTCAAGGATTTGGAGCTTCCTTAGCTTGTTCTTGAACCAAGAAAGTAATATCTTCTCTCTTTGCTTCATTTTCCTTAATTTTCTACCTTCCCTTCTATTCTTTTTGGTCAAATCTATGGTTCCCATGGTGGTGTTTGTGATAGAACTCTTTAAGAACACCTTTCTTCTTGCTTCCTTGACCTAGGGTTACTTGTTCTTGGGGGAAAGGTAGCTTGGACGACCAGAAAGATCAAATCTAGGATTTTCTTCTCTCTTTACTTGAGCCACCTTTCTATTTGGAGCCTCATCTTCATCCTTGAGGTGAGTTATATAGCTCTATTCATGTTTATTTCTTACTTTCAACTGACCATGAACATATCTTGCTCAAAAACATAGTAATGAGTAGAAAATTTGAATCCTTAGTTAAGTTGTGCATATATATGATTATTCTTGAGTAGATAATCTTCTTGTTACTCTCCTTAATCTTGTGCACTTTCTATGTTTTGGAAGATGAGCTTTAGACCTTTCTTGACCATGAATCGATGGTGTTGTTATGGTGAGAATCAATGGCTATCCTTAATATGTTTTGAACTGATTTCTACCTTCCCTCAAGATTTGATGGTTAGTTCCTTGTTTAGAACGAAGGTTATGCTTTGTTATTGATATGGTGAGCTTGTTATAAGCCCAGACAATCGATGGGTATATTACTCGTACCTTTGTATGGTCGACTGTTTCCATAACCATAGCAAATAATGGTTCTTAAGTGTTGAAACAACGTGTTTTCCTTGGTTCCTTGAATTGATTTCTCTTTTGTTTTATGATGTAATGGTTTGGATTTTTGGAAGAAACATAGGTCGTACCTTAGTTACTATTTTGATGAATTCAGTGAGCTCAAAAAACAATGGGTATATCTCCTTCTTCACTGAATGATCGATGATTGTCTTAACCCTCACAAACGATGGTTTTCCTTAGGTTATGAGCTATTTTCCCTTCTTGCTTCAACACCCGATGGTTGAGCTTCTTGTGATAATCTATGGTTCACATGTTGTTGCTATTTTGATGGCTTGATGTGCTCAAGAACTGATGGCCATGTTTCTCCTATATTTTATTTAAACGATGGTTCCTTAAACCCTAGCCAAATGATGGTTTTCACTTATAATGAATCGATAGTTTTACTTGATGTTTGAAGTATGTTCTTCCATCTACTGATAAAATTCAATGGTCTCACTAGGTCACAATTGATGACTATCCTGATTTCCGATTTTCTAAATTCTGTAAGTGTTAGATCGATGGTACTCTTTAGTGACACAACCGGTGGTCATCCTAAAAGTTTACAGACTTTTGTCTCTAAGTATTAGAATGACGGTTGACTATGTTGCTCAATCGATGGTTTGCTCTGCTAAGACAAATGATGGTTTCACTAATATTTAACTTGATGGGTTTCCTTACTCTTGAAACTGATGGTGAGTTTAGTGCTCACATTTGATGGTGATACATGTTTTTTCTAGGTCATAACTCGATGGCTTTCCTAGATGAATGTCTTAAGGTTTTACATGTTTTGCATATGGTGGTTTTACCTTTCTAACATACGAAGGTCTTGGGTGAGGATTTATACATAGAAGGTTTGGGTTTAATGTCCTAAACTGGTGGTTGTGCTTTATGCAACCATGATTCAATGGTGGTGATTCTTATACATGATGTAATGATTTTATTTTCCTTTAACCCGATGGTTTGATGTGTGGTCTATGATTTGATGGGTTGTGTTTATTGGACTTGATCTGATGGTAGGGATTTCATGATTTAGAGTCAGTTGTTTTAAGACCATGAGTTTGTAGTCTTACCTTTTCCCTCAAAAGAATATAAACTTAAGGTTGTTGTGAAGTGTTGATTCATAATGTTAATTCAACTTGCATTATTGAATCTAATCCTCGTACAACTAATGATGGTGGCTAATTATACCTAGTTCCCTCGCATATTGTTATAATAAAGGAATGCCCTTAATGCTAAGATATCCTTACTATGTTATCCTATAAACATCTATTAGTTCCATATATCAATATTATGCTAAACATATGTATCACAAATACAATGATGGTTTGTTGATCCTTTTGGAAGATATGGAAAGCTAGTGATGTTCTTGTAGGAGATAATGTGATGATATTCATGACCTTTGGGCATGGTTTAACTCTAATGGAGTTGTGATCCTCTTCATGATGCGATAAAGGTTGGTACCATGGGATAATGTGATAAGGATTTATATTTTGTGTTGGTGTGTTGACAAGTAGAGTCTCATGAATGGCAATAAAATAGTACCTTGTGATGTTAAAATTCAGATTCGGGCTCATAAATTTTATATCTTTTGGAGTTTTTATATATTAATGCTTGCTAGAAATGAGTTTGGTTTTGTTTGTCCACTTGTTTGATTTAGCCTGAATTCACTCGATTGGCAATAACTAATCAAAGTGAAACCGTAATCATGTAGTGACCTGTGCCATAGATCCATTCTAATGTCAGGACTTGTTGAATGGTGAAATGAGTATTCCATTGATGGAAACTCGGAACACATATTGTTGAGTATGCAAGGAGAAAGTGATTGTGTTTCCTTGACAACTTAATCCCAAGGTTTTGAGTATTGCTATGGTCATATACTGACAAGAGGACAACTGTGATCATATCTCAGATATTGTATATGTGACATGTTTTGAGAATGGATGTGGTCATACCTCAGCAGGAGAATGGTTGTGGTCATATCTCGGTTTTACTAGTGTCGTGACCTATATACCAATGGCAGACTAGGCTATTTTACAGCTTGACTCATATATCATTGTGACAGATTCATACTGACTGAGGGAGGATGACATCTTAGAATTCTGGTCATCCTAGATCTTGTATGGAACTAATTTTGACTTTGTAGTGGTTAATTGGAGTTTGAGTGGTATACCTCAAACTCCCTAGGGATTAATAAAATATGTAAATAGTCGTGTAGCATATCTATTAGGGTTAAACATACTTCACATTGGATGATAACCCTTGCTTGCTCTTTTTACATATAGATGATGTATAGTGTTATAAGAGAAGTAGCCATGCTTATGATGTTAGAAATACTTCTACTGTTGGTTATGTTTATGATGGAATTTATCTCATGTCGTTATCTATGCTTATACTGCTACTCATGCCTATGTAGTTATCTATGTTTATAATACTAATCATGCTTATGCTGGTAGTTTTGCTTATGTTATTAACTCTACTTAAGATGTAGATATGCTTATCTTGTTAGACATGATATTCTATTAGACATGCTCATGTTGTTAGTTTTTCTCATCCTATTGTATATGCCTATGCTATTAGATATGGTATACTATTAGACATGCTTATGCTATTATGATTTTAATGATTGTAAACTTGCTATATTATTAGACATGCTCATATTATTCAAATAAGCTTATACTCTTATCAATATTTATGATGCTAGTTAGGCTCATGATGATGGTTTTCCTCATAGTAATAGATACTTATGGTAAATGAGAATAGTGCTAACTTCTAAGACTCAGATTGAAATTTCTCTTAACAAAGTCCTTATAACTGATAATTCTGTTCTATTGCTTTATCTATTTATGTGTTTAATCAGCTTGATCTACTTAACCTGTTTAATTACATGACCTCTTATAATCAATAAGCATTGTTGAGAGTTATATCTCTCACTGGGACATGGGTCTCACTAATGGGTCACTACAATATTTTTAGGTGATCGTAAGTAGCAGTAGCAGACCGGTGGAAGCAAGGAGGACCAAATGTGATGGAACATAGAAGGAGTTGATTAGATTTTTAGTGTGTCCTAGAGTCATCCCTGTACTATCAGGTCTGAGTGGGAAAGTTTTTCATATAGTATTTTATCGACACAAGTTTCATATTATTCCGATGTTGTATATGTAGATGATATCTCATGTGTATAGTTGTATATGTTGTGGCTAAGGTCATGGATCCTTTATAAGAGACTTTTAATAAGATTTATGAAATAATATGAGATGTTGGGCTTTAATGCAAATGTTGTTGAGTAAGTTTGTGAAAATTGAATCAGTTTTAATTAACCCTCTTTTTAGATATGTGTTTTATTAGCGGTTGATTGTGTTTTGAGTTTTGAGTAATCTCTCTTTATGTGAAAAATTGTCACATTTGGTGGTATCAGAGCTCTAGGTTGCTGAGTCTATAGGGATACTAGAATTTAGGGCTAGGAGGATAACTAAGTAATGAAAATGACTTAAAATAATGCATACTTCCTAAATTTAGTAGTTGGATGCCCTAGCCAAGTATTCATTTACTGAAATAAAGGAAAGTGTGGAACTCTTTGATTATTGTCTTTCTAATTATCCTGATCAAGTAGTCAGTTGGATATAATCCAAAAAACACAATAATTAAGAAATCATGGTGAACATATATTAATTATACCCTAAAGGAAAGGTGAAAATCATATCTAACTCATGAAAACTTGAAAGTTTGATGATTAAAGAAAGAGATATGACACCACGAATCTTAAATTTGAATGAAAATAAGCTAAAAAGGAGTTCTTAAAACTATGATTCTGGAAAATAATAGGGTAAAAGAAAGATGAATCTGTGTTAGTGTAATAACCTAAGGTGTAAAATGCATATAAAAATAAGAAAATTCCAATGATAATCGCGATATGAGATAAGAAAAGAGGATAAAGATGGATGAACAAAGAGGAACCTAGGTTAATCTCAAACCCACCCATATGTGCAAAAATATGTTTATGTAAAATATCATGACATATAAAAGAAATTAAAGGGAAATGATCCATCTTGGATGGATAAGAATGAGAAATATGATGAACTGACCCTAAAAGAGTAAATATGAAACATGATAAATGAAAAGATACACATAAGTGTGATAAATGACTAACATGAAAGAGTAATGAGGTATACCAATCATTTTAAATTCCTATACAACTAGCAAGAAATCCAAGTGGAAAGTGAATAATAAATAAAAATTTATAACTTGTTTGCTAACTCTAGGACCGATAAACCCCTTTCTTAGAAACCCTTGGGATGGTATCTCTGTGTTGTGAGAGGTATACCCTTCCTCTTGTTCTCTTCCTTTCTCAGGATGTTGCATTCAAATGGATCTTATGCCACTTGGTGTGCGAGGACTTGATGAAATCCTAGGGATGGATATCTTGGTGCAACATGTGGTTGTTTTGGACTATAGTTCGAGGATTATGACATTTGTGATAGGGACACCTTTTGAGTTTTCCATGAAGTTAGGAAGATCCTTCAACATGTTGGGTGCTTGCTGTGATGGTAGAG
The DNA here is from genome assembly GCA_963693085.1 of Alisma plantago-aquatica. NCBI lineage: Eukaryota > Viridiplantae > Streptophyta > Magnoliopsida > Alismatales > Alismataceae > Alisma > Alisma plantago-aquatica. The sequence goes on from OY856409.1 coordinate 778,389,586, forward strand.
GATCTGATAAGACAAGTATGTGAGGTCCTTTTGACACATGTAGTGAATACCAAGGTTATGAGTCCTAGTATCCATGGTGTATCAGTGGTACGTGAGTTGGAGATGTTCAGATGAGTTCCTGATGTTCCTTTCCCTACAGAGAGTCAAATATTGAGGTGCTCCAATGACTTTGAGAAGAAGAAGAATGATTCTATGATGATATAGCTACTGACAACAAGATAAGGTGTACATATAGGTGACATCATGGCTTTGGACATCAGATCAGAGTGGTGCAGTAGAAGCATGATGGAATCCATGAGACAAGGGAGTGATAGAATAGTATGTTATCACAACCAAAAATGACATCATAAAGTTGTATATAGTAGGAGATGCAGGACACTCTTTGTTTGGCATAAAGTAGGCAAGTATTGGTTTGAAGGTATGATGATTCAATAATAGATGGAAGCAGTTCAAGATAGGAAGAATCACATGTTGGTAATAATGGTGAACCACTAGATTTCCAAGTTTTAGTCATTACCCAAAAGTTACACATGGTATACCATAGTTCTAGCATTCCATGATTGAGAAAATGTCATCTCGATATTGAATAAGTGATACAGATAATGGAGATGGAGTTAAATGAGGGTGTTGGTGTGAAGGATTATGTGTTGGTCCTAGATAACACATACAAGTTGGGGATCAGTAGGTAATAGTTTTAGTGTATATGTTGTGACATTACTATAAAATGGAAAACTTATGGGAGATAGAGGATAAGATGCATAGAAGAAAACCATACTTGTTTTCTTCGGATTGGGGGGGCGTAATCCCTATTAGGGGTTTATGGTAGTAAGACCCATTACCTAATCTAAACTCAAATGATGCTTAATTTACCTAATTGGATGCTTAGATGCTTAATCAAACTCTTTCTTATGATTTGATATCAATTAATTAAGCCATGTTTTGAGTTTGGTCTAGTTTGGGAATTGTTTGTGCAAGTTATGTAATTTTGTACATGATTTGGACTTTTGCAAAATTTACCCATATCTGAGGTTTTTTTTGCAATATTTCACATCCTTGTTGTGCCTCACATGTTTTCATATAAATTTGGAGTTATTTGTACCATGAGGTGCCCAGATGCACCTTGGTTTTGTCTGTGACATCTACCTAAGGTTGAACTTAGGATTTCCTCTCATAGATGGACTATTTTGTGTAATAGATTCAATGGGTTTTCTCATGAGTTGGGTTGGTGACTGACCTGGGAATCAAGTTTTGGTGGGCCTCTTGACTTTCACTAATAATGGGCTGCTAGGTTTCATGGAAAAGATGCTCTTGACCATGGACACTTGGCAATTTGGCTAAGACACTTTGCCTCTTCATTCTCTCTCCTCTTTAGCTTTTTATACTATCCTCCTTGATGCAAATGGACCCCTTACACACTCCCTTCACCCTATCTTCTTCCTTGCTACCTAGATCTCATTTCCCCTTCTTGGTGGAGATGAATGATTCCAATGTGGATGAAACGTGGTCGATTTACTTGGTTGTGCACCTAGAGCTCAGATTTACCCTCCCTTCAAGATTTCAGAGCATCCTTAGCTTGTTCTTGAACCAAGAAAGTAAGATATTCTCTCTTTTCCTTTGTTTTACTTGTTTTTATAACTTCCCCTATCTTCATATTGGTCCGATCCATGGTTTCCCTAGTGGAGTTTGTGTTAGAACTCTTGAATAACACATTTCTTCTTGCTTCCTTGACCTAGGATTGCTTATTCTTGGAGAAAAGCTAGCTTGGATGAGTGAGGAGCTCAAAAATAGATTTTATTCTCTCTTTCATTGATCCACCTTCATTTTGGAGCATCATCTTCATCCTCGAGGAAAGTTATATAACTCTCTTCATGTTAATTGCTTACTTTTAACTTGCCATGAACAAATCTTGCTCTAAAACATAGTAATGAGTAGAAAATTCGAATCCTTAGTTAAGTTGTGTATATATATGATGATTCTTGAGTAGATAATTGTCTTGTTACTCTCCTTAATCTTGTTTCCATTCTCTATTTTGGAAGATGATCTTTAAACCTTCCTTGACCATGAATCGATGGTGTTGTTGTGGTGAGTATTGACGGTTGTCCTTGATATGTTTTGAACTGATTTCTACCTTGCCTCAGGATATGATGGTTAGTTACTTATGTAGAAAGATGGTTGTGATTTTTTACTGACTTGGTGACCTTGTTAGAAGCCTAGAAAATTAGTTTATATATTACTCTTACCTTTGGATAGTCAATGGTTTCCATAACCATAGAAAATAATGGTTCTTGAGTTTTAAAACAATGGGCTTTCCTTGGTGCCTTGAACTGATTTCTGTTTTGTTGTCTGACCTGATGATTTGGCTTTTTGGAATAAATGTTGGTGGTACCTTAGTGACCATTTTGATGACTTTAGTGAGCTCAAGAAATGATGGGTATCTTGCCTTCTTTTCTGAATGATCGATGGTTGTCTTAACCCTCACAAACAATGGTTTTCCTTGGGTGTTATGAACTATTTTCCCTTCTTACTTCAACACCTGATGGTTGAGCTTCTTGAGACAACCGATGGTTCACACCTTTTTTCTATTTTTATGGCTTGATGTACTCAATAAATGATGGTCATGTTTCTCCTATCTTTTATTTAAATGATGGTTCCTTAAACCCTAGCCAAATGATGGTTTTTCCCCTATAATGAATCAACGGTTTTACTCGATGTTTGAAGACTGTTCTTCCATGTAGTGATGAAATTCAATGGTTTCACTAGGTTCACAATCGATGGCTATCCGAATTGATAATTTTCTAATTTCTCTAAGTGTTAGATCGATGGTACTCTTTAGTAACACAACCGATGGTCATCATAATAGTTTATGGACTATTTTCTCTAAGTCTTAGAATGATAGTTCACTTAGTTTCTCAATCGATGGTTTGCTTGGCTAAGACAAATGATGGCTTCACTAATATCTAACTGGATGGGATTCCTTACTCTTGAAATCGATGGTGAGTTTAGGGCTCACATCCGATGGTGATACATGGTCTTTCTAGGTCATAACTCGATGGCTTTCCTAGATAAATGTCTCAAGGTCTTACATGTTTTGCATCTATTGGTTTTACCTATCTAACATCTGAAGGTCTTGGGTGAGGGTTTATACTTATAAGGTTTGGGTTTGATGCCCTACCCCAGTTATGTTTTATGCAATTGTGATTCAATGGTGGTGATTCGTATACACATCACAATGGTTTTATTTGCCTTGAACCCCATGGTCTGACGGTGGTCTATGATTTGATGGGTTATGTCTGATGGTGGGGATTTTACTATTTAGAGTCAATTGTTTTAAACCCATGAGTTTGTAGTCTTACCTTTGTCCTAGAAAGAATATAAACCTAAGGTTTTGTGAAGTGCCGATTTGTAATGTTAATTCAACTTGCTTTGTTGAATCTAATCCTAGTACAACCATATGATGGTGGTTAATTATACCTAGTTCCCCTGCATATTGTTATAATAAAGGAATTACCTTAATACTAAGATAACCTTACTATGTTATCCTATGAACATATTTTAGTTCCTTATTTCAATGTTATGTTGAAAATACGTATAAAAATATCACGATGGTTTGTTGAGCCTCTTGGAAGGTATGTAAATATAATGATGTTCTTGCAGAAGATAATGTGATGGTCTTAGTGACCTTTGGGCATGGTTGAACCTAATGGAGGTGTGATCCTCTTCATGATATGATATGGTTTGGTACCCTGGCATGATAAGGATTTATATCATGTCTTTGTGTGATTACAGGTAGAGTGTCATGAATGGGAATAAAATAGTACCATGTGATGTTGAAATAAGGATTCAACCTCATACGTTTTATATTTTCTACAATTGTTATATATTAATGCTTTCTAGAAATGAGTTAGCTTTTGTTTGTCCACTTGTTTAATTCACCCTTAAATCACTCAATTTACAACAACTAATCGAAGTGAAACCCTAATCATATAGTTCCATATGTTGTAGATCCATTCCAGTGTTAGGAGTTGTTGGATGGTGAAACGAACATTCCATTGATGGAAACTTGGAGTGCATATTGTTGAGTATGTGAGGTGCAAGTGACTGTGTGTCCTTGACATCTTGATCCCAAGGTTTTAAGTATGGCTATAGTCATATCATTGCAGGAGAACGTCTATGGTCGTATCTCAGATATTGTATATTTGATATGTTTTGAGGGTGGCTACAGTCATACCTCAGTATGAGAATGGCTACAACAGTATCTCAGTTTCACTAGTGTTGTGACCTATATGCCAAGGGAAAACTAGGATGTTTTACATCTTGACTCACATGTCACTGCAGAGGACTCATAATGACCGAGGGTGGATGAGATCTTAAAATTTTGATCATCCTAGATCATATACATAATTGATTTTGACTTAGCAATGGTCAGTTGAAATTTGTGTAGTATACCTCAAACTCCCCAGGGCTTAATAAAATATGTAAAAAAACTATGTAGCATATCTGTTAGGGTTTAACACACTTCACATTGGATGATAACCCTTGTTTTCTCTTTTCACATATAGATGATGCATAGTGCTATAAGAGAAGTATCCATGCTTCTATACTACTACTGTTGGTTATGTTTATGATGAAAGTTATCTCATGCTATTATCTATGCTTATACTATTAGCCATTCCTATGTAGTTATCTATGCTTATACTGATAATCATGCTTATGCTGGTAGTTGTGCTTATGATGTTAACTCTACTTGAGATATAAATATGCTTATCCTATTAGACATGATATTCTAGTAGACATGCTAATGTTGTTCGCTTTCCTCATCCTATTGGATATGCCTATGCTGTTAAATATGGTATATAGTTATACATGCTTATGATATTAGTTTTTTTATGACTCTAGACATGCTATATTGTTAGACATGCTCCTATTATTCAAATATGTTATAAATATTTATGATGCTAGTTAAGCTCATGATGATGGTTTTTCTCATAGTAATAACTACATTTGGTAATTGAGAATAATGCTAGCTTCTTAGACTATGATTAGAATTGCTCTTATCAAAGTCCTTATAATAGATACTTCTATTATATTGCTTTATCTATCTATTTTTTTAATCGACTTAATCTACTTAACATGTTTAATTACATAAACTATTATAATCAATAAGCGTTGTTGAGAGTTATATGTCTCACTAGACATGGGTCTCACCCTTGGGTCACCACAATCTTTTTAGGTGATCATCATTAGCAGTAGCGTACCCATGCCAGTGAGGAGGAGCTGATGTGATGGAATAGAGAAGGAGTTAATTAGATGTCTAGTGTGTCCTAGAATCGTCCTTGTACTCTCAGGTGTGGGCAGAAAAGTTTTGTATATAGTATTTTATCGAATCGGTACTTCATAGTATTATGGTGTTGTACATGTAGATGATATCTCATGTGTATAGCTATATATGTGGTGGCTAAAGTCACAGATCCTTTGTAAGAGACTTTTGATAAGATTTATGAAATACTATGAGATGTTGGGATTTTATGCAAATGTTGTTGAGTAAGTTTGTGAAACTTTAATCAGTTTTAATTAATCCTCTTTTTAGATATGTGTTTTATTAGCAGTTGATCATGTTTTGAGTTTTGAGTTATCTCACTTTGTGTGATGGGTTGTCACAACATAAATCCTTCAGCCCCATACTCTTCCATACATCAATGGGAATATCGTTTGGTCCACATGCCTTTATCATTTTTATCTTTTTCAAAGCATTCTTGACCTCAAATAATGAAATTCATTGTGTGTAAATGATATCTCTTGTATTCATGTCAGACGAGTCTGTAACATTATTTGTAGTATTTTTAGTAAAAACTTATGGATGTAATTTCTCCATTGGTTCTTGATATCATTGTCCTTCACCAACACTCTACCATCTTCATTCTTATTGCATTTTACTTGACTCAAGTCTTTTTCCTTTCCTTTCTCTTATAGGATCCATATTATATATACCCTTTTCCCCTTCTCTTATGTCCAACTTCTTAAAAATATCATCAAAATATGCAGACATTTCCTCTTGAGCAACCTTTTAGATTCTTTCTTTGCTTGCTTGTATCGCTAGAACGCTACATCATCTTGAGATATGGGCAAGCTCCTATAGATCTCCATTATACTTCATCATTCCACCACCACATCTCTTTCTATGGATGCCCACAACCTTTGGACTCCCCCAAAACCTCTTTGCCAATTTTTTTTTTATGAAGGAGCTCATGTTATGCCACATAGTATTAACATCAACTCCAAGTTCAAATCTCCCTCCCTGATGACTTTATCATGAAAAGTTGATTTATTTTCTCCTTTAAGATTCCACCACTTGATCCTTCTATCTTGGTTTCTGTTATTCTTGCCTTTATTGATCTTCATGTCAATATCCAAAACCACCAACCAATGTTGGGTTCTGAGTTATTTGCCAGAAATCACTTTACAATCCTTGCATAGTTTACAATCCACTCGCCTCATAAGGAGGTAATCCATTTGGATACAATTATGCCCACTCTTGAAAGCAATCTTATGAGATTCTCTTTTCTTGAAATAGATGTTTATCAAAATCATACCACATGCAACTACAAAGTCTAATATCCTCTCTCCTTCTCCATTTCTTCTACCATATCCAAAACCACCATGAACTCTCTCGTATCCAACATTGCACTCCCCACATGGTGATGGGGCTCTAAATGTCACACCAATAAAAACCTTAAGGAGAAGATCCTTAGGTATAACTGAAAGTTGTGTACTAATTCCCTACTCCACATGAATTGAAGCCTTATTGCAGTACACTTAGCCCCTGTTTGGAAGCGGACCAGGATGGGATTGGGTTTTGTCTTATTAGGCCACGTCTGCGCCACAGCAACAAATCTAGTCCTGATCCAGTCCGGTTCTGCACTTGCACGTTTGGCTAGAATCCCCATTTCGAGATTCCGTAATCCCAAAAGCTGGACTATCTCAGTCCTGCCAGCAGCAGGATTAGGAATCCCAGTCCGGATTAGGCTCTGTCTTTTGTGTATTTTGTTTTATATAGCAGACTGAAAAACACAAGTTACGAGACAAGCCAGATTGGTTTGCCCAACGGAGCCAAGTGGGGAATCCCAATCTCAATCCAGATGATGACTGGACTAATCCCAGTCCGGATTTCATAATCCCAATAATCCCAATCCATTCCCAAATAGGGCCTTAAGGATTGAACCCAAAGGACAACCTTTTTAAGCAGTTTTATATATTCAAAAGTGTTAAGGATACTATTTATCATTGAGTAAATTGATTGAATGATTAAACTAATTGCTTCCAGTAGCAACAATGATTAAAGAGGTAAATAAATGATAATAAAGAGGACTGGGGCATGTGTTTTCACTTGCTAAAGCCTACGTAATCATTCTAGAAATATTTAACTCCTAAATAACAATTTACTAAATAGCGGCTTAACTATGCACCCTCATGGGGTATAGATCATTGCATGGATTAAACTCCCTTAAAACCGACCAGACTTGACGCCCAAGTGCTTAGTTTATTCGGACTGGACTTGCTAACTACAATTGACCATTCTCGGCATGTTAGCAGATCATAACCCAATAGCCTCACTATCCCTCACTGACACTTTAGGGGGATAATAAGATTTTTCCGAAGTTCTAATCATGATTTCAACAAAATATACATCCGTGGTTATAATATATATGAAAAGCAAGATGTCAATTTGCAAGATAAGGAAATAAGTTGAACGATACTTTATGTAGCAATAGTATTGATAGGTTTAGATATTTGCTAGAACAATATACAAGTATTTGGGGCTAGTCTCCATGCCCTAATACAAACATCTAGTCGCTCATGGTGAGAGACAACAATGAAAAGATAGGTAGAGCAATGGAAGGGGCCATGACGCTTGGTGTAGGAAGACCAATCTCTCCATTGTGTCTGCCTCCTCCTTGTTCCTTTCTAGGGTTTGAGTTGCACAAATGTGGCTTCTAATCACCAATTAGAGACCCTTATAATGGATGATACATGTTCCCTTTTATAGATGCATTCTTCACTGTTGAACCCTAATACTAAATACATGTGGTCCAAGGTAGCTAATTGCATGGCATGTACTCGGTCCACATGGCGACTTACATGGGTTACTCAATTTGGACCTCGTTCCCAGTTCTCTGGAGGACAATGTGAATTGAACTGGGGTAGGCTACGAAGTGCGCACATCAGAACTGAAGAATCTGGAAGACTCGAGGTAGAGAGTGGCTTGAGTCAGGCAACTGACAGAGCAGAATGCTTGACTGGGTGGTTGGAAGGTGGACAATGGAAAGCTTATGGGCCCTTCCTTCACTTAAGGTGTAGCATCATGAGGGATTGATCTTACTTCTAGGAAATGAAGTATATTTTTGTCTAGTTCTGCACGAAAAGTATATAAAGTGCATTAAAGTCCAAATAAGGGAAGACAATTGCATTTAAGTAAATATAAGACTAAACTAGGGAATATAAACACAACTACCACGAAAAAGTGAGTAAAAATGTATGCAAATATGAGTGTAAATATACCCATCAAACTACCCCAAACTTAAACCTCTACTCATTATGAGTAAATCAAAAAATGAAAAGGATAACAAATAATTGATATGAGGATCCATGCTTCCTCTCCCAATTGAGCATACTTTGTGGTCCCCTTCCACAAAATATGATCAAGTAACCCTAGTCCTTTGAGGTCACGTAGCCACACTTGTATATCCCCTGATTGGGGCTTGTTTCTCTATACGCTAGACTCCAAAACCTACAAAGATCTAATTTCATCTCAATAATACTCTTGATATGTCTGTGCTGGATAAAGGGAGTATAAGTCAGGGGTGACTGGATATTTTGGGGAGAATTTTAATAGGTCCCATGGGTATGAAATCTGAATGAAACGAAGGGGGAGAAGAAGACATGGCTCCTCTATTGAACTTGAGACCTTATTGGAATACAATATTGTATTTGTCTCTCCTCTATTTGACTCGAGACTTTATTTTGTTGCAATTATATTGACCACCTATTTTCTTTGGGCTCATTAGCCTATTTTTTGTTCATGCTATACGCATGGAAGAAAAATGAAAATAAGATATATTTTTGAAGGGGATGCCAGGGTTTGTCATATAATGGATATATAATTTTTTTCTTTTTGTGGTTGGCGAAGAGATATGAAATGATGAAAGAAAAGTAGAAACAAGAGGTTGACTTATGCTTCTTCATTTTATTAGTGCATTAGAGTCAGATCATCATATTATATCAGTTAATTTAGTTAATGTAGAGTAGAGAAGAATTTACAAATTTTGTTGCAAGTCTTATTGGGGTCACGTGTGGCTTGACCTTTCTGACTCGTTCTGCTTATCGTCATTTCCAAGGAGAAATGATGCTCAACTATTGTCATTGGGGCTTAGATCTATTCAAGACATGTTTGTTCCTTGAAAATTTTCTTTATGAACATGTTATCTCTAGAAAAGGGAATAAATTTACTGATATATTTTCAACTTGCATACAACTAAGTGGTCGTTTAGGTAAGGGTCACAACTCACACAAAATAGAACAATTCTAAAATGGAAAACAAGACATATGAAAATAAAAGATGGAGAATATTGGTTTGCGAATGAGAAAGGGAAAAGTTAGAGTTGAATTGGTGAAGGCAATATACCACCCTCCCTCCACCCACAACTTCAAAACTCTACCCGTCCTCCGGCATATAGAAGTTATAGATGGAGGGGATTCGATATAGGGGGTGGTGGGGATGGAGAGTGGTCCAAGAGCACATAATAGAAACTATAAGAATGAGTCTCTCTCCCATTAGAGAGCCCCTCCCGATGGCACTGTTGTGACCACCAATTGCCATTATCCTTGGTTGGTGGGGGAGAGGGTGGTCGCGAACACGCACCCCATTCTCAACAACTTGCATCCATGCATCGCCTGATCTTGAGGGTGATGGACTACTGATCAAACAACCAATTGATGATTGGGTCTAGGTTGGCCCGAGGTAGGCCACATTGATGTGTTGGGTGTGGGAAGTGTTCTTCCTAGGGGACATAGGTGTCTTGGGAGCTGTAGAGTTGGAGTCCCTGGATGGATGGCCATGATGTCTCCTCCATTGTCAGAGAGGAATGTGATGAATGCTGAAGTGCACTATCATGGTTACTGTTTGTTGATGCCATTGATGCTTTCACAGGGGAGCGGGTGAGGGTGCACTGTATTAGGATCGTCATGTGGAGGATTGTTGTGCATTCTGGACCCTACACCTTGTTTCTTTTATAGCAGCAAAATTGAGACTTTATGGCTACCCAAAGAGTAGGTGGTTATGATCCATGCAGGCATTAGATACGTTTGTGAGTCCATAAAGATCGCACATCGCATCTTGGAAAGTCTCGATTACATTAGGATATTGTGATTGAAAATATTAATGATAAGAGTTGGGATAATAGAGGTTGCTATTTCTGAGGGACAACACTTCTCGTAGAAGATAAATATGTAATTATAAAAAAGGAAGAAATAGAAATTATAATAGAAAATAAAAAGGACTTATCTGGTATGGATAGAACATCTTCATTGGTCCGTGTAGCCCATTCCGTGCATGATTATTAGCTCGAAAGATTGTGTGATCCTTACAACATCAATCGAATGATTGGGCAGACAATTCGATGAACTGATGGAAAATTCCATCATGATCTTGTTGCACCACATCGGTTATCATCAATCGAATTGGGTTATCAAGAATCATGGCCTTTATGTGAAAGATTTTTATGAAAGGAAAGGAAATAAAGATTAAAATAAAATTTTGAAAGTTAAAAGAAATAAATTAAATAGTTGGGTTGCCTCCCAACAAGGGTCCCGACTTAGGATCGCGTACCCGGCTGCGATTATCGTGGAACTCACATAGAGTGCATAAGTGGGGTTTTCAAACCCTTGAATTTGGTATTCATAGGACCTGGATCATGGTCTGATGATGTTCATACCTTGCTCTGGGGATGGTCCTTGATACCTTGTAGAGCATTTTGGAGGTATGATTGTTTTAGTTCCAATTTACCTACTGCATTAAAGACTTCAATTGAGTTATGCACCTTCATTAAGTCTTCGAGAACTCAATACTCAATAGTCTTCTTTCTTGGTTGTAGGATAAGTTTTCCAGCTTCAACATCCACTAAAGCTCTCAAAGTAGCTAAGAATTGTCTCCCCAAAATTAGTGGAAACCAATTATCCTCTTTAATTTGCATAGCACAAAATCGCATGGGACATCTTGTCCTAGATTAACCGAGACATCTTCGATTATTCTCAAGGGTTTCATAATGATGCATTGGTCAGTTGAATAGTCATGGTTTTAGGTAGGAGATCAATGAATCCAAGATGTTTCCATAGAGTGTATGACATAATGGATATGCTTACGCCTAGGTCAGCAAGTCCCTTGAGGCAAGTGTGATCTCCTAAGAAACAATCTATCCCAAACAATATGGGATCCTTTTGCTTTTGAAGCATCTTATTTTGAACTATATTAGAGTTGGTCTATGCTAGCTTCACAGTCTTGCATTCCTTGGTCATATACTTCCTGGATAGAAGGGTTTTGAGATATTTGCACTAGGTTGAGATTTAAGCTAGTGCATTGCAGAACTAGATGTCGACATGGAGTTTCTTCATAGTGTATTTGATTTTCATGAACTTGTCATCCAACTTGATCTGCTTGAGGTGAACTGAATAGGGCCCATGTTGTTTGTGCATGAGTAGTTCAAGTATTGTTCACAGTCTAGGGTTGACTGTTGGTGCTACAACAGTTGAGCTCTCGCAGGTTCCTGGCTGAGCTGTCCTCACAAGGGGGTTTGATTTCTAATCTTTTACTGGATTGACCATCGGATGGTCATTCAAGAAACTCGAGGTCCCTACTAGGATGCCTTCATTTCCACTAGAAGGAATAGATGTGGGAGTGGGGGTCAGGGATGTGGAGCCCACATTCCTTGATATTGTCACTACGATGTTTAACTATTATGGATGCTTGGGGTTTTTTTAGGTTGACGTGTGATCATACTAATTGTAAAATATTCACTGGCTACAAGGTGAGTGATTTGTGATTCCAACACCTTTTGATTGACTGTGGGATTCTACAATTGAGTCTGGTATGTCACCATCATCTGTTGATGTCTTCACCAGATCTTGTGCTGGAGTTGGCTCTATCTGTAGTGAAGGGACTTGATTCGAGTTTTGATACTATTGCCGCTCATGGCAGTTCCTACTGGGGAAGTTGAACCTGTAATTCCCCTGGTTTCTTGGGCTAGTGTAGTTCAAAGGGGATCTTTCTTGAGTGGATTGTGGTGGGGTCTGCTGACCGGGACTCTTGACTCCATTTGGATTCATGTATCAGAAATGGGGGTGGTTACGAAACTGATTCGGATTATAGTACTATTATCCTAGGATAGTATGAATTGAATTCACATCTTTGGCTTGGGTGACTATATACTGTTGTTAAGCCTCATGCTCATGGAATGTAGTATACAATTGTTGACAATGAATTGTATTGTGATCTACTGTGTGGTAGACCTCACAAGAAGGTATGATGATTTTCACCTGAGTCATCTGGTCCTTCCTCTTATATGCACTGAAAGACTTTTCAAGGTTATCTTGCTTGAGGGAGAGCTTTTAGTGACTCAGAATTGTATTTGATTTCTGAATCATCCTTTTCCATAACTACTTTAAGAACACCTTTTCCTGAGGGACTGGTACAATGGTTATGGTTTTTAGCACCAAGGTTGACGATCTTGAATGCGTTGTCAAAGCTTTGCCGCATAAAGTTCCCATTACAAGAGGAACCAATGAACTTCTTAGTCGTGTCATCGACACTTCAATAGAAAAATTCAATGATTTGGTTTCCAGGAATCCCATGATGTGGGCACTTGGGTAGGAGTTTGTTGAATCATTCCCACACTTCATATAGAGATTCCTTAGGTACTTGATTGAATCTTGTGATTTGTCCTCTAATCGAGTATGTCATCGAGGGTGGGTAGAATTTATGTAGGAACTAGTTTTCCATAGCCTCCCATGTTGTGATCGGGTCTCCTCAAAGAGCGTTGTACCATGATCTAGCTTTGTCGGTAAGAGAATACATGAAGAGTTGCAATTGCATGGAATCATCAATGAAGACTAATAGCTTCATCATTGAGAAAAGGTCAATGAATTTGAAGAGATGTTCTCGACAATCATCTCCAATCCTTCCTGTTAAGGTGGAATTTTGCAATAGACTGACCCACTAAGCCCCGATCTCAATCTAGAAACCAGGAGGTTGGACTGGATGAGTCAAGTGGGTACCTTTGGGGATAGAAAAATCCCTTAATTCTTTACCATGTTCTGCATCTTGGGCGACTTCTGGTATGGTCTTTAGTTTGTTTTCCACTTGCACCTGTGCTTTCATGGTGAGTAGTCCTTATTGAGATGCGATAGCCACTTCAATTCACACTTGAATATCTACCTGCACAGCTGATGTGTCTTCAATGGTTTTCTCCTTGTGAAGTCTTTTGAGAGTTCTCTTGATTTTAGGATTGAACAATAATCCAGAGTCAAGACTTTTGGATCTTCGCTTGTGCTAGGAATACTTGAAAAGAGGTAGAATAATCGTGAGTTGATGAGCAGAGTTCTATAGGATTTTCAATAATATCAAGCATAAAAAGAAAAACCCTAATTACACCTAAACTTTTGAAAATATATAACTACCATTCTCCTCGACAATGCCACCAATTTTTGATGGGGTTCCAATTCTCGCACCAATAAAAGCCCTACACAGAAGATCCTTAGGCTTAATCAAACGTTGTGCACTAATTCCCCGATCCACATGAATGGGAGCCTTATTGCAGTATACTTAAGGATTGGACCCAAAGGAAAATTTTTAAAGCATTTTTATATATTCAGAAGTGTTAAGGGTAATATTTATCATCGAGTAAATTGATTGATTGATTGAACTAATTGCTGCCAGTAGAAACAATGATTGAAGAGGTAAATAAATGATAATAAAGAGGACCAGGGCATGAGGTTTCGCTTGCCAAAGCCTATGTAATCACTCCAGAAATATTTTTACTCCTAAATACCATTTATTAAATAGAGGCTTAGCTACAGCTCCCTCATGGGATATCGATCATTGAGCGAATCAAACTCCCTTGGAACCAACCAGACTAGGCACCCAAGCTTCTAGTTTATTCTGACTAGACTCCCTAACTATGGCTGAATTTTTATGGAACATTAGCATATCGTAACCCAATCACCTCACTGTCCCTTGCTGACACTTCATGGGGATAATAAGATTGTTTTGAAGTTCTAATAATGATTACAACAACATGAACATCTACGATTATAAAATTTATGCAAGCAAGATGTCAATTTGCAAGGAAAGGAAATAAGCATAATGATACTTTATTTAGCAATAGTATTGTTGAGTTTAGATATAGGATAGAACAAAATACGGGATGTTAGGGATAGTCCCCATTCCCTAACACAAAATTCTACTCACTCATGGTGAGAGACAACAATAAAAAGGTAGGCAGAGAAATGGAAGGGGCAATGACGCCAGGTGTAGGAAGACCAATCTCTCCATTGCGTCTTCCACCTCCTTGCTCCTTTCTAGGGTTTGCGCTGCACAAATGTGGCTTCTAATCACTGATCAAAGACCCTTAGAACTGACAATAAGCATTCCATTTTGTAGATACATTCCTCACTTCAAAAACCCTAATGTTGAATACTTTTGGTTGAATGAAACTAATCTTATGGCCCCTACTTGATCCACTAGGTGACTCACGTGGGTTACTCAAACTGGACCACGTACTCGGTTCTCTAGAGGTCCAACATGAATTGAACCAGGGTCAGTTGCATGCGAAGAGTGTGCGTCAAAATTGAAGAAATTGGAGACTCTAGGTAGAGAGCGCCACGAGTTGGGCGATTGGCGGAGCTAATCGCATGACTAGGTGGTTGGAAGGTGGAAAATGGAAAGCTTATGGGGCCTTCCTTCCCTTGAGGTGTAGCATCATGAGGTCTTGGTTGTCCTTCTATGCAATGAAGTATATTTTTAGCTAGTTTTTCATGAAAAGTATATAAAGTGCATTAAAATCCAAAAAAGGGATGATAATTGCATATAGTAAATCTAAGACTAAAACTAGGGAATAGAAACACAACAAACTGGAAAAGAAAATAAAACTATATGCAAATATGCATATAAATATACTCATCACATGGCCATTTAAATTACTTCAAATAGTGATCTTCTCATATATAAGTATTTCATGCATCAATTCATCAATGTCATCCCGAATTTTTCTTAGACTCCTCATTAAGGCCAATTTGGGGGGCATAAGTGCTAATAATGTTAAAAATCTTTCCCCCAAGAACAACCTTGATAGCTATGATTATATTACCCATCCTTGTGATCTTGACAACATCATCCTTAAACATCTTATCAACATTAATACCTACACCAATTTTGTGTTTTCCAATACATATATACCAGATTTTGTATCCCATTTCTCTGATCTCTCTACAACGTTCCCATGTCCATTTGGTTTCCTGCAAGCAAGTTGTGCTGACTTTTCTTCTCATCACGATATCCACTAACTCCAAATATTTCCCTATCAAAGAATAAATATTCTAAGATCAAACTCTAATATTTTTTAGTTGAACTTACTTCTTTATCAACCTTCGTCAAAAATGTTGTCGTTGTACATTTTTCACTACATCTGGGAAAGTATGCGGCAGGACTAGGTTCTTTACCCACACCGATCCAGGATGTGGTAACCCTTACACTTTTTTCACTACATCCATGCAATGATGCAGAGGGACAAGCTTCTTTATCCACACACGTCTAAGATTTGGAAACCCTTGTCTTTCTTCCAATACAATTGAGCATCATTGTGTCCAAACCCCTTGCATATTTATCATTGCACCAGATTGTTGATGCAACACGTTGCTAGGTAGGAACACTCCAACCAAATTTTTATAAGGATCCATGTCATAGAAAGAGTGACAAAGTTTTATGGCTGGCTTTCAACCTACCACCAACCCTCCTCCATTACCCGAGCTTGGGACCGACTACATTTGCACAAAATTATGCTAATTGATACAACTCCAAAAACATGACTTATTAGACTAGGACCATGTGAATCCATCTCCTTTCAAAATATGAATTTCCACAAGGATCAAATTCTCCATGGACTCCAGTTCTTGTTACCCATAAATCATTACTCATTTTTCCTATAGAACTTATTATGTGATCTTGTCCAGAGTTCTACATATTAATTCGAGGATCTAGATATTGGGTTTCTACATGTAGGATTATATCTATCATGCAAATCAAATGATAAGTTTGCAAAGCAAGTAGTAAACAATTGAAGAACAATCTAATTATAAAAATATTGATTTTGATAAAAATTAGAAAACATTATGGGTGATGGGATACTCCCCATGCCCTAGTATGGAGTCTACTCACTCATATATGTGATGAAAGTAAGAATACAAAGGAAGAGAGAAGAGATCATGTTAGTGAAGATGGTGGAGAAGACAACCAATAGTCTCTAACTAGAAATTTCCACTCCAACAACAATAGGTCCAACAATCTCTATGATGAGGATGATGTCCCTCCTCTTTATCCAAATTTAGTACAAAAAATGACAGGAACTAAGTGTCAACAACCCCCTCAACTTTGGGTCAAGTTATTTTCTTATATGGACGGATCTAGACTACCAAATATAATTTCATCGAGCCGGTGGATGTCTATAATTTTCCTTGTAGGCTATGCTAGTTAGTCGAATAGATGGGTGGATTGGCTCAATGACCTTTAAGAGTGGCGTTGGTTGGAATTCTAAGAACCTTGATCTTATCAAGATTCAAGTTCTTATATCAAAGTTTGAGATAACAATTTTAAATATAGACCTGATACTAATTCAAATAGATCTCATGATTACAAGGTCAAGTTTAGATAGGGGTTCAACCTTTGATTTCTGAATCTCCACCAAATTTCATTAGTTGAAAACTTTCAAAATAGGATTGGGAATTAGATGTGTAAAATCAACACATTGTGTTTGCTGCTTTCTTGTGATAAACAATGACTACAAATATTTCCTATTTCCTACAAAGGATGTGAAAGTTATGACCGAAACATGATCTAGAGAGAGAGTACCCAAAGATAGAGAGGGGGCATAAAAGAAAGTATATCCAAGGTTGTGTGCTGCCAACCCTAGTTGGGAAAAGCACAAGACAGGCCGAAAGTCAAATCTGAATATATGATTGAGTTTGTGTTGGCGTGGTGGAGTCAGAGAAGTGGGCTTTTCATAGCTATGTAAATGTAGTGTTGGGGTTTTTGTAGGTTTTTGAAGCTCCCAAAACCCCAATCACAATGCCATATTTGGAGCTTCAAAACTTTGAAGACTTCCTTATAGGTGAGAAGTCATACAAGAGTCTGATATGGATTCTCAACGCGAATCCAACACACCCTTAAATGTGGGAAACATATCAAAGATGAGGGAGATCTGAGTTCCCAAAAATTAGCCTTTTCCTCTACCCATGACTACTGTAGCATCCACCCAACATAGGGGATGACCCCATCCATTCTGGTTGAGGGGCATGACCTAATAAGCCTAAACATGATCCATTAGTCAAAAGAAAGTTGATTTTAAGTGCAGACTTTGGGAATTTATATAGGGATCTTGGAAACATAGATTGGAGTGAACAAAGCTCAGAATATAGTCTAAAATTAAAGTTTGAGATGTAAAAGATATAGTTAAGTACATGAATGATCCAAAGGAGTAAAAACTCAAATTCAAAGTATATATCTATTTTAACAAGGTATAGTTATGCACAAAATCCTCCAAAATTCAGCAAAATACCAAATTATACTCAAAAGGCTCTAGTTCAAGTTTTACCTCATTTGAACAAGTTAATATCTAGATATTAAAGGATTATAATTTCATTGAAATAATGTAAATAACTTGAACCATTAAATCTAGTTTGACTATAGCTTTTGCATAATTTATTTGAACTAGTAAACATGCTCTGGCTGGTCTTAAATTTTATATCAAGGTTTAGTACCACTAGAAAAACTTGCCCACTATGTTTTATCTAAAAATAAATTGTTTGGACATACAACTAAAGTGTCTTCAAAACAATCATTTATTCAAACGATCTAAAAGAATTCTCAATACCATAGCTGAAATTCATAATGATAAGCTTATTGACCAACTTATGGGTCATTGAAGCACATAAAAATATCAAAATCATAAAGTGATCTAAAATTGGCTCCTAATAACACATAGAATACACCATCACATATTTCTCTCATATACTTTGGTCCACCTATATGTATTATTCTTGAGATACATTTAATTGGTCTCATTGAGGGACTAAAGCACATAAGTAAGGAAAGCGTCATAGACATATACTAGACTATAAAACCCCAAAAATTAAGTTTGTCTCAACTTGACCTCATTAAAATAAATTTTACGTCCAAAATTTAATAAATCCTCAAAATATTTGGATCATATACTCCATATCATATTTTCTTTCATACTAAAAATTAAGATCATGATGCAATCAAAAGTCACTTGTAAACTTGTATTGATCAATTAGAGGTCAAAAGATCACCGCTCATCATTTTCTTATATGGATTTCAATTTCAAGTCATATTAATGTCGTACAAGGATCAAGATTAAGAGTCAATGTAAAAGACTATGGATAAAATTTGATCATGGCTAAGTAAAGTTTTGATTTAGGGGTCAAGATCGAGATATCAAATATTTTGAGTCTAAACATTCAATTCCATGGTTATAATTCCTATTCAGATCCTATGTGTGATCAATCATCCATAAACAATGATCTAGCAATATTTCAAGATTTCAACAATAATTTCATTATGAAGTGTATACAATGTGGATGAAAGATCTAGGCCTAGGTCATTTTTGGGAAATTAACCCTGTTTATATATTCAACATTACCATCCTTAAGACGATCATCAAGTCAAGATTTCAGATCTAGGTTTTTGGGTCAAAGATCAATATTGGATGATCAATTTGTAGGTGAAGAAGATATAGTTCATCACCTCATAAGCAAGTCTAGGTTTTGAGATTTGAATGTGGGGAGTAAAATTTAAAATCATAGATTGATTACTTGAGTATGCATCTACTCTCTAAAAGATTATAACAATTTCACAATAAGATGTGTAAGAGTTACATAAATCAAGAGTACCTTCAGTTAAGAGTTTGATGTTTTTGAATCTTCTTTGACATTGGGTGCTAGAACACTGGCCTTCTCTTTGTTAAAGTTGTGTTTGGAAGCCCATGGTGGAGGTAGGTAGGGGAATTCCCTTCCATTCTGTAGAAGTGGCAAGGAGGTTTTTTATGCCAACATAGTCCATGGTGCATATACCCAGAGTTGAATCACATCTTTGTTTTTCCCCTTTCTTTAATCTCATGTTTGGGACCTTGATTGAGCACTTGATTTGGTCCTCCAGTGTGATACCAACATCTATTCTTGTTCCTATTTCCATAGCAATGGGGTTTGGAAGAAGGGATGAAAGAACTAAAGGTAACATGAATTCCTATAGGGTAAACATATGTTATTTGGGTGGCTATCTTGCAAAAGGTTTCCATGAGGAACTCTATTTGATCTTCCAACTTTCTAGGTTTAAGGGTTTTTCTAGATGGTTCCTTAGCATTTTCTTCTCACTAGAGGGATTCAATTCAACATTGTCACTATTCCAAGTTCAGGGATCCATTTGTAAGATATATTCAAGGTCATAAGTTTCTCATAATGCAAACCTAGATACAACATAATTTTAATAAATTATTTTATAAGTTAATTCAAATTTTAGTTTTCCCATCATAAGATAATGATGTAGCCCAATTTTAGAGCTTCATCTTGTGTCTTCTTGTAGTTCAATCACATTTACACATGTTAGATTGTAAGCTATTTCCCTAATAAATGGTTTTATGTCAAATTCACTTAGGGCAACTCTTTGTATGTTTTTCAGGCATTTGAACCATGTATTGAATGTATATGAGGAAGAAGGGAGGATCTTTGGCTTTCGATACTCTAGGATGGGGACCTAGATCATCTCCACACCTTCCACAAATGGGAAAAAATAGATCTAAGGCAAGGAGCAATTTAGAGAAAGACTTTGGATCAAAAAGGTATAGATGACCCCTCAAAATGGGTCATGGTACCTTGCCACAACTATTGTGAGAGTACCCATATCATAGGGGAAATCTAAGTTTCCAAGATGCTATAACAACTCGACCACCACAACTATCACCAGCAAAATGATCATGGTGCTTTAGCGCTACCATTCCTGTCAGCCACCACGCCTGTGGTGATGGACTTCCACAACGTCCATCCTAAAGAAAAGACCATGGTGACTCCTTCTTAAATAACCATGATAGCCACCTCGCTTGTGGTCACTCCCTCTAAAATAACTATGCCAAAGACCTCGCCTGTTCCATCCTTCACCCACCACGGACGTGCCACTGGCCTTCCAAAATCATAATCATATCTGACATTTTACCCATTTCCACCTCACCTTTTTCCATTTACCACGGCTATGTTCATCCCATCCACCACGCTCGTGGTGACCAAAACAGTCGTGGTGGCCCGTAACTGTAGCATACCTTTTACACTGATTTTCCCATATTAACCCCACTTAATCTAATGCTTCCCTACCACCAATATATACTAAGGTGGCATTTCTAGCATGAGGTTACACTCCCTTAGCATTCATTTCCACCTACCTTGAGCATTCAAGGAGCACCCACCTACTCCTACCTTCATCCACTTCATTTCCACCTTTCTCCACATCAAAACCCTAATTTTCTAGGGTTTAGACCATCCTCCACTACCATTCCATGCAATCCATCTAGTTTGGGAGGAGAAATGAATGCTCCAACATCTAGGAGGTAAAGAAGGATGAGTCTTCACCATGTTTCATGGATTCCTACTCCTATACTCCTTCTTTCTTATTTTATGTCTAGCTAAGCCCTTTGTGGTGGGTTGTTTCAGGTAAAAATGTTACTTTGATACCATGTTGGGAAAAAATAACTTGTAAACTCTCTACATCCATTTTAAGAGGACTGCCTTCTACTTTTACATTGTTTCCCATGATTCTTTTTTTGGTTTATTATTGAAAACATAAATTGCTTGATGTTTTATGCTTGAAACCACTTAGTCTCTAGGAGAGAATGGCTTGTATGTGGCTATCTTATAGATTGCTCCTAGGTCAAACAAGTAGATCCCTAGCTAGCACCATATATTCCCATATTCATATCCCCTCTCTTACTTCTATGCCGAAGATCTAAGTATATAGTATAGGAGTGTATAGTATAATTGCCTAGGAGTTTCCTAAAAGATAAATGGTGAGTGATGTGAGGTGAAACCCCCTCACTTCCACTCTCCATTCCTACCTATGACTCCCAATTGCCCTAAGGACACTTATTCTGTAAACCTAGGTTTGCCAAATCCTCTAGAATTCCACCTAAGACCTAGTCAAAGTGAGCCTCGTAAGGTTGATTAGGGTGGTCAAGGGTGTAGTTCACCTTCATAGACCTTATACCACATGTGGCCAACTAGTGGCTTAGGGTAATTCCATAGCATTTGTCTCATTCTTTGGTTTAACAATCTATAATGAATGGATAGAGTTTGCATGTTATAACACCCCTCAACTAGGATTCTAGTAACATCCCCCAAGAAGCCACACCTTTATGACTTGCTTAAAACCCTAATTTGCTTCCTTGTTAGCTCCTGCTTTCTTAGTTATTTTCTTTAATTGCTTCTTAGCTAATTGCCTTGTTCTTGGTAGCTAGATCTTACTAGTTTACATAGTCTTTTTTTGCTTGCTTTAATTAGCTAGTGCTAATTTAGATCTTTGCTTTCCCTAGCTAGCTAATTGTTAGTCTAGTATTGTTTCTTGTTTAGAATAATTGGTTGTCACTTTTAGGTTGCTAGTTAGATCTTGCTTAGTTATTCTTTGTAGTGACTGTCATCAAACCGACAAACAAATTGTTACTAATTAAGAAGAATAAACATAAATAATGGATTAACAAAAATCACTAAAATTTAAAACCATTTTGCAAGGAGATCCTTGTCCATTTCACTTTTACTGAAAGATCCAAAACTCATACATATCATGATTTACATTGTACAACATTGCTTCATCTCATCTCGAGGACAACATATAATAGTTGCTCTATCAAAACACATACTGGAGCAACATAAAACCATGAGGCATTCAAGCCAAAATCTCATATCATTCATGAAACTAATACAAACCAACTCCAATGACCTAAGAGTACAGAGACGACACATAGGACTTCTATCTATAAGACACAACACACAACACACTCAACCTAAGCTAACACTCATGTCCCTACTATCGTTGTTCTTTCTCTACAGTACGGTCTCAATCCCCCTCGTGCACATCCACCCAAAAAAAATGTGGATCCCACGGGGTGAGACAATTGTCCCAGTGAGAGATATAACTCTCCGCCAACAATGTTATTATCATAGTTAAATAGTATTAGTCTGAGCAGAGGATAAGCAGTTTAGAGCATTCTCTTATTTTAAAGCATTGCAACTATCTATGATAGAGCAGTAATTTTTTTATTCTCTTTATAAGGAATAGGAAGAACATGTATATCATTTACCCATCATACTATAAGAACATATCAAGCTTATCTTGTGATACTCATTACATGATTAGTACACTAAGAAAATCTAAAACAATACAGTTAAAATAACAAGAAATGTCAAAATTACATTTAAAGAACAACTACTGTAAAAATGTACTTGAATCTTTCTTAGCCTTTCTTACATTTAAGAAATTCCTTTAAACTTATATTATCATATTTTAACTTATGCCCTAATCATATGCAGTGTACTCTACATATGAAGACTCGTAGAGAACTATGATCTCACCGTACAAGACTTAGCTGACACCCCGGGATAGCTAAGTTTGACTACTCCCCTGGTCTGCAACACGGAAACGGGCTCTCTGGCCTCGACACTCATATTGTGCCATAAATTGGACTCCTCCTCTAACCTGAGCACACAGGCGGAGAGTCAAGCCACCTATTGGCTTTTTTTATGTATTCTAGTGCCACCAGGACTTCTGGTTGATGTTGGACACACTTTTCTATACTCTAGTGCCACCAGGACTTCTGGTTGATGTTGGACACTACAAACTATAATTTAAGGTGACTTCCACCAGGGCTTCGTCCCCCGTACCACCTGTTGGTACATTCCAACCCTGGTATACTGGACACTACCAGGGTTAGGTCGTTTCATCCCTAAGGTGCATAACTCACATAGGGAATCTATGGTGATCAGGGCACATACATGTCTAATTCATTCTTTGCCATCACAATTCAATCATCACATTACATATCTTAGTTTAGATCTATACCATTCGTTTCATAGACCATCTGATAACATTTACCACAAATGAACTGTTGAGAATCACACATCTCATACTGAGAACATGGTAATCAAAATGCTTAATTCATTGAACATCCTATCCATAGGGTTTCATTTACCTCATTCACTCATCACATGGCTCTCATAAGGATTTCATGCGACATAAACATTCACTGAATAAAGACTACTTTCAAAAATCATATAAAATCAATATATTTATGAAACCTTGGAACTGAGATGAATTTCAGTTTCCATGCCATTCACTGAGATAACATGCATCAATAATAAAATTGAATAGATAAAGTCTATCATGTATGTCAAGTTGAACACATGTATTGGGTTAGGTGTATATTGAGCTTAACATCATCATGTCCTTCATACCCTTACCCATCAAGGTATCAACCTTACCATTCATATGGTGTATCAACTTCACCCTTCATGGGTGTAACATCCTCACCTCACTTGAAGATATCAGCCACACCCTACTTTAATGTAATGGCCATCACATGTACTCGGGTACTAACCACCTTGCCACTCATGTCATCTAGTGTATTGGGTTACCCACCATATCATTTTAGAGATATGTGCTCAACACCATATCGTCCAAAAGGTGTATGCTTAACCCAATATCAGTTTAAAGGTATACACTTGCTACCCATATCACCTAGAGGTGTATGTGTGCTTACCATATCGACCTTGAGGTGTATGTGTGCTTACCATCTTGGGTTTGAGGTGTATGTGTGCTTACCATATCACCCTTGAGGTGTATGTATGCTTCCATATCACTTTTGAGGTGTGTGTGTGCTTCACACCATATCAGGCAAAGAGGTGTGAGTGTTCTTCACACCATATCGGGCAAAGAGGTGTGTGCTTGCTTACCATATCATGTTAGATGTGTATGTGTGCTTCACACCATATCGGGGAAAGAGGTGTGTGCTTAGCCCAATATCATTTTTGAGGTGTTTTCTTGACCTCATATCGTGCAAGAGGTGTATACTACACTACCATATCGTTCAAGAAAGTATTAAATCATATCCATATCATTTTAGTGAAGTATGCACATCACCATATCGGGTTAGAGGTGCTTGTTTGTGTGCTTGAACCCGATATCACTTTATAAGGTGATACCATCTTCTTCAAGATATATACCTTCATTATAACTGTTATAGTTCATGGAAATAGGTCTAAGAAACTACTATAACTCATAATGTCATCAACTATTTTAGAAAAATTTGGAATTAAAAGTAGATCATTAAGTATAGCACTGTAGGTGATGAATAATAAAATGATAGAGTTCAAGTTATATAACCCGCCTTAAGAACAACTTCAAAGCTCCAAGCTCCAAAGATCCACATTCCTAAGGTTGAAGATGACTTATCAAAAGTCCAAGGCTCGTTCACAACTCCTTCATATACAAGAAATCACCATGGATAAGCAACTGGTGAAGAAGAAAAGAAAGGAAGATCACAACCCTAAAATCATGATTCAATCCAAACTTGAAGATGATCATGTCCTCACCTTAGGGTTAAGTATTAGCTCCTTCTTGCTCCTTAGAACTTTTTCATGATATCCTACTACTCTTGCATGACATTCCATCACTTGTGTCCAATATCCCCTTCACTTGTGGCAAAAAATACTCCACTTGGCCAATATCACCTTACTAGGCCGATATCACCCTACTTGACCTATATGATCTTGCTATGGATGATACCCAAGGCGCTATGCATGATACCACTTCACTCCTGCACGATACCATAAGGAAAGCGGGTGGTAAGATACGAAAAAGTTCACTAAAGGGGTGAAAGAAGGGGTATGTATACTTGTTGTTCATGAAGAAGTGTGAAATTGATGTGTCATCAATTTGAGCTACTAGGTGCCACGTGCCCATGCATGGTTGACACGTGTACATGCATGTATTAACATTTATCTTGACATATAAAACTCTTGAGGATAATCTAGGGATAAATGTTTGTCCATTACTTATCCCTTTGAATAAAATATATCAACAAAATCACCACTTTTTTCACAACCCGATACAACTTTTCTAAAGAAGTTGTAAACCGATACACTTCACCTACTTGAGGTAATTTGCACATCAGGGGATTTTACAAGAGTAAAAAAACTTCTATAAGACTCCTCCTATGGCTCTTTGTCCGATAGGCACTCATATATAAGCTTTTCAACTTGATACAAATCAAGTTAGGGTTTCATATTCAACCCATTTCTTGGTCATTTCATCACTAAGAGTACCATCACTCATAATTGATTCAAACATGGTTCCTCATTATTTGTATTTCCTCTAAATGATAAATAGAGGAAGTAGGAACATTCTAAAGGTGGTAATTGCATATCAACCCCACATTTTGGGTAAATTACAATTTGTACCAAAATTGGTGCACAAGGTACTAACATTATTCAAACAAGTTCAAACTTGGCTTTTAGGCTTTCCAAAAGCCATCACTTAGCATAATTCTCTCTATTATGATGATAAAACATATAGTGCACGTTCAACATGTGACATATTGCAATAAAACCCCTCAACTTGGGTAAATTGCACTTTGGTCCAAAACAAAGGAACATTGCTCAAACAACATTCAATCAGGACCAAACTTGGAACATAAGCGTGTCACATGATAACAAAACACCTTAGAGGATTATATTAAATTGCTAAGCAACTTACTTGGCCAAAACAAACAAGGTTACCTCATAACCCAGGTCAGGGTCATTACATTCTTAGTGTAAGTTCTCCCTTTCTTGCTTAGTTGTCTTTCTTGCTAATTAGAACTTAACTGGTCTAGGGTCAACTTTGGTTTTTCTTCTCGCTCTTTTAATTTCTTGCTTGGACCTTTAGTTTAATCGAACAAACCCCCAATTAAACCCTTGAACCCTAGATTATTATTTAGGAACCTATCCAACCTAATTAATATCTAGTTCCCTCTCTCTCTCTCCCTCTGGATAGATCCTATTCTTTCCTCTTGCCTATACCATAGCACAACCCCATGAGATTGCATGTGAGTGTGTTAGTTTGAATAAGTGTGTTAGTGTAGGTCCTTATAAATTTTGAAAGATCATGTTGTGTGAGCTAGAGGAGCATCTATTCCAAATTCAAATAGCAAGGTGTACGTTGGAAAAAAATGCACTAGATACCTAATGTGCACAAATCATATCATCTTTTGGATCATGTTTGGTTGCATAGCCATGTTGTTTTGACTCAATTATCACTCTCATTCATGCTAGATTCTATATTTTTAGCTATTCTTACTTGTCTCATGGTTTGGATTGTAGGTACTACATTTTGCAATGAAATGATGAGGAACATATCATATTATCACTTATTGGATCACTCCTCAAGTATCTACATATTTTGGGGTTCGAAATTGTGCAAATACCACTTTTTATGGCATGTAAAACTGACCTACATGCCATAAGTTATGAGCAGAATACACAGCAGCCTAGAATAGCCATTAACACGCCGTGTCTTAAAAAGACACCCCATGTCTTAAAAAGACACAACACATCTTATTAAAGACACCCAATGTCTCAGTTCAGAAATTGAATGTAGAATTCTAGATTTGCAGCAAAACGCCGTGTTTTATTAAAGACATGCCGTGTCTTATTAAAGACACACCGTGTATTATCAAAGACACATCATGTCTTATTAAAGACACGTCATGTAACCTCCCAGAACTCGATCCAAACTTCAGTTATTGCATAAGACACATCATGTCTTATAAAAGACACATCGTGTGACCTACAGATTTCACTCAAATATGAATCTAACTATCTCACACTTATATATATGGCCCCAACTCATCTTGGGACAATTATGACGGCTTAGGACAGACTTTTTGGAGGGCAACTTGACTGGAGGGAGTCCAAGAGAAGTTGGAGACCAAGGTAGATAGGATGTGGTTACTCAAGAGAGAACCCTCTTCTTCTTCCTTCTTCTTCACTATTTGCAGCAAGGATCTTCTTCTTCCTCTTCTATCTGCTTGGGAGTGAAGAAATTTGGAGAAAGTGCAACAAGCAAGGATAGATCTTGACTTCTGGCCGGAGATCTTCTTCATTTTACTACTTCTCACAGACATACTAGTTCTTTCTACTCTTTTACTATGTCCTTTGATGTATTCTGCTGCTTGTACTTTCTTTCTCTAGCCACGGATGAGTAGGATTTGAATCTTGGACATGGGAGAGTAACTCCCATGTCATATCTTGTATGAACATATGAATTTCATACTAAATGTTAGTTGTTTGCATGTTCCAAGAGTTGTTTCAGATATGAAATGCTTGTTTGTGTGATTGGCCATCATACTTGCATGTTTTATGCTTTCTTTCATAGTCTGAGAAGTTGTATTCGAGAGTATAGAGTTACTCTTTTGGCAACTTGTCCTTGACCGCAAGAGTGACTGGGATTAAGTTGAGGTGCAAGGTTTGTGATTCGAAATGAAATATATACACGAGAGTGATGTATGGAGTTAGAATCATCATCACTTCACTGGGAGGTGAGTGATGACTACAAACCTCCTTTGCAAGTTAATTAACAAGTTTAAATTCATATTTTAATATAAGCTATGATGTGATAGTGAAATCCCAAGTCTAGGATCCTCCAAAATCTGAATCTTAACCTTTCTTAAGTGATAATTTATTGTTTTGTTTTAAATCTATAATTTAGTTATTCTAATCCAATCATCTTGTGTACAAAAATCTAGATTATTGAAAATCATAACTCTTGCACCTAGATAACCAACGCTCCTTGTGTTCGACCTCGACTACAACTACTCTCGTATACTTGCGGGAAATAGCTAGTTGAGTAAAAGATCATTATATGATTGAAACTTATTCATGTAACAAACCAACAAGTTTTTGACACCATTACCGGGGAGCAATGGTATTCCCGTTAGAGTAAGAGTTGTTGATTAGTAAATGAGACTATATCACAACCTCCATATCCACCATCATATCCATAAATCATAATCAATCATGATCATCATAATTTGTTGTATCTTCCATGTTTATTTTGTATCTCACTCACCTTGTTTATTTGTAGGAGCATATGGGGTGTTCATAAAAAGATTCTTGAACCGTGCATATCTCTACATTAAAAAATGAACACATCGTTTGCATCCCTCATAGAGTAAGAAGGAGTGAAACCCAAACATGTATGGAGGAATCACAACCCACACAACCATCATCCATGTCACCATCATATGCACCACCCTCATCCATGCATCCTTCATCCACACCACCATCATATACACCACCAACACCCATACCACATTCTTCCACACCCTCATATCCACCACCTTCATCCATACCACATACAACACCACCATCTACGCCACATCCACCTAATCATTTGGATCCACATGAAGAACTAGTCAAGAAGGATGACCTTCCTCTTAAGGACTACTTTGGTACAACTGTATTGTACATGAGTGGGCCTATTAATATTTTAGAAATTGAGGAAGAGGAGTTTTCTATCAGACCAACTATCATACAATTGCTATAGCTGAATGCATTTAGAGGGATTCCAATGGAGGATCCAAACCTCTACATTGCTGAATTCCTACAGTTGTTAAGCACCATAAAGATATATGGCATTCCTACTGATGGGATACACCTAATCCCTTTTTCATTCTCTCTTAGAGATAGAGTTAAGGAATGGGTCTATACTTTACCAAAGAAGTCAATCGGAACTTGGGAGGAGCTTCTAAAGGTCTTTTTGGCAAGATATTTTCCACTTAGTAAAACTTTACAGCTAAGGAGTCAACTCATCAATTATTCTCAAAGGGATGGAGAAACCTTGTATGATACATGGGAGAGGTTCAAAGATCTTCAACATCTTTGTCCACATCACGGTCAAAGCAATTGGCTTCTATTGTACTCTTTCTATAATGGTTTGTGCTACAATACAAGGATGTCTATTGATGCAACTACAAATGGAGCTCTAATGAATAAATCTTATGGAGAAGCCTATGCTATTATTGAAGATATGGTAGCAAATCATTGCCAATGGAGTCTGGCTACAAACTACCACCCATCCTTTTCACATACTACTTTTGGAATGCAAGTGGAAGATCATACGGTTGGTGCTATAGACTTGATTGCATCAAGGCTAGATACTTTGTCACAAAGGTTTGAGAATCTAAGCACACAACTAATTCAAACAACCAACAATATTTGTGATGCATGTGGGTTTCTTGGACACTCATCTTCTACATGTTATGCCTCTTCTATTTATTCTCCATTGGGTTACACTCCACCGGGCTTCTACAACAATGCGAACTCAAAATTCATTCAGTCACAACAACCACAAGTAACTTCTAGATTAGAGTTCATGCTTGCAACATTTATTTCAACTCAAATGTAGCAAAATGAGGAGTTCCATCAACAAAGACAATCACTAAAGGGTGCCATTTTCCAACTCTCTTCTAAGGTGGATGATATTGCCACTCA
Organism: Alisma plantago-aquatica; assembly: GCA_963693085.1. Classification (NCBI taxonomy): domain Eukaryota; kingdom Viridiplantae; phylum Streptophyta; class Magnoliopsida; order Alismatales; family Alismataceae; genus Alisma; species Alisma plantago-aquatica. The sequence goes on from OY856409.1 coordinate 778,419,487, forward strand.
TACACACATCTTGGAGAAACAAATTGCCCAACAAGCTCTTTCTAGCAAAGAAGCATTTCCACCTTTCTTGCATAGTCCACCGAAGATGAATCCTACATATTTCAGGATGGTGACATTGAAGAATGGAGTTGTTATAGAGGTATATCCTTCAAAGTATGATTATGTTGATATCCATATCGATTATGAAGTTGCAACTAAAGGGGAGAAAGCTACAACACATTCTCTACATGTTGATTCTTCAAGCAAGCCACATATCCTTCCTCCTCACACTCTAGATGACACATTGCTTTATAATGAAAACACTCTTCTCAACTCATATTTTGATGATGCTTCAAAGGAGAATGAAAAGACAAATAGTATTGGCGTACAAAAGACTATTCTTGTTGCAGATCATAGGTGCTTTCACTTTCCCCAAATTAAGGACATATTTGTAAGAAGGCATCAATCTTTAGCACAACAATTTCCAGTCTCAAATCAAAGAAATGGACCTCCATCTTCATCATTCACCATGACAGGTATCCAGTTGCAATCCTCTTGAGTTTGTTATATGTAGTGAGGACACTACAAATTTCAAGCTTAGGGGGAGAGCAACCGGCCGGTAGTATAGTTTTATTTCCCTTTTATCATCTTTTTCTTAGTTGTTATTTTTAGTTTTGCGCTGCTGGTGGCAAATCTAGTATGATATGAGGTTTATCTATTATATGTGAATAGAACTTCTATGCTTAACTGATTTTCCTCTTTTGATGAGAAATATCGTTTGGATAAATTGTAAAAGGCATGCATTAATCAAATGAAACCTTTTGGCCATCAACATGTGCTTAACTCTAGTTTATGCTTCTAGCTTGAACATTCATCTTTCACATCCTTGATTGCTCAAAACATGTAATGATTTCAATTTTTTTGAGTAAATCAACTTTACGACATCATTTAGAATATGGGATGCCCTTAACAAGATCTTAGTGCATTTTTAGCCACTCTTTTAGTGAAAAAAAATCAAAACAAATGAACGAAATCTAGCTAATGTCACAATTTCGTTAACTCTCCTATATTTTGGATTTTGTTTGAAATTTCTTTTGGCTTATTTCACCCTCATACTCCATAAAAGATGGCTAAACCACCCACATATCATGCTATCCTAGTGTAAGTCTAATCTGGCCACGATGGTTAGGTGGTATGTCTTAAAAGAGGGTAAAATACCCCAATCGACACTCCACGTGTGCATAAGCCTACATTAACAGCCGAGTGTCAGAACACATAATCTAGTTGTCACATCATTTTTTGGAAAGAAGGAGAGTACAACTAAAATTGTCAATTTTAACTAAGATTTCATCATATGTATCCTTAATAGTTGAGAATTTGAGTTACATATCCACTAATTATTTGGCTTGGTCATCCAAATTCTACTTAGTGTTGTTTAATTGATTGATTCATTTAATTGTGACCACCCCTACTGAACTAAAAATCCCTTTCTTAGGTTTTAAAGTTGAATTGATGGCTATGAGTATAAAAATGTTGATCATGGTTGTCTTGGTCTTATACACATCTTTCTTTTCATTTGATCTATGCATGAACTTGACAATTCTTCATTTGTGTTTCTATACTCTTTTTGCTTGAGGACAAGAAATGGTTTAAGCTTAGGGGGATTTGATGTGCACAAATCATATCATCTTTTGGATCATGTTTGGTTGCATATACATGTTGTTTTGACTCAATTATCACTCTCACTCATGCTAGATTCTATATTTTTAGCTATTCTTACTTGTCTCATGGTTTTAATTGTAGGTACTACATTTTGCAATGAAATGATGCAGAACATATCATTTTGTCACTTATTGGATCACTCCTCAAATATATACATGTTTTGGGGTTCGAAATTGCACAAATACCACTTTTTACGGCATGTAAAACTGACCTACACACTGTAAGTTATGAGCAGAATACACAACAGCCAATAACAACCCAGAACAGCCATTGACACATCGTGTCTTAAAAAGACGCCCCATATCTTAAAAAGACACGATGTGTCTTATTAAAGACACCCCATGTCTCAGTCTAGAAATTGAATGCAGAACTCCAGATTTGTAGCAAAACACATTGTTTTATTAAGAACACGCAGTGTCTTATTAAAGACACGTCGTGTCTTATTAAAAACACGTCGTGTACTATTAAAGACACGTCGTGTCTTATTAAAGACATGTCGTGTAACCTCCCAGAACTTGATCCAAACTTTAGTTATTTCATAAGACACATCATGTCTTATAAAAGGCACGTCGTGTGACCTGTAGATTTCACTCAAACACGAATCTAACTGTCTCACACTTATATATATGACCCCAACTCGTCTTGGGACAATTATGATGGCTTAGGACAAATTTTTTGGAGGGCAACTCGACTGGAGGGAGTCCATGAGAAGTTGGAGACCAAGGTAGATATGAGGTGGTTACTCAAGAGAGAACCCTCTTCTTCTTCCTTTTTCTTCACTGTTTGCAGCAAGGATCTTCTTCTTCCTCTTCTATCCGCTTGGGAGTGAAGAAATCTAGAGAAAGTGCAGCAAGCAAGGATGTAGCTTGACTTCTAGCTGGAGATCTTCTTCATTTTACTACTTCTCATGGACATACTAGTTCTTTCTACTCTTTTACTATGTCCTTTGATGTTTTCTACTACTTGTAATTTCTTTCTCTAGCCATGGATGAGTAGAATCTGAATCTTAGAAATGGGAGAGTAACTCACATGTCATAGCTTGTAGGAACATATGAATTTTGTACTAAATGTTAGTTGTTTGCATGTTCCATGAGTTGTTTTAGATCTGAAATGCTTGTTTGTGTGATTAGCCATCATACTTGCATGTTTTATGCTTTCTTTCAACTGAGAAGGTGTGTTTGAGAGTATGAGTTACTCTTTTGGCAACTTGTCCTTGACCGCGAGAGTGGTTGGGATTAAGTTGAGGAGCAAGGTTTGTGTTTCGAAATGAAATACATACACGAGAGTTATGTATGGAGTTAGAATCATCATCACTTCACGGGGAGGTGAGTGATGACTACAAACCTCCTTTGCAAGTTAAATAACATGTTTAAATTTGTATTTTAATATAAGCTATGAAGTGATAGTGAAATCCCAAGTATAGTATCCTCCTAAATCTAAATCTTAACCTTTCTTAAGTGATAATTTATTGTTTTGTTTTAAATCTATAATTTAGTTGTTCTAATCCAATCATCTTGTGTACGACGATCTAGATTATTGAAAATCATAAGTCTTGTGCCTAGGTAACCAACACTCCTTGTGTTCGACCTCGACTACAACTACTCCCGTATACTTGCGGGAAATAGCTAGTTGAGTAAAAGATCATTATATGATTGAAACTCATTTGTGTAACAAACCAACAATACCCATAACCAAGAGAAACTAAGGCTCAAGTCAAGACACATCATTAGAGAGAGAAAGATATGTAGATAACCAACATCATTATAAATGGGTGGCTTATGGTAATCGTTATAGAAAAAATGATATGATGGTAGACACTCTATGGTTTCAAAGGAGAACCCTTAGGTCTAGTTCTGGATCCACTAAATCTAGGTAGAGTAGGGAAACACAACCACCATTTTGAGATGAATAGGAAGTGATTACTAGCTAGAACCCCAAGCCTAGACACCTTAGTTTTACCATTATGGACCTTTAGGGTTTCCTAGGTTCAAGATATTGGGGAAATTATTTACTTAATCATATGAGAGTGTGTATGCTCTAATGCCAACTATCACGGAACTATTCTTATCCCAATATGACTACCCAAGCAAACAGTGTTAAAGTAATTGAAGTGGCAGTCCTTGGGCGGCCCAAAGGGATCACACACAAACATATACAAAAAGAAAGTAATGTTATCATTTCACTAATTTGAACCATAAGGTTTACAAACAAGGTCCAAAGGTAGCATGATATGAAAGATTAATAAATTGAAACTAAATATTAGATACTATATCCCAAGAGATTTTCCATATCAAACATGAATTTCTTGTTTGTGAAGATTGATTGGAGTTTTTGAGTTATTAAGAAGAAGTAGATGTGCGGCAATTAGTCATCATAAAACTAAAATCAAGAAAACCAAACACAGTAAATGCAAATACATTGGTACACTTTTAAAATAAGATACATATTACTGGTTTGAAGAACATAACACTTGGCATAAAGTAATATAAACCACAAGAATAAGATAGTAGTCAAGAAACTTTAATTGTTCAAAATCAACCATATTTTATTTACAATTATGTTATAGTCAAGAAGACATCACCACTAGGGACAATGTCACGGCCAACATCCCACATGATGGGTCCAAGAAAGTCATGACTACTTGAGGAACACTAAGGTACCCTCCAAAAGTGTGGCCTTACCCTAATAATATGAGAATGTGCATCGATGCTTACAATCTTGCAAAAAGACGGATGTAGCAAGGTAAGTCGAGGTGTGAGCCCATACCCCAAGATACAGGCAGGTGCAACAAGGTAAATGAAGGATTTCTCCTTACCCCAAGATTTAGGCAGGTATAACATTGTAACCTAAGGTTTGTATAATACAAATTTATTTTAATTTTTGAATTTTTTTCAAAATAAATATAAGAAATTTAGAAAACTATTCAATAGGAATGTCATTGCTAAAAAAAGTAGAGTAGTCAAGCCTATGAACTTGTACTTATAATAGACACACCAAGCAATAACATAATCATGTCAATAGGAGGATAAAGTGTGCCTTTGATAATAGAGAAATATCTTGAGAATGTGAAGTCAAATTATAGAGTTCTAGCATGTAGACAAGTATATATGCATCAAAAAATAGGAATTATACCATATTGGTGTCGCAAGTACCAAAAATAGGATTTTTCAATCTTATTGGTGACATTTTATGTGAGGTGTTCATCCATGATCAGGGTTTGATGTTTCCAAGATTATCAATAATAATATCTATCCTAACACTTAATCTTAAATATAGTCACTATGGTCAAGTGGTCATCTCCATATCAAGATTAAGATATAGATTCCACAAAAAACTCCGAAGTATTAGATTTCAAAGTTTGACAAATAATGGATTCCATTACAATAATATTTTATTAGATAACAATAATAGAATTTCATTGCTTTTCATGAGTACAAGTATCAACACTGATAATAAGGAGTCTAGATACAATCATTACTTGATTTGGGTTGCACGTAACCAAGCTTACTAAAATGTGTTCGATCTAGTTACTTGTATTCATAATTATAAAAGTTAGATTGTTCAACATAGTCAAGTAATCAAGATTTCTCAATATTTTAACAATATCAAATATAAAACATGTACATCTAGATGTATGATCAATAGGTGATCATTAGGTCATGATATTTTAAAAATATCAATGACCCTTAATCTTACCAAGGTTCAATTTCAATTTTCAAAGTTGGAGACAACAATTTCAAACGTATATCAGATACTGATTCAAATATATGTCATGATAACTAGGTCAAGTTTTGATAAAGGTTTAACCTTTGATTTCAGAATCACCACCATAGATCATTAGTTAAGAACTTTTAGAATAAAATCATGATATAGATGTTCATAATGATATAATTGTGTTTTTCACATTCTTGTGATCAAAATAGACTGTAACTTTATCTATTTCCGATAAAGGATGTGAGATTTATGATCAAAACATGATATAGATAGAGAGAGAGTACCCATATAGAGAGATGGGGTGTGATGTAGAATAGTTCCAAAGTTGCGCACCACTAGCCCAAATTGTGCAAAAACACTAGAGAGGGCGAGAGACAAATTTGAAGGTATGGTTGAGTTTGTGAGAGCATGGTGGAGTCAAATCAATGGCCTACTTATATATGTGTAGACTAAGGATTAGGGTTTCTGAAGGTTTGTGAAGCTCCCAAAATATCAATGCAGGTGCTATATGTGGAGCTTTAGAACTCCGTGAAGAATCAAGTATACAGAAGAAGTTATACATGAATCTGGTGAGGATTCTCGAGATGAATCCAATTCAACCTTAAACATGAGGAACATACCAAAGATGATGGAGATCTGGGTGCCCAAAGATCTGGCATATTTAAGTGAAAACATCGAAAATTTATAGAGGGATTTAGGGAACTCTACTTATGTTAAAACCATCAATTATAGTATAGGTCCAACCATTGCATCAAGTGACTCAAGAAACCATTGCTCAAGGCTTAATTGATGATACAACTATATGATTAACTCACCATAGGTTGTGGAGACCTGATCCAGCATTAGTAGTGACCATTAAGTCACCATAGGTTGTTAGATCATTAGTATATTCATTAATCATCATCAAATATTAAGCTAATGTCATCATTGATTGATAACATCAGTAGGGTACTTAATAATTGATCATTAAACTTCGAATTGATCCAAAACCTGACCTAAGGATGTGACCACAGGTTGTCACCATCATCTGACACCTTTGATCCTGACCATCAGTTGTCTTGAAGACAACACCATAGGTTGTTGCAATGGTACCATCATCGGGTCATGGGTTTATAGAAGAAATCAACTTAAAACCCTAAAATTGACCATTGGTTGATAAGTGCATAGCACCATAGGTTGTCAAACTAACCTAATCCTAGCCATATTATACCATAGAAATAACCTACACATGATAACAAGTTCATCTAGAACTGAAATCAGAATAGGGAATATTATAAAAATAAAAAACCAAGTCAAACATAGCTTTTTAGTGCATGGATCATCATTTTCAAGCAAGAACATGAGCTAGAAAGCTTATGGTAAGAAATAAACGTGGAGCAAGTTATAAAACTTTCCTCTAATTAGAAGATAAACTACCAAACAGAAGAAAACATGAGCAGGTAGGGTAGGAAATCCAAGCATAAGCTGTGAACTCGTCCATCTAGCACCTTTCTTCATCAAATGAGCAAACCCTAAGCATAAGGAGCAAGAAAGGTAGAGTTTTAGAGATTTCAAGCAATTTCTACCATAGATAAACAAGGTTCCGACCTGGAGAAAAGTAGGAGGAAGGATAATAAAGAAATAAATAGAGTAAAGAAGGGGGATTCTTACTCTTTTAGGTCAAGATCACTAGAAGGAAGCTTTTTAAACCCTAAAAGGAAGTCAATTGCACATCTAGATTCTTTTTCCAAGAAGATCCCCTCTTTCTTCTTCCTTGGACAGAAAATTCATAGCATCACAGAGGGAGAATGATGTTTGTGTAAGGATGGAAGTGGTGGAGAGAAAATGGCTCGTTTGGGTTCTTAGGGATAAGTATATGAAACTTTAAGATAAAGAAAAAGAAAAAGTTGAAGTTCTAGTATCTTTCCAAGTGTCCATGGCCTTAAACAATTAAGAATATACAAGTAGATACACAAGCATCTCCCACGCCATCCATATATACATGCTTAGATTTTCTTTGTCGAATTTCAAAGCCAATCAAATAATTCAGTAGTTGATAGCTACTAAAGGTAGCTCATCCATGAAGGGGTAAACCCTAAAATACCCTTGAGAAAAACAACTTCAAACCAAGGTTTAAATAGGCAACCCATGTATCAAAGTGATAAAGAATGAAGAGATAAAATACAAGGAACATAATTCAAGTGAAAAATTGCAAAGAAAACCTCTCAATTGGGTAAATTGTAGAAAAATTCAAAATGTGCATAAAATTGCATAACTTGATCAAACAATGTCCAAATTGGACCAAATTTGAAAATTAAGCTTGTATTATGATTTCAAACCATATTACAAGATTATATTAGGGTTATAAGAATTCAATTATGATAATTAAGCTTATTCAACTCATTAAGCAAGTTTAGGGGCCTTACAACTATAAACCCCTAACAGGGATTTCACCCCCAAAATCCAAGGTAAACAAAGATGGGTACTTCCTTTGCACCTCATACTATTACCTTCACATGGTTACTTGTATATCATGATGATGTCACATCATTCATACATATCTCATCTTGGGTGAACAAAAAACCCCCACCTAAGAAGACATTCTCAATATGGAATGTAGAAACTTGTTGTGTCATCTGTACAACTCTAGTAGTAATGTTCAACTTTAAATTCTAGTTATCATCCTAAAATTATATCTATTGTATCAACACATTACTCAAAAGTCATACTTGTTAGCTTTTTACCAATCACGACATGTGTCTCATACCATTCCTTGAAGCATAAAAAAAGATGATGTGTCCATGTTTTTTTTCTAAATACACTGGCATTGGAACACTTGTCAGTTCTTTTTCAGTATCAAAAGAAATGCTGACGCTGACACCTGTCATTCCATACAAGGAAACATCATTCCTAGTCAAGCTTGTTAATGATTTACACAACCTACTTAGAAGACATATCATGATCCCATAAAGATATTTAATCAACCCCATCACTCTCTTGTTCAACTTGTCTTATAGCTATTGCTACTTCGGAAACCCTAAGGTTTTTGAAGAAATATTGATCATATTTTTGACCATATTTGAAATACTTTGACATGTCACCATTCAAAGCTTGACATAACTTGTATGACATGACTACAACACTCTGCTCCTCCTATTCATAGATTTTATTTGTACATTGGTTAGTCTAAAGGACATAACTCTAAACTCATCATGATCATGTGAATTATGTCATCCAATATAACTCTTATGCATTTACATTTGATCATAGGTTTATCTTAAAGGAACACAATATCACATATCTATTGACCAAAAAACCATCTATCCTTGATAGTGGTCCTTCCTAGCTATCACTAAGCCATACACAACATTATAGAATCACTTTTTTTTCCTACCAAACAACATTTAGAGGGTCATCATCACACTCTCTCTCTCTTTCTAAGGGAGAGGAACACTTGGAATGTTCATTTAATAAACATCTCCAACCTTCACATACTTTCCATACTGTTGATACATCTTGGATACTAGGATTCATTACCTTGGTATCCACCTCATGTGCTATAAGGAACTCACGTCCTTATTTCATCTATTTTTACCAACATAATAAATTTCAAAACATATAAGAGGAGTCCCCTAAATTCTTTGAAGGCTCAAAAGCAAACTCATCACAAACTTTATGATCTTGGAACCATAGTCCACGCAACCTTATGCTATAATAAGCTATCCACCCTCATGTTTGCAGGGAATCCACACATACCAAGTGGCAATGATCTACTTGAAAGTTGTGACCTAGAAAGGAAAGACACAAAAAGAAACACACTTCCCATACCATAGTAGTATTTTTCAAGGGTCACTAGCAGTATGGTAACCAATTCTATTTTTCATTGTGCAGGTTACAACTTCTTATGTATCATTTTACCTTTTTCATTCTGGGTACCTTGCCTTTAGAATAGGAATCATCATGATTAACATATCTCATTACTCCTTCCTTGATGACTATTTATCACACTTGGGTATGTTCCCATATTTTATTATGTTTTTCAACCACTTATCAATAGGTAAATCATTATATTCCACATTTTCTTCAATAAACATGGATCATCTACCTTAATTTCTTTCAAATGCCAAGCCTATTTTACATTAACACTTTCTTACACACATAGGTTGGTCTGAAATTAATTCTAGTTCCACCTTATTCCTTTTTCATTATTCTCATTTATCTTCTCATTTTATACTTATCATTGCAGTTCTCTCCATCTTATGTTGATTTCATACCTTGAATCACTTTATAAGCATATACTTATCTATCTTTTACTTTATTCTCTTCTTGAATCACATCTTCCAGAACTTGTCTTTTTCTTATTTGTATTCAGATTTAGATTTCTTGGTGTTGTGTCTTTCTCTTTAGCTACCAAACATTCATGTTTTGATAGATTATGATGCAATTCTCATCTTCTTTAAGGTAGGACTGAGATATTTACACCATGATTTCTTATTCATTATGCTCTTTAGATTGTCTCTAAATGACTACTTGACCAGAGTAATTAGAAAGATAGCGATTTAAGAGTTACATACTTACCTTTCTTCAATAATTGAATACCTAGACAGGGCAACCAAATACTAAGATTAGGAAGTATGCACAATAATTTTATGTCATATTCCTAATTTTGACATCATCCTAGTCCTAAGTCCTAGTGTCCCTGTAGACTCGATGAACCTAAAGCTCTGATACCAACTTTTGAGAACATGTTACACTAAACGAGATTACTCAAAACATAAAATGCAATCAATCACCAATTAACCACATACCCAAAAATATGGGTAAATTAAAACTAATTTCAACATCAACACTCGCTTAGAAACATTTGCATAAGAGCCCAATATCTTTCTTGTATCCATACTATGTCAAGAATTTGATACAAATTGTTCTATCACCTTAGCTACAACATATCTACATAGGAGAACAATATTTATATATGCCACACAACAAACATTAACATGCTAACAAAATTCCGATTCTTTTGAAACATCATATAAAAACTTTTTCTACCCGAACCTGAGAGTACAGAGACGACTCTAGGACACACTAGACATCTAACCAACTTTCTTAAAGATTCATTATTATAGCTCCTCTTTTCTGCCAAATGTTTGTTTTCATCACTTCTGATTACCTAAAAAATGTGGCACACCATAAGGGTGAGACCCATGTCCCAGCAAGAGATATAACCTCCAATAACACTTATTGATTATAACATTTTAAATAGTAGATAACTAACCAGTTCGAGTATTTAATAATCAATTGAACAGATTGAACAGTTCAAGTAAGCTAAACAAATTAAGGAATTAATCTTAGCAACAAGTATGATCATGAATGCATATATAGATAACAAATAAATCCATTTCTTTGGATATATATCTACTCAAATATCATCAAATTGCATCTAATAACAATCATTATCTTTAATGTGACTATCATCATATTCCTTGCTAACAACACAAGCAATCTAGTAGTATAAGCATCCATGTCATCATCAATATGTCTAGTAAGATAACATGGTTATCAATATTGGAATCTCAAATAAAGGGAACATATCTATATCACAAGTAGAACTAACATCATAACACAATGAACTACATAGGCATGATTAGCAGTTTAAGCATTTCTAAATTACATAAGCATTGCTAGCAATATTAAAAATAGCTAGCAGCAACATCTTAACCATCAGTGTTAGTATATTTGACAACATTGGCATGTTTACAACATGAGCATAACTACAGCATAAGCATATATATTATCTCTTATTGTACTATACATGATCTCAGTGAAAAGAAAACAAACAAGGGTTATCATCCAATATGAAGTGTTGTGGATAACCCTAAACAGATATGCTACACGGTTGTCTTACATCTTTTATTATGACCTAGGGAATTTGAATCGTACCATCCAAAGTCCAACTGACCCCTGTAAAGGGCTATTCAGTTCCGTACAAGATTTAGGAGTGCCCATATCCTAAGATCTCTTCCCCTCTGTCAGTTTGAGTAAAATGGCAATGACATATCAGTCAAAGTTGCCACAACAACAACATATAGTCAAGCTGCTAACCACTAGTCCTCCCTAGGTACAGGTCACGACACTACAAACTAGGGTATACAATACCCTCTAATCTGAGGTACAACCACATTTGTCCTCAATCACATCATATGTATGAGGCATGACCATAGACATTCTCCACAACCTGCATTGTGGATGACAAGAATATATACTCAACTTGCCACCCCCACATACTCAACAGTATGCGCTCTGAGTTTCCATTAGGAATACTCATTTCACGATCCAGCAAGTTCTGACACTGAAGATGGCTCTACGGAACATGGCACTACATGATTAGAGTTGCACTTGATTAGTAATGCCAATTGGGTGAACAAAGGCTGCATCAAACAAGTGGACATACAAACCCAAATTCACTTCTAGTAAGCATATAAATATCACAACTTTTAAAAGATATACAATTTGTGGAACATAATTTCTCATCTCATCATCACATGGTACTATTCACTAGCCAGTCATGAGACCACACTAGTCATCATACTATCACAAGATATAAATCCTTTTCACAATATCACAGGGTATCAACCCTTATCAACACAAGAGGATTACACATCATTCAAGTCTCAACCATGTCCAAAGGTCATTAAGACCATCATACTATCACATGATATAAATCCTTTTCACAATATCATAGGGTATCAACCCTTATCAACACAAGAGGATTACACCTCATTCATGGCTCAACCATGCCCAAAGGTCATTAAGACCATCATAATATTCCATATAAGTTCATCATTATTTTTGCATGCCTTATAACAAGGCTCAACAACATCACTTACATATAATACATTGGATCAACACAATATTGCATTAATGAGCTAGGAGATATTCATAAACAATCATAGTAGGGTTATATTAAAATTAAGAGCATTCCTTTATTACATCAACATGCAAGGAATCTAGATATGATTTATCCTCATCATATTCATAATGCAAATGTTTAGCATAAGAAAGTATCAACCATGTGGCTATGATAACCACCAATTAACACATTAAGGTTATGATCATATTAAGGTGGTTATTTCACCATCATGCCATCATATAAGAAGGTTAAACATTAATACTCATCTTTATCTATTTTCATTAGAGTTAGGTTCACAAAATAAATTATATTAATGTTACTAATCATCACTCATACCCAAACCCTAACTCACGTCATCCCCATTGGATCATGGATGCATAAGGTGAAGCATCACCATCACATTCCATACTATTCTCAAGTATGAACCCACACATAAATCAAGGTGTAACCATCGGGTTATAGCATACTAAGGTTTCAACAACAGTAATAGAGTACTCCATGGTTGTATTAGTCATTCAAGGACTATTCATACACAATTACCATCATTTAGTTATATTGAAGCTAGGTATAACAAGATATACCTCATTAGGGTTACCCATTAATTCATTATGGTGATTATAAATCATAATCATAAGAGGGCAAGGGTATGACTAAAAGTTTAAGGAATTGAACCATCAATTTCTCATCATTTGAATCATAACATTACACTACACACTTCACCCAAAACAATGGAAATATTCAGGCATCAACTTCTAACCATGAAATGTTGAAAAGGCAAAGCCATTGGTTGTGTACTTAAGTAAACACCTTGAATGAATCATCTATGATTTAATTGAGTTGTGATCTATAAAAGTCACCATTTAAACCTAGACATCCTTTGATTAACAAAAATAAGGGTTTTGTAGACAGTAGGGTAAAACCCACAATCGACTGTTCATTTAAAACAAGCCATCCATTATCAACAAGTAAGCTCCTTAAGCTTGATCATATAATGGAAACCATATAAATCCCATTATTAGGACCAACGTATTAAATTATCCATCATTCCACTTTATTGGAGGAATAAACATTAGATCGTGACTATTGGCTCAAGTTCATATGTTAAAACCATCAATTACAGTATAGGTCTGACCATTGCATCAAGTGACCCAAGAAACCATTGGTCTAAGGCTTAATTGATGCTACAACTATATGGTTTACTCACCATAGGTTGTAGAGAACTTATCCACCATCATTAGTGACCATTAAGTCACCATAGGTTGTTCGATCAACACTATATTCAATAATCGACGTCAAATATTAAGCTAATGTCATCATTGATTGATAATACATTAGGTTACTTAATAGTTGATCATTAAACTTCTAATTGATCCAAAACCTGACCTAAGGGGGTGACCATAGATTGTCACCATCATCTGACATCTTTGATCTCGGCCATCAGTTGTCATGAAGACAACACCATAGGGTTGTTGCAATGGTACCATCACCGGGTCATGGGTTTATAGAAGAAATAATCTTAAAACCCTAAAATTGACCATTGGTTGATAGGTGCTTAGCACCATAGGTTGTCAAACCAACCTAATCCGAGTCATATTATACCTTAGGAATAACATACACATGATCAAAGGTTCATCTAGAACTGAAATTAGAATAGGAAATATTATAAAAATTGAAAACCAAGTCAAGCATAGCTTTTTAGAGCATGGATCATCATTTTCCAGCAAGAACATGAGCTAGAAAGCTTATGGTAAGCAATAAACGTGGATCAAGTTATAAAACTTGCCTCTAATTAGAAGATAAACTCCCAAACGGAAGAAAACACGAGCAGGTAGGGTAGGAAATCCAAGCATAAGTTGTGAACTCGTCCATCTAGCAGCTTTCTTCATTAAATGAGCAAACCCAAAGCATAAGGAGCAAGAAAGGTAGGGTTTTAGATCTTTAGAGAAATTTCTACCATGGAACAGAAAGGTTCCAACCTGGAGAAATGTAGGATGAAGTATAAGAAAGAAATAAATGAGGAAAGAAGGGGATTCTTACTCTTTTAGGTCAAGATCACTAGAAGGAATCTCTTAAACCCTAAAAGGAAGTCAATTGCAACCCTAGATTCTTTTTTCAAGAAGATCCACACTTTCTTCTTCCTTGGATAGAAAATTCACAGAAGCACAGAGGGAGAATGTGGTTTATAGAATAAGGGAAGTAGTGGAGAGAAAATGGCTCGTTTTGGTGCTTAGGGATAAGTATATGACACTTTAAGATAAAGAAAAAGAAAAAGTTGAAGTTCTAGTATCTTTCCAAGTGTCCATGGCCTTAAACTATTAAGAATATACAAGCACACACACAAGTAGATTCCCCACCATCCATATAGACCCACTTAGCTTTCCTTTGTCGAATTTCCAAGCCAATCAAACAATTCATTAGTTGATAGAAACTAAAGGTAGCTCATCCATGAAGGGGTAAATCCTAAAATACCCTTGAGGAATACACCTTCAAACCAAGGTTTAAATAGGTGCCCCCATGGCTCAAAAAGCTCAATAATGATGAGAGAACATCCATGGAACATAATTCAAGTGATAAATTGCAAAGAAAACCTCTCAATTATGTAAATGGTAGAAAAGTCCAAAACGTGAGTAAAATTGCATAACATGCTCAAACATTATCCAAATTGGACCAAATTTGAAACTTAAGCTTGTCTTATGATTTAAAAGTATATCACAAGGTTATATTAGGATTATAAGAATTAAATTATGATAATTAAGCTTATTCAACTCATTAAGCAAGTTTAGGGTCCTTACAACTATACACCCCTAATAAGGATTTCGCCCCCAAAATCCAAGGTAAACAAAGATGGGTACTTCCTTTGCACCTCATCCTATTACATTCACATGGTTACTTGCATATCATGGTGATGTCACATCATTCATACATATCTCATCTTGGGTCAGCACAAAAACCCCCACCTAAGAAGACATTCTCAATATGAAATGTAGAAACTTATTGTGTCATCTGTACAACTCTAGCAGTAATGTTCGACTTTAAATTCTAGCTATCATCCTAAAATTAAATCTATTATATCAACACATTACTTAAAAGTAATACTTGCTAGCTTTTTACCAATCATGGCATGTGTCCCATGCCATTCCTTGAAGCATAAAAAAGGCGATGTATCCATCCTTTTTTTTCTAGATACACTGACACTGGAACACTTGTTAGTTCTTTTTCAGCATCAAAAGAAATGCTGAAGTTGGCACCTGTCATTCCATACAAGGAAACATCATTCCTAGTCAACCTTGTTAGGGGTGAAACAACAACACTATCTTCACCTTACTAGGATTTACACAACCTATTTAGAAGACATGTCATGATCCCATAAAGACATTTAATCAACCCCATCTCACTCTTGTTCAACTTGTCTCATAGCTATTTCTACTTTAGCAACCCTAAAGTTTTTGAAGAAATATTGATCATATTTTTGACCATATTTAAAATACTTTAACATGCCATCATTCAAAGCTTGATATAACTTGTATGACATGACTAGAACACTCTGCTCCTCCTATTCATAAATTCTATTTGTACATTGGTTAGTCTAAAGGACATAACTCTAAACTCATCATGGTCATGTGAATTATGTCATTCGATCTAACTCATGCATTGATATTTTATCATAGGTTTATCTTAAAGGAACACGGTATCACATATCTATTGGCCAACAAACCACCTATCCTTGATAGTGGTCTTGCCCAGCTATCACTGAACCATACACAACATTATAGAATCACTTTTATTTTTCTTCCAAACGACATTTATAGGGTCATCATCAACTCCCTTTCTCTCTCTAAGGGAGAGGAACGCTTGGAATGTTCATTTAATAAACATCTCCAACTTTCACATACTTCCCATATTGTGGATACATCTTGGATACTAGGATTTATTACCTTGGGATCCACCTCATGTGATATAAGGAACTCACGTCCTTATCTCATTTACTTTTACCAACATAATAAATTTCAAAACATATAAGAGGAGTCTCCCAAATTATTGGAACGCTCAAAAGCAAACTCACCACAAATTTTATGATCTTGGAACCATAGTCCAAGCAACCTTATGCTATAATAAGCTATCCACCCTCATGTTTGTAGTGAATCTACATGTACCAAGTGGCAGTAATCCACTTGAAAGTTGTGCCCTAGAAAGGAAAGACACAAAGGGAAAAACACTTCCCATACCATAGTAGTATTTTTCAAGGGTCACTAGTAGAACGGTAACTAATTCTATTTTTCATTATGCAGGTTACAACTTCTTATGTATCATTTTACCTTTTTCATTCCGGGTTCCTTGCCATTAGATAGGAATCATCATGATTAACATATCTCATTACACCTTCCTTGATGACTATTTATCATACTTGGGTATGTTCTCATATTTTATTATGTTTTTCAGCCACTTATCAACAGGTAAATCATCATATTCCACATTTTCTTCATTAAACATGTATCATTTGCCTTAATTTCTTTCAAACACCATGCTTATTTTACATTAACACTTTCTTACACACATAGGTTGGTCTGAGATTAACTCATGTTCCACCTTATTCATTTGTCATTGTTCTAATTTATCTTCTCATTTTATACTTATCATTGGAGTTCTTTCCATCTTATGTGGATTTCATACATTGAATCACTTTATAAGCATAGACTTATCTAACTTTTACTGTATTCTCTTCTTGAATCACATCTTCAAGAACTCCTCTTTTGCTTATTTGTATTCAGATTTAGATTTCTTGGTGTTGTGTCTTTCTCTTTAGCTACCAAACATTCAAGTTTTGATTGATTATGATGCAATTATCATATTCTTTAAGGTAGGATGGAGATATTCACACCATGATTTCTTATTCATTATGCTCTTTAGATTGTCTCAAAATGACTACTTGATTAGAGTAATCAGAAAGATAACAATCTAAGAGTTCCATACTTACCTTTCTTCAATAATTGAATACCTACCTAGGGCACCCAAACACTGAGATTAGGCAGTATGCACCATATTTTTGTCATATTCCTAATTTTGACATCATCCTAGTCCTAAGTCCTAGTGTCCCTTTAGACTCGATGAACCTAAAGCTCTGATACCAACTTGTGAGAACCTATTACACTAAACGAGATTACTCAAATCATAATAGTCAATCAATCACCAATTAACCACATACCCAAAGATAAGGGCAAATTGAAACCGATTTCAACATCAACACCCACTCAGAAATATTTTCATAAGAGCCCAGTATCTTTCTTGTATCCATACTATGCCAAGAAGTTGATACAAATTGTTCTATCACCTTAGCTACAACATATCTATACAGGAGAACAATATTTGTATATGCCACACGACAAACATTGACATGCTAACAAAATTATGATTCGTTTGAAACACCATATACAAACTTTTCCTGCCCAGACCTGAGAGTATAGGGACGACTATAGGACACACTAGACATCTAATCAACTTTCTCAAAGATTCATTACTATAGCTCCCCTTTTCTGCCACATGTTTATTTTCGTCACTTCCGATTGCCTAAAAAAAGTAGTAAACCATAAGGGTGAGACCCATGTCCCAACAAGAGATATAACCTCCAACAATGCTTATTGATTACAACATTTTAAATAGTAGATAACTAAGCAGTTGAAGTATTTCATAATCAATTGAATAGATTGAACAATTTAAGTATGCTAAATAAATTAAGCAATTAATCGTAGCAACAAGTATGATCATGAATGCATATATAGATAACAAATAAATCCATTTCTTTGGATAGATATCTACTCAAATATCATCTAATTACATCTAATAACAATCATTATCATTAATCTAACTATCATCATATTCCTTGCTAATAGCACAAGCAATCTAGTAGCATAAGCATCCTTGACATCATGAATATGTCTAGTAACATAACATGGCTATCAATATTGGCATCTCAAATAAAGGGAACAAATCTATATCGTAAGTAGAACTAACATCATAACACAATGAACTACATAGGCATGATTAGTAGTTTAAGCATTTATAATTACATAGGCATGGCTAGAAATATTAAACATAGCTAGAAGCAACATCTTAACCATCAATGCCAGTATATTTGACAACATAAGCATGCTTACAATATGAGCATAACTACAACATAAGCATATATATTATCTCTTATTGTACTATACATGATCTCAGTGAAAAGAAAGCAAACAAGGGTTATCATCCAATATGAAGTGTTGTGGATAACCCTAAATAGATATGCTACACGGCTGTCTTACATCTTTTATTATGACCTAGGGAATTTGAATTGTACCATCCAAAGTCCAACTGACCCCTGTAAAGGGCTATTCAGTTCCGTACAAGATTTAGGAGTGCCCATATCCTAAGATCTCTTCCCCTCTGTCAGTTTGAGTAAAATGGCAATGACATATCAGTCAAAGTTGCCACAACAACAACATATAGTCAAGCTGCTAACCACTAGTCCTCCCTAGGTACAGGATACGACACTACAAACTAGGGTATACAATACCCTCTAATCTGAGGTACAACCACATTTGTCCTCAATCACGTCAGATGTATGAGGCATGACCATAGACATTCTCCACAACCTGCATTGTGGATGACAAGGATATATACTCAACTTGCCACCCCCACATACTCAACAGTATGTGCTCTGAGTTTCCATTAGGAATACTCATTTCACGATCCAGCAAGTTCTGACACTGAAGATGGCTCTACGGAACATGGCACTACATGATTAGAGTTGCACTTGATTAGTAATGCCAATTGGGTGAACAAAGGCTGCATCAAACAAGTGGACATACAAACCCAAATTCACTTCTAGTTAGCATATAAATATCACAACTTTTAAAAGATATAAAATTTGTGGAACATAATTTCTCATCTCATCATCACATGGTACTATTCACTAGCCAGTCATGAGACCACACTAGTCATCATACTATCACAAGATATAAATCCTTTTCACAATATCACAGGGTATCAACCCTTATCAACACAACAGGATTACACCTCATTCAGGGCTCAACCATGCCCAAAGGTCATTAAGACCATCATACTATCACATGATATAAATCCTTTTCACAAAATCATAGGGTATCAACCCTTATCAATACAAGAGGATTACACCTCATTCAGGGCTCAACCATGATCAAAGGTCATTAAGAACATCATACTATTCCCTACAAGATCATTATTATCTTTGCATGCGTTATAACAAGGCTCAACAACATCACTTACATATAATACACCAGATCAACATAATATTGCATTAATGAGCTAGGAGATATTCATAAACAATCATAGCAGGGTTACATTAACATGAAGAACATTCCTTTATTACATCAACATGCAAGGAATATATATATGATTGCCCCTCATCATATTAATAATGCACATGTTTAGCATAAGAAAGTATCAACCACGTGGCTATGATAACCACCAATTAACACATTAAGGTTATGATCATATTAAGGAGGTTATTTCACCATCATGCCATCATATAAGAAGGTTAAACATGAATACTCATCTTTATCTATTTGCATTAGAGTTAGGTTCACAAAATAAATTATATTATTGTTACTAATCAACAATCATACCCAAACCCTAACTCACGACATCTCTATTGGATCATGGATGCATAAGGTGAAGCATCACCATCACATTCCATACTATTCTCAAGTACGAACCCACACATAAATCAAGGTGTAACCATCCGGTTATAGCATACTAGGGTTTCAAAAATAGTAACAAAGTACTCCATGATTTTATTAGTCATTCAAGGACTATTCATACCCAATTACCATCATTTAGTTATATTAAAGCTAGTTATAACAAGCTATACCTCATTAGGGTTACCCATTAATTCATTATGGTGATTATAAATCATAATCATACGAGGGAAAGGTTAAGACTACAAGTTTAAGGCATTGAACCATCAAATTCTCATCATTTGAACTATGACATTACACTACACTCTTCACCCAAAACAATAGAAATATTGAGGCATCAACTTCTAACCATGAAATGTTGAAAAGGTAAATCCATTGGTCGTTTACATAAGTAAACACTTTAATGAATCATCTATCATGTTATTGAGTTGTGATCTATAAAATTCACCACTTAACACTAGACATACTTTGATTAACAACAAGAAGGGTTCTGTTGAGAATAGGGTAAACCCACAATCGACTGTTCATTTAAAACAAGCTATCCATTATCAACAAGTAAGCTCCTTAAGTTGATCATATAAAGGAAACCATCTAAATCAAATTATTAGGACCAACATATTACATTAGACATCATTCCACTTTATTGGAGGAATAAACATTAGATCTTGACTATTGGGTCAAGTTCATATATTAAAACCATCAATTACAGTATAGGTCCGACCATTGCATCAAGTGACCCAAGAAACCATTGGTCTAAGGCTTAATTTTGCATCAAGTGACCCAAGAAACCATTGGTCTAAGGCTTAATTGATGCTACAACTATATGATTAACTCACCATAGGTTGTGGAGACCTGATCCACCATCAGTAGTGACCATTAAGTCACCATAGGTTGTTAGATAATCACTATATTCATTAATTAGCATCAAATATTAAGCTAATGTCATCATTGATTGATAACATTAGTAGAGCACTTAATGGTTGATCATTAAACTTCTAATTGATCCAAAACCTGACCTAATGGGGTGACCATAGGTTTTCACCATCATCTGACACCTTTGACCCCAACCATCAGTTATCATGAAGACAACACCATAGGGTTGTTGCAATAGTACCATCATCGGGTCATGTGTTTATTGAAGAAATCAGCTTAAAACCCTAAAATTGACCATTGGTTGATAGGTGTGTTGCACCATAGATTGTCAAACCAACCTGATCCAAGTAATATTATAGCTTAGGAATAACGTACACATGGTCACAAGTTCATCTAGAATTGAAATCAGAATAGGGAATATTATAAATATTGAAAACCAAGTCAAGCATATCTTTTTAGTGCATGGATCATCATTTTCAAGCAAGAACATGACCTAGAAAGCTTATGGTAATCAATAAACTTGGAGCAAGTTATAAAACTTTCCTCTAATTAGAAGATAAACTCCCAAACGGAAGAAAACATGAGCAGGTAGGGTAGGAAATCCAAGCATAAGTTGTGAACTCGTCCATCTAGCATCTTTCTTCATCAAATGAGCAAACCCTGAGTATAAGGAGCAAGAAAGGTAGGGTTTTAGGGCTTTAGAGAAATTTCAACCATGGAACAACAAGGTTCTGACCTGAAGAAAGGTAGGAGTAAGTATAAGAGAGAAATAAATAGAGGAAATAAGGGGATTCTTATTCTTTTAGGTCAAGATCACTAGAAGGAAGCTTTTTAAACCCAACCCTAGATTCTTTTTTCCAAGAAGATCCTCTCTTTCTTCTTCCTTGGACAAAAAATTCATAGAAGCATAGAGGGAGAATGAGGCTTGTAGAAGGAGGGAAGTGGTGGAGAGAAAATGGCTCATTTGGGTGCTTAGGGATAAGTATATGAAACTTTAAGATAAATAAAAAGAATAAGTTGATGTTCTAGTATCATTCCAAGTGTCCATAGCCTTAAACTATTAAGAATATACAAGAACACACAAGCAGCTCCACCACCATCCATATAGACCTGATTATCTTTCCTTTTTCGAATTTCCAAGCCAATCAAATAATTCCTTAGTTGATAGCTACTAAAGGTAGCTCATCCATGAAGGGGTAAACCCTAAAATAACCTCGAGGAAAACACCTTCAAACCAAGGTTTAAATAGGCGCCCCATGGCTCAACAAACTCAAGAATGATGAGATAATATCCAATGAACATAATGCAATGATAAATTGCAAAGAAAACCTCTCTATTGGGTAAATTGTAGAAAAGTCCAAAATGTGCATAAAGTTGCATAACTTGCTCAAACAGTGTCCAAATTGGAATAAATTTGAAACTTAAGATTTTATTATGATTTCAAAGAATATAACTAGGTTAGATTACGGTTATAAGAATTCAATTATGATAATTAAGCTTTTTCAACTCGTTAAGCAAGTTTAAGGGCCTTACAATGCTTAACAAGTTTTACAAGATATGGTCATTCCATGATTAAGTAAAAAAAGAATTTGATCAATATTTGTTAAACCAAAGTTAATTTAAGTTTAGTTTAGTGAATTTGATTCAAGAATATCAGTTTAAGTTGGTTAAGAGTGTATATTGCTCAGGTAGTAGTTTGGATTGGTAATTGTAAGTTGAATGCCCCATTTTAAGGTTGGTTATCGATCAATATAGTCATTGTTTATTGATATAAAGTATGAATTAAAATCAATTATAATGATTAAATAATTGAGGTGCAAAGATAAATACCAATCTTATATATACATATTGTTTGTGTGCATGTATGCATGTTCTTGCACGCATGCGTGTGTGATGATGATATGTAAACCCAAATTTTGGCCTTTTGTTTAAATGTAAGATAAAAGCCTAATCTACAATATGCCTTCATATAATTGCCATTTGGTCCAGTATTAACTTACGTTACTCAGATACTATTCATGAATACTCTTTTATAATACTTCATCAGAGTTTAATGTTTTGGGGAATATTTGAAATGTTTTGATGACTTTGATGTGTGAGATATCATCAGAATTTTAATATAATTTACATGATTTGTGATATTTTTTATAACATATTAAAAAATAAAAAAAACGTAAGCTTGTTTTAAGTTCTAAATTTTCATTAAATTCAAATGCCTTAAAACATATTAGTGACCACAATTGACCAAAATAGCATCTATCGTCCAAGTATGTTTTGGGGTAAATTGAGAAGACAAATTTTGGATTTTTGGACATACCTCATAGGATTTTGAACAAAACTCAACTTCCATCATTCTACTTGGTGAACAAATATACAAGGTTGGCTAGTGTTATGTAGAAAACTTTTTAAGTGATGGTTCATGTTGCTGAAGTAAAAAGTAAAATTGTATCACTTATTTGTAATTGTTCCAAATGCGCAAAAAATAACATGTTTCAATAAACTAACACCCAAAAACCTCACATAATTTGTCATATCTCCTAGAGATCTTTATTGAGAGAAAAATGAGGCAGACTAGGGTTTGTAGGTATATATACCTCTTTTGATCTTGAATAAGGTATTTCCTTGGATGTTTGATATATTTCTAGTAAGAGCTTGCCTTATTTTATTTATTTATTCCTTTTCTTCTTATATGTTATGTGGAAAAATTCCCCAGTTATGGACACATGACACTAGTACAGATACCACCTACAACATAGAATAAAATAAACCTATAACATTGTTTTTGTACCAAAACCAAAGTGAGCAACACTATAGCTAAGGACGAAATGCAAAATTGATGACAAAGAGTCAGTTTCAGTTGCTATGAAACAAATACCAACACTAAAGATCAAACCATAGTCTTCTATTTCTGTATAGAAATTGACATTGTATATATTTATTGCGTCGTCAGTTTGTGTTTGAAGAACCAACAACGCAGAGGATGCCAGAACTTGGTAGCATAGCCATGCTGGGAAGAACTCCATGTTGCAGTCTGGATAGAACTACCAAAATGGGTGGCATGACATTTTGAGTATAGTTGTATCATCTGTTTATTTGCAAAATTGACAACGCAGATCTACAATGTCAACTTTTTATGACAACCAATGCCGCATGTATGTTTTTATATAGTAGATCTAGAGGCCTGCTATCTAGATGTTCAATAAGATGTGGAATCTATAGTTTATTAGATTTGTAGGTTCTATCCTATGTTCAGCTTAACAACATGCCAACATAGCCACAAAACCTGCAATAGCAAACATATAAACAAATCATCCAACTACATACATTTTCATTCTCTGATTCCATTCTCTTCAATACTTCATTCCATTCTCACACACATACACAATTCAGAAAACACACATACAATTTCATTCTCCAATTCCATTCTCATGACATGTACAATAACAATTCTCATTGTATTCATTTCTCTTTACATTCATTAACACACATGCATATATACACACATCATTCACATATGCACCAACAATTCACTTGCATCAAATTTAAAGTTTCAAAAAGTTATAACCATCACAATATATAGAAATAATGACATCAAAGATTATAAAACTCATATTTTATACCAGTCAAATTTAAAATTGACTTCCTTTATGAAGGAGTGTGCCCACTCTTTTCACATCTTATCTAACTCTTCATTTGTATAGGGCTTTGTCATGTCAAACACCTGCAAAGAGAATTACATGGTTCAAGAGTTTGATTTGATTTTTTTATATTATCAAACGAGGCTATTTACTTATGATGATCAAGACTATATATGTAATACTTTGTATACAATGGATATCTAGTGATGCATATCTAACAATTAGGTCTGTATACCGCATCACGAGTACATGCATGCCCAATTATTATTTTGTATGGGGTACTATAAATTTATACTTATGTGAAATGTTAATAAATAAAAGTAAGAATAGCCAACACACACACACACACACACACACATATATATATATATATATATATATATATATATATATATATATCTGTGTGGGTATATATATGTGTATATAATATGTGTATATATATGTATATATATATATATATATATATATATATATATATATATTCATTAGAGTCAGAAAACTACTCAACATGCTTCCAACTTAATATTTTTTTATCTATCTTTCCTCTGGCCTTTTTTAATGCTTTTATACCCCTATAAGTTAAAGTAATACATTTAATAGAATTAGCAAATAATCATGTAATGATGAAAATATTAGTATATGGTGACAGATATAAAAATTTACTTACACAACTAATACCATTTTC
Source organism: Alisma plantago-aquatica (assembly GCA_963693085.1). NCBI lineage: Eukaryota > Viridiplantae > Streptophyta > Magnoliopsida > Alismatales > Alismataceae > Alisma > Alisma plantago-aquatica. Next base: position 778,444,699 of record OY856409.1, read on the forward strand.
ATTGTGTGTCCCACAATCCCTATTTAGTCAACCAAACAATCTAGATAATACACAGTTAGCATCTTCAGGACAATTGTCAACAACTCTTAGTGCTTATTACTAAGCAAAAAGAAGGTAACAAAATGAAACTAAAAGTCCACAATGAAATGTAATTCATAAATCAAAATTAAAAGCAAAGTTCCCAAAACTTACACAACACTAGAAGGAGCTATAATCATGCTCTTTCTCATAGTACCAAAATATTTAAATGTGATATAGTGGTAATCACTAATAGATGTTGGGTATTTATCTACATGATTAATCATAGATGGAACTAGAAATGCCACATTGGTTAGTGTGAACTATCCACACACCCTATATAAGTAGTTACATAACATATATGTATCCATTAACATATAATAAAACATATCAACATATATTCACATATATATAACAAGTTATTTAGCCATAATATTTTTCTATATAAAAAATTCTATCAAAATTGTATTCAACCAATCATAAGTATAAAGATCCATAATATCTAGAAATAATACACTAGTATCATGATCTCGACCTATAGTATTCTCCTAGATATGGACCATCATAGTTAATCATTCCACCAAGTGAAGTAACCATATTGCAAACCCTTGCACTTAGGACCTAGCAAGTATAATAGGCCCTTTGCAATCCAAGAAAGTAATTGAATATTTGGGGGAGGAAGAAGAGGACTTGTAGGGGGTTTCTTATGTTCTATGATCTGCATATATTATCATATCAATTTCCAATTATATACACAAGTAGAAAATAATTAGAAATAATAATGCAATGAAAATTTAGCATACATCTAAAAAGATAACCCCCGTTGTAGGCCAAACAACCACCCTATGCATCATGTATTGTCTCGTGCTCAGGGTGGTCATATGGGAGTGGTGTTTTTTTCCAAGCATCATGGATAAGACTGATAGACACACAAACTGCATTGGTGGGTATTGGAGCACCATGAATCATGTCACCAGGAAGGGGTGGGTAAGCATGTCCCATTGCAACAACATAGAAGCCAGGTTCTAGTAATGTAAGATGACACGACATTGACCCCAACAAATTTTTATATAGTTTTATATACACCTAGCCACAAACATATTATAGATTCACCTAAAACACTATTATATCATAAAAACTTACACCGTGTGTGCCACCTCATGAGTCTATTGGATTACTCCCAACCACCCTTGCATAGGGGGGTCCATCTCGTAAGAAGAATGTGGCAGAACAAGTACTACCTAAGTAGGTCGATATTGAGAAGCATGAAACTATCTCATTTCTTCCTCTATTCCATTTACAAGCATGCCTTGTACCTTCTCTTATGAAAATCTTCTTTTCTTGACAGATTTGTGCTTATGATCTGATGACCCAAAAAAGGATCTTATACCGACACCAACTCCATTGGCCTAAACACGTATATGATGCTCTAGAATACACAGAGCAACTGTTAATTTATCCCTTTGGCCTCTGGTATGAACTTGCATTCTTTTCTTTGCTCTTAGAGCTCCCTTTAATCATCATCAATAATAATTGGTCAGTAAAACATAAAAATCAAGACAAAAATGAATATACACTCTAAGAGTTGAATTTTACCATCTTTGTATCCACCGTAGTGGTAGTGGGGTTGGATATATATCCAGATTGGCGTGTCCTTACACCTATCCAATCCTTGTAGCAAAGTAAAGGTGCAAGGTAGTAGAAGACCCAGTAGACCCAAGAGTAGGCTACTTAGAAGAAGAAGCTTCCAATCTTTATTGGTTATGCCTTATGTGTCCACCAGGACCCATCTTGTAGTCATGCACATTCTTTGCATGACTTTCTTTTTTATCATCATGTAAAACTTGGTTAATCTAAAACATATGTTAATTATATAATACATTGAATTCACCTGATTGATCATAAGAATGCATTTTAAAGGAGGAGGTTTAATACCTTGAATTCATCGGATTGTCTTAAAGAAACAAAATGGTTTCCAACCTTTGGATCAAGATAGGTACCATTGCTCAGTGACATACTTCATCTTCTTCTCACTCATTATGTATTCTCTTATCATATTTGTCATGTAATTCCTTAATATCCTCCCACGATATTGTGACACCTTTTTGTGATGCAGTATTTCATTAAGGTCAAAGATGCTCTATAAAATTTAGTATACTTAATGGTATATTTGTAAATATATTATTTTAAATATATTTACAAATCAGAATATCTCATGGCTATGTACTTTCATATGTAGTCCTTCTTGGAAGGATCAACTTTTTTCCAAGATTCTATTATAATATCCACTCTAGGAGTAATAACTCCTAGATATTGTCTGAAATTACTGTCATTCTTCCCAATAGGATTTCCGATTTCATTTAAGTCAAAGGCCATCTTTGGTCCTTTACCCATTTGCACTATGAGTTTGTTCATCAAGGTGATGTCTCTTTTATGTGCATGATCACGCTGCTCCGTAGTAGATCCAACAAAATCCTCATGGTGCACATCCTCAAGATTCTCATCCTAAAAGTGTCAAGAAATGAGTATAAGTGGTAAAAATGTAACTTACATAGTCATGATAGAGAATGTAAAATGCACATATAGGTAATATAGAAATACAACTTACACCACACTCATTATCTCATTGCACAATGTCAGGGTTCTTATCCTCATGGTCAGATGCCATCTAAACAATGTCATATTAAAAATAGTCATATAATGAAATATAAGTGATAAAGGATGTAAAATGTCTAGGTATCATATGAAACATATTTAACTATAATAAAGAATTGAAAATGCACATCTAGCATTATAAAAGTAAAGTACATGCGTCTAGTATTGATTGGATCTTTGATCAATTAATATTCCTTCTTTGTGATCTCCATGCATATATCAACCAGTGTTAGCTTCAACATTTACACTTGGAATTTCAATTGAGAATGAACTAGAGTAATCATACTTGTCATAGTAATCTTATTCATTTAACATTTATGCAATAAACAACCTTTTGCCATAAAGAATGACATATCATTTTTCATTTGTAGGATCATTGATGTAGAATATTTGCTTCAACTATGAAGCCATTATGAATTGATCACCCTTCTCACCAATCTTTTCAAAATTCACTAATGTAAAACCCAATTCATCCACTACAACTCCTTTGTTGTTATCAACCCAATTACACTTAACGATGGAACTTCAAAATTTGTGTAGTCAAACTCCCATATGTCTTCAATGACACTGTAATAAGACATTTTAGCTTCACATGGACTCTTATGCTTCACACTAGAAAAATACAATGAAGATCTTTAAGGGTGACCCCATTTATTAGATGACACTGTTATTATCTTGAATTTTTGTTTACATGAAAATCCATTTATGTCAAACCATTTGTAAGACATAACACTCATTTTTTTGTTTAAAGGTGAGCCATTTGATAGTTTCAACAACATTATTTGGTGTTTGAGATACTTGACTGAAGATTTTATCTTCAAACCACCAAATAAATGTCCTATTATTTGTCTAGCAAGCCACATTGATTTGGCACAAGCGTATTTGGTCTTGATCAAACTGGCATATTTTTTATATAAATACCCACTTTGTCATTATTGTGTAAAACATACAAGTTTTCTTATCCTAGATCACACGACTAATTACTTTCTCTCATGCTCCCAAAATCCCTTTCTCAAAATAGGGATCAGTATTCCTTTCATGGGTTGGAGCTTCATTATAACTCAAAAAGTCATTGCAAAAGCCATAACCACCCTAGCCACATACCCCTCAATAATGCTCCCTTCAGGACAATAACAGTTTTGGACATCACCTTTAAAAACACTCATGTACCATTCAAAAGAATATATCTGATGTAAGAAAACTAGACCCAACATTTTCACTTTACTACTAAATTGGACAATAAGATGTACCATGATATCAAAGAATGAAGGAGGAATATACATCTCAAGATGGTACAGGATACGACCATTTCTCTTTGCAACTTATTAAGATTCTTAAGATCAATAACATTATTGCACAATGTTGAAGAAGAAACAAGGCCTAGTGATTGCAATCCTTACCTGTTTCAGAAGTACAGATAGAATAGCCACGAGCAATATTGGTTGCATTAAACTACGACAATCATGAGATTTAAGACCAATCAACTTTAGATCCTTCATTGATATTAATCTACATATATCAAAAGAGTATCCCTGTGGTACCTTAACATTAATCAAGCACTCACAAAAAGTTCTCTTCTCATGTCGAGACAATGTGTACCTAGCAAGAGGTAAATATGTTTTTTCATCACTGCTAACTTATGTTGTTAATTCCTTCCTTATAACCATTTCACGTAGGTCCATTCCAAATTTCATGCCATCTATAGTCTTACCTCGTATATTCAATAGAGTACCAATGACGCTATCATAGACATTTGTCTAAACATGCATGTCATCGATACAATGCCTAACTTCCAAAGAACTTCAATAAGGGAGATTCTAGAATATTGAACTCTTATTGAATAATAATTTGTCACTCATTATGGGAATACTACATTGTGATCTCTTATAAAATGCACTGACAAAGTATTTTAGTCTTTCATAAAAAACATCCCCTGATATAAGTTTAGGGGCACTCCGTTCCTTAGTTAATCCATTGCATGCTTTGTGCAACTATTAGTAAGGATGCACTTTTGGAAGAAACCTTCAATGACCAAGATATATAGTCTTGCCGCCATATTTTATTCATATTGAATCAGTACTCTCCTCATGTATAGGGCATGCTTTGAATCCTTTTATACTATATCCAGACAAATTCCCATATGTTGGAAAGTCATTGATAGTGGAAAACAACATATCATGCAAAACAAATGTCTTTCTACTAAAGCATCAAAGGCCATCATACCTTCTCCCAAAAATTTCTTTAAGTCATCAACCAAAGGTTCATGAAAAACATCATAGCATTTCCAGGTTGTTTGGGCCAGATATTAACAAGGACAACATGACATACTTATTTTTCATACACAACAAGGGAGGAAGATTGTAAATAACAATCATAACAAGCCAAGTGCTATGTTGGGTGCTTAATGTCTCATATGGATACATCCCATCGTAACAAATCCCAAATCTTATATTCTTTAATTCTTTACCAAATTTTGGGAACAATGAATTAATTTCTTCCATTGTGGGGAATCATACACATGTTGTGGATCCCATCATTGTTTTTCCTTGCCTCTGGATGCCAAGATAAATTTTGTAAATCCATGGTATTGGCAAACAAGAGTTAAAACCTTAGCATTATAGGTAGATACCACATTACCTTGGAAGGAGAGCCAATTTTGGATTTACTCAAAGTTCATTTTGTACCTTGACGCCCCACATTTTGGTAAATATTTCAACTCAATATGGTCCTTTGAAATAATACAGAGTCATTTAGGCAAGCATGTATCTTCTTAGCCCCCATTCCCATTGGGAACAATATTTTCATTAATTTGTTTATTGAGATTGGAAGCTCATTGCATTCAAGAAGAATTTCTTTCAACAAAGACAATAGAGATAGAAGCTTTGTCGCTCCATCTATGTTTAACCGTCATAGTATACAATCTCAACACAGTGATCAACTTCATAAACGTAGTACTATATAAGTATAATAGTCTCTCAGTATCATGCACAATGCTTTTAAATAAGGAATATGGATCAGTAAAATTTACCCCACAACTATCTTGCATCGCATCAACCATATCTATTGGAATCAGTCTATTCACATCTACATCATTGGAAATTTCTTCTTCAACACAAGTACTACTATCAACATCTATTAATCTCATAGTAGGAATATCTCCATGACATTAACATTATATATAGCCTTGCACAATCCCATTTCACATGACATGACTTTTAATTTTGTCAACAATGTCGATTTTCAAGTTGTTACTACAATTTTTACATGGAAAATATAACCTATCTTCAAGTCGTATCTAAAATTCCTTCACAAATCATATAAACTGGTCAAGACTGGTAATAAACTTCATAGTGCAACATTTAAAAATGGACATCCATGATCGATGCATTCTATGATCATAGAGAAAATGAGTATTGAATCAGGCATTTATAGATTAGGATTTAGAGATTAGGGTTTAGAGATTAGGATTTATCATTTAGGGTTTAGGGTTTTAGTCTTACAAATTAGGGTTTAGGGTTTACAGTTTACAAAGTAGGGTTTAAGGTATAGTAATGATTGTGTACCACCTATATCATTCTTGAACACCTAATCTCACTAGTAAGTGCATAATTTCTATTTGTTTTTTAGGAATATTTTGGAAACATTTTCCCACATTTCTTCAAGTACACCGATGTAGATGGTCAAATACCCACCTATGTTGTACTTAGAGAACAAATGGGGAAGTGTTGATGAAACATCTTGAGAACCAAATACACATTATACACTTACGTCCTAAGTGATAGTAAGTGTTTAAGAATAGTCTGAAACCACAAGACTGTCCAAGATTTACTCCTAATGAGTAGATCTCAGATGGGTATCTAGGCCAATGCCATGATTTTGAAATTAGGGTTTACACATCAAGGTCAGTCTCTATGCCATATAGCAATTGGTTATTTATCAGGATTCATATCATCATTAATTAGCTTGGGGGTTGGTTTCATAAACAAAGCCAGACATATCTAATTTACAAGCCAAATATGAATAATGATATCAAACATAATATTCAAAGTTTATATGAAAATTTATAAAAACACCAAATAAGCAACTATACATGTATTTTAAAAATTATAGATAAACAAACCAAACAAACAAACAAAAAAATTATAGATAAAAATTTAGAAAAAAAACACCTTAAGCAAGAGTAGAGGAGATGGTAAAAGAAAGCACCTCAAGAAGCAGCAATCGCAATGGCAATTGCAGCATCTCAAGTAGCAGCAGTGGAAGTGAGAGTGATGGCAGAGCTTGGAGTTGCAGTAGAGGAGGAAGAAGAGGAGAGACAGAAGCACCAATGATAGTAGTAGAACAAGAGGAAGAAGAGGAGAGCTCAAGATGGTGACAGCTATGAGGTAGTAGTAGTGTTGGTGATGAGGTAGTAACACTGACGGCTAAGTGGTGACAACAAATGACCTGATTGCCAGAGAATATCCAAATCCCATAATGAAATAGAGAATGGGTGAAAGAAAATTTTTGTAGGTGTTGTTAAGTAGAACTTAATCGTCATTTGCCCAAAAAATGATGAGAGAGGAGTAAGTCACCAATTTGGAAAGAACAATCGACAATAGAGTAAACACTATATCGATAGTTGGGTAGTTGGAAATCGACGACATAGGACATATTATGTCACTAAGAACTTATTCGTTGGTTTGCTAAGTAAAACTGATGATAGAGGACATATTATGGCATCGGTTGGGTACAAATAAATCAACGACAAAGGCCCTTTATCCCTAATGAAAAATACCAACCTCAGTAAGGACTTATTTGGTGGTTTATAGAACCATAACCAATGACATAACCCAATTTTTTTTTAGGGGGGGTCATGGGGCATGTGACGAGAACCCTCTGTTGTTACTTCCTTACTAAGAAACTAACACTGCATGATTTTTCAAGGTAAAATTTGATGTTGTGAATATGACCTATGGTGTTGCTTTGTTTAGAAAAAAATCGATGACATAGGTGTTTTAGAGGCAAAAATTATTTCACCGAAAGGGGTGTGTTGTCGATTTCATTACAACCTACATTGAACGTCTATATCAAATTTTTTCTCCTAGAAAATTTAATTTTGGGGTTGTTTGTGATGTCAGTTCTTCCACCAGTACGAACGTTACAATGAAGTGGTACCCATGTATTTTCTTAATATGTACGATTGAACTATAGTGATGTTTGTGCTCTAGCAACCGATGATGTAAGGTTTTTATGTTTGTTTTCATTTCGGAATTAATAAAAGTGACACCAAAGGTTAAAAATGAACTAGTGTGAACCCTAATATTTTCCCTTATGGCATTCATTCTTCTACTCTTTCTAGTTTGGAGACCAGTTTGGCTAGAGGAGGCATTGTTGGTCAAACTATTAGTAATTAGTGATCTTCATAGTTTGAGATCCAAGTTTGAGCTTCTTATCTTTATGTGTGAGTGTATACTCACCCTTTTATCATTTTTATGAGTTTAAGATGCTATTATCCTCAAACTGGTTAAATAGAAGCTAAATATAATTAAATGAGATGAATTGAGGTAGTGTAGATAAATTCTTTCTTCTTGTTATAGAAACATAATATGAGCAATATACTTTCTTTTTTTATTGACTTTAGTTTATTTTAATTCTCTTTAATCACCCTTAGTTTCTCATGAGTGTTCGATAAACTTAAACTACCTTCTAGTTGAATTCTTGTGTATGAATTGGCTGAATTAACCCATATAACTTGTTTTAAATGATTGTTTGTTATTTAATGACCCCAAATGAATAGTATATGTTTATTTATTGTTTTACATCTCTAATATGATGTTTTTATTGTGTATTTCTAAGCGTGAAAAATCCTAGTTGGTCATATTCTTGAAATCAATGCTTATATTGTGGATTATGATTCTATTTTCCTAAGATGATATGAGTAACGTTGACGATATTTAAAGTAGAAAATGATATCCCATATGATAATACTCCCTAAATATAATGATTCTTGAGGTAAACACATGATAATATGATGATATGGGATGAGATATGTGTCGTATGGGTTTAAATGATATGTGATATGAGATATAAAAATGACATAATTAGTTTAGCTTGTTGTGATATAGAGTAATTGTAAGTGAAAAACATAATTGAACCACATAATATACTACATAATGTATCTATGTGAGTTTCGTTTCAGTTAGTGGTGGTAGGGTTGATCAGTTGGTCCTTTCGGGCAACTCATAACCTATATGGTGTTATTGCACACTGTGAGAGGATAAAACGTAGCCATTGACTCAATATAAGACAAGATAGTATAGGATTTATACAATAGATTATCCACCTATATAGGATAGGGTGGGCCTTAGACATAATTCATATAGGTGGGATGTAGTAGTCCATATATATACTCATTGGAAGTGTTAGGAAGGGGTGATGGGCTTTGTCGACTACCCTCTCACCTAACTGTGTCGAGCCTTGTCCACAACTCAAATTGAGTTAGTTGAGTAGGGAATATATGTGGGGCCATGTATAGAACTCTCTCCCTATCTCTCATAATTTATTAAGAAAGATAATACTTACCTAACTATACATATAAAATTAGAACATATCACTTAAATCATTATGACATGCTTCATGCAGGAACCCTCAAAACAAAACAAAAGAGAAAGAGAGAAGCAAAGGAAACAAAAAACAGATACTAAGGGCTTAATAAATATACACCCTGTCAGACGAACCACGAAGCATTATCCACACCTAGAAATTGAGGTCCATCAAGCAGGCCAGTATACTAATCAGTGTCAATAGCATCTGAGATGTATACCTATCTTTTTCTTTATGGTTGTATCCTCCAGACTAGAAAATGTCTGGTTTACCGCAACTCATTAGAGTGTGACCTGAAAAAAATTCCAATCCTACTAGAACAGAAAGCATTGAAGCTAGCCATCTATGAGATGTATATTCCAAGATTAAAGGAGTAATCATCATACTCTCTAAGCCACTGTCATCACTACTGGCGTTAACCTCGTCTTAGAATGTGTAGCTAGACATCAACTCTTCGAGGACAGAAATAACCCCAGAGTTAAGAAAACAACATCTTAATGCAATAGAAAATCAAGCCGACTACTGGCCTATGTGAAGGCTCCTCTATCCTTCTTGCGATTACTAAGATTAGAACCGCTTCCTTCACTCGAGTGATAGTTCTAATAGTTAGAAATTAGAACTCCATTAGCCGAGACTAAGAAGACAACTGGATCTTGAGTAGATCAGACCTGGTAAGCATAGGAATATATCAACTCCATAGCTACCACTGCTATCTTTGCCTGCTACCCAGCACCCCTGATCAGTCGGCCTGGAAAAAAACATCAAGCCTTCTCTGTTCCATCCTCTGCGCCACTAGCGTTAATGCCACCTTCAAAGAATGGGGAGAGAACGTAACTTCAAAGACCTTATGTCCATCCCAGGTGACACAAATAGAGGGAGTACAAAAAAGATAACACGCAAGCAGCTAAAGGACCTGATCAGTCCTCCCTCTTTTTCCTTCCTGACTTCTTCTTTTTCCTTGATCTTGGGTGATCGAAGATAGCAGAGTCAGAGCCCCAATGAATGGACTCAACCTCTGAACTTGAATCTCCCTGAGAGATCTCATCAAACAGGTTGGCTTTCCTTTGTTTGTAGTCAATGGACAAGCCACAACTTTGCCATATCCTGTTAGCCTTTGAAGAAATCAAGGACTCTTCAGAAGTTCTCCTATGATGGGATGAGTGAAGGGTCGATCGGTGATTCACCAGGACAGCGTCGAGAACTGTGTTCCTCACCTGCAATGCGATCTCAGCCATGCCCGCGTCATCCTACTCTTTATCAGCAACAACTGCATTCGGGTTGGCTTCAGGAGCTTGAGTGTCTTTGACAAACCGTCGAGCACCTTGCTTCCCAAACCGGAACTGGACTTCCTTTGTGGGAATAGCGCACCTACTAACCAGGGGACACGATCCCTATTTGTGACCGAATCGCTTGCAACCAGAGCAGTGGAGGGGATTAGAATGATAGACCTTGGGTTTAATATTCTTAATCAGAATTGCCATGCTTAATTAATATTATAACTTGCATATGCTATCTTCTTTGAACTAACGAGTGAAAAAAATGAATAATTGAAACATTAACTCATCTAATTTTTTGTTAATGTTTTAAAGCACCCAAGTTAGTTGTATGGCATGGATGTGGTAAGATAGCATCTAGAGTCATTATGCACATCGTGTCTTGGGCATGGGTTTGATATTGCCTTGGTTTATCGTTGTTGTTTTCATCCTATTACAATAATATATGTGAGTCATTATTGATCATTATAATCATTGTTGAAATCTGATGTAATTTTAATATGCACAAGATGTGAATTGATAAGACATATATTTCTACTATAAATTTATTATGTACTTGAGAGTGATGATAAAAGAAATGATATCTATCTTTTTCATAAATTTTGACTTCTTATATTGGTTTGTGCCCTTGCTTCCACTAAGATTTAAGTTTTAGATTGGTTTTTTTTTTGATTCATGGTAGGTTTTTGGTTAGTCTATATTGCTCTTTGTTTTTGTCTAGAAGTGCTTGCTATACTAGTTGCTACTCAATATAAGGTTGAGATTTTTGTTAACCCTAGTGTTGGGTACCACAAATAGTTTTCTATACTAGGTTATTTAAGGGAGGATTGACAATACAATTCTAAGTATCTTAGTCATTATTCTATGGAGAATATTAATGCAAAAAATAGTGGATCGATGTTTTACTTTAATATATGAGATGCTTAAGTGTTTAAAGATTAATGTTTTACCAGAAGATGGATTAATGATGACTTTATGAAGGTTGATACGGTAAGATAGATAACAAAACTATACTCAAGTTGATGCATTAATTCATACATGAAGAGGATTATTTAGTTAAAAAACTTTTTGCGAAGTTAGATTGTTCAAATGAGTTTGACAAGAAGATTGTTAGTTCAAAGTTTTCTTCTTTATAATAAATTTTAACTTTCTTGGAAAGGTCAAAGATTGTGTCCCAAAATGGTTCACAAATTAGTATGTGGGTACTTAAAGCATTGTATAAGACAAAACACTGTCTAAGTATTAATGTATAATGCAATCAATATCATTTGAACCAAGTAGTTAAATCCCTTCCTTAGATCATGTTTCATGTTGGCTTATATACACCCTAAGTTGAGTAGTATTTCACTTAGGATAAGGATGGTCCCTAGTTTATATATGTATGTGAGAATAAACCAAACATGGATAATACACGTATTTAAGGTTTATGTAGTGCTCATGATATATCAATAAATCATAATGGTGATGATTGATTTTTGAAAAGATGAGAGAGAAGATGTCCTCTACAATCTTTACTTTCCCTAATATGTTTCAGGTTTCATACTCACACCTCATGCACTTCTGCATGGGATCCAACAAGAGTTTTAGTACCCTCTAATGAAGCATAGGAATGTAGCAAATAGTGTTGAGTGCAATGTTTTACTTTCATGAGTTCAATAATAATCCCAAAGAAAAATAGAAAATAGCATGTGAAAGGATAGTCTTAAGTAAGAACTAAAATAAACAAATTGCACATAGAATAATATGTAATATTTGTTAGGCTATTCCACATTCATGGAATGTGCACAAGTTTATGAAAGGCATTATAGTAGCTCAAATTTACTACAAGAAGAGGAAGATATTTTTGTCTTTGATGAATTAACATTAAACATGGGAGAAGATATCCATCATTAAACATGGGAGAAAATCTCCAACGACATTAAAATGAATCTTGGTGTATCATCAAATACATAGTAAAATTTTAGTAAAGAAACAATTGCATTAAAGAAATATTCATTTAAGGAAAATGCATGAATTATGCAAAATACCCATTTTTTCAAAAAAAAATGGGAAGAAAGTAAAAGGATGTTATATTGGAACATAGTGCCTAAAATAATAGGAAGACAGTATAGCAACGTATCAGTGCATATTGAGGGAGACCATGAAAATTAAATGTATGTGTACAAAAAATACATATATCATTCCTTTAAAGGAAAAATAGAAAAAAAATGTGGAAAGAAAAAAAAGAAATGAAGAACAATTCAAGTAAACCACAATGCAACCTAGGTATATTAAAAGGTGTTCAATGGAGTTGTTAATTGGTTGTCACCACAAAAAAGACACACCCAAAAAAGTTGTCAAATTCCTTCTTGTAGTTGGTAGTAATAAAAATACAATCAAATGAAATTACAATAACAAAGAATGAATAAATAAAAGGGGGATAAATGGTGGTTGATTCTAATGAGTAGGACTTGAGAGGAAGTTTACTGAAGCTATTAAGTAATTAAGCGCAACAAAATCCAAAAGACCACATATATATACAAACAGAAAGGGTGCATCTTGTATGCCAAATAATGAATACCAACCACAAGTTATATGTTGCACCGGAACCTGATGATAAAAATTATAAAATGAAAAAGGTTTAACATCACCCAGAAGTCCGTAGTAACATACTACTTAAACATAACTAGATATGGGACCACTCGTGTAGGGAAACTTGACCATCTCATATATCCTTATTATCTCTAAACTTGAGAAGGCTTCCATTGTATGTTCTCCTCTAGCTTCTCAACTCCTAACTAGTTTAGTATATCACATGCGTGTGGGAAATAAATGGAGAGTATGTGCTAGTACAACACATGTATGTGCAATAATGAGAATAACTAGGAGTTAATTCTAAAAAAGTCCTTCATGTTTAAAAGGAGGTATACAAAAGGGAAGATAACTACTACGTATGAAGTTATTCCAATTAGTAATGAGCCATTCTTGAAAGGGTATAAATAGTCAATTGGAATTTCATGCCTTCTAACGTTTCACTAAATAAAAATAGTAAAAGCATGCAAATTGTAAGACAAAATAGAACCATGCAAAAGTAGGTCTAGAATACCATATTATTTTGAATCGTGGTAAGATATGAGAGTATCTCAGTACCTTAAAAGCATGTTAGAGCATCAAGGGTATGTGAGATCACCATCACCCAAATATGCAAGGTTGTGCACTATGTCAGAAACCCAGAAAATTGCACTATTCTTGGATAATATTGGCCAAGAAATCAAACATGCATAATACTATCGCCTAGATAATTATTCATCCAATTCAATTTGAAGTGTAAAGAAATGTGAACATCCAAAAACATGGAAGTTGGGTTCAGGGGACCCAACTACAAATGCTTCATCAATAACAATGGAAAAGAATGAAATCTGATAATAGTGAAGGGTCATTCAAGAAAGGATTCCAAAACGGATTACTATAAGAATTTATGTCTTATTAAGAAGAAATTTGGGTTCATGCCTTTAATACTTTGAAATTTGCAGATGTGCATACCTTAGACTTATTTTTCATATTAATATACAACTACTTATGTCCATAAGTAAGGTTCCAAAACACTCTATACATCAATTCATAGATAGTATTGGGTTTATAAATTAAATAATTCACCCAAAATACTGACTTCTAGAAACCATGGAATTAGGTTACGAAATGTTTTACATATTGATATATATTTCAAATTTCAAAACTTATTTAATTGTATTTTTAACATAAATACTTTGCAATTCAAAAATTTATTTTACTATATATTTTCACAATTTAGTACTCAAGTTTGTATTTTATAAGATAATACATCTTAATGGTTTTTTTAAAATTGAAGCCATGTGTCAAATGACAAAAATATATACCATATACTATATTTATAACCCATAGTGAATGATAGGGTATTGACAAAATTTGACCCATAAAAATGTGGTGAAATTATTATAATGAATACAATTGAGAAAAGATTACATTGGCGCCCCTCTAGCACTTCCATGTGGATTGTGCTACAGAGGACAAGTCAAAGAAAATGCAAGGGAAGTTGTTCCCCTCCTCACAATGGAAGAACCTCTAGGATCTAGACTCTATGGGTCAATATTCTTCCACACATATCCTCAGACACAAAGAATAACCTTGTTGTTCCCCTAGAACTATGTCAGACCCAACTGGTTCTTGCTCAGGGTGAACAACCATTTCAGCAAAGTGACCAGGGGCTCCTCCATGGAGTCAAGCGAAGGAAGACCTAAGAAAGGGTGAAAACTAAATACCCATTCAAGTTGAAGAAGAATCAAATTAGGAGAAGTGCCACAAAGATATTCATCTAGAAATTAAGGCAAACCATTGTCAGTGTGCAATTGGCTCAGTAATTCAACACATGCACATATCTATACTACTATAAAAAGAGTGAATCTTTTCAATAATTTACAGGTATGCCATTAGAAACCGCATGACCAATCATAATGTAGTTTTTTAAAATCATGTATCCTCCATGACTCTCTCTCCTCTCACAATTTTTGACACTTTTTTTCAATTTTAAAAATTATATTAACTTACAAAATACTACGACGGTTGCCATTTGTTGTACACTCCACTCGCCCATTCTTATGCACTTTTGAAAACGTGGAACAAACTTGCTATTATCTATGTAACTGATCTCCACATTATCTCCTCCCCCATGAACCTTCATCATTCTCCACCTCACTGTATTTCTCTCCTCCCCACTTTCTTTCAAATGAATTCCTTTTCATCTCTCCTGTCAAAACCATTTTTTATGCCGGTTGGAGATATTATGCTCAGTGTCGCTATTCCTAGTTTCAGAATCTCTCTCTCCTACCTAAAGCGTATGTCTTGTTCATTTCCTATTTGTGAAAGATTAATCCATACAACTTACATTAAACTTTTCTTGATCCTTCCATTCTTCATTTGGTTCCTTGTATGGACAGCCAAAAGGTATCAGGTAGGTGAAATCTTTTCTTGATTCTACTGCGTAGATGTCTAGGTATGCAGAATGCTTTTACTTGAAGAAATTTTTTTATCTTTCATATACATTTAATCTATCACCACCAAGTTGTTTGTGATGCCTTTGCAGAAAATATATGTATTTTCACATTGGTTGGAGTTGGAGTTTGTTGTGGCCATGGCGCTAAAGACGCCAGATGTCCTATATGATAGAGAAGAAATGAGGTTTTTGTCATGAAAAGTTCTCACAATTTTTGGCGCAATTTAAATCCAGTTAAATGGATGTAGTACAGATAAAGTCTTTCACACCATTACGTTGTGTGCTACGTGTTATTAACATATTTACCATATTCTTATTTGTGTGTTTCCTACCACCAGGTGTTCTCAGACAAGTTGTCCACATAGCTGGAAGATTCTAGAGGAAAAAATATTAGCCGCTACAACTTTAACATAACATTACCATTTCATAGGTGCTTCTGATATTTTTTATATCCTCTCAGATCTTAATGTTCACTTAACCTCTATATCAAAAATTTTCAGGAACAATATGTGGTGGCGTGGATACTGGATACCATTAGTTGTATGTTTTCTTATTTTTTTGCTCTTCCATTGTAATTTAATATTGTCATGGCTTTCCCCTTATGTGGTATCTTTGCTCATATCATTTTCATTGCATCAGCGAATCTCCAACACCCACTATATACTCCTCTTTATTCTATGTTCATTCTTCTTATTTATTAGTAGATTAATTTTATATTGACAATTTCATCCATGCTCAATATGTAATTTTTCCTATTTGAACATTCTTGTGCATATCTTTCTTACATGATTGTTTCCTTCTTATTCAAATTCTTGCCTATGTATGGAGGCTATGAGAGTTTGGGAAAATTTGCCTGTACTCTACAGGTTAATTCTTGTACTTGAATCTGTCAAAGGTTTTGTCAACAATCCGTATTGGATCATTGCAGATGGTGTATAGAAAAGTAACATTGTGTTTTTGCCAAAACTATATGAGCTTTTTCAAATTTCATTTTTAACATGTTAGAAATTTTGGGATCTAACTTTAAATATATAATCCTACATTTACATTGGGTTCTCTTCTTAAAAATAGAATCATTTACTGAATTTTATTGAAATTATCTTATCCACCATTTTTTATTCTCCTCAAGTGTATCTGAATAGAAATTCTTTTACTTATACTTCAAAAATATCTTATTTTCCATTCTTAATTTTCCTCACGCGTCTCTGAATCAAAGGTATTTTAGGCTGTTGCTAATGACTTTTAGTGGTCTGTGCTTTTCGTGATCATTGCACACGTACAGACTTCACAGTTTCCTTGTATGTATTTAGTTATTTATCAATTATCATGTGTCCTTTGCGTTGTGATAAGGGTTTTTCCATTAAGGACAATACTTTTGGTTTTCCAATTTCCTATGTTACTTGCTTTATCCGATATATGCATCTTTTGTACTTTATACATTGTATCTCTTGAATCGAGTATAACATCTTATGCCAACTATATGCAATCCTTCGATGCACCTTTTGTCTTTGACCTTTTCCTCCATTGTTATTTACGTCATTAATTATTACATCATTATTTATATGTTAATGGTTCAGTTATACCAATTCAACTTATGGAGGCTAGAGCATAACTAATACAAGTTTAGGAGGTAAGCGAGAGGGAGCTCTGGCGTCCTAAGCGACGCAGCTAGGGCTTCTTCGCATGTGGCGGCTGGCTTGGGGGAGGGGGCTCCGGCCGCCGGTAGGTGCCGCCTCGCTCCCCCCAGGCCTCTCCTCGCCCGGCGGCACATAGGATTTGACTACAGGAGTCGGGCATCGTCAAATTGTGGCTCTCGGCAGATCCCCTTGACTCCAGCGTTGGGACTTCAGGTCCTTCCAGCCCTATTTTTTCCGTAGTGCTGGTGAGAGGTTAATCAATTTTGGCCGGCGATTGGGGGTCAAGCGGTGTTTTGGTTTGTCCCAAGCGTGAGCGGTTTGGCTATCCTCTTCCTGCTACCAAGTTCTACGGCGTCGGGCTCCTCCTTCCTATCTTCTCTTTCCTTTTCGTGCTTTAGTTTAGTTGTTTGTTGTTGGTCGGTGGCTGTACTCAGCCTGGTTTCTCGCCGTCTAATCGGTGTTTGTTACTCGTCGTTTCATCGGCGTTTTGTGTCTCTCCTTCGTGAGAGTGTCGTTGCTTCTAGTCTAGGCTAGAGCTCAGTTTTTTATTCAGATTAGATATGTTGCTTTACTGTATGTCTTTACGTGTAGAGGTGAACTCTCGTTGGATCACAGGTCTTAGATTGCCCTTTGTCTGTAGATCTATGCTCGTGTTGAAGGAATCTCTTAAGAAAAGCTGGTTATATCAGCATCGAAGAAAAGAGATCAATGCAGAAATGTTTCATTCGCTTTCCAATATGAGTTTTTGTAAGATTATGGGTGTGTCCATGATCGGTGTATGTTGTGATGGTTGTTCTCCCTCTTTATGTAGATGTCGTATGGCTAAGTGATGTATTTAATCTGTTTTGCTCTAAAAAAAATACAAGTTTAGGAGGGAAACCGTGAAAACGAGTAGGGGTCGTTTACCTTAACTAAATAGCTTGAAGTTTGAAGAATTCAGCCCGATGGGCCAATGAATTACATAGTTTGTTGGTGTCACGTGGGAGATAAGTGAATGATTTCTTTCAAGGTTCAACAGATGCAATAAACATGTGATATTTATCAGTGATGAATAGATAAATTATTATACACATTTAATATCTATGCATTAGTAAATGTAACTTAAAACTAGATGATTGTTATGTGTCATAATGGACTGATACAAGTTTATGTGTGTTACACTTGTGTCATATCAATCTTACAATATTATGAATCCATATGATATACATGACTAATACTTATCTAATGACATTTTTTCTAAAATATCCTACTTAAAATAATAATGTTTGTGAAATATGCTAGATGTCTACTTTTGACCTTATTTGAACACATAGTGTACAAAATTTTACAAATATTATCTAATAAAATTAAATACATAAAATATGGCACGTACATGTGCACGTGTACGTGTACTAGTTAACTAAAAAGGAGGAAGCTTGGATTCAGACCCTAGGAATACAAGTAGATTCCTATGAGGTTTCATGTAAATGGTCCAGTAGAGTTCAATCATTGTCAGGGTCTATTAAGAACTCGAGTACCTCCGTCAAAGGTTGTCACAAATCAGTAGGGAAATTAAGTTGGGTGGCAAGGTTCAGAGAAGAAAGCAGTGAAAAATAAAGGCTTGAAAGGTGTTTAGAACCTTTATATATGGTTAGGGAATGATTAATTATATGAGGAATGGAGCAATCAGGTTATGGGCTTGATTGGTACAAAATGAAAGGGAAAAGAATCATGATGTGGTTTGGTCAAGAAAGAGGGAATGAACTTCTTTAAAAAAACTTAGGATGACTGGATTTGTGACACATATCTAAATAGAGAGAAATTATTGGATTAGGGCCATAACAAAGTGGTGAGGAAGGAAACCTTGTGTAGATAACATGAGAAAGATAAATAAATAAGAGGAAGAATATGGTGTGTCTGTTCCAGATAAGAGATAAGATGTAAGAGAAAAGGGTGCAACAAAAAGTCTGAATATCAATAAGAAATAAGCTTCAACATCACATACTATATTTCCATTTATCAAATCCTTCTTTATGTAATTGTTTTCAATTCATTATAACTTCTTTTCTTTCATGATTTAGTTTAATTACCTAGGTATGCCCTAACTAAATTAAATATGGTACCAAAAATAGTTAAGGTGTGAGGAATCTAAATCATGTATTATTTTCACTTTCTAATACTTTGAATAATTTCATATACCAACTACGAGTATAAGGATGTTGTTATTATAAATATAATCTTCTTAAGAACTTATGAGTGGTAGTTTATACTTCAATCTATTTTACTAAATGTTTAAGCCCAAGAAAAATTAAAGGATTCATGAAATTTAAAAGATCACTAGTTAGTAATTTTCATATTAATATCCACTTAAATGCTAACTCACTTCATTACACAAAAACCTCCTAAATATTGGTAATCAACCTAACCATTACCTTTCTTAGCTCCTAGTCCACTTATTCTTATCTGAAATCAAGGAAAAAGATATTAACACTAGCTCTCATTTAAGAGGATAGGAAATAATGGTCACAAAATATACTTGGAATTGAGCATGTTATAGTGATACATGAAGGAAAGCAAGGAGTCATCATTTTTTATTTAGGAAAAATAAATTGTGGAATTTTTCAATGAAAAATTTGCATTTTTTTTAGATGGGCATACTCCTAGGAAATGAGAGATAGATGAAATAATGATTTCATATTAGGAAATCTTACTACAAGTGGAAATGGTTAACATCGTCGTGCCACAAAAGAATAATATTTTGCATGTGATACTTCAAAAAAAAACCTCAATCGTTGGGGTTGGAAAATCTTAATGCTTGGGAATATCTTATGATTTACATCTATTGGTGTTTGTCATCCAAGTTGATCAAGCTTTCCTAATCTTCTAATGATCTCCTATGGTAAATGCTCTCCTAGAGAATTAGGGGGTACATTACACACAAAAAAGACAAGTGGGTCAAAGATGCATTTCAAAAGCATGAAAAATAGATATCCAAACTAAAAAGGGTGCAACCTATATGATGTAGGGGTTTCCTCAATTTGTCAAAATAGGGAAAACCTAGATACTTTCAAGAGAAAGAGGAATGATAATCCAACAACAATAAATCAAGAAATTCCATGTATTTTCTATAGATTTGTGTCCCTATATTATCATCAACAATATAAAGGTGATCTTAATAGAAGAGATAAAGAATGGGATAGGCATCGATGAAAAAATATAGGAAGAAAAAACAATCCTTTAGTTGTCAAAAATAGAAAATATGTTGTCTTTACACTAAAAAGAAGAATAAAGACATTGGAGATACGTGCCTTCCTACTTGAGATTATGTAGATAATTGTGAGACGCAAAAATAATCTCAAAGAATGAATTTCTATTTGCATTTATAAGAGAGACAAAAAATTACCCTTGTTAGATTTACACCTTCAAATTATTGTATACATGTGGCCAAGAGTTAGACCTAACATTATCTTGAGACCTTTGGAATGGTGGATATGGAAGGTATATTACTTTTATGACTTAGTGTTTGGTCCAGGGGAAGTGATAGTGTTACCGCTTAAAAATTTAGGCCAAAAGACACACTTGTGACGAACATTCAAAATCATATAAAAATCTCCCTTTTAGGGTTGATAGTCTTTGGGGGCATTCACTTGATGCAAACTAGGGCTTGTACATTTAGTGAATGTGGATCTAGGCATGAGAGGTTACTTCATATCTATAGCATGGAAGTGGTTTTGATTAAACTCTAGGGGAAAATAAATGTCCATTAAGTATTGAATTTTAGCCCAAATAAAAAGAATCAATTTAATCATAACCGTTGAGTCTATTAAGGTAAAAACAAACGTGTCCACTTAAAATGTTACCTAGTCCATGCATCAATCTTTATAACTTCACTAGCGTGATTACTCCTCAATATGCTTCTTTGTTTTAAGTGAATCTAAGACGTTCAAGTTATGCCTATGACGTCATCTTCCATAGATGAACAGAGTCCGCGAGAGGTTTTGTAGGACAGTGTTTAGACAGCTGACGTATCGACTTATTTCAGGACGGAACTCAAGCAAACTCAATTTACTTAAACCTGAAACTGAACGCGGCAATAGCTTTCTCCATCATCCAGTAGCCCCACGCACTTTGGAGCATAAATAAGAGACACGACGCTTTTGGGCGACGGCTCATAGTCTCAAACTGCCAGCATACAGAATCATATCATGTGAGAATTTGAATAAAGAAGCGAAGCGGAGCGGAGTAATGGGGTTGGGGGTTGGCGTGTTGCTGGAAGTGGAAGAGAACCCATTCAAAGCCAGTCCACAAAAATGAGTTGAAAAGCACAGGGACAGCTCCGTTCAAAACTAAATGGAACATAGCTGCTATGATTTGATGGTTACAGGGTATTAAAATGTGATTCTTAACTACTTTCTACAACCGCACGAGTGGGGTACCCGAAGTACGACCAGCGAAGGGAGAGAGACTTATTTTGCATTCAGTTCAATCTATTTTTAATGCATAATTCCAGGATCTTACGTGCTGAAAAAGACTTGCATGTACCAACATATATGACATAATTTTGTTGATGCTAGCTTTAGATTTCAAGATCTTTGGCATACAAACTTAAAGGTTTTTCTACTTGAGCTAAGGGAATCTGCTTCAAAAACAAGTCTTTGACCATGTGTCCTCAATTGTGGGCCCTAATTTAACAACTTAATGTTCTTAAAAGAAAGCCTTTCAGGTACCGTGTGCCCAAGTTACCGAGTCGCATTTTACCTTACTAGCGATAAACTGTATATACTTTAAGGTTTTCCTACTTAAGGTAAAAGGGGATTTTGTTTAAGTTCTTATCCTATAGTCTGGATCTTACAAAAGTCTTTGACCATGTGCCTTTAATTATAAGTCCTGGTTTTTAAAAGTAGGATGGTGTTTTTAGAAGAAAATTGGTTAGGCATCACGTGCCAAAAGCATTTAACCCTATTAAGGATTAATTGCACTTAAGGCGTGTCTAGTAGGGTGTAGTCAGACGATACAGTGTGAGTTTGTATTACATTATACATCATAAAAGCATACTTTGCAGCCCCAACTACAACCACCTAAACTAGTCTTATTGTTGACTTTCTTTTCCCATTTTTGTCACCTTTATAATAACAATACAACATCATTCGGCCAATGGCAGACATTGTTTGGTGTTTCCCTCTTAGGGTGTTATTTCACATACCATGAGTTCTTCACCTTACATTACATCATAATAATTATACTTCATAGAACTAGTTCAATTGCTATGTGCAAACTAATTCAAGGATAGCACTCTGATTATAAGGTCAAGCAAAATGGAGGTAGACCATGGCTACCATGACAACATGCGTGGAAAGTGACTACATATGTTCGGAAGGAGATATGTGTAATAACAACAAACAGTTAACCCCACCCATATTGACACTCGCCTTGACCAAGTTGGCTGGCGGTGGTGGTAGGCAGGTGGGAAAGTTCACGGTCAGTCGTAGAAATTGTTTAGGAACTCTAATTTTTCAACATGAGTCGTGCACAATGAGGCTCTCAATTGTGGTGCCCACCGTAACCGTAACAATAGTTGCATCATAAAAATTGCAGTTGAGGCGCCAAATTTGCACCTTGCCAATTGCATAATCTCATGCTAAGTAAATCGTACCCCAACCCTATAGGGAAGACTATATTATGGGTTGAGGGATCGTCAGTATTACCTTCGAATTCAATTCTAGTTGTGCCTTTGTTATAACTTTTTTTTCATTTAAAGAGAGATCTAGTCCTATCACAGCCACAAAAGAGTGTTAAGTTGTTACTATTAATTTACACGCCATGTGCTCCAATTCAGCATTAAACCTGAACTGACTAGGTTTACCTGTTAAACCAATTGACAAGTGTTCAATCTCAATTTCCCAATGGGGCCAAGCTCTCTACTTCCATATGTAGCGTGACAGAGGTAAAACGGAATGTCCAAGACCTGGTTTGAGGGTGTGTCCACTCCCAATTTTCTATGAAGCATACATCTACAATTTTTGAAAGATTCCCAAGTTGTAGAGGAGTAAGCAAGAAGGTTATCCATACTTCACGCTCATCACTCTTTGGGAATCTTTGTTCTCCCATCTCTCCTTGTATTTGCATATCTATTTATCATCACGTAGTATCCACTATGATTCTAGTATTTTTCTCTTTTTGTTTCTATTTATTACTTGTTTCTCATTTCTTGTAATTTGTTGGGGCCATGATAATTGAATGATCAACCTACGTTTAGCAACCTCTACATTCAAGATGGGATAGTAATAAAGGATTTGTTTTGATGGATCTTATAGGTTTATGCTATTTATTAATACGAGGTAAACCCATAATGCCCGCAATTGAAGGCAGCATGCATGTCTAGCCAAGTTATCTTAAGACTAGGGTTGATGAAACAAGTAAACTTAAAATATATCATTATACTATTTTGTTTGAATAGACTATCTCAACTCTAACCATAACTAGGTATTGCATGAGGTTGTACATGAGGAGTTTTTCCTTTCTAGAGTTACATTCAATAAAGTTGGATGAATATCTTACCATCAAAGTAAACTCATTCCCACCTAGAGTGTATACATATTGCGACATTCCTTATTCTATGTATAATCAAACATTTTATCATAATATATAGATTTTACTTAATAATTTTTTTTTTTAAATTAGTCTATTCATGTCGTCGTCGGGGCTTAAGCTAGAGACCTCTTAGAAACAAACATAGGATCTAATCACTGGGGTGTCCCATGTTGGATAGATTTTACTTAATTATAACATCACTTATTTATTACTTAGAATCAATACTATCTAGAATGATGTGTGTTCTGACTATATTTTTTCTTGAACAAGTAATTAAGGGTTTGAGAGTTACTAGGTTCACTGAAGTAATTTATTTCAAACTATAATGCTTATTTGGTGCAATATGTATTACTTCCTATTTATATTATTTATAGCTAGGGTTCATTGTGAAATTCTAATTAAAAAAAGAGAAGTATAAAAAACCTAATTCAGAATAATTGAGGTTAGATCATAGTTAATATATGAGAATAGAACAATAAATCTACCAGTTCAGCTAATCCAAAATTATTGGTCCTTAATTTGAATTCATGAATGGAATTAGTATATAATAAATATGTTTAATGAAATGATTCCATGAGAGAGTGATCAAGATGCCCTAGAACACTTATAAATGCATTTAGGCATGTTTTTTTCTAGGATTGATTCACATGATAATGCATTTTGATGTATGATGGCATGATCTACAAAGAAGTCGACTGACTTGTTGCATAGTCATACTGACTTGTGAGGTTGATATGGTTAGGGTCATCTGTGTATTATTTTTATTTTTGAACTAACAATAGAATTTGGAAGAGGAGAAGTATTTTTGATGGACTACGGTGGCTGACTATTAGAAACTGGATTGATCTGAGTGCTTAGGGTGATCCTTAGTCGACCTAAATAGTCAGATTAATTGATGGAAATCAACTACCTAATTCATGTTGGTTTTTTGTACTTTGAATATGAGGTTGAGATGACTTATTTGAATGACTCGTTATGGTTGGTTCAACTATTTGAAAGGCTGTTGACTATTTCCTTATGGTAGACAAGAGTCTAGAGTGAGGTTCTTTGAGTCATTGCATATCTAAAAATCAAATTCATAATTGGATATCCATCTCCAACTTATTATTCACCTCTTCTACCTATACCAAACCCTACATTGTGGGTTATTTAAGGGGTGATTTGTGGATTGTTTTTTTAATTGGGGAGTTCTACATGTTTTTCCTTCTCATAATTCATACCTAGGGTTAGGTAACTCGTTAGTGGATAGCTTTTCTTGGATCTATCATGTCCTATAGTATAAATCCACTCTATCTACTCTCTCTAGTCCTTTCTCATCTTATCTTGAGCTTACTCTTGAAGTTGGTAGCCAATGACAAGCTATGCTCTTCCAACAGAAGGGCTAAGTTAATGTGTGAGTGGATGTATATAGAGATTCCATAGCCATTCTTTAATCTTAGTATACTTTTATTGCAAAGTCCTCCCCATTTTCTTATACTCAATCTGGATTGTGAGGAGAGTGTTGGACCCTCATGTTTTTCTATGTGATTAATAGAAAAGCTAACATGTTTGGGTGACCAAAAAAATATGTTCTTCTAGTAGGAGGGTTGTTTTTTAGCTAGACCTTCCCATTTTTGATTTTGAAGTCAACTTCCAAATTGTAATCAAATAGTAGGTTATCATAAGTGAGAGGGTGCTTCAGTATGATAATTGAAGTGTGTTCAAGTAATTCAATTCTTTAATTCTTTATGTTCCCTAGTGATGCTAGTGAATTTGAAGTCCATTATCCCATTACCATGTGTATAGGACATAGTTCAAATATGAATTTGATAATCCAATTAATGATTAATTGATAGAGTCATAATGGGAATGAATGATCTAGACTAAAATATATTTTAGTGATATATTTCATTATCTGAAGAAATACTCAAAAGTAGAGTTTTTGATATATCTAAATCATATTGTTGATCAAAACGGGGTATTGCATAAGTATGTAAGATGTTTGTCTAATACATAATGATGCCAATATCCATAAGAGATTTCCTTTAAGTGGTAAGACCCACGATGGTTTACTTTTCTTGAATTGAAGCAATAAATATTTTCCATGACACCCTTTTTCTTTTAACCATGTCAACTTTTTCAAAAAATCCACAAAAAACCGTTTCCCATCTGTTCACTTTTGCTCAAAAAACACGCTCCCATGTCAAATATTTTCAGTAGAGACTCCTCTTCCAGCCTAATGTATCCCTCCCTCCATAGTACACACCAAGATAGACCATCAATAGTAGTAGCCATAACAACAAGAGAACAACCTTCAGTCATCACTATTGATAGATATCTTGGAAAAGTAGCTCAACTAAGATTCCAAGAGAACAATGGCTATATTGATAATTTCTTAGCAAAACAACAAGTTTAAATGACACCATCTCAACTGAACTAAGAATTTGATGAAAAACTTTTGTTAAACTAAAAGTCACAAAAAAATTAAACTCAATTCTAAACAATAAATTTTTTTACTTCTACCAATATATAACTTCTTAAGATCCTAGTTAAGACATAAATGACTTGTAGGCTTATCAACAATAACCCTTTTAGAGTAAAAAAAATGGTCAATTATAAGGTTGATAATGCATTAGAAAATATAATTATTGCAAATGCTACTTGAATAATGTAAGTACATTTTGCATTGTTGTATCTCCATTGTTTGTGATAAATTTAAGCACATGGTTAGAAGAAACAATAATATGAAATATGTGTTTATAAAAATATGTCTACATAATACCCATGGTCTAATAACCCTGACATATAAATCATATGGTTCCCTTTCAAATCACCAAAAGCAAAGTCATCAATGACATTCTTAAACATCTGCATTGTAGATAATTTATTGTCTCCACCATATTTCACCTAATGAGATGATCTTGTTTAAGTCCCTAGGAAAATGGCTTTACATGGGATCAAATTTTAAGGTAGTTATCATCTCCAATGTCTTATTCTTTTGTTATTGGTCTTCCCACCCATAGATCACAATATTTAGAATCTCTATCTAATATTCAAACCATTCACCCAATATTCAATATGCAGTTTCAAGAAGGAGAAAATTGACAAATCTTAGTCTTTACACCAAATTTTGGCAGCATTTCCTTCAAATTTTATACAATTTTTTTAACAATAATCATTTTCAATAGGATAACATGATGGGCATCTCCCATCAACACATGGTGCTAAAGATTATGCACTATCTGAGCATTATGTAACCCTTAGACACTCCAGTTTAGTATTTTGATAGTTGTCCATTGTTCTGGTAACCGAAAGAACTACTACTTTTGGGTTGTTGGCATCATTAGGTCCCCACCTTATCTTCTATGTTTCTTACATATTTCGTTAGTGTCCAGTTCTATAGGGTTCGAAACATCTGTTGTATATCTTTTATCATCTTGTTATAGTTGTAGTACTTTGAACAATGTTGTTATACCCTACATTCACTAGTTTTTGGGTTCCTTGTTGTATATTGGCCTTCTAACAGACATTATTCTTTTCCCTTTTCCCATACTATCCCATTGTTTTTCTTTCTTGTATAATGTTTGTTGCAATTTCTTAAATTAAGCTAAGTTACCGGTACGAATCAAAGTTAGTACTTGTGAAATTAAATGGATTAAACTCAATAGAGTATGGTCTCTTATCATTTCTTAATGAATTATATATGGATATGAACTTGATCTATGTGTGATAATTTATCAAAGGGTTTTATAAGAAATCTATCATGTTTGGGTTTTGTGTTGAGGAATTTGTCTGAACCATCTTCTGATAAATTCTTATGAGGTTAGTGTCAAATGAGGTGTTCATAATTAGAACGTAAAAAACTGAACAACTACAAAAAAAACCTAAAATCTATCCTTGGGTGCCAATATGTAGTGAAGTATATTCAAAATGGAAGAAATATATATTAGTTGTATTTGTTTGGCATTTTAAGGTAACAAGCGTATTAATATCAGATACCCTAACACCCTATTATGTTGTATTGCACATTTAACTAGAGATACTCACATAACCACAAGTCCTTTCTTACAAAATATCCTAGTAATGAGTTAAATGGAAATAATCATTATGGCGTAAGAAGAAGTAACTCTAGTTTAAGCTATTTCATATATAAAATGATTTTATAAGAATGGAATATTATATACACTTAGCTAATAGGATTTTACCTAGCATATGAGGAATGAAAGGAAAAAGAATCAATGGGAAAGGTAGAATTTTTTGAGAATGATCAATTATTATGAAATGAACCGAAGTAAAAGTTAAATTATATTCTACACACAAATAGACACATGCATAAATAAGATGGATTTAAACTAAATTCATGGTGTTATAACTATGTTATGATTATGGAGGAACTTAATAGGTAAGAAACATTGTAAACTAAACTAAATGACAAGAAACTAAAGAAGGAAATTAATTATGAGTCACATATGATGATGATATAACTAAGTAATTAAATGGATGAATTTAAGAACCTAATCCTATCCCTACTGTGTTACATTAAGCTAAAAGAATGAATATAAAAAGAATGAAGGACTAATAATTGTAATCAATTAATCTAACTAAAAAGAGATAAAACTTAAGATTGGATTAAAACCAAAATTTGTGTTTTTGGATTACACATGTGTGCTTCGAGTACTTATTTAGTGATTTTACTCTATATTTTATGGAATAAGTGATTATTCGTGCAATTTTCAAAATCTATAGTTGAGGTATTTTAAACAATAAAATATGCATACTATCCTGAAATTATTATTGAATTTAATATTATTATGAAACATTATGATAAAGTGTGAAAAGGTATAAAGTGTGAAATGGAATTTGAACATAGAAAGTCTCTATCCACTTTTGAACCTGGCGATGACTTAGGCAACTTAGGGCTACGGAGCTCCCCTGGCTTGAGGGAGGGCTGGCATTGTCGATATGTTCTTGATCTGTCCATCTAGGCCTCTTTCTTAGTGTATATTTTCTCTCCTTTATGGGATTTGTTCATGGATCCTGATGCTACCAGTAGACGGCTTTCGACTAGCTGTCCACTGCCCAATTCCTAGTGGAGCTGAAGATGACGATTTTATAGGTTTGGGGATATATGATGTCATCTTGAAGTCCATCAGAGTACTTGCCTCCATGTGATGTCTGAAGGATTCCTCTAGCACTATTAGTGTGGAAACTATGGATATCGACAACCTAGTTAGGATATATGTGTGCCATCCTTCCTTGTTCTTTTCCTATTTTGCTTTTTCATTCCTTTTCAGTTTCCAGCCACCTATGCGGTCTGTCACCACTATGTTCGTGGCTATTTCCCTATTTAAATGAGGAGCTCTGCTCTCCTATTGTAGAGGCTAGCCAGCTTAGGGTTTCCCTTAGGTCCCTGATTAGAGTCGTGGTTTCCCCCTGACACCTATATTTTAGAAATAATTGAATTATATTTGTGTTGCGGGTTTAGCATAAGGTTAGGGTATATCTAAGTGGTGATTAGATCTCCAATTCATGTACATGTGATGAGGGATACTTTAAAGATGAATATGCACATAGTTGAAGAGGGATTCTATCAAAAAGTAGTTGTATGCACAAACACTAGGAATTTGAGCAGAAATGCTTTACCTATTTCTAGACACATCTCTATTAAATTGTTGTATCCTTGGGCCCAATCTTGTGTGAATGCATTCAACTATGTATATGTTGTATACCTATCTTTATCTTAATTCCATCTATTTCTTTCAACAACAAAAATAGTGTGAAATGGGATACAATGATGGAATTTTTGAACTATATGTTTGGAATTTCAAGTATTGATGAATCTCTAAGAATCCTCTGACTGTAATGTCCCAGGTCTTAATGCCTTACATGAAATGATCTTATAAGGAATAATTAGAATACCCATGTCACCAAGGTGAACCTCCTTTTTCGGGAGCCCATAGCTAAAGAACTATGTAGGTAAGCATACTCGGCCCAGAGTAGTACTAGGATGGGTGATCAACCAGGAAGTTTATCATGGCTTGTGTGTGAGTGAGTACAAAGCGCACTTTTAAGGTAATTGGTGATCTGTGGGGTCCGTCGTCATTCTTAAAACTCTACTACAGCCTTGGATAGTGGGCTCGTATGTTTACAAATGGTATCAGAGCCATAAATCCTCCATTAGGTGGGGCCACATAGGCATGTGGCATGCCATTCTTGAGCCATGCACTCTAGGCATGCTGGAAAGGATTATCCATGGTGATGTAGCCATCCTTGTTTTGGTATCCATGAGTGGGATCTGTGCGTCCATGGGCCATTATGAGTCTTCACTTAAATAGGGAAATATGAGGCCACATAGTTGAGCTTTGATGAGGACGTCAAGAGTTTAAATGGGGAGATTATAACATCCCAGGTCTTGAGGCCTCAGATGAAATGATCTTATAAGGAATGTTTTGACTACCCATATCACTAAGGTACTCCTCCTTTCTAGGGATCACATCACTAAAGAACTTTGTGGGTAAGCATGCTCAGTCCATAATATACTAGGATGGGTGATCAGAAGGGAAGTTTATCCTGGCTTGTGTGTGAGTGAGGGCAAAGTGCACATTTAAGGAAGGATGTGGTCTATGTGGCTAGTTATCATTCCTAAAACTCCACTATAACCTTAAGAAATGTCTGGATGTTTACAACCTCATTTGGGTTAAATGCCTAAGAATAAGATTTGATTAAAGAAAATGGCAAAGTGGCAGTGATGCATGAGATCATATGATATGATAAAGGGAGGCAAAGATATATTTTGATATTCATAGAGTGATGTCAGTACTACAAAATGGGGATATGGAATCAGTTATTTTGTGCATACAACGTAAACTATAAATCGAAGACCAAATGGGAGATGCTAATTGAGCCATTATTCATCGGTTCTGAAAACCAATGACAAAAAATTTGTCGATTCAGAAAATCGACGACAATATTTTTTTTGTTGGTTCCGTGTTACAACAATATCGATGACGTAATGGAAGTGGGCAACATATTTGTGGTCTCCTTTGACCTATCTTCGTCAGTTGTACAAAATGCAACTAATGTCATTAATATTTCCTCATTGATTTGGTTATGACAAATAGCCGACGTCAAATAACTTGATGTTGGTTTCATCAGTGATTGAACAATGAAAATTTTAGGTATACACTGTCAATTTATGGTAAAAAAACTGATGTAGAACATATATGTAGTCAGTTATTTACAAATAATCGACCAAAAATGCCTATATTTTTTATATAGTATGTATGTTGACATATTGTGCAGCTGCTATCTTGTCTGTTGCCTGTATTTCTTTAGAATTGAAAGTTCTGAATAACTACACGCCTCTGCAAGCATTGTATCTTAACAAAAGGTCAGCAAACCTACAATAAAAAGATATATATACAAAATAGGCACAAACATGCCACACATTCTATCATTTTTTCACTTCAAATGCACACAAATCTATGAACTCACAGCTCAATTGTTTCATTTCTCAGCCACACTTCAATTTCATAAATATATGCACAAATACACATCATTCTCTTCCTAATGCCTTCGGATTCAATTCACACACATATATTGACTTCACATTCAATTCACACACACAAATACATATCAACATCAGTTGCCATCTTAGATATTAAGTTACAATGTACAATAATATAACAAACAAAATTTTGGCATCAAAGTTTGAACTACAAAAAAATATCAATCAACCCTCACATTTGTCATTCAGGTCCACATTTTGGATTAAGAAGTGTGCCCATGGTTCGTTTAGGTCATTCAGCTATTCTAATGTCTAGGGTTTAGTATTCTCAAAAAACTACAAAGAGAATGGGACTTCTAATTAGATTTTATTATTTGTATTATGAAATGAGTCTACTTCATTAATATGATCCAAGACTAATAACTTACATTATCTATACATCTGATATGTTGTGCGTGAGTGAAAATCGTCTGCATGTACAACATCACATAATATGTTCATGCCTAGTCATTGTATTATATAGGGCCATGTAGATATTCAATTACGTTAATAAATGTAATTAAGCAGAGTTTGTCATATATTATATAACTGGAATGAGAAGACTATATACATCAACACTCTTCCTAGTTACTAATTTCTTTTTTGTATCTACTTTCCCTCTGCCACTATGGAATTCTTTCACAACCCTATAAGTTAAATTAACAGATATGTTGCATTAGTAAATTGTCATATGTGGCAAACATTAACAAATATGTTGGGCATTGAAAAATTATACTTATGCATGAATCAAAAATTTCATTCGGTGTCCCTCATTTGGAGTCAGTTTTACACATGAATAATCAAAGAAATACACAGTCTAAGTCTTGATAACAATCACTAACAATTTCCAATGCTTTTTTCTGAGAAAATAGAAGGCAAACAAATTAAAAATGAAATTCCACAATAAATTGTATTCATAAGTTAGACATATAAATAACAAGCCCAAAACTTACCTAACATTGAAGGGAGCTAGGATCACGTTCTTGGAAGCACCAAAAAATTGCGTCGGTTTAATACTCTTAATCATCACGTTGTTGGAAGCATCGATGGCCTAGAGTGGAGATCATGATTCAATGGTTTTGGTTTAATACTTTGAATTTGATGGTTGTGCTTGACATTATGAATCCATGATCCTATGGAGATGCCATGTATTAGGGTTTATGTTTGAGTGTTGATTTGTAGCTTCAATGTAACTTATCTTGTTGAACCTAACCATAATACAAATAGATTATGGCAGTTAAACATTATTAACTTCCTTGTATGATTAGTATGATGATGGATTATTCACCATAATGTTTTTTGTAACCCTAATATGTGAACTGGTGGTTTTCATAGACTTGTGATTGGTGCTTTCTTATGCTAAACATGTGCTCTATAAGTATGATGGTGGTCAATCATATCTGGCCTTCTTGTATGTTGATATGATGAAGGAATGCTCTTAATGCTAAGATAACCCTACTATGTTATCATGTGAACATATTTTAGCTCTTTAATGCAATGTTATGCTAAGCATGTGTATCACAAGTGTGGTGATGGTTTTTTAAGCCTTGTTTTATGGAATGGAAGGATAATGATGATCATGCAGGAAATGACGTGGTGGTCTTAATGACCTTTGGGCATATCCTAAGCCCTTATGGAGGTATAATCTTGTTTATGTTGAGAAGGGTTGGTACATGGGATAATGTGATGAGGACTTATATCATATGATGGTAAGATGACAAGTATAGTCTCGTGAATGGCAATGCACTTGTATATTGTGATATTGTGATCAGGAATATGCCTCATACATTGTATATCTTTTAGAGTTGTTATATGTCAATGCTTGTAAGAAATGAATTAGGGTTAGTATGTCCTTTTATTTGATGCAGCTTTAATTCACCCAATTGACATTAACTAATCAAGTGAAACCCTAATCATGTAGTGCCCTGAGCCATAGAACCATTCAGTGTCAGAACTTTTTGGATGGTGAAATGAGTATTACAAAGGGAAACTCATAGCGCATACTATTTGAGTATGTGGGGTGTCGGGGGTGTGCATCCTTGACATCCAGATCCCAAGCTTATGGAGGATGGTTGTTTTCATGCCTCAGATTGAGAATTTGTATTTGTGATGTGATTGAGGACATATGTGGTTGTACCTCGAATGATAGGGTTTGAATACCTTGGTTTTGAGTGTCGTGACCTTTATACCAAGGACGGGCTGGTGTTTGCAACTTTACTATTTGTCATTGTAGGTATCTTGACTATTATGTCACTGCATTTCACTCCTACTGACTGAAGGTGGGAGATCTTAGGATGTCGGCTCTCCTAAATCTTATACAGAACTGAATAGCACTTCACAATGGTCAATTGGAGTCTGAGTGGTATACCTCAAACTCCCCAAGGCTTAATCAAAGATGTAATCTAGTGGTGTAGTGTATCTGTTAAAGTGATACACATCGCTTCACATTGGATGATGACCCTTTCCTTTTATATATAGATGTTGTATACTGCATTATAGAAGACAGCCATGCTTATAATGTTCGATACTCATGTTGATAGATATACTCATGTAGACTGATATTCTTATGTTGCTAGACACACTTATGATGTTATATATGATAATTTTGCTAGAGTTGCTTATAATGTTATATATTCTTATCCTATTAGACATGCTAATAATTGTTAGGTATACTCATGATACTAGTTAGACCCATGATGATAGTTATGCCCATAGTGTTAACTACACTTGATCTACAAAACTAATGTTAATCTTTTGATGCTACAATTAAGACTATGAATAGAGTTGGTCTCAAGAAGTTTTATATCTGGTATTTCTATTTTGTTACTTCACCTACTTAACCAGCTTCATTTGCTTAATTTTCTTAGACTTGTTTAACTTATTTTAAATATAACTTGTTGTAATCAATAAGCATTGTGGTGATTTTTATCTCTTGCTTGGACATGGGTCTCACCTCATGGATCACCACATCCTTTTAGGTGATAGGAAGTAGCAGAAATAGACCCATGACTGTGAGGAGGAGTTGTGGTGATGGTCCTTAGAGAAGGTTGTCTAGATGTCTAGGGTGTCCTAGAGTCATCCATATACTCTCAGGTCCGGGCGGGAAATTATGTATATGATTGTTCAATTGATTTGAACTTCTAGTAGCATTTTGATGCTTGTACATGTGGTATATGTGGATCATGATCTTCTGTATGTATACGTTGTGGTTGAGGCCACCGAGCAGTTGTAAAAAATACTTGGCATAATACGAATACAAGCAAGATGTTGGGTTTTTATGTAAATGATCCTGGATAAGTTTAGAATGTCTAATCATTTTAATTATCTCCATTTTATACTATGTGGTTAATCGGTGATCGATCTTGTTTTGAGTTTTGAGTAACTTGTTTAGTATGACGGGTTCTCACAAGTTGGTATCGGAGATTTAGGTTCACTAAGTCTGTAGGGACACTAGGACTTAGGACTACGATACTGACTACGTAAGGAACATAACATGTAAACATGATGCATACTGCCTACTCTCAGTACTTGGATGCCCTGGCCAGGTATCCAATTATTGAAGAAAAAGTAAGTGTGGAACTCTTAGATTGTTATCTTTCAATTACTATGATCAAGAAGTCAGTTTGAAACAATCTAAAGAGCATAATTAATATGAAATCATGGTGAAAACATCGCCACCTTACCCTAACAGAAGATAAAAATCACATCCTAACCTATCAAAAACTTGAATGTTTGGTAACTAAAAAGAAAGATATGACACCATACAATAAGCTAAAAGGGAGTTCTTAAAGATATAATGCTAAATGATAATGAAGTAAAAGAGATATGTGTTAATGTAATGATTCGAGGCATAAAATCCAAATAAGAAGAGAACTCCTGAGATAAGTGTGATATGAGAAGATGAATAAGAATAATGACAGATGGATAAAGTAGAACCTGTATAAAACTCAGAACAACCTATGTGTGTAAGAAAGTTTTCAAGTGAAAGTATCTTGACATGTAAAAGAAATTAATGAAGAAAATGTGGAATATAATGAGATTTCCCTTGGTAAGTGAGGAAGGAAAAAAATGTTATGAATAGACACTGACATAATAATGGTAAATCGTCAAAAAGAAGGAGCAATTAAGTATGATAATCATGATAATTCATGTGTTGATGGCAAGGAACCCAAGTGAAAAAGATAAAATGGTACATAAAAGTGGTAACATGTATGATGAAAGTAGAATAGGTAACCCCTTGCTAGTAACCCCTTGACAATATTGAGGTGTTTGGGAAGTGTGTTTTCCGTTGTGATATTTCTTTTTAAGGCACAACTTTCAAGTGGATCTTATGCCACTTGGTACACGTCGATTCATTGTAATCCTAGAAGGTGGATATCTTGATATCGCATGTGGTTGCTTTGGACTATAGTTCCAAGATCAGGATGTGTTGTGAGGAGCATGCTTTATGAGCCTTCCAAGAGTTAGGAAGAACCCTCCTATACATTCAGAGTTGGCTATGATGGAAAAGAAGTTGATGAGACCAAGGTGTGAGTTCTTCTCAACACATGAAGTGGATACCAAGGTAGCGAGTCCTAGTATCCAGGGTGTGCCAGTAGTATGTGAGTTTGAAGATGTTTAGCAGATGAACTTCACAGTGTTCCTTTTCCCTTAAGAAAGAGAGAGTTTGAAGTTGAGATCATCCAAGTTTTGATTGGAAATAAGAAGAGTGATTTGTGATGTTGTATATGGGCTACCAACAGCTGAACAAGATCACTGCCAAGGATAGATGGTTTGTTGATTAGTCAACGGGTAATACAATATTCTTTCAGATAGATCTAAGTTTGGGACTTCATCACATGAAGATAGGAGTGGATATCATGAGTTTCATAGTCACTATGAACTCATGATTTCTCTATTTAGACTAACAAATGCTTCACTAGCATGGTCAACATCTTCACTAAATCCTAGGATTGTTGGAACAAAAATAATTGTGAGTCAAGTACAGCAATAGTGAGGTTGAGGTTGACTAAAGTATGTTCTTGGTATTATGATATATCTGCTAAGTATGTTGTGTGAATCGGAATAAGGTGAAGACAATGTTGGAGTGGGAGAAACTCCAGATACTGACTGAGAGATAAAGTTTATTGATCCTAGAAGGATACTACAAAAAATCCATTTGGAAAATCAACATCATTACTTTACTACTAATAAGGCTAACTAGGAAAGGTCTTCATTTCTGTATGGAATGACATGTGTCAATGTTAGTGTCAACATTCTTTCCAGATGCTAAAGAAGAAGTTGAAGTGTTCCAGTGTTTGTGTGGCCACAACAAAGGGAAGGATACATCGCCTTTTGTAATGCTTCAAGGAACAATTTGGGATATGTGTTGATACACTATAGGGACCACCAGGAAGTCATCTTCAATAATGATTGCAGACAATACATGGTTATGCTCTTTAACACATCATGAAATGGAACATGCTAGCATCACTTCAGTAGTGGGAGGTACAGTTGGAAGTATCTCAATTGGTAGGATCATGGATACATGCTACAAGTCAAATCAATGATTTTACAACAAGACGTAGAAGTGCAGGTAGATGATAGAATAATATAGGACATCATATTAGAGTAGCACAGAGGGGAGCATGATAGCTTCCATAGGGTAGGTGACAAGATAGTGTATGATTCTACAGCCAAAAAATGGTTCCATATACTAATAATGTGAGTGAGATAGTACCTAAGGAGACTCATATTTGACACATATGATGTATATGGTAATACATAGATGTGTCATAAGGTGAAGAACGTCCAATGAAATCCAAGCATGGGATAGGGTATAGAACAGATATGGTAAAGTGCATAGTTCTCAGTCAGTCAGTCAATAAGAAACATTAGAAGCTTGTGGAAATAAGGATACAGTGGAAGTTCAACACATCCTTATGTGGCAGATAGATGGTTAGTCAACCTTTCAAATGACTAGAAAATCATGTAAGAACATATGTCCTATAGTTTTTGGAAGATAATGGATGTCCACCTGATTGATGGAGTTGCTAACTACAACAACCACCAGAGGGGAATAGACATGACTCCTTGTTAAGCTACTTATGGGAGGAGATATATGACACTCCTTGTTTGGTAAGGAATAGGCAAAGTAATAGCTTTGGAAGATGTGTTGATATAACTGACTATAGTGAAGGACATAGTAATTCGAAAATAGATGGAAATAGTTCTAGACAACAATTAGAGTTCCAAGTCAGAGTTATATCCAGAGTTATGTGAGTTGCACAGTAGTTTCTGTGTTCCATGATGATGAAGTGTCACCCAGGTATAAGACAAGTGATACAGGAAATTGAGGTGGATTTGGGCGAGGATGTTTCTTATGAGGAGGTTTTTATGTTGACTCAAGATGACACATACAAGAGTTGAGGGAGAAGAACATGATTTCTAAGAGAGTGTTGTGACATCACCATGGGATGGAAGTAAACATGGGGTGGTTAGTGGATGAGTTGCATGGGGATTAACTATCTTTTTTTCCTTGGATTTCAGAGGTGAAACCCCTATTAGGGGTTTATGGTTGTGAGACCCTTGACCTTGATTTTTGATTTAACATGCTTTTTACCTTAATTGGATGTTGAAAACCTTAATATAATTCTTAAATGTGCTTTGATATCATATGAAAAACCTAAGTTTCAAGTTTGGTCCAGCTTGGACATTGTTTGAGCAAGTTATGTAATTATATGCTTATTTTGGATTTTTAAGAAATTTACCCATGTCTAGGGTTTTTCTTGCAATTTATCACATGCTTTTTTCTCCTCACATGTTTTCATATAGTATTGGAGTTAGTTTTACCTTGGGTTGCCAAGATGCACCTTGGTTTGATGGTGGCATCCATCTAGGGTTGAGTTGGGGTTTCCCCCTCATGGATGAGCTATCTTGAAGGCTAAAACTCGATGGTATCCCTTCATTTATGGGATCTGGTGGTGGGTCCTTTTCTGTCCCTATAGGTTTTAAGGTTGATGTTTTCCCCTCTTGGGTCCCCTTTGGTCGGTGATTCGCCTAGAGAGGTGCATAAACAATGGTTTTCACCCCTATGACATAGGGTTCCAAAACCGATGGTCACCCTACTTTGGAACTCGATGGCCACCCTGGGAAGTCATGATCTGATGGCCTATAGAATTCCACAACCTATTGATATGCTTCTTTGCATGTATGTGATCCTTTAGACCATGGACACATGGAAAACCTAGTATGACACCTTAACCTCCTCTCCTCTCACACCCATAGCCCTATATACCTATCACCTTCCACCCAAATGAACCCTTTGGACCCCTTTCTCATTCCTCCTTGTTTATAACTCGTTCCCCTTGTATTTTTGAACAAGAAGGAGCCTAAGGTATAAAAAGGTTGTCGATCTAGATTGAATGTGCACCTAGGGTTCAGATCTACCCTAGTAGAGGTCGTTTGGTGCTTCCTTGCATGGTTTCTTGGCGTAAGTAAGTGAGATCTCCCTCCTTTCCTTCATTCTTTTATACATCCTACATTCTCCTTTCTTCTTCTTGGTATTTCCCATGGTGTTCCTTGGTGGATATTGTGCTAGATCTTGAAGAACATCTCTTTCTTGCTTCCTTGACCTGGGGTTTTGCTTCCTTTCTTGGAGAAGGAGCTAGTTTGGCTGTGAAGTGCCCAAGCTAGGGTTTCTTCCTCTTTTTCTTGATCTACCTTGCTAATTGGGGATTCATCTTCATCTTAGAGGTGATTTATATAACTTTCTCCACGTTTATTGCTTACTCCTTGCTTGCATGTGCTAGATCTTGCTCTAAAACAAGGTTCTAAATAGAAAGATGCTACCTTTTGCCTAGGGTTTGAACTTAGGTGCTAGTTCTTGAGTAGTTATCTTCTTGGAAGAACCCTAGAACCTTGTGCATGAACCTTCCTTGATATAGGAAGCTCTGGATCTTTCTTACATGTGGACAAACAATTGTTTTTGCTCTTCAAACAATGGTCATACATAGGGTTTTTGAGTTGTTTTCCTTTCTTCTTTTACAACCTGATGGTTTGGTTCTTCTTGTTGTTTTGCTTTTCCTTTGTGTGCCAACTTATGGTGGTTACTTCGCTGCTATTTTGGGATCTTGTTTTTTTGCTCATAACCGATGGTGATGCTTTCCTTCACAAATGACGATTTTACTCATCAAAAGATGGTCCCTAGCTTAGGGTTTAGAGTTGGTCTTCCTTCTAGTTTTAGAACTCATGGTTTTGTACTTGGTGTTGTTTTGGTTGCATTTCTTGCAGAACCAATGGTTTTGTCTTAAATTCTATTTACACTCTTTTGTTCTCAACAAATGATGTTTTGATGCTTCTTTAAGTGGTGAACTCGATGGTTTTGGTTCCCCTCTAATCCGATGGTTTTACCTTTGAGTTTGAAACTTGTTTCACCACCTATTGACCAAACTTGAAGGTCATTCTAGGTCCAAACTCAATGGATCTTATGAGTCCTCAAATGATGGTTGGTCTGACTTCATGATTCAATGGTTCCCTTGACCAATGGACCACAACCAACGGTGGCACTGGATTCTACAACTAATTATGGTATTGGGTACCACAATCAATTGTTGCACTGGCTCCTAAGACTGATGGTGTCAACCAATGGTCCTTCTGGTTTTATGATCCGATGGTAGACCTGAGGTAATCAAATGATGGTAGACCTGGGGTCACCAACCGATGGTATTTCTGAGGATAACAGTTGATGGTGCTTTTTGTGTTACCAACCTATTGCTTGACTAGGTTTAATTAGTGACACTTTTAGGCCACAACTAGATGGTTATATTAAACATGTGGTTCAAGGTTTTGCTTGTATAGAAACTGATGGTTTTGTCTATCCCACATATGATAGTCTTGAATGGATATCATGATTTGATGGTTTTGGTTTAATACTCCTAATCTGATGGCTGCTTGACCTTATGAATCCATGATCTGATGGGGATGCCATGTATTAGGGTTTATGTTTGAGTGTTGATTTGTAGCTTCAATACAACTTATCGTGGTGAACCTAGCCATAATACAAATAGATGATGTTGGTTAATCATGCTTAGCTTCCTTGTATGATTAGTATGTGTTGGGTTTTGTGGAGAAAACATGCGCGGCGGAAGCGATAAAATCCACGCAACCCGTAACAGGATCTCGTCGATAACAACATATTCGGAAATAGGTTTGCGGGATATACCTTATCGCGGAGCAAGTCCGGCGATGTCCCGCTGCACGACGGTGCAACACTGCTTGTCAAACACGGACGGATCTTCTCTCCCGTTCGCTGTCGCAGGTTGATCTGACAATGCTCCTCTGCGGCAGTGATGTACGTTGCTCACAGCACGTACAGGTGGTCGTCGACGTCCTCCGAACGCAGGCGTCAAGGCGTCTGCGTCTCTACTTCGTCCACGCGGATGGACGGAACTCCACGTCGCGCTTCTCAAGCCGGCGGGAAGGAGCGTGTCTCTGCAGCGGCGTGCTAGCGCCGCGTTGCTCTCATTTCTCTCCTAAGGATGACGACGGCTAGGTTTTGTACGTGCGTCAGAATAACCTAAAAGCGTCTCTCTATATCTTATATAGATATCGGCCATCTATCCTCCTTTAAATAGGATAAGAAGAGAAGTAGGGTTTCCTAAACCCATCGGTAAACAGAAACGTTGCGTTAATTAAAACGCTCGTGGATTAATTAGAATATTTTGGAATTCATTAATTAACCAAATAATCGCATTAATTGATTAATTAATATCCGACTCCATGAAATCGCTTCGGATGGCTCTACGGGCATACATATACCAATAGACTCCCACTTGCACTTAGAGCCAGTCACTCCAATATTATTCTAATCGATTACATAAACATTTTAGTAATCAATGTGATTCGAAGCAATTTCAATCAAATCCACAATTATACTCCTATTCCAACACATCCTGTGTGTGTGACCCGGTAGGCTCCAAATTACGTTGGCAGTGATATCCATAATCATATTATGATTTCACAAGCAATGATTGGTATCTAGCAAGACTTCATTGCTACCCAAGTAATTGGAGAAGTTGGAGAACAACTTAACCTATCATACATGACTGGTGTTACAGTGATTGTACAGTTCCTTTGTCGCTGATATCCGGATTGAACTCAAGTCATGGAATTGTTATCCTCTTCAATGTTCAATCCATGTTCCTTGAACTAGAGCAGACTGTCTGAGATATATGTAAGCTCAATACCACATATTGACTCACATCAGCATGGCCATGCATTTCTCAGTCTCGCTTATCAAGTGGCCGGAATATCAAACTCCCGTAGGAAGGACAAATTCCATCTACATCACTCACAGTCATCCCCATGTGTCACAGTGCACCCAAGCACCATCTTTATAGCAATCCTTATTCAGGACCACGATGGATGATGTCAAAGTACACCGAACGTCATGTGATAAGTGTAGTGACTTCAGGTCTAAGAACCACAATCACCACCATCATTATGAGATGTGACTCTAACTACCAATCATGGTATCCATGTGTCACTCTCAAGGTGGGTCTATCCGATACACTGTTCTCTAACAAGTATCTATGTATTTGGTTTGATATCTCCATATCATGGATAATGAGACTCTTCCATCAACCAACATACATTCTAATCTTATGTGTTATTGATGTCTATGGATATTTCCACAATAACAACCGATTAGGGACAAAACAAGAATACATACTCTTAGCATACATATGATCTCACTGTTCAGGTCATCAACCCGAAGACATATGTCATTGAGTATATTATTCTATAGACATCTATAAGTTTTATGGTCATCTCACAATATAAAACACAAACATATAGATTGGAAACTTGCCTTTATTGATACGATCAATATAGTATTACAAATCATTTACATAGTATCCCATTACAATCATCGAATGATAGTCTCTATGGGCATACATACCAACAGATTCCCACTTGCACTTATACCCAATCACCCATGAATCTCAATCCAAGTGATCGAACATGCCCGTCATGTTTCTGCTGTGAAAGTGCTTTTGTGAGCGGGTCAGCCACATTGCTTTCTGTAGGTACTCTGCAAATCTTCACATCTCCTCGTTGTACGATCTCTCGTATGAGATGGAACCGCCGTAGAATATGTTTGGAACGTTGGTGCGATCTTGGTTCTTTAGCTTGTGCAATTGCTCCATTGTTGTCGCAAAACAACTCAATTGCATCACCAGCGCTTGGAACCACTCCAAGTTCAGAAATGAACTTCTTGATCCACACAGCTTCCTTTGCAGCATTAGATGCGGCAATATATTCGGCCTCTGTTGTAGAATCTGCAACCGTCTCTTGCCTGGAACTCTTCCAGCTCACAGCTCCGTTGTTCAGGCAAAACACAAATCCAGATTGCGATCTGTAGTCATCTTTGTCAGTTTGGAATCTAGCATCGGTGTAACCCTTTACTACGAGCTCTTCCTCACCACCGTATACCAAGAATTGATCCTTAGTCCTTCTCAAGTACTTTAGGATGTTCTTTACGGCTGTCCAGTGACATTCACCTGGATCTGACTGATACCGGCTCATCATGCTCAAAGCATACGATACATCAGGACGAGTACATAACATCGCGTACATGATAGATCCAATTGCTGATGCATATGGAATCTTACTCATGCGTGCCCGTTCATCACATGAACTAGGACATTGGGATTTAGAGATTGTAACCCCATGGGACATGGGCAAGTTACCTCTCTTAGAACCCTCCATGCTAAACCTCTTTAGCACCTTGTCAATGTATGTGCTCTGGCTTAGGCCTAGAAGCCTTCTAGATCTATCTCTATAGATCTTGATCCCTAGTATATAGGATGCTTCACCTAAATCCTTCATAGAGAAAGTCTTCCCTAGCCAACCTTTTAC
This sequence comes from Alisma plantago-aquatica, assembly GCA_963693085.1. Taxonomy (NCBI): domain Eukaryota; kingdom Viridiplantae; phylum Streptophyta; class Magnoliopsida; order Alismatales; family Alismataceae; genus Alisma; species Alisma plantago-aquatica. The sequence continues at coordinate 778,487,869 of OY856409.1, forward strand.
TGTCTGAAGAGTAGGGATGTCATTTCCCATCAATAGTATGTCATCCACATACAATATGAGAAATACAACTGTGCTCCCACTAACCCTTTTGTAAACACAAGGTTCATCTTCATTTTGACTAAAGCCAAACTTTTTGACTACTTCATCAAAATGTAGATTCCAGCACCGAGATGCTTGCTTCAATCCATAGATTGACCTTTGTAGCTTACAGACTTTATTGGCTTCCTTTGGATCGATAAAACCCTCAGGTTGTGTCATGTACACATCCTCGAGTAAATTCCCATTAAGGAATGATGTTTTAACATCCATCTGCCAAATCTCATAGTCATGATAAGCTGCAATGGCAAGCATGATCCTGATGGATTTAACCATGGCAACTGGTGAGAAGGTCTCGTCATAATCAACACCTTGAATTTGACGGAATCCTTTCGCAACCAATCTACCTTTATAGGTTTGAACATTTCCATCCATGTCAGTCTTCTTCTTGAAGACCCACTTGCACCCTATGGGTCTTACCCCTTCGGGTGGATCCACCAAGGTCCATACCTTGTTGGTGTACATGGATTCCATCTCAGATCTCATGGCTTCGAGCCATTTCTCAGATTCTGGTCCCTTAGTAGCTTCTAGATAGGAAGTTGGCTCATCTGCTATGCCCAATTCATCACTGTCTTGAGTTACGAGAAATCCAAATCTCTCAGGCTCAATTCGTGTCCTACTAGACCTACGAGGTTCCTGTGTTACATTTAGAACTTGAAATTCCACAACAACTTGTGAGTCCTCATGTTCCTTATGTACCTCCTCAGGTTCTCTGCTTTCTTGTTGGTCTCGAACTTCTTCGAACTCTACATTCCTCCCACTAATTCCTTTGGAAATAAATTCCTTTTCAAGAAATACAGCAGTCCTAGCAACAAACACTTTGTTGTCAGTTGGTGTGTAGAAGTAGTATCCCCGAGTTTCCTTGGGGTATCCAACAAAATAGCATTTTTCCGATTTGGGTCCAAGCTTTTCAGGAAATTGTTTCCTAACATAAGCTTCACATCCCCAAATCTTTAACATAGACAAATTGGGACGATTCCCATTCCATATCTCATATGGTGTCTTTTGAACCGATTTGGAAGGTACACGGTTAAGTGTAAATGCTGCAGTTTCAAGAGCATATCCCCAGAACGATATTGGAAGTTCGGCTGAACTCATCATTGATCGTACCATGTCTAATAATGTACGATTCCTTCTTTCTGACACACCATTATGTTGTGGTGTACCAGGTGGAGTCCATTGTGATACAATACCATGGTCTCTCAGAAGGTCCTCAAACTCTTGGCTTAAGTATTCACCACCTCGATCTGAACGGAGTGCTTTAATACTCTTACCAAGTTGCTTCTCCACTTCATTCATGAAAGTCTTGAACATTTCAAGAGTTTCTGACTTGTGTTTCATAAGATATACATAGCCATACCCACTGAGGTCATCAGTGAAGGTAATGAAGTATTGATAGCCTCCTCTAGCATTTGATCTAAAAGGTCCACATACATCAGTATGTATGAGCCCTAGCAGATCACTGGCTCTCTCACTGTGTCCAGTGAAAGGAGTCTTGGTCATCTTCCCTAATAAACATGCCTCGCATGTCTCTAATGATTCAAAATCAAAAGAGTCTAGATAACCATCCTTATGGAGTCTAGATATGCACTTCTCGTTTATGTGCCCAAGATGACAATGCCATAAGAATGTTTTGTTTGAGATGTCAAGTTTTAGCCTTTTAGTATTTACGTTATATATGCTAGTCTCAAGTTCTAACAAGTAGATGCCATAATACATAGGGGCATTGCCATAAAAGATCTCATCTTTAGAAATAGAAATAATTCCATTCTTAATGTAAAATTCAAATCCACTCTTGTCCATACAAGATATAGAAATAATATTTCTATTAATGGCAGGTACATAATAGCAATTCTCTAATTCTATTACAAGGCCCGTAGGCAAAGATAAACTAATAACTCCAACTGCGGTGGCAGCAACTCTTGCTCCATTAGCGACCCGCAGCTCGACTTGGCCCTTTCGTAAAGGCTTACTTCTTATCAGATCCTGCATATTAGAACATATGTGAGATCCACATCTGGTATCCAGTACCCATGATGAAGAAGTATTTAAGTTTATCTCAATAACGTATATACCTGAAGTGGAGATCTCTATCCCCTGCTTCTTCTTCCTTAGTTCCTCCAGGTAGAGAGGACAGTTTCTTTTCCAATGTCCAGGCTGGTGACAATGGTGACAACTGCCTTCTTTGGAGATCCCACCTTTAGCTTTGAGCGCGGATGACTTTGGCTTCTGCCCGACTTTAGAACTTTTCTTAGCCTTGCCTTTGCCTTTTGACTTTCCCTTTGTCTTGCTGATCATCATCACAGACTTGGGCTTGTCTTTCTTCATCTGTGCTTCGGCTGTCCTGAACATGCCCAACAATTCTGACAACGGCTTGTCAAAATTGTTCATGTTGTAGTTCATGACAAAATGATTATATGATTCAGGCAACGATTGTAGAATCACATCAGTGGCCAACTCTTGACCTAGGGGAAATCCCAGCTTGGATAGGCTTTCCACGTACCCAATCAAGGTGAGTATATGGGTGCCAACTGAGTCTCCCTCTTTCATCTTGCTTTTGAACAACGCCTTTGAGACATCATATCTCTCCTGTCTTGCTTGATGTTGATACATGTTCTTGAGATGTGTTACCATCTCCATGACATTCATGTTCTCATGTTGCTCTTGCAACTCATAGTTCATTGAGCACAACATTAGGCACTTGACATCCACGGCATCATCAAGGTGCTTCTTGTAAGCATCCTTTTCAGCCTTGGGCGCATTTACAGCGGGCTCCTCTGGCTCTGGTGTTTCAAGGACATAGAGCTTACGCTCATGTGTGAGAACAATTCTCAATGTCCTAAACCAGTTTTGAAAGTTGGTTCCGGTAAGTTTGTCCTTCTCAAGGACCGATCGCAATGAGAACGTGTGAGTGTTGTTTGCCATTTGATTGCTACAAAAGAAAAAATTTGCATTTAGTCCAAAACATTTTGACTTGTAAAGATTTGATAAACGAGATTAATTAGGCCTTTAATTAATTACGCTCCCACTATTTTATTCAAATTGATAGCCCTCACTATCAACTCGGAAGATTGCAACGCACAACCTTCTAGTGAGCCAAGACCCAAAATAATTGGATCAATGCCCAGCCAACGCCGGCGTCAAAGACCAAATACTAAGGTAGGCAACTTTTGCCAATTACATCATATGAAACTCTTGGATAGATGATCATACACAACTCCTTGCCATGATGCATCTGTGTGCCTCTAGGTACTTGATCCTATCAAGGTTCCCTAGTTAAGTCCAACCCATAAGCCAACACGATGAGTGTGCACCCTGCGGAGGCAGACCCACACATCCACCATCACACTTCCACGAGATAGACAGTGTACCACGCGGAGGCGTGCCCACACATAGTCGATCAAGCTTTTCATGTGTGTTGCTTTATGGAAGGCAACTAAAACTTAATATTATTAATTGAGGGATTTTATTAATACATATATATATATCCAAACACCACATACTTATAGTACGTATCATATACTACTATATCCACAACCACAAACGATAGACATGCAATCACAAATACATCGGTTATGGCCATACTATTGTAATCCTTTGGAGCAACAAAGGATTACGGTCCACCTATGGTCTTATGCATCTCATGCAACACCTGTGAAAACAACCTGTAAGCTTATAATGATCAACATTACAATGAACAACTTCATGGATGCTTCGTGAGGTTGGAATGTCAAGTTGCTTCTTGGAATGGGATCTTCTTGTTGCTTCTCCATGGACGCTCCTTGGAGTGGGATCTTCAGGTTGCTTCTTGGAATTAGATCTTCATGGTGCTTCTCCATGGACACTCCTTGGAGTTGGATCTTCAAGTGGCCTCCTTACATCAAAATTACAAAGACTAAAACTAATCCTATCTTTATTACATCATATGATTACAAAATTAAAGAGAAAGAATTAATTACACTTTGAAATAAGAGATGAGGCTCGGCATGCAAGCCGAATACATTATACAAAGGATCCATATGCAACGATTATACATCCATAACATTCACAAACAACCATATCCACAAGATCAACATCCACATCCATTCACAACATTCACAAAAGGGGATACTAGGCCATAACCGTGCATGCACTCACCACATAAAACAGATTTTAAAGGCGACGTGTATGCTATCATAGGTATATCTACATATACGTATATACATATTAAAATTGCAGTACTTTTAATGTGGGACATTCCCCATTAAATGAATTTTGACTCCCACGCAGACAATGCGGGGTACACAGGGGCAGCGCCCCTGTGCGGGGAATTTTACTTCCGTGCACTTAGGAAAATCACTATTTTCCACAGTCGACCCCGTCCAAAACGTCAAAAACAATAGCCTGCGGCGTATGTGGAATTAGGTTTAGATTTGCACATTAACAGGTTTAATTCGCATCGTATGCAACATAAAACAGTATACGGCGATTCGATCATATCGAAACGAATCCAAATACGCCGTAGATCGACGCTGCTCTGATACCACTGTTGGGTTTTGTGGAGAAAACATGCGCGGCGGAAGCGATAAAATCCACGCAACCCGTAACAGGATCTCGTCGATAACAACGTATTCAGAAATAGGTTTGCGGGATATACCTTATCGCGGAGCAAGTCCGGCGATGTCCCGCTGCACGATGGTGCAACACTGCTTGTCAAACACGGACGGATCTTCTCTCCCGTTCGCTGTCGCAGGTTGATCCGGCAATGCTCCTCTGCGGCAGTGATGTACATTGCTCACAGCACGTACAGGTGGTCGTCGACGTCCTCCGAACGCAGGCGTCAAGGCGTCTGCGTCTCTACTTCGTCCACGCGGATGGACGGAACTCCACGTCGCGCTTCTCAAGCCGGCGGGAAGGAGCGTGTCTCTGCGGCGGCGTGCTAGCGCCGCGTTGCTCTCCTTTCTCTCCTATGGATGACGACGGCTAGGTTTTGTACGTGCGTCAGAATAACCTAAAAGCGTCTCTCTATATCTTATATAGATATCGGCCGTCTATCCTCCTTTAAATAGGATAAGAAGAGAAGTAGCGTTTCCTAAACCCATCGGTAAACAGAAATGTTGCGTTAATTAAAACGCTCGTGGATTAATTAGAATATTTCAGAATTCATTAATTAACCAAATAATCGCATTAATTGATTAATTAATATCCGACTCCATGAAATCGCTTCGGATGGCTCTACGGGCATACATATACCAACAGTATGATGATGGTTTATTCACCCTAATGCTTGTTGTAACCCTAATGTGTTAACTGGTGGTTGTCCTAGCCTTAGGATTGGTGCTTTCTTATGCTAAACATGTTCGCTATAAGTATGGTGGTGGTCAATCATACCTAGCCTTCTTGCATATCGATATGATGGGAATTCTCTTATTACTAATATAGATCTACTATGTTATCTTGTGAGCATATGTTAGCTCTTTAATCCAATGTTCTTCTAAGCATGTGTATTACAGCCGACAAGGAGTGGCTCCAGTGGTCAAGCATGATGCCCCCTGAAAAAGGGACCCAGCTTCGTCCTGCACCACGAGTGTGGGAGAGGGGGATCTTTCTCTCTTAATCCCATGTGTATTACAAGTATGGTGATGGTTTGTTAAGCCTATAAGGTATGGAAGGATAATGAGGATCATGCAAGAAATGATGTGATAGTCTTAATGACCTTTGGACATGTCTTGAGCCCTTATGGAGGTGTAATCCTCTTTATGTTGATAAGGGTTGGTACCCTGGGATAATGTTATAAGGAATTATAATATGTGATGGTATGATGACAAGTATAGTCTCATGGATGGCAATGAACTTGTATATTATGATATTTTGATCAGAAATATGCCTCATGCATCTTATATCTTCTGGAGTTGTTATATATAAATGCTTGTTAGAAATGTATTAGGGTTTGTATGTTCACTTGTTTGATGAAGCCTTAGTTCTCCCAATTGACATTAACTAATCAAGTAAAACCCTATTCATGCAGTGCATTGAACCATAGAACCATTCAGTGTCAGAACTTGCTGGATGGGGAAATGAGTATTCCTAAGGGAAACTCAGAGTGCATATTATTGAGTATGCGGGGTGTAGGGAGTGTACATCCTTGACATCCAGTTACCAAGGTTATGGAGGATGGTTGTAGTCATGCCTTAGATTGAGAATTGTATTTGTGATGTGATTGAGGATAGCCATTGTGTACCTTGGATGATAGCATTTGAATACCCTAGTTTCAAGTGTCATGACCTTTATACCAAGGATGGGCTGGTTTTAGCAGCTTGACTATATCACTACAGGTATCTTGACTATTATGTCACTTCATTTCACTCATACTGACCAAGGGTAGGAAATTCTAGGATGTCGATTCTCCTAGATCTTATATAGAACATAATAGCAATTTTTTGTGGTTAGTTGGAGTCTGAGTGGTATACCTAAAATTCACCAGGGCTTAATAAAAGATTTAATCCAACCATGTAGTGTATCTATTAAGATTATGCATAGCACTTCACATTGGAGGATAACCCTTATTCACTCCTTTAATATATAGATTTTATATAATGTAATATAGAAGATAGCCATGCTTATGATGTTAGATACTCATGCTAATATATATACTCATGTAGATAGATATGCTTATGCTGCTAAACTCACTCATGATGTTAGCTATGCTTATGCTTCTAGACTTGCTTATAATGTTAACTATACTTATCCTATTAGGCATGCTATTAATTGTTAGCTATACTCATGATACTAGTTATGCTCATGATGATAGTTATGCCCATAGTGTTAACTACACCAGATATCTGAGATGAATGGTAATCTTTCAATGCTACAATTAAGACTATGAATAGAACCATTCTAAAGAAGTTCGATATCTGGTATTTCTATTCTATTACATTACTTGCTTAACCTACTTCATTTGTTTAATTTGCTTAGACATTTTTAACCTGTTTAATAATATAACTTGTCATAATCAATAAGTGTTTGTTAGAGTTATGTCTCTTGCTGGGACATGGGTCTCACCTTGTGGGTCACTACATCTTTTCAGGTGGTCGGCAGCATGGGAAGGAGACCCGTGACAGTGAGGAGTTGTGGTGATGGACCTTAGAGAAGGTTGTCTAGATGTCTAGGGTGTCTTAGAGTCATCCTTGTACTTTTAGGTCCAGGTAGAAAAGTTTGTATATGATATTTCAGTTGAGTCAAACTTTTGGTAGCATTTTTATGCTTGTACATGTGGTATGTGTTGATCACGCTCTTCTGTATGTATATGTTATCGTTGAGGACACCAAGAAGTTGTAAAATATACTTGGCATCATATGAATATAAGCAAGATATTGGGATTTTATGTAAATGATCCTAGATAAGTTTGGAATGTTTAATCAGTTTTAATTGTCCCCATTATCTTTGATGAGGTTAACTAGTGATCGGTCGTGTTTTAAGTTTTGAGTAATTTCATTTAGTATGATTGGTTCTCACATCTTCCTCGAAACAACTACCACTACCGACATTTTCTGATCTCATACTAGGAATATCTCCATGTCAGTACCATTTTGTATAACCTTGTATAATCCCATTGCACATGACATGATCTTTGATCATGTCAACAATGTCAACTTTCAGGTTGTTGCTACAATTCCTACATGGACAACAAAACTTATCTCTAGGTTATTTTCTATGTTCCTTTGCAAATCTTACAAACTCATCAAGATCATTAATAAAATCTAAAGTGCAGTGATTTGGTTTAGACATCCATGATCGATCCATTTTTGCGATCATATGGGAGATGAGTAGCTCATCAGGTTCTCATTCGTAAGTTACTTTCAGGAAAAAATATGTTTCAATTGAGCCCTAATCATCTAGTAACATACAAATTCATGAATGTGTACCACCAATCCATTCTTGAGCATTTTATCTGATTAGCAAGTGTATAATGTGTGTTCAATTTCAATAAATTTCAGTAGCATTTCCCCACAGTTCTCCAAGTACATCGATGTAGATGGACACATACCCACCTACATATGTACCCAGAGAACAAAAGAGGAAATGTTGTCAAAATTTATTGAAATTGAACACACATTATACACTTACATCCTAAGTGAGATGAAGTGATCAACAACAGTCCCAAATTGGGGACTATCCAAGGTTTGCTCCTAATGAGTAAATCTCAGATAGTTTTCTGGTTCAACAACATGGTTTTAAACTTAGGTTTAGTATCTAGGGTTTTTAGACCAGAATTTATATATTAGAATTTACATATTAGGGTTTAGAAATCATTGGTTTATGCATTAGATTTCACAAATTAGGGTCTTACATATTTGACATAATATCTCAAACTAGGGCATGCATTATGATTATCATGTTACAACATACTTCTTAGGTTCATCTAGACCTAGAATGACACATCACAACTTAGATTAGGGATCATAATATTATGATTTCATGATATTAGATAGAGTAGTCATAAGATTTGAGTGATCTTAGTTAGCGTAAGCATCAACATTGTCATAACTACTCATGTAGGGTCATTATCATGTAAGGTTGTCATCATTAGAGTATAAGCTAGATCGATTGATATTTGGTGTCATATTGATCATCAAGATACTGACATTCATCACATACTAGATGTGATTACTTATCCATACTAACATTTAAATTGATAAAAATGAACAATGAACTTAGCATCAATATACATGAAAGTAGTGTACATGGAATAATAGAAGAATATTTATCACAATTCCATACAAATCATTACAATTTCCAAATATTTATCATAAGTTCCATGTAATTCATCACAACTTTTACACAATTTAGATGATTTTTATAAGTTTCATCACAAATTCATCACAAGTCATCACAATTGAGAGTATAGAAAGGATTTCCCTTCTCCCTCTCCTCCTTCCCCTACTCAATTTCTTCTCAATTAAGAGAAGAAATTGAGCAGCAAGGAAATTAGGGGGAAGGAGGAGAGGGAGAAATGAGATCATATAGAAAAGAAGGAAGGGAAAGTAACTTCAGTGGTCGAAAGTTGTAGTTGTGGTTTTGGAGGGCAACAGAGGAGATGGGTAGTGGAGTAGTAGCAACACTGGCGGTCAGCGGCTAGGACTTTAGTTGTGGCTATCAGAGGAGGACAAGAGCAATGCAGTAGCAGTAGGAGTGGCAGTTGGCGAAGGAGTGCTAGAGGAGTACCACCAACAGTGGCGGCTGTGGCGGCGAGGCCGGACTAGGTCGAGGAGCACTAGAGGAGGAAGCAACGCGGCTGTGGGGTCGGACGAGGAGGAGGAGCACCAGAGGGGAGATACAAGGCACACACAGAGAGGCAGTAGGAGAGTAGCAATCAGATAGTATCACAAGGAAGGAAATATGGGAAAATATTTCGGGGTTATAAATAGGTACATTAGGTGTCAGTTATTCACAAAACTGAAAATGTGAAAAATATTGTCGTCAGTTGCTATCACAAAACCACTAGAAAAAGGACAACTTTTTCGTCAGTTTGATACAAAAACCAACAACTAACATCATATTCCAGATGCAATCCAGCGATACCTATGTTTTCGGTTATAGTTAAGCCAACCGATGAGAAAAACTCTTTGGGGTTGGGAAAATTTTTGTTGGATACATGGCATTAACACCTTTCTCATCGGTCATTGTAAATACAATCGACAACAAATGTCAATTACTTTTTGTAGGACAGATGGTATGTGCATGATGAATGCATATTCATCCCATTTTTAATTGCATTTTTAGTCTAGTTTAGCATTCATATGGATTATTTTTCATTAGAATAGCTTTGTCTTGATCTACTTAGGTTTTATGTTAATTTGTAGGAATTTGATACTTTTATTGACTCTGTTTGCAGGTTTAAAATTGTATCATTCTGTAGCAAGTTTGTGGGATAGCACCCTGGATAAAATTAGATTTTGAGCACATTTTAAGAAAGCATACCGATACACAAAAATTGTGTCCAAGACCAAAATTCACCAGTCAGTCGACATGCCAATCGACATCAAAATCGACGAGAAATCAAGAGGTCGACAACCTTGTTGACCTCCCTAACACTCAATGCTCAATGAGAGTATCGACCTCCTTGGTCGACATCCATGAAGAATGAAACTCAAATTCATCAAAAAGTAAGGTCGACAGCCTTGTCGACCCCTCTCCTCGACAATGTCATCGAGCAACAACCCATAAGAAAATCAGCAATCGTTCGACAATCCTGTCGACATGCTTATCGATGACCCTCATGGTTGATAGTCTTGTCAACCAACAGTCTAACAATTGGAAGTCCAAGAGCCATCGACCCTCCAGGTTGACATACATGTAGACTGACAGCAGTGGTCAACACTGATAGATAGAGGTTGATAGCCTTGACTCTATAAATAGGCCCCCAGTGCAGCCGTACAAATTATCTCAAATTTTCTAGAGATAGAAATGTTGAAATGCTACCGCTGAGATCAGAGAAAGGATGACTCTTGTTGACCTATCTAGTTCAATCAACCTAGTTGGTCAAAATCTATCGACCCCAAGAACAGATCAACATATATCTTCCCATTCGCAACTCCAAAGTCGTCGATCCCTTTCTCCAAGGTGATCAATCTCTTCCTCGAGCTGCCATTCATCCACCTGCTTCCGTTGCAAGTCAGGGTTAGTTTGTGGAAAAGAAAGAAGGAAGGAAATCAATCGTCGCACACTACGCAGAGCCGCTCCTACCACTATCATGACTATGATGAAATCCTCTTCCTCTTCTTGTGATATTAATCTCGTCATGTCGAGGGAGTAGTCTTTTCACTTGGGTGTGGGGACTAGCACCACTACTCGTTTCATGCAATTTCATTCGTATTTCAATTCTTATATGAACTCATATAATTCATAGAAAATTATTTATCGCATATTTTGTGGATTGATTACCTGCTTTACGTGAATTATTGTAATCTTTCACTAAGAGAACTTGAATGTTTAAGATTTGAATACCGATTTTCTTTGGTTGATCCCTGATGAGAAATTCTGACGAAAAGTCTCTGGAGTATTGGATAGAGGATCCGTAAGTAACGAGACATCGAGCTTACGGAGATATCTACTCATGTAAGTTTCTAACGTTGAAAGGGAAAAGTTAGACAACTCCAATTATATCTTCATACAAGTTTGAATTTGAATGATTGTGCGATTCGAGTAGTGGTGGTAAAACCTAGTTCCACCCTAGTGGTTCCATCCATTGATAACTAGAACTTAAATCTAGCTCTTTTTATTCCTACAATATTAGATTAACTAAACCAAACTCAACTTTTATGATATATACTAGTTCTTTCTAGGTTAATTTGATTAGTTAATTCTTAAAAATGTTGTCCCTTGGGATTCGATCTTCAACTATCATGTGATAAGATCCATCCGTTTGCGGGTGGTATTATTGCACTTTGGCTTTGCTAAACTCTAGGAACTATATTCCTAGTGAATTTGCAGTGCGATAATAATCCACATCAGTGCACCTCTTTATCCATACTGATATTTAAAAAGAACCTCTAATGTGAGTTTTTGGAGACAAATGAAATGCTCACAAAAATGTTGCACGAAATTCTATTTCTATGGATGATATATAGCGTCGGCTGCTTTGAGAAGCAACCGATGACAAAAAAAAAGTACAACTCGTGTTTTCTCAGCTAGTCAGGCTGTGGCAGTTGTCTTCATCGAACCGACACTAAAGATAACACTGTCAGTTTTTATTGAGAAAATAACAGTCATAATATGTCGTATTTGTAGTAGTATGTACTTATATGTCATGAATTAATTTTGTATTGATTGTTGAACCCTAAATGGATACATGTTGTTTAATTGTGTGAGCATACACACAAATGATAACAATGAGCCAAATATCTTAATGAATAATAAGAGGATTAAATAACAAATGAAACTATGAATTTCATATTTTTAGATTCTTTGAATGTTGTGAGTTTCCCCTGATTTTCATACATAAAAATGACACATATTTCCTTCTATTATTTGGAGGATTATGAGAAATTTCTGATTTTAGATCGAGTTCTTGAAGGATAGATCACCAAGACTTAGGGATGCATCCCCTACTGACTGATCTAGACCCTAAATCCCCCGCTAGTAAAGTCTATGTTTGTATGGAACATAGC